>CM053791.1:229359451-229986951 GCA_028749045.1 Cupressus sempervirens
ATTTTGCGCCCACTCCTTAGAGGGGGAGTAGAAGAAGCCTGCTTAAAGGGTCGAGGCAGCAACCCCAACAGGAGAGGAGATCCCTTGCCCTTACCTGATGGTAGCACATCCTTAACTAAGTTAGCCAAAACAACATCATTATCTTCCAACATTGTAGGAGTCACCAGAGCCTCTCTCACAAGAGCTACAGGAACCTCACAGTTCTAATATACTACAACTTGAGATGCCCCACAAGCATCATTAGGAACAAATCTCTCATCTAGGCAAACTGGATCAGAAGAGATAGGAGGAGGAATACCCTCCTCTAGAACCATACTATCCAGCACCTCAAAGCGGTTAAAACTTGAATCAGATAATCTTTCTTTCAAAGGCCTCTTTTGACCACATCCCTTAGCTCGAGGGCGAACAGGGATAAATCCATCCTTATCCTGCATTTCAGCCTTACCCTTACCTGTAGCATCTTGCGGATTCATCCCCTTGGTAGTATTAACCATTTGAGATTGTCCTTTCCCTGTAGTATCTGCCAAACCACTAGCATTGCCAGCTGTAGAACCATCCATCCTTTGAAACTCGAGTTACGGGGGCATTAACGCTATAAATGACCATACTCATGACAAATCTGGCAACGAAAAGGGATGGATTCATAATCTAATTGCTGCACCCAAGAAGAATCCCCCAGAAAAATTTCCAAAGAATCTGGTAATGGGTTATTCAAATTAATTTCAACACAAATTCTAGCATAAGAAATAACCTTTTTATCGAGTGATTGATGTGCAATCACAGCCGGCTTCCCCAACAAAGCAGCAATTTGTCGAAGGATGTCTTCACGCCAAAATTCCAAGGGAAGACGAGGCAAGCGAACCCAAACCGGCACTGTTGAAGGGAGATCCTCAGCAGAATTAAAACTTGAATGCCAAGGTTTGACAAATAGCCCCACATGGTTGTAGAAATAAGGGCCTCCTTCAAAAACATGATCACGATCAGACATGCAAGAGAATACAACAAAAAAATAACTATTCCCTGCCAACATAATCTCCATATCGCCTTCCACCTGCCAAGAGCGGCGGATCCATGCCTCAAGAGTGGATAGGGAAATCTGGAGTCCAAGAAATTTGCATATCAAAGCATGCTTGGTCCAATAATCAATGTCCTCCATTACAGTCGTTGGAGGAATATCCAGAATAGGGCGATCATGGCTACGCGGAAAACAACCATTAACTTTTTTCAGCTTGGAGCTCTCCCCTAAATAAAACGATTCAGATCGCATTGCATGCATAGTTGGAGAAGAACCATCTGTTCTCACCAACGGAGAAGAAATCCCAGGCCCTGCCATGCAAACAATAAAACCCCAATCCAAAATTGACTACAGAAGATTTCCAAAAACACTGATGCAAATTATGTCCAGTAGCTAGCAATCCAAACATAACAAAAAAATAGTAAAGATCAAACACCAAGAACAGGCTAGGGGAAAAACCCTAGCCCAGCCAGCAACCAACGCTTCTCCACATCCTCCAGAAAATCTCCTCCACTTCTTTCGCAACAATCAACAACAAATACTCAAATCACTGGGGGCTCTGAAATCGCTCTTCACAAATAACTATGGAAATCCAAGGTGAAACAATGCCTTCGATTTCCTCCTATTGATGAATTTCCTCTATTCAATCACCATTAATGCTTCATACTTCATACTCACTCGGTAATAGGTTGTCCTCCACTTGACTTATTCTTTAATGCTTGAGAGACATCTAAAACTTGGTAGCTGATATTTTTCAATTGCTTTAAATCTAAAACAAAAATTAAAATAGTATCTACTAGTTGAAAGTATTGTTTAAAATATTTATAACACTATAAATTTTATTAACTTATAGATTAATTTAAAACTTTTGAAACAATATTAAAGCTTTACTTTATGATATTCATAATATTTTTTATTTATAACAAATTTAATCAAAATAACTAAAATCAATATATTTATTTATTCTATGCAAGAACATAATGCTTAATATCTTATGTCTTATGAAATTTAGATGTGCTTATTTTTAAATTTTTCATAAAACATGAGTTTCAATTTTATTATTGTCATTTGTTTAGATGACACTTAATATGATTATTGAATTTGTAATTTTTAAGTTCAAAAGAAAAATTCTTGATTTGAATATTTTATTAATCAATTTTTATTTAATATTTTATATATATCTACATTCACAATAATAAAATAAATAATAATATAATTTTTATTTTAAATATTTAAGTTAAACATTATTTTATAATAGTTTTTAATGTTTTCACTTCAAATTATGTTTTTATATTGCATTGCAAAACTTGATTTTAAAATTATTACCACTTAATTAAAGAAATTGAAACTACATAATATTTACTTTTTAAATTTTAAATTTTTTAGAACTTAGATAAAATTTAAATGAATACTTATTGTTCAAGTGATCTCTATTTCAAATTTTGAAAGGAGGAAAAAAAATGACTTTCACAAAATAAACATTCACCTGACCAGAAATGTATATGTTATGGTTCAAACTCACTCTCTTTCCGGTTTGAGATCTCAACAAGCACGCATATATTACTTTTGGTTTTATAAATTATTAATGTTCTTTGTATCTTCACAAGTATAATTTTATGTTTCTTCAAATTTATTTTATTATAAAATCTTATGCGAGGTATTCAGTTTTATTATGGCAAGCTATACAAAGATTTTGTATAAGAAAATTTGATTTAAAGTATTATCTCTATTTAAACTGTCACAGACGGCGCATGTCAAGACCGTGCGAGCTGTGACGACCCAAAACAAATCCGTCCCCATCGCTGAGTGCAGGTACCCGTACGTACCCGCGATCTCATATCCGTGCACGGAGATAGAGTGGGGCTGCCAGACGTAGACGGAGACGGAGTAAGTCACGGCACTGCACTGGCTGATAGCCGGGTGCATTTTACTGTCTATTTAGCCAGTGCCTCCTTCATAAGGCCCGAAACATATGCATAGCATCGGAATATTCGTTCTAGGGAGCAGGTGAATGTAGTTCTCATGAGGAACTACGATCATGTTGAGCAGATGCAGAAGAAGCGAAACAATTTTTTTGCCGCCTGGAAAAGAATAACAGAAACCTTACTCTTTCTTATCTAACGAGTTCCGCCAAACCATGGCGGCACTTGTACAGATGCAGTTCAACCGCTCAAGGCAATGCCACAGAGAGAATACAAGAATTTGCTTTATCTCACAGACAGTGGCTTCTTCCCCCAGAACTCATCCGCAGAAATGAAAAGTTGCATAGGAATGTGGAAGATATTTGCTACATAATACATTCCAGGGTCCGAAGGCTTTAGAAAATGCACTTGTCCAGCTCAAAGTCAGATTGACAGAAGAATGTATTATCAAAGTATTAAAGAAGCTTGGCAATGATGACATATTTTTAGGTATACGTTTTTTTGATTGGGCAGCTCGACAAAGGGATTATCGCCAGACTACGGCTGCCTACTATGGCTTTTGCAAAATGCTTTCTCAAGCCAAGGCGATTAAGTTATTGTTGGTCTGGCTGGATTCCTTTCAGAAGCAGTTTAACGTGAGGGGTCAGCAGTTTTATGAGACTTTGATCCTGGGTTATGCTTTTGCAGGACAACCTTACATGGCTCTGCAAATGTTTGGGAGAATGAGGTTTCAGGGGCTCGATTTAGAGAGAATAGGGTATAATGTCCTGTTAAATAGATTAGTTGAAGAGAATTATTTTGGTTATGCTTGAGCGTGATTCCACTAAAGTTAAGGAATGTGGAGACGTGGAATAGCGCATGAGAGCCTTCAATGTGCTTGAGCATGGTTCTCATAAAGTGGACGATAAATAAAAGATTTGTAAAACATATTAGAAGCCCCAAATAGCAAGTATTGATCAGTCCCTTGATTCATTGTAGGTAGTTCATAGTGTATATTGGAGGAAATCACATTATTACATAGGGACCTAGTTGATACAAGTGATGTCACAAAAGACATACCAACACATACATGTGCAGCTAGAGGAATGCAATGCCACTTTAAGCTGCCATATCTGTCATGAGCTTGTCTTGATAAGAGATCCTCTAAAAACAATAGAAGCCAAAAAAAAATTAAAAGATGATTAAATGCAAACCAACAATATCATCTAAATCAGCGATCTCAATTTTAACTTCACAATAAGAAAATATGACGAGATGAAACGATAACTAATGTCAATTAATCTCTTAAGTGACATGTTTTTTCTTAAGAAGCCGATCCATAATATGCTAAGATCATTAGAAGGAATAGCGTTTATCTTCCAAACAAGGTGTTAGTAATTATTTACCAAAGGGTGTTGTGGGCTGCGGGAGCTGGGTACCCACGTGCATGGGGAAGGTGATTTAGGTGAGCCGACCTTTTTGCTACATTTTCAGTCTCGGCGTGAGTGGGGAGTAGTGTCAGTAATGTCAGTAGTGTCATACCAAAAGAGTAGTCAAGTGGTTTCCTTCTCATTATTATTGTTTATCACCATCATAATTCTTAACTCAACCAAATCTACTCGTTATTCGATGCCCGGTACTGTTGATTTGCGTCGTCTTCTACAGGTTAGATAAAATTCCAAAAATTAGCGAGTCTTATCTGAGGAAGTAGGTTTTGTTATTACAGACAACATATTAAAAGATATTAAAGAGAACAAATTTAGAACTGCGTGACATTTATGTGTGCCACGCACACGCAGAGAGAGCATTGTTAGGATTTTTTTAGTAGAAATTATTTAGTTATTTAATTGTGTAGTTAATTTTATTTTTTAAATTGTTGATGTATGTTAGTTTAGGAATAGGTTAAGTTAGATGTTAAGAGATTTAGTTTGGTTAAGTTAGTTTTAATTGTTAGGTAATTATGATTAATATAGTTAAATTTTTGAATTTATTTTAGTATTACTTAATAATAAGTAGTGTAAAGATTTATAATTAAATTAAATATTAGAATACCTATGTTAGGATGTTTTTATGTTAGAAATTTGTTGATAGAATTATTGAATTATTTTTGTTTAATATTAATGCTATATTAGGTTAAGGGCATCAATATTTTATTAGTAATTCTTTTGAATGGCATTTTAATGGTGAATGGTTAAGATAGTTAAGGTGTATGGATTATAGGTCCAAATTAAAATTTATGTTTGTAGCATGCAAGGGTATCTTTGTTTTAAATTGAACTTTATGAAATTTTCTAGATATGTTTTTTTCTATAAATAAGATTATGGTTTTAAGTTTTTATAATGATGAATTACTATACGATGTCGTGAGTTAGACATTCTAAGAGAGTTTTGGGGCAAACTTTTATAAATATAAGTAATTAAAGATGTGAGATTTAAGTGATAAGTTGAAAATCAGAAGTCAATCAACATTTTGTGAATGTTATATTAAAGTATATTATGATCTCATAAAGAATTCGAAGAATATTTTGAACACGATCACAACGTAATGATTAGAGAAATAGTGTTTCACAACATCTTTAGTAGAAGCTAAATTATGTCCGACCCAATCACTCATGGAAGCATTGTAGCTCATATCAAACATGCAAGTGGTCAATTAAACTAGTATTATTTTAGAATTCTCAAACATAAGTAAAGGAAATCTATGATCTTCATAATCTAATTATGTACCTTCGGATTAAAATATTGAGTCGATTAAATAAATGAATGAGTAAGCATTGGCGACATCCTAATAATGTTTTTATACATAAGTAGTTGCAAACCTGCAACCTAAGGATAAATTTTATAAGTCATTTATGACTAGGAGACATGAAATATGGAAATACTGATAAGAACAATAGCATTTAGTGAATTTGTAGATGATAATTAGAACTTGTGTAAACAGTGAAATAAACAAAATAGTGATATTTATATGTATACAAGATCATACCAATTTGGTGAGATTGATAAGATAACTTTAGCCTGTATATTGTGGTGAATATGACATAAGAAAGATTATGGGTATGTGCCCTAATATATAATTTTAGTGAATTAAGGGAAAGAGATTTGGTTTTGTAATTGCAACTCAGAGTATAACTCTACTGACACTGAGGTCCCCCGCATGTTAGGTTATTCAGAAAGAAACAAATGTAACAACAATAGAATTATAGGAGACTTATATTAATATCCTCGCATTTGCACTTTTGAGTGAGTTCTAAACAAGCCAAACCCCTTGTATAGTAAACCCTAATCGTAGGGCGATGTTGATGAAGATAAGTATGTAGTTAGTATGTGGGATCAATCAAAGTTTGAGTGATAGGGTCGTTAGACCACCATCTAAAATCAATTCAAGATCCTTGCAATGTATTTGGAAGACCTAAGATCCCTTATTTTCCTCAGTGACCCTAGTATGGCCACATTATGTTAGTAATGTAAATTTTGTAAGTGATTGGATTTATGTCCTTATTTGTCTGATTTCAAATTTTGGTACTCTTAATGTTCTTCCTTTTTGTTGTAGTGTAGTGTGATGTGGGGTTGTTTAGCCAAATATATTATTGATGATTCTATTTTGCCTCTTGGTTATGTCTTTATCTCTTGATTAAAATTTTACTATTATGGCCACTCTCTATTTCCTTGATTTTTGACTTTTGCGTGGGATGTTTCATCCTTAACGTTGAATTTAAATTGTGAGGAACTTTCTTTTAAATTTTGTTGGCAAAGTGACATATACCAAAAGGGATTCCTGACGATTAAGTGGATGTCTAACATTAGGGTATGAGGATATTAGTGAGATTCTTCATACTCCACCCTCTCCCAGGACTTTGAGAATAGGAATAGTGTTATCTGTTTACTATTATGAGTAAGAAAATTACACCCCAACATAAACTTGGTTAAGGTTACAAGTTAACTAAAAGGAAATCTAGATGGAAAGGTGGATGTGTAGTGATGGACTCGTCGAGTATCTTATCAAGAATTAGTGCGTCATGGAAACTCTAAAGGAAAAGAGAGTAACCCTCCATAAAAAGCCAAGTTGCATCATAAGGAATCTCATTGGACAGAGTCTCATACAACTATTACCTGATCACTAGGTAGGTTGTATTTGGAATATCTTATTATATTATTATTGTTTCAGACTCTATAAGTATTTTATACTAGATTAGAATGTTGTTTATGTGTGACCTATATTTTTTAAGGGGTATTCGATCCTAGAAAAATGTAACCATGTCAAAGTTTTGGATTGGACTTCTCTTTTAACAATGTTAATTAGATAGACAGGTTATCATCCTTGTGTATGTACATGAATTGTTAATCATTCTTTTATTAAGAGTAAAATTTGGTATAAGTCTAGACAAGGTCTACCATAGGACAAACATTTTAATTTTGTGACTTCTAGGAGGAAGTCAAAGGCTAAAGGGGGAGGATGTAAGGACCCTCCTCATATGTACTTATTTAATATAAATCTCTCTATTAAATGGTTATAGGAGATTTAAATGGATATGAAGTAATGTTTATATTGTGAATGTCTTGATGAATTGAGAGTAGTTGACACATCCATGTTTTAAAACTTAGTGGTTCGGGAACTACTACATTATCTCGACTGTTTCAAAATTAAAATTTCACTAATGATGATACGAGGCATTTTCACCGGATGATAGGGGTTTTGAATTTTGATACCTCGATGATTAAGTTTTGCGCTTCAGATAGTTCAGTATTCTTTAATTGGTAATGTTTATGATGATAGGTATATGCATGCCTAACGATAATTATTCTAGTATTTTAATCTAAATGAATGGATAAGTCATGTTATATTGATTTTATGATTATCGATGATTAAATGTGAGTAGAAATGAATTAAATAGTTAACTTATTTGAAAGATGAATGTTTTAATTTTCATGAATTTTTTGATACATATTTTACATATATACATGTGTTTCTTGAACTATTGATGTGTGCAATGAGTAAGCAGGAAATTCAGCCGAAAAACCTAATGGAAAGATGGAACTAAACCCCTGGTTAATTTGTGCTATCTTTGCATTGTCTTTCTTTGAAGGTTGTTAATTGGTCTTAAAATTCTCCTAGCTTTTTTTTGGGTTCTATTGAGTCTTTAAGGCCTAAAAACATTAAATTTATGTACCCTAGGGGTGAGAGTAGGGGTGGGGAGTACTTTTCACCCTCTTAGCCCCCTTGGTTGACTTTTAGGGTTACTCAAAAACCCTACTTTTGGTTGATTGCGAAAATGGAGTTGTCTCCTTCATGAGTTGGTGACTCAAACTCCATCTTGAGTTACTTGAAGCCTAGTTGAGTTAGGGATGATATTTTGAGGAATTTTGGAGTAGTTTTTTCTTTTGTCACCCAATCTCTAGTTTTGGAGAAAGTTGGAAGATTGAAGGAAGAAAAGGAAATGCTCTTCTCAAACCACCATTTTTGCCATAACTCTTTTGGTGAAGGTAGTAGTTCTTGAATTCTTTGAATTTTTTTCTTCATTTGTCATGCTTGAATCTTGCTTGAATCATGTATAAGGCATTGTGTTCTTTTTGTATTGCTTGCTTGTCTGTTGGGGTTGATTTGGAGGGATCTTAACTTGTTTTTCTTTTGATGTTATTCTCATGTTTGCTTTGATGTTTTGTGTTTTGAGGGGATTTCATGGGGATTGTTTTCACATCACTCACCCTTGGATAGGGAAGAAGTGGCCATGTATGGGGGAAGGGCCTTAGTTGGACCTCAATAGTGTAGAGTCTCCTCTCATGGTGAGAGGATGGAAAGAGGGTAGGGTGTATGGGCCCCCACTTGTCATCCCATACCTTGTATGAAAATTTGAATTCTTGAAGAAGGGAAGGAATGAATACCCTTGTTATCTTGGCCTCGAAAGGGCATTTGTAGAAGAACGGAAGTTCTTGAATTTTAGCCCCGAAAGGGCTATGTTATGATATGGTGATTCACATCTCCTATTGAGAAAATTCACCTCCCCCCCTATTTTGGTTTAATGTTGAATCCCATTGTGAAAAATTGAGTTGGGAATGCATGCTTGAATTGTTCATCTTATTATGTTGTTTTACCTTCATGTTGCTTCTTGTCTCTCCATGGTTCCCTTGGTGCATTGAATATATTGGAAAAGACCTCTTGTGAAGGACTTAGAAGAGATCTCATTTGAGTTGTAACATTATGTAAAAACGTATTTAATTTTTGATGTATTGGAAAGGATGTCAGGTTTTCTTACTGGTTCTTTCCTGATGGAGTCTTGAACCAGGTTGAATAATAGAAGAGAAAAAAAAAAAAGATTGAGTAATGTTTTTGCATTGAGCCTTTTAGTATTTCAGTTCTTTACATATGTTTAATTGAAAATGGATAAAATGAAGTTTCACTCTTCCTATGATATTCACATGTTTTGTAATCATATTAATTTGATTGAAGTTAATTTGATAACATAGTGATATATATCAAGTTATGCAAATTTAAGATTAAAATATGTTAAGAAAATTCACATTTGATTTGTACTTAACTTTCATAATTATACATGAGTGTGAGGAAGTAAAGTAGTTCTATTCAAATATGTATTAATTACTTTTAATCCAATTATCACCCTTATTTTTAAAACACAAATTGTTAATGTGTTTATGCCATATATTTTGGGCATGACATATTGAATTTGTTTTAAGAAGTCGTTTAAACCCAATACCTACCTCTTTCAAGGTTCATGTTATTTGCATGCTAATTTTTTACCAATCTGGACGTTTTAAAGGAGGAATAAGATCCTGTCGAGCAGTAGAAGTTCACATCTGAAAGCCCCTATGAGTTATATGAATAAGGGTTTTGTTAAGGGAAGAAGATAAAATAGTGGACTTTTTAAGGTTGCAAAAATGTGTTGTCGCACTATCTGTAAGGTGATCTGTAAGGTGTGTTCCTGTTTCATCTTTCTTGTGGTTCTAATTGGGTGTTTGTTTGACATTGACATTTTTAAGAGAGCATTTCATCATGCAGAGCATTGTCTACAAAATTGCAGTGACATATATGAGACAACTTTCTCCCCAATTAGTAGATAGTTCCTTGTTTATGGGTCTCCCTTGCATCTATGATTCTTCAATTTCATTCCTCATTTTTTTTTCAATTTGTGAATATATCTGAATAAGGCTATAAGAAGAATGTAGGCCTAGAAGCCATGCTTCAACGAGGTTTTCATATTTAGCGTTAACTAACATGCAAGGGAAACTTTATGTGTTTGATTTCTCTTTATATTGAACATGATTTGTAATATTTGTTCTTAGTATATTTATTCAGTCAGTTAAGGACATCTATAACTATAGATCTACCATGGTAGGGGTTTATGTAACCATTTTTTTATGACGTTGGTTTAGATTTTAGGTTTCACCATTTTCTTTTGTAACAAGTTTTTAACCATTTGTGTTGTATTATGAAAATGATCCTTTGAAATTTCTGTAAATCTAATTAATCCTTATTGGTATGTATGGTGACAATGGACACTTGGCCTTTCAGTAAATTTTATTAACTCTATTGTATCCTTTGCAGAAAGAAGATTGAACTCTTGGCGTTCAAAATGTATCTTTTGCCTCTGTTTGCCGATTACTGTATTTGAATAGCATTTTGCAGCAAATTAATGTTATTGAACACTAAATATTCAATTTTATTATCTTCCATGTTCGAAATTATGGGCTTGACAATCAACATTTTTTCGTGGAAATTAAAATTATTAGGGTTTC
This sequence comes from Cupressus sempervirens, assembly GCA_028749045.1. Lineage (NCBI taxonomy): Eukaryota > Viridiplantae > Streptophyta > Pinopsida > Cupressales > Cupressaceae > Cupressus > Cupressus sempervirens. The sequence goes on from CM053791.1 coordinate 229,370,119, forward strand.
ATATTTTACAATTGTTCAAAATAAATCATGCATAAAAGATGTGAGTGTTGGCTTCTACAGAAATTTTTTGAATCACCCAGCAGTGTGTTCAAAATACCAAGCATGCTATAATAATTGGAACAACTCATGGTTCTCTTCTATATGAGTTGCAGGAAACAATGTTATACATGAGATTCAAGTTTTATTTTTTCAACAACACGTAGTTTTATGCAGGAGAATAAACAATCTAGTTTTAAGCCTTATTGAAACTGGTGATAACACATAGTTTTCTATAGGAGAATAAACATGCCAGTCTCAAGCCTTATTTCTGCATAGTAATATTTTGGAGAATAAACAACCCAGCCATTGGAGAATCTAAACACGGTTGGTTCTTTAAGAGCTAGCTAGCCTTCTAATTGCTTGGGCATTTCTCTGATCGACCATATTAAATTATTTTGACTTGTAACTGAAATTCTAGAACATTCACGACTTGAGATTGAAATTTGTGGTTGTAGAATATGAAAAAAAGGGAGATATGGAACAAACCATTCATGTGTAAATATAGAAATATACATAATTAGATTATAGTAGAGATACCTTTTATTCATTCACAGATTAATTGAATATAGTAGAAGCCTTTATAAAGACTCAAAATCAATGATTAACTATCTGTTGATTACAAGTTATAATTTATTTTTAGAATTACAAAAACTACAAATTGGAATAGATCTGGATATGATTATTTTAACTGGTAATTATTTCTTTGAGATAATTAGGGATATGATTTGTTTTTGTTATTTCATGCAAATATCTGCAATATAATTTGAGCTTCATCTGTTGCATGGTTAAGAAATCAATGCCACTTACTTTGAAGGAATTATCTCCTTCCGACAGTGGTGAATAAAGGTATTAGAGCTATGTAATTGATAAAATGTGGGCTTAGCTTGCTATACTCCCACTGAGGAGTTGAATTGGGAATGGATATTTATGAGCCATCCAAGAATCCCAAAAGTTAGAATTTACATCTTTTGGCCTTGTTGTATTTCTTTTAACTCTTTGAGCGTATTGACTTTCAGCCAAAATATATTTATGATTATAAATTTACAGAATACTTGTGTTTATTTTGCCTACGAATTAATGATATCTTTGATGATGATAATATAAAGAGGCCAATTCTGCTACTCATGAATTATTATGTTATAACAATAAGAAAGATGCGATATTAAATAGCAGTTTGTTGGTTTCATTTGATGTGGGATGAAATAGAAGAAATGGGTGATGAAGGAGATAAAATTTTACTTTAGTTTGAACAAGAGTGTTTAGAGGTTTACACATAAAAAGTGGATCAATGACCCAGTTCAAACAGCCTTAGTAAAATTCTCTGTAAGACTTAGTAAAATGTTCTTTCTTATTTACTATGGAAAAAAATCTCACAAACATATATTGAGATTCTTCAAACCACTCTGGCTTAGTGGAATTTACAAGTCATTATATCATTTACTTTTTGTGCTAACTTAAATACAAGAACCTGTGTGCATACACTGACTATGTAAGGAATGAAAGCTGGACTACTTTAAGGAACAACTTGTGTTATTGCTCTACACTTGAAAGAAATATGATTGATTCAATAAGGCAAGATTAAACAAATTGTAGATGTTAAGATGCAAATTAAAATAAAATTCCAATGAATCTGTAAGATAGTTTGAAGATAGAAAAGGAAGCTCAAGCACTAGAAGAGGAGAAACTTATGATTTGGTGACTATTCCATTGGATGTTTTGCCCAATTATCTAGGCTCTGCAATGTTATGTTGGGTGCTCTAATTTCTAGAAAGTCCATCCAAGATGGATAATTTGATTACAATTTATCTAGACTTTCTCTCTAACTACAACCTTAACCTTCCCTAGATTTTCTTTTAATCATTGACATTTCATCTCACATTAGAGAACTCGATGATGTGTAGGAGAGGGAAAGACACACTAAAGTGGATGATAATCAAAGTAAAAATCTATAGAGATTTGGGTTCAAATAAATTTTTTTAGAGACATAATATGTGTGCAAAAAGATGATTGGAATTTACGGTTTAGTATGTGCCAAGGAAGAAGTGATTTTAAAATGAAATATATTAATTTATTTATGAGCACCTTGTGAGCTATACCATAGTGGATTTCCAAACATACCAATACCACATCATTATCTTCAAAGAGAGTTGAGCTCATCAATTGAATGCTAATGTGGATTGTTGACTCACTTCTACAAGATCAACTGCTTGTTTCATGAGCATTAATTACTTTGTAATATCAGTAGTTTGTATGATTAACATAACATTTCATAAGAACAATTCATATATTACACATGGAGAATTTTTTTTTTCAGTAGATATATTATAAAACTTGACAAAATACCTACCTTTTATTTGCTCATGCCTTGACAGAGATACAATTTGGCACAACCACCCTAGCGATGAACTAAATATCTCTTAGCCTTGTTTACTCATGCTCGTAGAATTTTGTAAATGTTTAACATAATTTAATAGGCACTCTGATTCAATCCTTTTTTTCCTCCTCCTCTGTAGGTGTACATCACTTAATTATTTACCATATTTTATGTTCTTGGCAGAAATCTAGTTGGTTTCTTTACATAAAAATGTGCCTAATTCTACTCCCTCACTTTGGAAGAAATCATTTAAGTTTGAGCCAATTTTTGTATGTCTTGGGTGTAGATTTCATATGATTTTGCCTTGGAAAAGGCATGTCAACTTCTGATCACTTGACTAGGTGGGAATTTATTTTATTGGCAAATCAAATTATGGTAGAACTTGCTAAAAAAAGGTAGTTGAATCTAATATATTATCTTTTTAGAGTCATGGAAAGAAAGAAAAACTAGATCTTCCCTGTTCTCTGTTCTTGCATTCTGCTGATCATAACAAGATGGCCTTGTTAGAAGACTAGGAAGACCACAACTGATATGGAAATCACATGAAACCGAGGATAAATTTATAAAAAACCTAACAAAAGGGTGCATGAAATTTGATTTTTGTGTGGTACAAGCTAAGAAGAATTTGCCTAAGATAATATGCCAAGATCTAGAAGCCTAATGAATAGCACAAACAAGAGAGGCAAAAGTAATGAATAATTAATTGACTAAATTCAATAATGATCAATAATCTATCATTAATGTTTAAGTATGATATAGAAATGCCTTCTCATAAAGGCAAGACATGATAACTAGGAGATACGCATAAAGTATACAATAAGATTTCATCTAGGCAATTAAGTAGTTCTATTCAAATCATAGTATTTTCTTGAAAAAATTGATTTCTAAAATTTTCATGGCATTTTTCTTTGTTTCTTTGATAATTTCTTAAGTCAATTCGAAGATTTTTATGTAGATAAATAAAACTTTAGTCACTAGAATGGAGTTTCATGAGCTCCTAAAGGATAACCTTTGCCTATGATGGGACTGGATATATCTTATTCTTGGGGGAAATATTTGTCTTCACTTCTGATCCAGCAATAAGGTTAGTGGTAAACCATTGGTGAACTAACATTAAAAATGTAAATTTATAGCTAATATTGTGACCACTTTCTTTAAAAAATACTTGACCTTTGTAATTGATTGATTAGTTGGATACATTTTTCATATGTGGAGTTCTTTGTTTCTAATACGCATCATATTTTTGATAATTCTTGGTTGTACTTTAAATTTATTATGATGTGTTAAGCTCCTCTAATATTGAGTTCTTTGTTGCTAATACTCATCATCTTTGAACCTTTGAAGCATACAACCATCAAAGGGAGAGCTTATTCCAAGCTATGTTACCAAATTGTTCCTTAGCAAGCCCAAAGTCTGGTCCCATTCTTGCGAAAGTCTAGTCCTTGTCATATTCTTGCAAAAGTTTGTCCAAATTCTAGTTCATTGAGATGATATATCTAAGAGAGACATCAAAGAAAGTCTATATTATTTAACATATATGGCCTTAGTGAATTCAACTAAAAGTTGAAAACATAAGATAGATGAGCTTGCTTGTTATATATTGAACCCTATCTATGGCTTTCCTTAGAGGCATTGAGCCTGAATGCTCTCTTGCCATTTTGTGAGAATTCACACATATTGCCTATTTAGAAACAACAAATAAATTTAAATTACTCTCACCATCAGGATCCAAAATTCCGAAGCAATTCAGAAGAAATCACTACAAAATAATGGAAATGGATTTGTCAAACATGACTAGCAATCTCCCTCAAGATCAGACGACAAATAATATTTCAACTGGAAAGCATGGAATAGGTAAAACTTAATATGACATTTTTATTGGCATCCATGAGGCATGATGCCTATGGAACTTGTAGCAATAAGGCCCATGTATGAGATAGCAATTGTGCAACATTCATAGATGTGAAAACAAAGAAAATAGAAGTATCGCAAATAGTTAGGAGCGCAACAAGAGAGATTATACTTGAAATCAAATTAATCATTTAGAGAATGTTAAAATAAATGTCTATATCAAAATTATTGAATTACCTCAAAAAAAATTTCATTTCTTCAGTACACTTCTTTTGGCTTCTGAAAAGATTTGCTCATTTTCTCCTTTTTAGATGCCATTTTCTGTTCTGGACCCAGAACAATTTGATCAAGAGATGTCAAAGTCTTCACTGTGGATCTAGCGGGCTTTCTTCTCATACCATCTACTCTATGGTTTCCTAGAGGTCTTTGAATATCTCCCATACTAGTCACAATAGTCGTCATCATTTGACTCTTTTGCAAGGTGAGACCAATTGTTGACACTTGCCCTGTTTTTGTATGCAAATTTTGTAAACCCTTTTGATTTAAGAAGAGAGAAAATATCCTTCTAAATCACTAATAATTATGAAACTTGTTTTAAACTTACACCACTACTGTCTTTAGATGTCACTAGATCATCAATTCCCAATTGTGAAAAATAAATGGTGACATTTTCATATTGTAAATCTCCATGCTCAACATTGTGTAAAGCTTTGTTCTGGGCTTCCCTCTTAAGAAAATTACCCATTTTTGAGAGCCACAACGAAATAGGATTTGGTGCCCGTGTATGTAAAGTTTGCCTCAAATACCATGCAAACTGTCTTATTAAGCCAACAGAAATTGATTTCAAGGTAATTGATATCAATCTTTCAAAAACTTCTATATCAAACCCACTTGACCTTGAAAAAGAACTATTCCTCCTAGACAGTTCATTTAACTACTCCTTGATCGAAGTCATAAGATGACCCCATAAACAAACTCCAACAAGCTACCACCTGCTAGGATTTTTGATTAGCTACAAATTGGACTTTTCCTATTTACTATTTTCTTGTCGTTGATTGTCGTCAAAGGTTTTAGCCATGAAATTTAGTATTGGATATTGCTATGCATGATCTGCAAGTGAATACAACTGCTGATGTCCTCCTTTCATCTTAATATTTTTAGAAGAATTATCTTTATCATGCAACATAGTGGTTTTAATCAGTGTAAGTAGCATTCTTGCATCCCTTCTTAACCAGGATAAAGAGATCAAGTAACTTGAAAATTTCCTGTTGTTCAAAATGTGACCCTTCATTGATCACATACTGTGTATGGAGTTTTATGTCATAAGAAATATATAGAAGCTCTCTAAGATTGAAAAAATAGTGATGATAATCAAATTCACTTTCACCAGATCCATTAACGTTAATAAGGACATCTTTTGAAGAAATATTACAACCACAAGCCTGAACAACACTACTAAGAATAGTAAAGGTATCTCTTGTAGCTCTTTGAAGTAGTTCAGCTTTGAAGGGAAACATAGTATGGCTTTTTGTGATTTGCAATTCATTTGGAAAATATGGATATATAGAGGCATGTAATAGATGACACCAGATAATTTGTCATCCATGATGGTAAGATAATTTCACAAGCTATTACAAAATCATAGTACAAAACTATTAACCCCTATTGCTAAGTTTATCCTGGATGTTATTTCCATCTTTCCTGCTAAGGTTCTCCATAGCCAGTTAATTTGTGTGCCTTTATTGATGTTGGGTTCATAATTCTCCAAAGGATCTTCATGGCTTTTGAGGAGAGAATTCTCTTTGAATGATTCCTTCAAAAGAAAATTTGTGGAAAGAGAAAGACACTCCAGAGCTTCAACCTCATACCAAGAAAATAATAAAAAATTAGTGGACTAAAACTCCTTTGGGAAATGAACCCTACAAACATGAGTGTATAATGTGAAATTAAGCATAATGGTAAACAATGACAGTATCCAAAAATTGATATCAAATATTTTTAGTAAACATTTTCCAGCAAGATGATAACACAAAAGACACAATTCTAGATAAATTCCATGCTCTGTATAAAACTATTCTATATGAAGTATCAAATATTCATTTAATTGTTTTATAAATCTTTAATTTTTTTATAAATCTAAAACTCAAGAAAATACCATTAATATGTCACAGTGCAAAAGGATTTTAAAATATGCTTTAGTATTAACCACTTAAATACAAGTCTGATGAAGTGCCCAAGAAACAAACTGGAAATCTGGACCTTTTCAAGGCATTTGAAGTCTTCATAATAGCCCACCTTGCTAACAAGGTTACCTTATCTCCCCTATACTTCTCTTTATGCTATTCTTCATAGCTAGCATTGCACAGAATTGGCCAATGTTCTAAACATGCCAAGTCAGCACTTTCAGCTAACCCTGACAATAAGTTGTCCATCTTCATGCTTTGTTCTATGCTCATGGATGTTTTGATGGTTGAATCAGCTCATGGAAAGCTTTCATAGGATTTACAAGTAACCATTCTCATATTTGGTGTCATGGGATTTCACATTTTTAACCTTAGGCAATGGTATGTGTGCAAAGAAATTTTGTTGTATTGTATTCACTCTATCTACTGATTCAAACGTGAATAGATTTGCACAAATGGCATCATTTTTTCAAAAGGGGCTTAAGGTAGTTGTATTTGTCATTGATCATTAAGTTAAAATCTTTTTGAGGAATACATATATTTTCCCCAAATAATTGTATTGGTAGAGTGTGAGAAAGGTATTTGATTGAGTCCCTTACCTCAAATTAGCAAATTCACGTAGTCTTGGTATTGGCAAATTAGCACTGTGTGGTACAAAAAGCAATCTTTGTGGTGAAAGAACAAAATTCATTGCATTTCCATAATTGATGGCAAAGGTAATAAATTTTCTCATAAGAACACTTTCCCTTTTAATATAAAGCCTCAAAATGAATAAACATTTAGGAACTAGCCTATTTCCTATATATGCAATATGATGTTTGGTTCAGTACAGTTATAATTACTCTTAACTTTTTCTTTCTTTCTAAAGATTCCAAAGAATTCTCCTTTTATTAATGAGGAACCTATGAGTATAGAAGTAATTTCTTTAATAACTTATGATCATGTAAATATCAGATTTATGCGTACTTTCTTAATCTAAAAAATGTAGCTTTTGTCAAATGGAGTTTACGACCCATGAAATGGTATATTTATAAGTGGTATGTACAAAATATGTGATATCTATTAATAATAAACAAAAAAATATGTGATATCTATTAATAATAAACAAAAATGTGTTAAATTCATGTATATGTCTAATCATTTCTTATAGCATACTCAAAGACTATCTCCATTAAGTATAATTTTTTGTAGCGATTTCACTAATATTCTTAACACTTCATATACTTACATTGTTTTAACTTAGGAAAAGTATGACGTACTTTTAAAAAATATCTCTCAAGTTGTTATCTTTAGCGAAGATAGACCTTTTCCATCATGTATTATCTACAAAACTTTTATTGGATGGAGATTCTTTGAAGCTGACATAAAAAGTGTGTTTGACTGTTCATTATCAACATGATTGGCTGCATAAGTGAGGTAATAGAAGATTTATTATTGATGTGTGAAAAACATGATTTTTTAAGGTTCATTTATTGAGTCCTTTGAAATGGCCTAGGTAGTCATCTCTTCAAGAGTTATGCATTTACATACTCAAATTTTATTTAACCTTTTGATAGAAAGATGATAAAGGTATCCTCCTCAAATTGATATCTATTTTTGAACTTCACAAAATGGATGTATTAGTCTATTGGTTATTAAATATATCTACTTCACTATTTCTCTTATATAGAACATTGAAAGAAAATGTTGCAGGTGACATAACTTCTTAGCATGGAAAACTAAAATTTGTTACTTTATTTGGGAGGATAGCTCAAGTAAGCTAAAACTATGTCATACCATCATTTTCTTGATATCCTTGTAGATATTCTCTTGCCTATAATATGACGTTTTAATGATAATAAATCTAATAGCTGATAAGTTATGCCTTAAGGATTCTTGATCATTCCTATCTTATGAATAGTGACATTGCTTAACTTTAGCCTTATCTATAGAAAAGAAAAGAATAATTATTTTGAATTCTTGAAAGGGTGTTAGCTCAATGGAAGAGCACCTACTTTATAAGTAGAAGGGCGGTGGTTCGATTCCATCACACCCTAACATATATGAAATAATGGTCCTTTGTATAAAGACAATATATTTTTTCATTATAAATCTAGTACCTATAGAGACAAAATAACAATACTAGTATTTTATATTGTCTTATAAAGATAATTATTTAAGACAATATTTAAGACACCCACTTAAAGACTGTGTTTCAGACAATATACAAGTTTTATATCATCTCAAACAAAGACAATTTACTTTAAAATTGTCACAAATATTTTCTTAAAACCCCCTTCTCTCTAGTAGTGGGGGCACAATATAAATTGTCCATGATAAACATGTGTCAATTTTAATAAATATTCCGGCTAACTCTATTCTACAATATAGATGGCATTTAGATAACATTTGATATGTATTTGTCTATAAATATAATAGATGAGAGCTCATGTTCAGTAAAGCCCATATTTGGTTTTCTCCTTAGATTTCTCTTCTTCCTCTTCCTTATTTTTTAAACTTGGTATCGGAGTCAAAGGGTAAGAGTATTGTGCAAGATGTTTGAGGTATAAATGAGACTGGTGAACAATATCCCAGAAGATAGGTTTATTAATTTTCCCACAAGATAAGTGCATTAATTTTCAGCTAATGCTCTATAAATGGTTTGTTATGATGAAAAGAAAATAATAATCATTTACAAGTTTATTATGAATGGTATTTTCAGACTAAACCATCATGATTGAAAGTTGAGTTTATAAAGTCTATCAATAACAATCATAGTAATATGTAGCGGCAATATATAAGACGTTCTCTAAATTATGTATAACTCTCTTCTCAAGGCCGAACTTAAGTTTCAACTACAAAAACTTCCACAAAGATTGAAGATTAAATTGACAAAGCATAAAGAAAGAATGAGTTAACTATAATTTGCAATCAAACCGCTGGAAGGTAATGTTTTGTGTGAGATGTCTGATTACATGATCATCCATGTTGTTAGGAAATGGTTTACCAAAGACATTAAAACTATATGCTACCAATGGAATACAAGTTGAAGGTAAGAATGAGGCTAACAAAGTAACATTAAATTTACTAATTTCTTTTTCTTTTTACTATTATGCACATTACAATATCATGTCAATACATTGATTTCATTTTTTATTTTCTTTTACAAGAAATATATTATTGTGCATGAAGTTTTGAACAACTTAAGCTGTTTAATATCAAAATATTTTAGGAAAGTAGGTGTGGTATTATGTACTCTCAACCACATAAAGGAAATGAATAAAAATTCATATCATAAAGGCTTCTACTAATTTTATGTTTTCTGTGGAAATAATCCAGTTCTTCCTATTTATAGTCAAGAGCATTAAAAAATGTTGCTTCTGTGTAAAATTCTTGGCCCACATTAGACGTGTACTTTTTTATTCTGTATGTAAGTACACCCTTATTGTCAAAAGATCACCCTTATTGTCAAAAGATCAAATTCATCCAATGAAAATACATAAATATGATGCCTAAGCTATGTGTTTGCGGTAGAATCCATTGCTCAAAATATTGTCACATGATAAAAAGTGATTAGTTATAGTGGAAATGAGGAAGAACTTTGAACCCTACACCCAAGAGTTCCACTCCTACTCTAGAAAAAATAGAATTTTACAGCTATAGCTACATAATTATCAAACTAAAAGAAAAAGAAAAATATCTTTGCAAAAATAAAAAAAATAGAGTTGAATTAAATAAAATTATATTTATCTCATTATCTTCATTCACTACAAAGTATAAAATTTATACACAACTAACGATCAAATTATAGTGAAGTTTAAATCCAAATTAACATGCGATCATAAAAGATGACAATGATGATCAATAAATCATGGATCAAACTAAAGCTTAAAATGGTAATTGGAAAATTGTGCATTAGTGAAACATTGAGATGGTACTAAACGTCAACACACCTCCTTAATTTTAACTGAGGACAAAAGAAAAATTAATGAAAGCAAAAAGGAAAGAGCAAAGTGACAAGAAAGGTTGTGGATGTCTGTCAAATCATAACTACTAAGGTGCTAAATGAAAAGAATTCTCTAAAACCAAGATGAAGATCATGGTCAATATGCATGAGTTTCCCCAACAACATTACTCAAATAATCAAGATATGACAAACATAGGAAAACATCTACCAATGAAAGATAAAGAAGACTATAATCTTCATTACTATTCCAGAAAAATGAATTGATGAAAAATAAAGGTAAAATATATATCATTCAAGGATGCAAATGACACGTGAATCTGTACAAGTGACCCTAAAAATGATACTCAATTATGCAAGAACAGATTAGTAGTTGAAAATATAAGAGTAATTTATTTTTTTATAAATTTGATCAAGTGTAAGAAAAAAAATATTGGCATAAAGAGGCATGATAGATCCACAAAACATTGGAGAGAAACAAAAGGCAAGAACCATACAAAGATAGCACGACCTTTACCAATCTTTGATACAAAATTTAATTCAATATCTGTTGCCATGAGTCTTCTATGCAAACCTCTACTTGTGGGCCTAAGATGAATTATTGGTTGAATGTAATGAGAATGGAAGTTGCTAAAAATTCCATTCTTAAAAATATAATCTCCATTACCTAAAATAAAAATAAAAATTTCTCTTCTATCTAGAAGCCTTAGCTATGATACTATGTAGAATTTGGTAGATATAATGATGCAATAAATTAGAGATTTACTTGAAAAAGAAGAAAATAATGTTTGCAAGAACACCGAATATGGAGCTAAAATGAATAATTTTTTTTTATCTTGTCTTCAATCATTACAAACTATAAGATTTAATCATAACTAACCACCATTTAAAATAAAAACTACAATGAAGTTTAAATCGAAAATAACATTAGTTCTCTTGCAATTAATATGCAATCAAAAAAGATGTCTATGATGATCCATATATGGTGGTTAACACTACAGTTAAAATGGCGATTTTAAAATCATGCACAGGTGAAATGTTGAGCTAGAATTAAACACTAACTTAAAATTCATAATAATTTAATAAACTATCTATCAAAATCCTGTAAATTTGCGAACCTTATTTTGGTACACAATATGAGTTTTGATTATATGAATCACATTTTATTTGTTATAAGACTCATCACATTAAGCTTTAATGGGATCTATCTTTCAAACCCGACAAATTTCATCCAAATATAAATGCCTTAAGCTTTCTTGAAAGCCCACATCATACAATATTTCAAAAACAAACACATACACACATATACATGTGTGTGTGTGTGTTTGAAATGTGTTGTACAACTTTGAGCTGGGGTAGGTTGGAGGTGGACCTAAAGAAACCTCTAAAAGCATTTCCAAGGTGAATGCAGGGGGTGTTGTCGTTATCTCTTTCTCGGTGGTGTATGGGGTTCTACCACATGGTGGTAATAATTTTGAAGGTGAGTCTTCTTTTCCTAGCACCTATTTCTCTACTCTATTCTTCACAAAAACAGAAAAAGAATTTGTCCTAAAGACCCTAACTTTGCTGACTCCCACACTGTCAGTGGTTTGCAATTTAACTCCTCTAGGAAACTAGAACATCCATTTTGGTAATATGTTAAAGCCTCTCTAGGGAGGTATTCTAGTCTCTAAATAGGTTGATTGAATGTGTTTCAATCTCAATGATTATTCCTTAGAAATATTTTGAGGTTCACTACCTTTTTTTTTAGTAAGTTTGGAGGGAGGATACCTAACCTAGTTTTTTTAAAGAAGTGGGTTCTTTCTACTTGAGCTTTTAAAGGTTTTATCATAGTTTTAGTGCTTCCCAAAGGATTCTTATATGTCTCTTTCTGTCTTTAGGGGGACCTGTTAGGATAAATCCATGGACAGAAATAAAAACTACATGCAAATATAACCAATAATAGAAAATAATAGATCACATAGAAATGAACACAAGGCACCAAGATTTATCGTGGTTCACCCAATCCCTAGGCTACGTCCACCAAAAAGAAAGTCTAATCTTGTTACAATCCAGTGATTACAATCTGATTACAATCCGTAATCCCTTACAGCTCAATACCGCTGCAAGAAGCAATTTTGCATCACAACATAATGAAAAATACCTAAGCCTAAACCCTTATATACAAGTATTTCATGTCATTTTAGGGTTACAACATGTAAGCCATATGTCGACCATATGTCAGCTACGATGTCGACCACAACCCAAAATTTTTTTTCTGGCCTACGCTTCGAATGCCACTAATTATGAAGTGTGTACAATACTTTCCTGATCAATCACCATAATCTAACAATCTCCCACTTGGGGACTAATCAGGCTCCACACAAAACAACAATCTCCCACTTAGAGACTAACCCTGTAGCAATTCCACGTCCACATGGGGCTCCCACTGGATCAAACCACCATGGACTCTGCTGTTCTTTACTCATGTTTAGTCTAAAAGACCAACCAAAGCTGAAGAGGAGTGTAGCTTCTCCCTTATTACAACCTTTGTCAACATATCTACTAGATTGTCATTTGTATGTATCTTCGCCAACTTTAACTTTCCATCCTCCAAAATTGACCGAATGAAATGGTACTGCAACTGTATGTGTTTGGTCTTAGAATGCAGAGCTGAATTCTTTGCAAGATGAATGTCACTTTGACTATCTGTGAACAAATAATTATCCTTCTGAGGGTGTCCCAATTCTTCCAAGAAGAACTGAAGCCATATCATCTCCTTGGCTAGCTTTTTAGCAGCAGTATACTCTGCCTCTGTAGTGGATAGAGCATTAATCTTATGTAACCGAGAAACCTAGCTCACGATTGCCCCACCAACAATAAAGACATAACCTGAAGTACTCCGCCTAGTATCAATATCCCTTGCCAAATCTGAGTCAACATAGCCCTGTAAATTAGTAGTAGAGCCCCCAAAGTGTAAACACTTATTGGATGTGCCTCTCAAATATCTGAGAATCCATTTGACTGCATTCCAATGCTCAATTCCTGGATGACTCATATACCTGCTAATGACTCCCACTTCATATGCAATATCTTGCCTAGTGCATACCATAGCATACATCAAGCTTCCTACAGCTGAAGCATAGGGTACCTTGGACATCTTATCCTCCTCTTCTTGTGTCTTTGGACACATCTCCTTAGTCAATTTCAAATGACCAGGTAAAGGTGTGCTGACAGCTTTAGCATTCTCCATAGAGAAATGTTGCAACACCTTCTCAACATAATTAGCCTGATATAGTGTCAATGTTCTATTCTTCCTATCTCTACAAATCTTCATACCAAGGATTTGTTTGGCTGCCCCCAAATCCTTCATGGAAAATGCATGTGCTAACTAGCATTTCAACCCCGTAATATGATCCATGTTAGACCCAACTACAAGCATATCATCAACATATAAACATAAAATAATGTAGATATCATCATCCATCCTCTTAAAATAAAGATAGTAATCAGAATGACACCTGTTATAGCCATGCTCATGCATAAAATTGTCAAATTTCAGATACCATTTTCGAGGGGCTTGCTTCAAGCCATATAAACTTTTCTTCAATTTTCATACTAAGTTCTCCTTACCTGTGACCTCAAATCCCTATGGCTGAGCCATATATATTTCTTCATCCAAATCACCATGAAGGAAGGCTATTTTAAAATCCAGCTACTCTAAATGCAAATCTTCAGTAGCCACAAGACTTAAAATAGTACGGATAGAAGTCATTTTAACAACAGGACAAAATATCTCATCAAAATCAATTCCCTTTTTCTGTGCAAATCCTTTTACAACTAACCTGGCCTTAAATATTTTCTTACCTCCTTCCTCTTCTTTCAACCTGTAAACCCACTTATTCTGTAAAGCCTTTTTACCTGCAAGCAACTTGCACAAATCCCATGTCTTATTCTTCAGCAAAGAGTCTATTTCATCCTTCATTGCAGACTCCCATTGAATCTTAGTATCCACCTACACAGCTTCATCATAACTTTCAGGTTCACCAGCATCAGTAAGTAAAATAGAATACAAAGAGGGAGAAAATCTTTTTGGCGGTCTACTTTTCCTTGTTGAGCATCTAACATTCACTGGTGTGTGTGGTATTTGTTGTTGTGGTTGTTGTACATCATGAGGAATGGCTGGAACATCAACTTTTGGAGTATCATCCAACACTACATAATCATCTTCTTTCTTCTCATGTTGCTGCAATAGATCTTTGTATAACACTTTCTCATTGAATATGACATCCTGACTTCTAACAATTTTATGATTTTCAAAATCTAAAAGCCTATAACCAAATTCATTAATTCCATATCCAACAAAGACACATTTCTTTGATTTAGCTTCTAGCTTGGTTCTATTTTCAGAGTCTATATGAGGAAAATCTTCACAACCAAAAGTCTTGAGAAAAGAATAACTCCCCTTCTTACTAGTCCACGCCTCCTCTAGAATACCACAACCCAAAGGAGTAGAGGGACCTCTATTAATCAAATATACTGTAGTATTGATAGCCTCCACTCACATGTGTAAGGGCAACCCAGCATGCAACCTCACGGTCCTTGCGCGCTCCATTATAGTCCTATTCATGCGTTCAGCCACTCTATTTTCTCGTGGAGTCCTTGGAATAGTTTTATGTCTATGAATACCATTAGTGGAGAAATAATCTTCAAATTCATGACTGTAATACTCACCACCATTGTTAGATCTGAGATATTTTAATTTCTTACCAGTCTCATTCTCAACCAAGCATTTCCATTTCTTAAAAGTTTGAAATACATTAGATTTCTATCTAAGGAAATAAACCCATACTTTTCTAGTTGCATCATCAATAAGAGTAGCTCAATTGCTTAGAATCCATAAGAAAAATAATGATAGGGAAAGATAGAAAATGATATATAACATGGATAATTTACTTCTCATTAGCAGGATGCTAGAACACATCACAACCATACCTAGATCACCTAAACTCCATGTGCATTAGAAAAACATAAACCTCACATAGTAGAAAAAGGTATAGATAATGCAAGGGAGATCTAGAAAAGAAAAAAAAGTGGACTTAGGGAAGATTAGAAGTAAGAAACCTAAAGGATGATTAGACATTACCCTAAACACAAATCCACTTAAATACCAATAACTTCGAGCTTTTAAGGGTAAGACTAAAACTTTCCAACAACTGGCTCTGACTGAGGACTTAGGCATTGCAAATATCTAAGAAGCAACCCAAAATCTCTTGTTTCACATAGGTGGAATAGGAAATTATAGAAAATAGCTAAGCTTAGCACACAACATAAAGGAAAACTAATCTATGAAAGTAGCAAAACAAAGTGAGGAAAGATACAAAGCAAACCTACTTGGCCTAACACTAACTATACGTGCTACCTGGTTTCAAATATGAACTTGATACAACTTTAGTTTCCAGCCATTGTAGGAAAAAGGGAGAACCAATCCAGATGGATATGCCAGAATGAAAGAATTATTCTGGTTTACTTGTATAATCTTTAAAGGGCCCTTCCAAAGGGAGTCAAACTTGTGATGTATACCTTTTGGTGTGTGCCTCCTATCCCACAATAGAACCAAATTGTCCTCCATGAACTTCCTTGGTCTAGCTTTTTTTTTTAGAGAATGTCTTTATGTGCTTCTAACACTCTATAATATGATGAATCATCATTTTGCATTCTTCTTCCAGTTTAGTTAGTTACATAATGCATATTTTGGAGACCTAGATCCTTAATTACTTCCTATAGTTTATAGATGGATAGCTCTAATGGGAATACAAGACTAACTTCAACTCCATATACTAGGTCAAATGGGGAAATCCCAATTTTCTTGTTGGATATTACTCTATCTGCCTAAAGTGCTATGTGAATCTTTTGTGCCAGTTCTTCTAGTTCTCAGAAACCAACTTCTTCATTATATAAATTAAGTTCTTGTTGCTTGATTCTTCATTATATAAAATAAGTAATCTGATGAATGACTAAGGTGTATGTCATTATTTAAGTCATGATCTTCTACAATTATCCTGTACAAGCCATTTCCTCATGCCAACTTTGTTGGCTTTAGGTTGATGTCGTACTCTTGAACTTTTTCTATCAATGCACCTCTAGTCTTCCAACCTATCTATTGTTAGGTCAATATTCTTTTTATGGTTGAATCAAGCACAAATAAAACATGATGAGAGTGCAAGACATAGAATCTAAAATTTTTGACTACTCTTACCATTGCATATGCGTGCTTTTCCATTTTAGAGTATCTCAACTCATTCTCTTTAAGGGGAATACTCATGAAAGCAATTGGCACTTGGATACCTTCCTTGCTTTCTTGCATAATTGTTGTAGATATCGTATGGGCTAAGGCATATCAATATAGTATGAAATCATTAGTGTAATATAGATGTACCAATATAGGTGCTTTTGCTATGGCATCATTAATTTGATTGAAAGCCTTTCTTCCAAAATCATTCCATTTGAAACTTTGACTTCCTTTCATCATATCAACTATGCATTTGGTGATTTTAGAAAAATTAGAGACAAAACATCTCAAAATGTTCACCTATCAAAAGAATTATTTGACTCTAGATTTGTTTCCTCACAAATTTAGTTGCTAGATGGTTTTGAAATGTTTTGTGCCAATCCCGATGCCTTCCCAGGAGACTATATGACCTAGAAATTTTCCTTATGTAACATAGAAGACTAACTTCTTGGGATTGAGTGAAATCCCATGCTCCTTGCATCGTTTAAAAACTTTCTCCACATCCCTTAGGCGATTCTCTCATTTTTTGGAGAAAACTATCAAATCATCCAGGTACATCACCATGATTTTATCCTTGAGATCAGTAAAGGATGCATTCACAACCTTTTGAAAGGTGGCTCTAGTATTGATGAGCCCAAAGGGCATCTTATTATATGTGAACATTCTCCAAGGTTTGGTGAACATTTTCTTGAACTAATCTTTTGGGTTTACCTAAATTTGGTTGAAACTCAAAAATCCATCTAACATGCACATCATTTTAGAACTAGCCACTATTTCTAGTAAATGATCCATATTGGGAAAGGGATAATTATCCTTTAAAGATGCCCGATTGAAATTTCTAAAATCTAGACAAATTCTAATCTTCCCATTCATTTTCTAGATAGGTACAATATTAGCTATCCATGTTGAATGATGTATGGAGTAGATAATTCTTTCTTCTAGCATCTTGTGAACTTCCCTAAAGATGGCCTCTAAGGCCATAGGGTTGTTGTTACATTGATTTCACCTAAAGGGAGTGGCTTTAGGATTGAGGGGAATTTTGTGCTTGAATTGACCATTCCTAAAGGTCTTTAGGTCCTCATATCCCCAAAAAAATACATCTTCATACTCTGACAACAATCCCTTTGTTTTTTCACTTTCTTCCCTTGAGTAGCTATTACTGATATTAACCATCTTGGGTTTATATTCGGTGCCAATTTTCATGCCTTCATATTCTCTCCAAGTTCTACCTTTTCTTGCCCTTTCCCTTCTAATAAATGCATCATGCCTATCAAATAGTCTCTCAAGGGAAATGAGATGTCTTAGAATCTTATTACCTTTGAGTTTCTCATCACTAAGTTCTAGCTCTTTCATGGTTGCAAGGGATAAATCTATGCAGATATTTTCACTTCCTTTGAAGTACTAATCACTGAAAGGTTTGAACGTCCTTTCCTGGAAAGACTAGATCTATTTATCATCATTGAATACTTTCCATGTCTCAATGTTGTTAGAAATGTTGGACTTGAATAAGACTTCAACCTTGTACTAATTATCTTGAAATTCGGATGTGGTATTAGAAGCAAGGATGATGCAGCTAACAAACTTGCCCTTGCATTCAACTTCCTTGGAATAGCTTTTATTGAGAACCTGTCTAGGTGCTTAATCTTATCCCATACCCTATTTCTATAATTCCTAATCCTTGCATTCTTTACAATGTACTAAGCTAGGACTTGTTTTACTATATGCTCTACATCTCCTTGAGCTCTTATGACTTTCACTCCTCTCTTCTTTGCAACAGTGATACTTGACAACAAGGCTTCATATTCTATTGTATTATTTTTGTTTATGAATTGCAACTTGTATACAAGCTGAGTTATGTCTCCATCTAGGGATGCAAGTACTAGACTAGTTCTAGACCTAGTAGTAGCGCAACTTCCATCAAACTCTATGGTCCAAATCTTTAGGTCACTAGGAAGCTCTGACTATTCCTTAGAACAATTGAAGTCAGAGAACATGTAATTTCTCAACTCCATCCCTTGATATATAATTTGTGCCTTTGGGTCATCATACCTCAGGACCATGAGTTTGGTCTTTTCCTCAAGTTCCAACTTGATTTTCTTGTTACCCATAGGAATGATAGTGTGAGAGCAATCCATCTTGATTTCCCCTCCCATGTCCTTACAAAAGCTTCTACTCAAAAGAATACCATAGCTGGTTAGAAGATGTGCTACTAAGATGGTTAGCTTCATTCTCTTTGTAGTGTGAGTAGCCAATGCCACTTGTGCATCTTTCACTTGACCTAATAGAGGGACTTGCTTTGCATCCATGGAAAAGAAACATCTAAACATCTTGGTAAGGGTCAAACAAAGGGCACAAGCAATAGAAGAGGCCATGACATTATCAGAGGCTCGAGAATCAATTATGCAGGTACTAAGGTTATGATCATTTACATATAAGGACACATAAAATGGATTAGGCTTTTGACCAAGGGAGGTAGCCAAAACTGATACTTTGTCCTCTTTTAAGAGCATAGGCAAGACAAAATCTTCATTAGCTAGTGGGCCACTATCCAAATGAGGCTTGTTATTGTTGATGGTAGAGCTGACATTAGGTTGAGTTTTGGCATTAGCATCACCTTTACAATAATCTACTAGCTTTTACAATTTAGTAGGATGAGTTTTGAGATATTTAAGGGAGACACCTAGATATGAGCATATTTACAATATTGTTATATTATGTAAACTGAGGAGTAAGGCTTACCACTTGGATAAAACCTTGACTGCTCTTTCATCCAGGATGAGGAAGTGGATGCTCTAGCTGAAGTTGGTGAAGGGCCAATGGCTAAGTTTAAGGAAGTAAAAAAGTTCACTAGATTATTCTCTATCTTACTTCTTTTAGCCACAATCAACTGAACTCTGTCTAAGGTGGGGAAGTAGTCACCTCCAACCTTTGAATCTGATTCATAGTCCAAAAAGAATATTTTAGAGTCAGCATGGGGAGAAGAATCATCTTCTCTTTCAAGGTACTCTATGGTTAGCTCATTACTAGTAGTGAGCTACTTATATTCATTCATTTTTAAGAAGGAATCAGCATCATGGATCAAGGAATCAGCATCATGATCCACTTGTAGATGAAAAATGCACAAACTTTTCTTTTTGGGAGGTGCCTCAATAGCAAGCTTTTGCTGAGCATATAGTAATTGAAATGCTCTACCTTCATGTGGCCTTTAGGTAATATCTTGATATGGTTACTAAGGTGAAGAAATAAACCTCCTCATTTATCTTTTCGTGGAAATCATTTTGTTAGAGAGCTTCTGAAGAATTGCTTTAGTATTGTTGGTTATGCTCATGGTAGAGCTTGTTGAGGCTCCATTCTAAATTTATCTTTTCCATTTCTTGGCCACTATCAAATCATCCTCCAATTTGATTGCAAGGGTCTAAGAAATGAGAATATTAACCACATGTGCATGCCTAATTTGAAAACTTATGTCAGGGGGCATGCATTTGATGAAGAACATTGGGTACCTTCTTTATCTAGGTAAGTTGAGTCAATACATTGTGTTCATCTTTTGTAGTCCTATAGCATGCTTTGAATTGATTTTTCTTTTCATCATAGGTCATGATACATCCTATTGGAAGGTGCTAAAATTGGCTAGCTATTTTCTCAACTAAGGTTTCCACAAACATCCTCACTGCTACATCTTAATTGTGAGGACAAACGAGACTACATGTGACAAAGAAAACCATAATGTAATCATTCATAGAGACCTTCCCATCACTGTTGAATTAGGGAAAATTCTTTTGAGAAGCTCTAGGGAGGTCATTATTGGTAGCAAGTCATAGAGGGATAATAGGATTTCTTAAAGGAACAACCATTAAGGAAGGGAGGATTACTGGTATGGCCTGAAAAGTGACAGCAGTAGTGGTAACTAGTCGATGAAGAGTGAGAGCGTTGCCCAATAATGGAATTTGAGTGTAGAAAAATAGGAGGTAAAGATGAATGACTATGTATCTCATAAATAGGGTGAGGTGGCCAAAAAAGAGCACAATGGATACATTGATATACTAGATCCTAAGAGTAGGTTCTACCTTTTCCTAGAGGATCTTATAATATATGGAACTCATCTTTTTGCAATTCTTTGAACATAGGGTCATCTTGCCCTTTACTATTGTCACTTAGGTTTGCACCCTTATCCAAGGCCTATGCGTGAGGACAACCTAGTGAAACATGGAAACAACCTGCAAGCTTTGGGACTTGAATTGTGAGGTTGAGTCCCCGAAGAAGGCCGGCTTCCTCTTACTATCAGGGTGCACCTATCTACTTTTGGAGAAGAAAAGGGAGAAGGAGAGCATGAAAGAAAATCTACCTAGTCTAATCTAAGGAAGTGATGTACCAAAATAGAGTGTTCAGACTTTATTTCTGCCCATATATGTGCTACAAAACTAAGATAACATTCAAAAGACATACACACCCAGACTTATGTCAATCAATAACCACATATAGAACAGGAAACCAAATTGAATAACACAAGGAAAAGGATTTCACTTATATATTATCCAATAGGCCAAAAATAGACACAATATGCAAGTCACAGATCTCAACAATACACAAATGAGAGGCAAGATGGATGCACATACACATTGATGGCTGAAGGAGATGATACAAAATGTTATACAGCTCAGAGACAAAGAGAATTTTACACTGCAGACCTACGAGCAGTAGTAGAGAAATCAGAAAAGGAGTCTCCTCAAAAAAACTACAAAATCTACCTTTATAGTTCAATCATAATTGAGGCCTTTTGCTGTTGAAGTGACCCTGCAGCTACCTGCCATTAAGTCCTGCAGAGGACAATCATGGGAATATGAGGAAAATCTGATCTTTTTTGCAACAGGTGTCCTGAGAGGACTGAAAATAGCGCCATCGATGTTATGACTGGGTAGATGGATCGACTGAGATGGTGGAGTGTCTTCCTATATTTTGCATTCATTTCTGGTAGGTCAGGATTGATCATGGAGATCAGATCGCACAACAAAATTGATCACCTTCACTTTTTAGGTTCATGAGTCAGCGGGGGTCAAAGAGTCAACCTAGTTTCACAAACCAACTAGGCCATGGGGTCCAATTGCTTCTTTTCATTCTGCCACCTGAGATGTCCTCCGTGGTTGACCTCCTTTTTTTTGAACTAACTGCGCCACCCTTGAACTATTATCATTAACTGTGGCAATTGCAATCCTGACCGTGACACTAACTGCTAGTCGTTAACCGTCAACCTTGGCTGAGCTAGCGAGACACGTGTTAGCAAGGCGCTATGTCACCATGGTATCCCCTGTGTAGCTTTCAATGGCAAGATAGCGCCAACTATTGATCGACCTTAAAATCGGACGATCACGAAGACTCGTCGTATCACTGCTATCCTTACCCCGGGCCCGTCATATCTGGCACCACCTTAGCAACCGCACCACACTCAAATGAAACTTGGCATACTTTGGTGAGGCCTGGCCCTGCTGATCCACATGGTGGATGGGTGTTATGTCGCTATGGTAAAGATCGCACAGCTTCACCATAGCGAGATGGCGCCTGTCGTTGCTCTGAATCGATCTGACGGTGGAGAACTTAACCTTTTACTGCGCTGGCTACATGAAAATATGGTCCCACCACGCCACGTCTCAACCACGTGCTATGTCGCTAACGAAAAACTCATGAGTTTTTCAATGGCGACATGGTGCCCTACTAGAATTTTTGACTTCCCGGCTTGTGAAACTGATCGCTCGCTATGAACATTTCCCGGTGACACAACCTGCCCGCCGTAAGAAATTTCCGTCGGGCGCTATGTCGCTATGAAGATTTTTCTGCCAACACATGATAGCGACATAGCACCCACAGTGCCATGGAACTTTTTTGACCCGTCAAAACATTTCTGCCCGGCAAGCTGGACCCACCGAACACGTGTCCTCCGGGTGCCATGTCACTAACGTATTAACCGTGCAACTTCCAATGGTGAGACAGTGCCAACCGTCAATCTTCCTTAGATCTAACAATGGAGAACCTACGAGCCATAGAAACCATGTTATAAGGCTTAGGCATTAAATAATATTAACTTTGGGAATTAACCGTTGGATGGGCTGAACATTTGAAATTTGAATCTTGGCAGGTGAACAAATGATAACATTTCTAGCGACTCACAGGGGACACAAGCCTGCTATGTGTATGACCAGTGCCTATAAACAATCCATTGGGTCACAGGCTGTGCCCGCGCACTTCTTGAAAAGCAGGAAACAACAGAAAAGAAACTAAACTACTTATGTACATGAATTCCCAAATTTTTAGAAACAAGGCTTCAGATGGATCCCATTGACTGGAATGGGCAAAATCTCTCCATTTGACCTGCTCAATTGAAACACATTAGCCTGCTTGCAACTGGCAATCAGATAGGGGCCACTCCATAGTGCATCAAACTTGGAATGTCTTCCTAGTTTTTCTCTGTCTAAATCCCATTTGAGGACTAAATCTCCTTCTCTGAAGGTTCTAACCCTAGTTTTCTTATCAAAACTCCTTTTCATCTGTTGCTGATGCATCTCTAGGGTCTGCATAGCTTTATTTATTTTCTCTTCTAACTCAATTAGCTCTGCCATTCTTACTGACATGGCACTATCTTCAATCAATTCCAGCTGATAAGACAAGTCCAAGGATGGGAATTCTAATGAAATTGGGAGTCTGGCCTCCCTACCATATACCAACACAAAAGGTGAATTCCCAACAGATCTCTTGGCTGTTATCCTATCAGCCCATAGAGCAGTTCTTAGTTTCTTATGCCAGACCCTCTGATTGTCTTCTATTGTCTTCTTCATGATTCTGATCAGATTCTTGTTGGAAGACTCAGCCAAACCATTACCTTGGGGATAGTAATTTGATGATGTGCTCAAGTAGATATTTTGATTCATTTCCCATGCAAAAATCTGGGTTCCAACACGAAATGATACTAGAAGGAGCACCAAACCTAGATACAATTCTATCAAGGAATTCAACTACTGATGGTTTTGTGGCATCCGTCAAGGCAACTGCCTCTATCCATCTAGTGAAATAATCAGTAGCAGCCAAAATCCATTTATGACCTGCACTAGATGGAGGATTAATGGGGCCTCTAAAATCCAACCCCACCTCAGTAAAGGGCTAATCCACTTGAATAGGATGAAGGGGGAGAGCTGCAAGCCTTTGTTTGCCTAAGAAGAAAGCACACTTCTCACATTTCCTCACATATCCATGACAATCATGAAACTGAGATGGCCAATAATAACCAGCCCTCATGATCTTCATGGCAGTTGTTCTTGCAGAGAAATGGCCACCACCAGGGCCATCATGAAGTTCCTTAATCATCCTCTCAGCCTAATCCTCTTCAATGCATCTCAACAGGGTCCCATTAAAATCCCTCCTAAATAGGATACCATCATTCACAACATAGGGAATGGACTACAGTCTATATTGTCTCCTTTTAGTTCTGTCCAATCCCTGAGCATATCCATCCCCTGATAAGAAGCTCTTCATATCATTTATCCAGCTCCTTGGACCATTAACATTTCTTTCCTCCTGCTGCTCTGTTTTACCATAGCAGCCTCTTCATCTGAATCCTGGCCTGATAACTTTTCTTTGCACAACCCCTTCCCTTTTAACAGCTTGGTAATTTGAATATCAACATCATACTCCATTACCTTAGTGATCCATCCAGCTCTCTTTTCACTGATATCCTTGCTTAACGGGAAATCCTTTACACTGGCATGGGGCACCAACAAATGGATCTTATTGTGGGACAAGAGGTGCTTGAATTTCTTCAAGGCTCTGATGACCACAAGGGCCTGCTTCTCAACAAAGCTATACTTATCTTCATATTCCTTAAGCCCCTCACTGAAGAAGGCTATGGGCTGCTCCTCATCCTTGTCATTTGTTTGAGTCAAGACAGCAGAGATACTTGACTCACCACCTAAAGTGTAGAGGATGAAATCTTTCTCAAAATTTGGGTTCATGAGAGTAGGGGCTAAGGCTATGGCTGTCTTGATCTCTTCAAAACTCTCCTTGCCTTCCTTGGTCCATGAGAAGACCATACCTTTCTTAAGCATAGTTGTAAGAGGTTTCACCATGGTAGCAAGATTAGGAATAAACCTCCTTACAAAATTTATTCTACCAAGGAAACTTTGCAGCCCTTTCTTGTGTTTAGGAAGAGGAAGGGCAAGTATTTCCTTTGTTCTTTCTGGATCAATGGTCAGCCCATCCTTAGATACAATGTGTCCCAATAGTTTTCCTTGGCTTGTAGCAAAGACACACTTGGCTGGGTTGAGGGAGACCCCAAACTCTCTACATCTTAGAAATACCTATTTTAGATGATTAAAATGATCTTCTACATTCTTTGAATATACAGTTATATCATCAAGGTATACTAAGACAAAATTGTCAATTAATTTTTTGAAGGCCATCTCCATTGCCTTTTGAAATGTGGCACCTGCATTTTTTAGTCCAAATGGCATCTTGAAATAAGCATATGTGCCCCATTTAGTAGTGAATGATGTCTTATGTCTATCAGATTCTTTAACCAGCACTTGACTATAACCAGAGAATCCATCAAGAAAAGAGAATCTCCTTGAACCACTGACCCTGGACAGAATCTGCTCCATGGAAGGGAGAGGATGGTGATCTTTAAGGGAAGCCTGATTAAGATCCCTAAAGTTCACACACAGTCTGATTTCTCCATTCTTCTTCCTAACAGGGACTAGGTTGGCTACCCATGATGAGTGCTTGATGGGAAAAATTATATTAGCCTCAATCAACTTGGATAGCTCCTTTCTCATTAGAGGTTCAGTCTTAGGATTAACTGGCCTTTGTTTTTGCCTTACTGGTTTGGCCTTATCAATTAAATCTATGGTATGCTGAAAAAAGCTAGGGTCAAACCCTTTTAAGTCATCATATGTCCAAGAAAATACATCATTAAATTCTTGACATAACTGAATGAAGTTTTCTTGCTTAGTTTTAGAACATACCTTCCCCATATTCAGAGATTTTCCATCAGCAATTGTAACTGGGACATAATCATCCTTTTCTGCAGCTAGATTCGTCCCTTTGCCTCTAGTTTGATCATCAGGATTAAAGACACTCTCCAAGGTAATGAGACCCTTGGGCAACTTGTTAGAACTGAGATGAATGATTTGATCACCATACTGATCTTGCAGTCTTGACTGGTTTCTATCTGAGAATTCTGCCTCATTCTGCAAGAAACTCACAATTTGCTCATCAAAATCAAACACCTACCAATGAGTGTTGTTGTCAGGGATGGTAGGCCTCACTACCACCTTTATTTTTTGCTTCTTTTCCTCTTCAAGATTCCCTAGTACATCATAAGCTGCACCCACTGCTACAAGTCTATCAGCATGTCTATTTTCTTTCCTAGGAATGCTCTGAATATTAAATGCATTGAAGCCCTCAAGCAAATCCCAGACTCTGTGTTTGTAAGACTTGAGTAGGCCATTTTTGATGATATTCTAGTTTCTCACTTGGTTAACTATCAATTCACTATCTCCATATACTTTGAAGGCTTGAATTCCTCTCTTTTGGGCAAGTAAGAGACCTTGAATCAAGGATTCATACTCGGCCACATTCTTGGTGCAACTGAATTGGAGCCTAAAGGAGAAGTAGTATCTTATTTGTGTAGGAGAGATCAACATAACACCAGCCCCTGATCCATTTCTATTCCTTGAGCCATCAAAGTACATACTCCATGTTCCATTTATATCATCATTAGTCCTAACAAGATTAGGAACTTGAGCATCTTTCTCTATTATGCAATATGTACTAAGGCATGTCTCAAGAGTCTTTGACATAGGCTCAAACTGATATGCATTTTCCCACTCATCCAAGAAGAAATCAGGAATCTCTGCTATAGAAGTGACAAGTTCATTTACTATTTCATTTTCATCCATCACTAGAATAGGGCAATTCATGTTGATGGGATTGGGGGTGTAGGATTCAGTGTGATGAAGGGCTTGAGGTTCTGCTCTAATTGAGGCATTGGCTCCATATCTGGTCCTAAATGAAATATATGACCAATCAGCAAATATGAATCCACCAATTTGAGCAGTAAAGTCTCTTGAAAGACAAATGGCAAAATAGGGCTTGACTTCAGCAATAGATATGTCTTGAATCATAGTGCAACCAGGGCATGCATGTAGGGCCATCTCCACATTCCTAAGGATACCTACAGTTTTGACAGTACTACCATCTAATTGTAACACATCCCTAACAATGGGCTCATATTTCATTCCTAAAGCATCAAAAACACACCTAGGTATTACTGAGCTACTAGCCCCTAAATCTATCATGCAATTGTGGACTAACTTGTCCCCTATAATCAGAGAAACATAGAATGGAGGAGGTCTAACCTTTTTATTTGTCTCCACATCCATTGCTTGTTGTACTAGACTTGTGGCACTCTCCATGGTAGATGGCTGATCCTTGGGTTCAATCTTCTCTAATTCTTGTTGCAGCATCCTCTTCTACATTGCGATGGTAGCAATAGCATCCCACATAGAAATTTTCACATTTGTCTTCTTCATTTGGTCTATCACACTGAAAGGCATATTAGGAACTTTGGTAGAAACTTTGGGAGCTGCACTTATAAGAGGTTGAGATGGAGCAACATAAGGATCACTTGCATCTTTCTTTCTAGAATCTTGCCCTTGCTGTTGCGAAGCACTTGTTGGTTCATTTGCTGCATGTGCATGAGGTGTAGCACTTGAAGTTGAGGCAAGCTTAGGAGAAGGAGGGGAAACATGTTCCATAGCTCTCTTCTTACTTCTAGTGTTATGAGCAACAAAATCCTGGTTTACATTACAATGCTCCCCAATATGATGATTCATGAAAGAGCAATCATCATGTCCTTGAATATATGAGGCCTCCTTGGAATGATCCTCCTTGTACAATTGCTTTGCTGCAGGTTTTTGGTCAGTTAGGGCCAAATAAGATTCTGCCTTCTGGCACATGCAATAGGCATAAGAATAGTTGCAAGAAGGACAAAAATCTTGATCTTGGGCCAAGTTATTATGAGGAACTATAGCTCTATTCTAATTTGTGCTTGAAGCAGAAGCATGACTATTTTGCCTACCTTGAACAAAAGAGCTATTCCACTGATTAGGAGGCCTACCACCATTTGGAGCTTGATATTGTAGTTGGGGAGGCTTGCCACCTTGAGCTTGCTGCCTTTCTAAGGCCACCACCTTGTTACTCATTTTTTGTATCATGGAGAAACTATCCTCTAATCTCTTTCCTTGGTCCTTTAACTCCCTCCCCTGCTCTTACAATTTTTTATCCAGGGTCTTCTCTCTCTTATCTGTATTCAGCACTAGACCTTGGAGCATATCTTTGAGTTCATCTATCCCATTTGAGGATGTGGAAGCTTGGGGAACTGGAGTAAGGGATTGTGATGTAGAAGTTGTAGGAAGAGGGGCCATTGCTGGTTGGTGGTTGGGAACATCAGGAAAGAAAGGCATAGGGGGCCTTGGAGCCAACTTTCCTCTTTGTATCAAGATGTTCTAAGGTTTTATGGCTATCTCATAAGCATTAGGCAAGGTATCTCCTCCCATAGTTTGCATTATATTGGCAATATCACTATTAAAAGCTCTAAGGTAATGCAAGAAGGCATTACTAGGGGTAGGTTTCACTGTAGTAGGTATTCTATCCCATGTCTTTTGAAATCTATAGTTAAAATCAGTCATACATTCATGGGGGGCTCTTTTAATAGTAGTCAACTGCTCTAAAAGTGACAGATAGTCACTTCTATCCTCAATATGTTTGCATAACCCTGCTCCTAGTCCATCCCAATCAATTATAAAACCATGACCTAGGCCTCTATACCATTGTAATGCTTTTCCTTTTAAAGATGAGGCTAGAAGTCTGATAGCAATGTCATCCTCTATGATACCATGAATATTAAAAATGTTTTCTACTTCTCGGATATGCTCTAAAGGGGAGATGGAAGTTTCAGCAGTAAAATTAGGTATACTTTTGAGTGCAGATATCGGTATATCATGTCTTTGGGCTAAAAATAGAGGACTTCCACCATTAAAGGTGGAAAAAGCATGAACTCTTGGTTGTGCCATGTAGACAAGTGTTCTATTGATGAGTGTTGATGGCAATCTAGGCTAAGTTCGAGCAACAGGAGGAGTAGAGACAGATCTTATAGGTATATTAACTGTTATCACACCCCTAATTGGTGATAATGAAGTTCTAGTCCTCCTTCTATGATTTGAAAGAGAAAGCTCTTGATATTGAAATTTACCTCTAGAAGACTCCCTTGTTTCAGCTCTGGGCATGAATCGCAACAACTTTGGCCTGGAACCAGATTTGTTGATGTTCAGAGTCACCAAGTACTTTGAAGGATTAGCCTCTTAAAGGCTTGAATACTGAAGCCAGCACTACCTCTTCAACATTAATCTTTGAAACTCTTTCTTCTTGACACTAGTAGACTTTAAATATTGTTTGAAAAGAGTCCCATCGGGCATGCCAAAAACTGTTGGTATGACCGGTGGAGGTCTGGAACTGATTTGAATCTTTAAAATAGTCCCACTGGGCGTGCCAAAAACTGTTGTCACTTAGGTTTGCACCCTTGTCCGAGGCCTATGCGCAAGGACAACCTAGTGAAACATGGAAACAACCTCCAAGCTGTGGGACTTGAACTATGAGGTTGAGTCTACGAAGAAGGCTGACTTCTTCTTACTATTAGGGTGCACCTATCTACTCTTGGAGAGGAAAAGGGAGAAGGAGAGTATGAAAGAAAATCTACCTAGTCTAATCTAAGGAGGTGATGCACCAAAATAGAGTGTTCAGACTTCATTTCTGCCCATATATGCACTACAAAACCAAGATAACATTCAAAAGACATACACACCCAGGCTTATGTTAATCAATAACCACATACAGATCAGGAAACCAAACTGAATTACACAAGGAAAAGGATTTCACTTATATATTATCCAATAGGCTGAAAATAGACACAGTATGCAAGTCACAGATCTCAACAATACACAAATGAGAGGCAAGACAGATACACATACACATTGATGGCTAAAGAAGATGATACAGAATGTTATATAGCTCAGAGACAAAGGGAATTTTACATTGCAGACCTACGAGGAGTAGCAGAGAAATTAGAAAAGGAGTCTCCTCACAAAAACTACAAAATTTTCCTTTATAGTTCAAGCATAACAGAGATCTTTTTCTGTTGAAGTGACCCTGCAGCTACCTACCATTAAGTCCTGCGGAGGACAATCATGGGAATCTGAGGAAAATTTGATCTTTTTTGCAACAGGTGTACTGAGAGGACTGAAAATGGCGCCATCGATGTTCTGACTGGGTAGATGGATCGACTAAGATGGTGGAGTGTCTCCCTATATTTTGCATTCATTTCTAGTAGGTTGGGATTGATCATGGAGATCAGATCGCACAACAAAATCGATCACCTTCACTTTTTAGGTTCATGAATCAGCGGGGGTCAGAGAGTCAACCTAGTTTCACAAGCCAATTGGGCCATGTGAGCCAATTGCTTCTTTTCATTCTGCCACCTAGGAAGTCCTCCATGGTTGACCTCCTTTTTTTTGAACTAACCGTACCACCCTCAAACTGTTATCATTAACTATGGTGATTACAATCCTGACCGCGACACTAACTGCTAGCCGTTAACCATCAACCTTGGCTGAGCCAGCGAGACACGTGTCAGCAAGGCGCTATGTCACCATGGTATCCACCATGTAGCTTTCAATGGCGAGATAGCACCAACCGTTGATCGACCTTAAAATCGGACGATCATGAAGACTCGTCGTATCACTGCTGTTCTTACGCCAGGCCCATCATATCTGGCTCCACCTCAGCAACCACACCACACTCAAATGACATCTAGCATACTTTGTTGAGACCTGGCCCTGCTGATCCACGTGGCAGATGGGCGTTATGTCTCTATGGTAAAGATCGCGCAACTTCACCATAGCGAGATGGCACCTGTTGTTGATCTCAATCGACCTGACAGTGGAGAACTTAACCTTTTACTGTGTTGGCTACATGAAAATATGGTCCCACCACGCCCTGTGTCAACCAGGTTCGATGGCGACATGGCACCCTACCGACATTTCTAACTTCCTAGCTTGCGAAACTGACCACTCACCGTGAACATTTCCCGGTGACACAACCTGCCCACCATAAGACATTTTCGTCAGGCGCTATGTCGCTATGAAGATTTTTTGGCCAACACATGATAGTGACATAGCACCCACGGTGCCATGGAACTTTTTCGACCCGCCGAAACATTTTTGCCCAGCAAGATGGACCCACCGAACACGTGTCCTCCGGCCACCATGTCGCTAATGTATTAACCATGCTACTTCCAATGGTGAGACAACACCAACCGTTGATATGCCTTAGATCTGACAATGGAGAACCGGCGAGCCATAGAAACCATGTTATAAGGCTTAGGCATTAAATAATATTAACTTTGGGAATTAACCATTGGATGAGCCAAACGTTTGAAATTTGAATCTTGGCAGGTGAACAAATGATAACATTTACCATGATCATTGTGAGTATATTTAGGATCCAAGGTGAACTATCTTAGTTCACAAAGGGTGTACTTCTCTTAATCTTCTTTCCTCTAAAAATCTATCTCAATAATCAACATTGGCCTCTTCTCTTTTGAGGTTGAAGCTTAATCTTCTATATTGTTCAAGGGACTTTCATTCTTTCTAGGCAAGGGTATTCAATTAATTTATTATTTCCTCTTATTCATCCCAGAAGCCAAGATTAGGTTTCACTATGGGGATTTATCCTTTGTGGGACAATACCATTTCTTCTAATGAGTTTTTATACATGACTCAATGAATTGAGTGTCATAGAGATAATCTCTAAGTGTATCAGTAAAGCCACACATAGAATTACTAAAGAAACTTAGGACGTATGGGTTTGCTCCTCATTAGAGTTGCCAAAAATTGTCTGTTAACAATTTTTCTCCTTATCTTTTTAGTTCATGCCTTGACTCTTAAACAACCCAATGACTTGTGGAGAAAAAATAAGTTAACAATAGAATGGATTGATGTAGTCATTTATCAAGGACCCTTGAATTTAAAGCTATGACTCCCTTTTGAATAAAAGATATGCAATGAATTTTGTTTTTTCGGTTTTGGGGGTATTCTCTTAACCAAAGAGAAGAAGAGGAAAATACAAAGTTTCTCAACACTTTAAGCAACTTAGGCAATTGAACGGGGGACTAACTTACAACATGCAATCTATTCTAACTTAAATTCAATAATTGGAAACATGCATAACCAACCATGACAATAGGAGGAAGGGAAGAGATGGTGAAATAGGTAATCCTGAATTACACAATTAGCTAATGTTTTGACAATACCCACATTATCTATCCTTCAGCTACTCCATCCACCACTTTCTTGCCTTCTTATACAATGAACTATATAGTAAACACAAATAAACTACGATATACAATAGAGAGAAGAAAAGTGATGCTAATGTTGAAGAAAGTAGGACATACAATTTGTTGAACAATGGAAAGAAAATCAATTTCATTTATATTCCTTCAATTCTCAACAATAGAATATTCATTCCATATAGTATATTGAAACTAAATGAAAAACAAAACTAGAAATAGACTCAAAGTCACACTTAGTAGTCCTAGCTACAAGGGTTTATTCAAAAGTAATTTTGTCAATGCTATTAACTTCTTGAAATTGCTAGTTACACTCGATGATTGCTTTGTAGAGAATCTCTGAACAAAATAAACTAAAAATAGGACAAGCTTGAATCATTGTTTGTTATAGAGACTAACAAAATGCCATGAATGGCTACAAAAAGAAAGAGAAGAGGGAGAATGATAGATGTCTTGAAGAGTATTAGAACATCATGTGTTCTTAGGAGTAACTTCTTTGTCTCTATAAGCTTTCATGGTTTCAATTACTTTGTGTAATTCTTTGACATCTGGAATGATGATGTTGTTAGCTCGAACCATATAGTAGTCATGCATTTCAGTCAATTCATAAATTCCAGTGACCCTTGGCTAGAATTTCTCTCATTCTTTCCTTATAAATTCATCTGTTGCTAAGAGTTCATGGACCTTTGACATTTTGAAGTTTAGTGGGTCACTGGCTTCATCAAAAAATGCCAAGAACTTTGATTTCATCTTCTCAATATCCACAAGCTTTCCATTAGTGGACACAAAGGAATCTTTGTGAAATATCTTTAGATATTGAAATAATTTCTCAATGACCTTTTGTACTAGGTCATGTACATCCTTGAGCTCATTTGTAGACCTTATAGAGATTTCTATAACAAACTCAAAGGATTATTTCTAGTGAAATAATGATCCCTTGCCCGCCTTGAGGATGCCATGCATAATGGAAACATTAGTATTCATGTCAATAACTTCTTGTAGAAGGGCCAACTTCTCTATCAATTTGTTTGTTTCTTTTTGTATGGTGGTCTGATGATTTGAAGTTGTCTCCCTCAGCTTGTGAGGATATAACACTAGACTTCCAAGATTTTCAATTAATGGGGGACCTTGAGCCTTCATCTAATCTGCCCATGCTTGGCTAACCTACCCAAATTACCTTTCTTGTTGCATCTTTAAAAGTAGATTTTTGTTCTCCTCTACATTCAGATCAAATTGACTTGATGAAGCACTCCCACGTGTAGATCTTATGTACTCCATCATTTCTCTATTTGAGGCCTTCAAGATTTCCTTTTCTTCTCTAAGCTCTTCCAGGTTATCATCAATTTTTTCATTGGTGCACTTCTACATGCTCACCATGTAGTCCTAAACTGGGATACCAAGATCCATTGTTTTGATCTACAAGTCATCCTTGGAAAGCTCATGAAATTTTTCTTCCTTTTGTGGCTTAGCAATCTCTACCCACATGTGACTAGTAGTTGAACTAGTAGCCAATGCAACAATTATCTTCTCCTTCTTTGTCTTCTTGGATGGCTGAGAAGAGGTGAATTGTGTCATCAAGTCCTTCAATGGAGCTTCTTCTTCATATATCCTCTTCTTCCTATCAATGGTCTCTTCAAGCAATGACACTGTAGAGAGCACATTGATAGCGGACTACAAGGCAACATGATCGAATAGGTTCCTCAGAATTAAGGGAATTTTCTTGTTCTAGGAAGCAAAAGGGAAGGCAATAACCTTACACTACTACATTTAACCTCATTTTTCTACCAAAATTTTCAACCATCAACTAAATAAGTTTAGGTTGATC
Organism: Cupressus sempervirens; assembly: GCA_028749045.1. Taxonomy (NCBI): domain Eukaryota; kingdom Viridiplantae; phylum Streptophyta; class Pinopsida; order Cupressales; family Cupressaceae; genus Cupressus; species Cupressus sempervirens. Next base: position 229,404,050 of record CM053791.1, read on the forward strand.
AGAATGTTAAGGCAAAAATTTCTTTTTTTTACATGTAAGCCCCATGTTGGTTGAAATTTTGACCAACACAGGGGCATTGGTCAAAATTTTGACAAACATGGGGCTTAAATGTAAAAAGAAGAAACATTTCTTATATGTTTTTCGTGCATGGGTTCATTTGAAGATGCGCTAATTGGGAGCATTTGATTATGGTAGTAGAAAAAGTGAAAAGTTGGGGAATTCTCTTACCATGTCTTGTTCTTTCTAATTTAGAGCAGTAGATATGAATTGGTAGCCCGTGTTTGATTCTGGGGTTTTCAGTTCCATGCCCAATTCTAAATCCCCGACCAATTTCATAGGTCTAGATGCACCAGTAACAGAGTGACACATCCGAGTGAGGTTGAGTGGCTGATCTGGCAGCCCCCTCTCTAATGCATGATCCAGGAATGGAGTGGTGCGAGATGCTAGAGCAGTTCCATATCCCCTACTATTTTTAAGGGTGGGATCAAGATTGCCTTTATAGAGAAATATGAAGGATTTGTATTTTAGTTTATATGAATTTGGCCTAAAAAAGGTAGATTATAATTATTCGCCTGGAGTCAATTAAATATGTTGGCTTGTAGCACTAAGATTTCAGTGCTCGGATGTGGTGTTAACACCAATTTGAAGATGTGTTAGTAGGTTATTTGAAACATAGTGGTCTTTGTCTAAATCTGGTTCCTTTGTCTGCCTCATGATTTAAGTATTACATGTTAAATAAGCCAATTTCAAAATTTGAACAACAGCCAATCATAGCCTTCCATTAAGCTTTGATTTATTCATCTCTATTCTAACATGATATCTTTATCTGTGTAGAATTGATCTGTTTGAGTCAAGATAAATTATTTGTATCCCTCAAATCTGTCGGCACATGATTTGTTTGTACCTGTTGAGTGTTCGAGTCTTTGGTAATCACTGGAAAAACAATTTGATGCCTTCAGATGTTTATACATAGTTTTCTAAATAATTCCTGATGTGGTATCTTCATTAGCAGATTATATATTAAATTGTTCAACTTTTTGAAGGTACTCATCCTTGTATTCAAACTTTCAACGCTGACTGATCTTACTGTGAACTCTAACGCACTAAATTTGGCTCAATGATAAGTTCACAATGATCCCCCGCTTTGTTTTATATATATAATATTTCTTTTGTTGTAGTCGCAGCATATTGAATTCATATATGCATCAACAGGTTTTATTTAACAATAACTTGGCAAGCTTCATACGCATGATATAGTGTATTCTCTACAACAATTTATCAACTTTCCAAACTGATGGCATCTCCGTATATTTGGCACTGAGGCTCTTTGACGTCTCCTGTTGGTCCAGACTGAAAAACAAGATGAAAATATGTAGAAGGTGGAAAACATTTATTATTTGATATTGTTCTCAATCAGAACAATACAGCAAATTTATAAAAGAGACGACAATAATAGTTACAAACTATTATACAAAACTGCCAAAACTAAAAACAAACTATAACAAATAAACTAATACAAAAGAAAACCTAATCTAATATTTAACCTAATCTAATATTTAGAATGTAAGAAACCTGAAGATTAATATTAACAGTCTCCTTTGTTCTTCTAATTTTGCAATCATTCACCATGCTTGTATACTAGTCGCCTTTGTATCTTCCACTCCTTGCCTGTAGTTGTTATAATAATTCTTCGGTGGCTGTATGATCTATGTTGACCAAAATTCTTGATGCAGTTATCTTTGTTTTCAGAATCAATGCTATTCATTGTTGGCTTATAGCAAGTTTATCAGACTCCTTTCATGACATTAGTCCATGTCTTTCCTTTCCATTGGATCTTTGAAACTTGGACGACATCATGTTATCTTTAGTTGTTCATTACCCACTGTGATATGACTCCACTATATACTTCCAAACCAATGGCATCTCTGTATATTTGGCACTGAGCGTCTTTGACATCTCCTTTGTTGTTCTCATTTTTTGATCATTCACCATGCTTGTATACTAGTCCCTTTTGTCTGTTCCGCTCCTTTCCTGTAGTTGTTTTTAATAATTCTTCGGTGGCTGTATGATATATGTTGACCAAACTTCTTAATGCAGTAATATTTGTTTTCAGAATCATTACTATTCATTGCTGGCTTATGGCAAGTTTTTCGGGCTCCTTTTCATCGCATTAATCCATGTCTTTCCTTTCCATTGGATCTCTAAAACTTGGACGACATCATGTTATGTTTAGCTGTTCATTACCCACTGCAATATGACTCCACTGTATACTTCCAGCAACCCATGTATAGATTGCAAATACTTATATTTGTCGCATTCTTAATAGGACCAACACTTTCTTCTTAATTTCATTGCCAAAGAACTTCCTGCTTATAATATTCAATGTCTATTATTGACTTCCATAGAAAAAACTATTATTTAGTATTCTATTCTTTGTTTATACAAGTGATTACTTCACCAATAGATATGAACATTGTTAGCCATATATTGCTGATTAGGTCTTATCATTTTCTTCTAATTTCTTTCAGTATGCTGATTTTGGAAGTGACTCAGATTAATAAGCTTTCTCTTTGTTTCATTAGTAAGTTTCTTATTGTTATCCTGTCTTCTTGATTACGCAAGGCTCCCCCTTAGTTCGCTGGTCCCCCTTACTCCAATCTCTCCCCCTTTGTCGTCAATGGCAAAGGGTCATCAAGGCTAGAAACTAGCTCCCCCTGAACTTATGCTTCTCACAAAATTTTTGGTGGATAGATGAGAGTGATACTATTCCCAATTTCTCCCTTAGGTACTCAAAAGTTTCCTTTGGAAGGCATTATGTGAATATATCAGCAATTTTCTCCTTTGGGTTGATGTATTACAACTTGACTTGTTTAGTCTTGGAGCCAAACTCATTGGATGTATTGGAGCCAAACTTTGAATCAGAATGCATTATCATATTTCTGCCCTATTGCTTTGGTAGTGAAAACTAGGCAAAGAAATACAATGTTGGCCTTGTTGACATTCAAATAATGTGTTTATCATCTCAAATCCCTTGTAGTACTTACTGGCCACTGAAATTTTATGTTAATAAACATGGTTCAGCTTAAAAGTGAGATCTAAGCTGTCCCCTTTGGAAACTTTTAAATAAAACAAATATTGATTGGTACTCAAGAAGTAGTCTTTAGTATCTCTCTCATGCCTTGTTTACACTGCCTCTGATTGTCTTGGCTAGAAGTCTATGTTGTTTAGACATTCACATTATGTTGTTATTTCCCTTCATGCAACTCAATGCTCCCTTGTTTTATTTTCTTCTAAGAGGTAATCAAAATCTGACTATCCTAGGGATCAGAGTATTGATTCTATCAATAATGCAATTTTAATGATAAGTGCACAATCTATAAAAAAGGAGGTAGAAACTAGTAGATGTCAAAACCTAATTAATGGTAGTAAATTAAAATCATGGTAGTGAAATTTTGTGTTATTTTGCTCAGTAAATCTTGATTGAGTTTTTGGGTTCCCTTCAATATGATGTGAGGTATTGTTATTCGACATTCTTAAAACCTACAAACTTGGGCCATGTTCAATTACACCTCTTAATTGAGAACTTAGGCTACTAATTTTTTCATTATCACTATATCATTGATCAATGATAAAATCTCATGCTATTGGTATCCAAGATTCAAATGTGATTATTAGAAATTTAAAACCTCTCCCAAAGTTTGAACTAGAATAGGGAAGAAGATGTCAAACATTGTAATATGCAATTTATGAACTACACTAAATCATGATGATGCTCAAGGGCAATGATCATCATTTCATTTTCAGTTGTTAGATTACTATAATATTAAGATCCTATAGGAGGATGCAATTTCATACTCAACTTTTAATCAAATCAATTAAATTAAATAGAAACACTCGCTGGATAAGAAATTTTTTAAACTGCTGAGTTTTTGCCAAGCTAAGTATTCAAACTATGGTACAAAACAACGATGCCACACACTGCTAGACTTATGGACTGGCTTATTGTAGTAGTAGGATATTATCCTGGGTTACATTCCTATATGTCTCCTCTAATAGTAGCATTGCAACCCTTTGGACCATTGCAGTAAAGTTGTAAAGCCTTGTTGCAATTAGTTGAAGTAGATGAAAAGAAAGCAAATAATAGTATTAAAGGAGTGTCAAACTACTAGTAAGATGCCTGTTGCCAAGATGTGAGAAGTTTTTGTAAAGAAAACTAAGCCCATGTTAGCATTTGTAACTCCTCTATTGGTTCAATTTTAGTTTTAGATAAACTCATGTTTGCTATTGCCGATATATTTTACTTTTTATGAGTGCATCTATCACAGAGACTCGATGGAGTTAGAGTATTGATGTATTTGGAAGATATCAATCTATTGACCATGAAATAGTCACATTTCATTTTTTTTCTAGTTGATGTTTGATTATTTAACACTATAGAGAATTCTTTATGTGCATTTATTTTCTATAATATCTTGTATTGTAGTCTCAACTTGTCAAAGATCTGCTTTTTATAGCAACTATTCATGTCCATGTCAATTTACCAAACCCAGAGAGAAGAGCATTGCATACAGCTTTCATTGTCTTGTGCCCAAGGTATTAATATTGGATTATTATTTTCTTCTTCCACCAAATATTATGGCATATGACAATCTTATGATATCTTTGTGTAAATTTGCTAGGGGACTCAGGAAGTCTATACAAATAATTGCATTCCTCACTACTGTGCTACGGAAGGAACTAGAATTTGATGATTTTATTGGTGGTGGCTCTGATGGGAAGAAGAACCAAAAGCTTATTGAAAATAATAAATTAGTATTGAATATTTGTCCCACATTTGCCATTTGTAATTGGGAAAATGAGTTTCATTAATGGGGAACATTCAATATTGTTATATATCATGGTCCAAATAGAGACCCTATTCTAGAAAAATTAGAAATCACTGGCACTGAGATAGTCCTAACAAGTTTTGATACATTATGTATTCATCGTGATAGCCTGTGTGAAGTGTAGTGGGAAGTTGTAATTATTGATGAGGCTCATCGTTTGAAGAATGAAAAATCTCAGCTCTACAAGGCCTATAAAAGAGTACAAACTAAGAAATGCTATGGGCTTATGGGGACAATTATGAAAAACAAGATTATGGACTTATTCAATCTTTTTTATTGGACTACTCCTGAATGCTTGGAATCTCATGAACACTTATGGGAATTCTATGATGAGCCTCTCAAACAAGGACAATGCATAAGTGCACTTGAACAATTTATACAAATAGTGTTGGAAATTTGAATGTTAAATGCCTGCAAGTTGTCCTCGAGCCACATGCCCATCTACCATGTCTGTGTGTTCCATGGATGGTAGGCATTTATTTTTGGTAGGTGAGTTTTGGAATCAAGAAAGAGGGGGAAAGATATGACAAAAATGAATGTTAGACATTCATTCAGTAGAGTCCAAGCATATTCAACAGATCAATTTTAGCAGAGCAGAGTAGAGAAGGAATAAGGAAAGAAGTTTGTGCTTGTAGTTGCACGTCTTTCCCCTGTTCACTCTGTAAGTTTGTCATTGTTGGATTTGACCTGTTGAACCAGTGATTGCTCTAGGCACCATTGTATGCAACCATTAGAGCTGTAAGTTTAAAGTATTTTGAAGTTTGAAGTATTATTAGTTTAGGGTTACTTTAGGGTTTTTTGGTTGATGCCAAATGCTCCGAATTTTTTGTAATAGTTTAATCAAGTTGAATAGTAAAGCAAATAGGCATACTTGAATCTATTGTTCTTCCTCTTCTATTCATTGCATTTGACAAGTTTTGTTTGGAAGCTTAAAGTTTTGGCTCTCTAGTTTGAATGGTGAAAGCATTCATGTTGGAATTTCCTAAGTTATAATATTTTCAATCTGAACAAGACACTCAACATCCTCTTCTATTGTTAATATTTTCTAAGTTATAAATTTTAGTTGGAGCCGAGCTCACTCATTCTCTATTGGTGTTGAGCATTTCCATTGCTGATAAGCATTTTCTTTGTGTGCCAAGCTAACTCAACACCTATTGCATTTTTCTTTTGTGCGCCGAGCTCACTTGACACCTATTGCCTGTCACTCGGTACCTTTAAGTGCTGAACAATCTGTGACTCGACACCTTCAAGTGCTGAGCAAAACTGGCACTCGACAATAGTTTATGCCGAGAAAAATTTAAGGTTTAGGGTTGTGAGTATTGAAGTTGATTATATTTTCTAACATGGTATCAGAGCTTTGAGGCCCCACATCCATAGTAAATTAGGGCATTATTTTCTTGGGATATTTGACATGGTAGAAGATACAGGAAAAATATGGCAGCAGAGACCACCCTTCAATGGACAAAATTATGATACATGGGCAAAGAAAATGAAAAACCATAATTGTTGCAAATGATCTATGAGGGTTTTTGATTAATGGGTTCAATGATGTGACAGACCAAACTCAGTATTCTGCTCTCACCAATAATCAAAAGACTCAGTTGAAGGAGTCAAGAAGAAAGGATGCTAAGGCATTAAGTTTGATTGAAGCAACAATGACAAAGATAGTTTTCCCAAAGATTACAGCAGCAAATTATGCAAACAAAGCTTGGGATATCCTTGAAATAAACTTCAAGCGGAGTGATAAGGTCCACACAGTAAAGCTATAGAATATAAGGAGGGAGTCTGAGAACTTTCAGATGAAGGAAAATGAATCAATTGCTGATTTCAGTTCAAAGACCTGCAATGTGATTAACCAACTGAAATCAAATGGAGAAGACTATCAAGAGCAAAGGATAGTGGAAAAGATATTGAGGAGTTTACCTCATAAATATGACAATTTTCTCATGACCATAGAAAAGGCAAAAGACCTCACTGTTTTGACAATGGATGAGTTGATGGGTATTCTTCAAACCCATGAGCATAGGATCAATAGATGTACATTTTTTCCTTCCCATGAGCAAGCATTCAAGGCTCAGTCAAATCCAACAGGATGGGGGAGAGGAAGAAATGGCTCAGGTAGAAACTTCAGAGGAAGAGGCCAAGGTAATGGAGGACAAAGAAATGCTACAGCAGAAAGCTCAAGAAGGGCAAATGGAGCAACTAGCCCACAAAATATTTCAAGAGGAGGTAAGAAAAACTACAACTCAAATAAGAACAATTTAGAATGCTACTACTATCATAAATATGGGCATTATGCAAATGGATGCTGGAAGAAGCAAAATGATCAGTCAAAAAAAGAAAATGTGGCTGATGTGAACATGGGAAATGGAAACAATGACACTGCTTTCATCATGTGTAATGTTCATGAAGAAGGAAGCCCTGAGATTTGGTACCTCAGCAGTGGATGTAGCAACCACATGAGTGGTAATGAAACCTTGTTTTTGTTCATTGACAAGAGTTTCAAATCTGAGATTAAGATGGGTAACAATGGAACCCTACCAGTTGTGTGCAAAGGATCTATTATGGTCCGCACCAAGAAAGGTGAGAAGAATGAAATACGAAATGTGTATTTTGCCCCTAGTATGAAGCACAATTTGATGAGCACTGGTCAGCTCATTCAAAATGGATACAAAGTGCTGATGGAGAATGACACATGTGTCATTCATGAAAAGGATGGGAGCAAGAATTTTCTTGTAGCAGTTCAAATGACAAGGAATAGAATGTTTCCCTTGAGGATAGAGACATGTTTCTCATCTCAAGTTGGTGCTGCACCTCACACACAATCAGCTCTAAGGAGTGTGATTGAAGACCCCTCATGGCTATGGAAGCTTAGGTATGGTCATCTAGGCTATGCTAGTTTAAATTTTTTGTCAAATAAAAGAATGGTAGAAGGTTTTCCACATATAGGAAATTTATGTGACAAGTGTGAGGCTTGTATTTTGGGTAAGCAACATAGGCTTCCCTTTAATTTTGAAAATTCTAAGAGGGCTAGATATCCATTCGAGTTAGTGCATACTGACCTAGTTGATCTTATGCAAATTACTTCCATTGGGGGGAGTACTTATTTCATGACATTAATTGATGATTTCAGTCACAGGACATGGGTGTATTTCTTAAAGAATAAATCTCAAGCATTTGAAAAATTTATAGAATTTAAAGCCTAGGCTGAAAGAGAATATGGACACTATATCAAAGTCCTAAGATTAGATAGAGGAGGGGAGTATACCTCCAATTCTTTTGTAAATTTTTGTAGGGAACATGGTATAAAAAAGGAGCTCACAACCAGCTATACACCATAGCAAAATGGAGTGGCTGAAAGAAAGAACATGACAATTTTTGAAATGGCAAGGAGCATGATGAAAGAGAAAGGTCTCCCAATTAAATTTTGGGGAGAGGCTATGGCAACAGTAGTCTACCTAATCAATAGGTGTCCTACAAAGGCAACACATGATAGAATTCCAATGGAAGCATGGTCACGAAGAAGATGGACAGTTGAACATCTAAGGGTGTTTGGATGTATTGCATATACACATGTGCCTAAAGAGCAAAGGAAGAAATAGGATGGCAAAGGTGTGAAGTGCATCTTGATAGGGTACAACTCAGAATCAAAGGCATATAGATTGTATCACCCATTGAACAATAAGATGACTCTTTCAAGAGATGTAGAATTTCTATAAAATCAGTCTTGGTATGGGCCAATCGATGAGTCACCGAGCACTTCAAGTAAAGTGCCAATTATGAGTGAAGAAGATGCTGATGAACAAAAAGAAGGATCAAATAGAAGAAAAGGAAAGCAAATTCAGACATTGCCAAGCTCCTCTAAGCATGATCGAGTGTCAGTGCCAAGTATCAGTGAAGATCGAACTAGTCATCAAAGTAGCAGCAGTGAAGATTTCAATCCCACACTCTCCTCCCTATTACCAAGAAAGACCAAGAGTCTTAGGGAGATATACCAAGATGAAAGGTATGGAGATTATGATGAGAGTGTTAATTTTTCATTATTTTCTCATAGTGATCCAATATATTTTGAAGAAGCTATTAAGGAGAAAAAATGGTGTAAAGCCATGGATGAGGAAATAAATACTATAGAAAGAAATGAGACATGGGAGCTAATTGATTTGCCTCCCAAGAAACAAGTGATTGGAGTGAAATGGGTCTACAAGACCAAATGCAAAGCCGAAGACAAGATTGATAGGCATAAGGGAAGGTTGGTAGTCAAGCCCTACAAATAGCAATATGGTAGAGACTATGATGAAACATATGCCCTAGTTGCAAGAATGGAAATCGTGCATGATGTCATAGAAATTTCAGCTCAACACAAATGGAAGGTATTTCAAATGGATGTGAAGTCCGCCTTCCTAAATGGTGTATTGAAAGAAGAAGTGTATGTGGAACAACCACTTGGTTATGAAGTTGCAGGTGAAGAGAACAAAGTATATAGGTTAAAGAGAGCTCATTATGGGCTCAAGCAAGCTCCAACGGCATGGCATAGTAGGATTGACTCATATTTTTTGAGCAATGGCTTTAGCAAAAGCAATGGTGAACCCACTCTTTACATCAAGGCAGCAAATGGTAATGTGTTGATTATTGTCTTGTATGTAGATGATTTAATTTTTACTAGTAATGACAAGGCTAATTGGTGAGTTCAAAGAGGCCATGAAAAATAAATTTGAGATGACAGACCTAGGTCTCTTGAAAGATTTTCTAGGCATAGAAGTAAAACAAATGCATGATGGCATCTTTATCTCTCAAGAAAAATATGTTGGATAGATCTTGGAGAGATTTAAAATGCAGAATAGTAAGACAACCCTCATACCAACAGCAGTAGGTCTAAAGTTGAGCAAGGAAGACTCTAGGAAAAGAGTGGATCCAACACTATACAAGAGTATGGTTGGAAGTTTGACGTATTTTACTGCAACTTGGCTAGACCTAATGCATGCAGTAAATTTGATTTCCAGATTTATGGAAACACCAAAGGACTCCCATTGGCAAGCAGGCAAGAGGATCCTAAGGTATGTGAAAGGTACCAAGGGATTTGGAATTTTGTATATTATAATAAATGAATTCAAGTTGGTGGGATATATAGATAGTGATTGGGCTGGAAGTTTAGATGATAGGAAGAGCACTTCCAGATACATGTTTCATATGGGATCAGGTGCAATTTCATTGGCATCCAAAAAGCAACCTATTATTGCTCAATCTATAGTAGAGGCTAAATACATAGCAGCAATTGCACCAACATGTCAAGCTATTTGGTTAAGAAGGATTTTGAATGATTTGAATGAAAGGCAAGAAGATGAAACCACAATTTATTGTGACAACATCTCATCAATTGCATTGTCTAAGAATCCAATATTTCATGGGAGAAGCAAGCATATAGAGATTAGATATCACTTTATCAGAGAGTTGCTGGAGAATGGGGATATCAAGATAGAATTTTGCAAGTTTGAGTAGCAACTAGCATACATTTTCACAAAGCCATTAGGCATTGGAACTTTTGTACACCTAAGAGAGTGTCTTAGTATAGTTGATTTGGATCAGCAGTGATCTTTTTTTGTGGGTCTTAGGACAAAGGGAGAGTGTTGGAAATTTGAACATTAAATGCTTGCAGGTTGTCCTCAAGCCCCACACCCATCTACCCTATCTGTGTGTTCCATGGATGGAAGGTATTTATTTTTTGGTAGGTGAGTTTTGAAATTAGGAAAGAGGGGGAAAGATATGACAAAAAGGAATGTTAGACATTCATTCAATAGAGTCCAAGCATATTCAGCAGATCAGTTTTAGCAGAGTAGAGCAGAGAAGGAAGAAGGACAGAAGTTTGTGCTTGCAGTTACATGTGTTTCCCTGTTCACTCTGTAAGTTTTTCATTGTTGGATTCAACCTGTTGAAGCAGTGATTGCTCTACGCACCATTGTATGTAGCCATCAGAGTTGTAAGTTTGAAGTATTATCAGTTTAGGGTTACTTTAGGGTTTTCTAGTTGAAGCCAAATGCTCCCAATTTTTTGTAATAGTTTAATCAAGTTGAATAGTAAAGAAAATAGGCATACTTAAATCTATTTTTCTTCCTCTTCTATTCATTGCATTTGACTAGTTTTGTTTGGAAGATTAAAGTTTTGGCTCTCTAGTTTTAATGGTGAAAGCATTCATGTTGGAATTTCTTAAGTTATAATATTTCTAGTCTAAACAAGACACTCGACATCCTCTTCTATTGTTAATATTTTCTAAATTATAAACTTTAGTTGGAGCCAAGCACACTTGAAATCTATTGGTGCTGAGCATCTCCATTGTTGTTGAGCATTTTCTTTGTGTGCCGAGCTAACTCAACACCTACTACATTTTTCTTTTGTGTGCCAACCTCACTCGAAACTTTTTGCCTATCACTCGGCACATTTAAGTGCTGAGTAATCTATGACTTGGCATCTTCAAGTGCCAAGAAAAACTGGCACTCAACAAAAGTTTATGCCAAGAAATTTTTTAGGTTTAAGGTTATGAGTATTGAAGTTGATTTATATTTTCTAACAAATAGTAGAGGAGTGTAAACAACATCAGCTACGTGTTCTACTGAAATATCTATTGAGGAGGAAAAAGGGAGAAACAATTGGGCATCTTATGAGGGTAAATGAAGATAATGTTGTTTGTTGTGCTATGAGTCCCTTGCAAAGGCTTGTTTACAAGAGACTGTTGGAGAGTCCAAAATTTCAGAGTCTTATCTCAAAGGACTTTCCTTGCAGCTATGGAAGTCATCTAACTAAAGTTGAGTGTTTTCATAAGATAGTTCCTAATAGGATAATCTGGTCTTATCTTCATCAAAATAGTCTAGATGGTTGTGATTCATGTCCTTTTTGCCTTGTACTTCCTTGTCTGGCAAAATAGCAGTAGGTCCATCTAAGATTTGCCTTCTAAAATTCTATTGTTGTACTGGCATTAAAGTACTTGAAAATTTATTCTACACATATTTGCTTTGTAGCTTAGTAACCATTTTGAGTTAATCAAACCAAACCCCAAGGATGATCTAGAAAAACAAAAAAAGGACGAAGCATTAGCGGTGGTTTTTTTTTATACAAATGTTGAATTGATTGGTGGCAGTGCTCCAAATGAGAGTTTCATGGGCCTTAGTGATGTGGAGAAATGTAAGCTTTAGAAAAGTTAATGACATCTTGTATTTTGCAGGGTGATAAAGTGTTGTTTTTTAGTTACTCTATCTGGTAATTGAGTTAGAGTTTGAGCTAACAGAATGGTTAACGCTTGCCATTCAATGTTAAGAGAGAAATCTCTGCTTGAGTGAATTTGAAATAATATATTTCTTCTGATTGATCATTTTAAAAGTAATGGTATCATTGATAATTTGATAACCATTTTATTAGACAATACAATCTATTTACTTTTTACATTTGTATATCTGTACATGATGTATAGGCACACTTCAAGATAGATACTTTTGTCCTCTTACAATAAAGTATTTAAAAATAACTTTCACATAATCATTTGTATCCAACTACTTAGGAAAAATTATTTAAACTATTAATTTTCAGTTCTATGACCAACCTTGGCTGGCATTTGAACCTTTTTTTGAGGTGTTTCTAAAAAAAAGGTTTTCTGCAATGTAGGTGTTGTTCTTCATGGAGAAATTTTTATATGTGCAGTCCCAACAATACTCTCTTTAATATATGGGTTAGATGCAGGGTGGTTGATGATAGAGTCAGAGGTGTACACTGAGAAATGGTGAGTATTTTTGCCATTTTTCTTATATCACATTGATTACATATCATCTTTAGATAGGTTATTTGTTTTATTGCTCTTCTAATGTGTCAATGCTTTTACTATTCCCTTTTTTCACAAATTTTGATGGCTCAATTGAGGGTCAAATGGACAATCATCAAGTGCTCAACTAGTTTAGGTTGCATATAGACAATTATAATAGTGAAGTAAAATTTCACATTAAAAACATTAATGTTGAATTTTCTTATAGATTTTTCATTTTGGTGAAATATAGACACCTATAATTGGTTAAGAGAAAATGCACCCAACTCCAAAATTTAGTAATAACTCAACACTTTGTCATATCAAAAAAATTGGAAGAAATACATATACTCTAGTTGTTTAGACACTCTTGATACCTAAGTTAACTTTTAGACATTTCCTTATCAGACACTTGCAAGTAGCAATCATTTCCTTGCAATCTTGTCAAACTTTGCCAATTTATTTTTTTTAAAACTGATGAACATTTTCTCAAAGATCCAAGGGTCCCTAGCTTGTACTAATAATTTCTCTACTATATTGATGTCTGTTATAGGAGAGGAGAATGTCTTGAGATGATGAAGAGATTCATTTTCTAGATGTTCCAATGTGTTGGTGCCTACTTATCTAGTGATTCTAGTAAATTCATGAATGAAGACCAATATGATCCAAATGGATACAATATGTCTTCATATTTGTTATGTAATTTTTATTTGGCACTTGTACAAGGTTGATGATGACACAGGTCTCTTAAAATTTATTTTTAAACTTTGGGTCTTCTCTATAGAATTGGAGATGGTGGGAGAAGGCATGATGCTCTTGTAGCCCTGGGCTCTAATCCAGTAGTCATGGAAGAAGCTATGATTGCAGCTCCCTCTACATCAGTTATTCTTGGCTAGAAAATAGGGCTAGGTATTGCCTAAAGAAACTATTCTGTAAAAGAAAGTGACTTACCAAATGAGCTCAGTAAAATTATACTTTTCTTATAAATATAATAATATCTCAGTAATGCACTATCTGGTTTTGCTATCCTTGCCACTGACTTTGAAATCACTTAATATGTAAACTTATAGAGTTTAAATTAGTGTTTTCAATTTTCTCCTCGGAGGCCCTGGGTCCGGGTATGATTTGAATAGGGTACTAGTTCTGAATTAATTTGCTGAGAGATATATCCAGGTTTCTCTTTTCTACCTACATGTTTGTCCTAGATAGTTACTGGTGAATTGTGGACAAATTTAGGCAAACTAGCACTAGTTTTAAAATTTGAGGCAAGATGGTGAGTGTTTAATTTATTTTTGGGCTTTGGCCTTGACTCACTAGGTTGCTAGTTTGTGTGCATCTAAGTTGAAATTGAATCAATACTCCTTCCACATACACGTAAAATTTTTTTGTGGGTACTTAGCGGATTTTTAGTTAATGGATTTTTCACTGCTATTGTTAAGAGTAAGATGATGAATTTTTTAATTCTATTTAAGCATACCATGAAGAGCCTTACCAAATTATTTCAAAATAGGTGTTATGAAACCCTTTCAGCCAAATAGGTATTTACTATGAACCAATATTTACCAGGTTCGGCGTGGGTGTTAGGGTTAAGTACGGGGAATTCATCAAAAAAATTGGGAGTTGGATTTGTCCATACAAAAAAGATATAAAAATAAACAAACTCACCATAAGACTTAAGTAATTCTTCAATGCTAATTAGTCAGACTCGAATGTCTTCAAAAAATTTTATTTTTAATATTAAAATAGTAGTGTTAGCATCATATGGGTCTTCAAAAGATCCTCATCATCATTGAAATTAGATGTTGGCAGATTAAAAGAATCACAAGAACTTTCACTAAAATTATGCTTGCTATCAACATTAACCTCCTTTCAGAAGGCACCAGAAATAAAATAGTAATATCGTGCAAGATTGGGCTGCATTGGCTCCCCTCTCAAAAAGGCATGTCAAAAATGCCGAAAATTCTATTGTGACATTTTGAGGAATTTCCTGGCACAGTTGATTGGTAAAAAAGGAGAGGTGTTCAAGAGGGAGCTGAGTTGGCTTCACCCTCAAAAAAGGCAGGTTAGAAATGTTGAATGTTCTGCTGCTATTTTTCACGAGATCGCTTGGCATAGGTTTTTGTACAAACCCCAAGCCTTGATGATTCTTCTCTCCCTGCTCTTCAATTTTATCTTAGGAAGAATGAATTATCTTATATTTTTAGCAATTCTTTCAATTCTCTAGATTTATATTTGCTGGTGTATTATCTATTATGCCAGGTATATTAAAAATTATTTGACACATGTTTCTGTATACAGTAAGTCTACCTATATGTTTCAGGTGATCCTCTATCTTCTAGTAGTATTTCTTGAAGACTTGTTTAGGAATGCTCAATTTCTTTTACCATAATTTTCCTCAATCTAATCCTCTCTTGTATTTGCACCTAATATTTGAACTCTACATTTTTTGAAACAAAAGAAAGCGGCTAAAATTTCCATTTTTGCATGATAAAGCGCTTTCTCTTTGAATGCTGTGAATGTTTGAATCTCTTTTAAATGCAATTCATAAAGTGCTTTTGAAAATAATATAACTTTTAGTCTCTCAAAGAGAAAACCTTCAAATTGAATATCATTAATTGGTATCTTAATATTCTAGCTTCCAGTAAAATACAGGTATGGTAAAATGATTGAGTACTTAACAAAATGCCTGGAAAGCACAATTCTCAAAATTTATTAATTAAGTTATATCTTAAGAGAAACATTTTATTTTTGCTATTGTCTTCCCATCGGCATACATTTTCATCATCTTGTTCTCTGCCTTTATGTACACAAACATCTTTGGATGAATTATCAGCATTTAAGGTTTTTAATCTGTTGAATTCAGTCTGAAGAGTATGGAATATTAAAAGTACTTTCTTTTGGGTGGTATCACTAACATGATTTTCACCATTCAGGTTGTTAGATATCCTGGAGAAGTTTAACAACTTTAAGAAGCTTGGAAATGATAGATATAGAAACAGCATTGCATTGCACATACACATGTTCCAACTTCCTATGTTTTTATATGGTTTTCTTCTTTCAATTTTTTCAAAGAGTTGCAGCTATAATTTAATACATACTAGTAGAAAAGATTTGATAATACAGTCATTAATTGTGACATCAGTAATGGTACTATGTATATGGTGATTGTATGTATTTATAATTGGTAATACTAAATTGTGATAAAGGATGTATCTACTAGAAAGTCTGTTGGAACAGAATACATGGATAGTTGTAATTGTTTGGCTGAATGCTTTTAATCTAGGAGCTATGATCCTGTAAACTTAATACTATAAAATTCTCTCATAATTTTTAGCTGGGAAGGGATATTTCCAAATATGGATAATATAAAAATAACAAATTGCTCTCTAATTTAACAGTGAGTGTATTCAACTTTGAGTTTCTTTGACAAACTGAGGTTTTTTGTTTATGCTTGCTTCAGATGTTTTCTTGAGTAATCTATTTGTATGTGTGAGAAATATTAAAAAAAAAAAACAAAACTCACAACCTAACCCTAAAATTTGCTCGAGAACAACTATTACCGTGTGATAAATTTTGCTTGGTAACCAAAGATAATAGGTGGCAGGAGAGTTTACCAAGTTAGCTCGATAAATGAAAGAACACACAACTTGGTAACCAAAGTGATTACCGAGTGAACTTAGTAGAAGAGATTACCAAGTGAAATCGGTAGGCAAAGTGATTATCGAGTGAACTTGGTAGAAGAAGACACCGAGTGTACTCAGTAGCCACAGGAGAATGGGGCTTGGTAGAACAAGGCACCGAGTGTACTCGGTAGCCACTGCAAAGAAAGACTTCTACCAAAGATAATACTGAGTGCAAACTTATAACGTGAATATTTCTGCCATTAAAACCAGAGACTCAAAGCTTCAAACTTTCAAATAAACTTTCCAAAAATGCAATGAATAGAAGAAGGACAATAATGGATTCAAGTATGCCTACTTGCTTTCTATTCAACTTTGATTCAAACTATTACAAAAGTGGGAGCATTCGGCTTCAACCAGAAAACCCTAAAATAACCCTAAAACTTTAAACTGATAAAACTTCAAACTTGCAGCTCTGAAGGCTGCATACAATAATGCTTGGAGCAATCACTACTTCAATAGGATGAATGAAAACAATAAACTATTCAACTTACAGAATGATCAGAGAAGAAACACGTGCAACTACAGGCACGAAATAAACTTCCTCTGTCCTTGCAACAAACTGGATCTGCCAATCACTTTCTTTGCTCTGCAATTTCTGAGCTCTTCAACTTCTTCTCCTTCTACTGGGTCGAATGAAACTGATCATTCCTTTTGTCTTCTACCAAAGAGTTTTCCCCATCATTTCTGAATTCAAAAATTTCCACCTACCATGCAATAAATTCAATTGATCGTTCTACAAGCGATCAGGGAGGTAGGTGGGCGTTTGGGCATTTGGCTCTAGGGAGAAATGACTGACTGCATTAAATATTCCAACAGTATGTTGGATAATGTTGAGCTGGTTCTCACACAAAATTTATATTTCTCCCTGTTTATTTCATGCTTCATTTGAATGCTGAAATCTATGAACAGCTCCTAACTTGTGTGCTCAGCTCAACTAATCCATTTCAATAAAGAACTGCATTAGAGTCGAAATATTGGTCACCTCTGTAAAACTTGAACAGATTGCACCACATGCATGCTATTTTTTGGTTTCCCTTAACCCTAAGAAAATATCAGCAAACAGAAGCATATGTTAGTTTTAAAATTAATTCAAAACGAAATCTTGTCTAAGGACATTCAAATCCCAAACTGCCCTTTTCTGCTAACAAAATATTGAAATGTAGTCATTGAGAGTATTAATTTATCCAGAAGAATCAACTTTCTAAGAAGCTAAACTAACTCAAATAGTTAAATAAATACAACTTGAAGCTTAGCAATTTAAAATCATTTATATGGAATTAGGGAACTAAAAGAGAGCCCGTGTAGGGTTAATCAGCAAGATTCTTGAGATAGGTATAAAGCATCAACCAAAGTCACATTTGTCAACATTAAGAAAACTTGTTTCTTAGTTTCACATTATTCAGAGTTGGTGTAATTAATTTTTTTTACTAGTCAGATAATTAATTTTAGCGTGAATTCATCTTATTCACCCCCAATCCTTACATTTAAGAACAGGGAAAAACGCTAGCATCTCCAGAATATACTCTTATCTCCTTGTTTTGTAATTGATAAAGTATTCCAAGTGTCTTTAATTGGCAGGCATTTTAATCGGGTTTAACTCTTCCCCAATGCATTTTAAAAACACCATTCCAATCTTTGAGATGCACTTCTAAGCAATTGTATGGTAATTCTATGTACTAACATGCATATCAAATAAATATTGGACATGACATTTGGTTGAACTGTAAGGAAACTGGATAGATATTTCATGTGTAGAATAAATAACCGAGTCTACAAGACTATTGGGAGCCCTACCTCTCTTCCTCTCAATTTCAAATTGAAATATCTGTTTAAGTTAGCTCTGTGTATCAGACAATATTTGTATTCCTGCAAGAGATAATTTCAGACAAGGGTTTCCTTGCGTGACTGGGCTGTATCAATTAATGGAGATTTTATACAATTGGAACTTTATACATTTTAGTTTACCATAGGTGTGCATGTCTGTCGTGAGTTTAGTTGATAATTTTATTTTTCTCTACTGATGAGTAATAGTTTGTGCATGACTATTTTTCTCCCTGAATAGTTATGAGAATTGACTCTGTACAGGATGTGAAAAATAACTAACAGCCTACTGTCCTGGTTAATGAAACTTGTTAGTGACTTTTCTTACTTGGAATCAGGGTTAATTTTGGTGGCTGCTAAATTATTGTTGTCAGCGGTAAGCTTGTTGGACATGTTTCTAATGGAAAGATTACTATTTTATTTCTTTACAGTCAACGACAGGTCACCATTTCATTGGGCTGAAAATTCTGAATCAAATTGTTGCAGAGATGAATCAGGTATGTGCTGTTCGCTAAAATGATTGTGCAATATTTTGTGTGTTGCTTTTCTTAGAGAGGATTATCATTGAAGATTTCAATGGACTGTTTTATCTTATCCACCAAGCAAATATGGCATGGTTGTGGAAGTGAAATGTGAGAAATATCTATTACTTTCACTAGGCATTTAATATGATTTTATTTCTTCACTTCTAAATATCCCTGATCTATACTGCGCATATGATTATTCCTCGAGATGCAAATTTATATAAGCATTTTAGCTTTCGCATCTTTAGTTGGCGACATCTTATTACTTTGTGTCAGCCCTTAAAAATATTCTGAATATATCTGCCTAGTTGCCATATGGTGCACATCCCCAACAAGGAAACTCAAAATAGATAGATAAGACAAGAGAAAACATGTGGTATCATTCAGATTTTCATTTTGGTATCACGTTGAGGAAGAACAGATTGGGAGGTGAGTCGGCAGTCTGTACCGTCATCAGGAAGAGTGGAAAACGTGGCTCTGCCGCAAGTCGGGTCACTGGAAGTGCTGTAATCAACCGGGTCTGTTGTAAACTCTCCATTCCTCCATGTATTTGCGTATATGTAATGTTGAAAATTATACTATGCTAACAGACTGAAATCAAACTGTTATAAATTTTGGGCTATTGTGAAGCATTAATATTGAGTAATGAATTAAATTTCCCTAGTTTCGAGTTGTGTCACTAACAGTGTCACTGACTGATATTGATTGAAGATCCTATCATTTTGCTATTAATATATGAAAGAGCGAGAATATCTTGTTTCAGTTCCAAGCACTTCTAGTTACGTTACAAGTGTTTGACGACATTCCATCAGTCTGTTGTTCTACTGTTGTTCGTTTGGGTCAGAGATTATTACATATTTAATTACTTTGATTGACTAGTTAACCATGTTAGTGAACAGTTAAATATTATGATTGATTAGTTGCTTTAACGGGTGCAAGTCATGACTTTTTAAAATTATTTGTGCATAGTATATATATTTACATTATTTTGTATTTTCATGTATTATAATTTAAGTATTATGTTGTTAAATCTTCTTTCTTAACAAGGGAGTTTGTTAGGCATTGTTGTGTAATTTACTTTGATTTAGATATAAAAAATCTGGGTTTGTTTCTTTTTCATTTTGTTTGTTTCATTCCATAATAATTTTATGCTCGAGTTCTTATATCTGCCCATTTTTATCTAACTATGGTTCTTTATGTTTGTTATGTCAGCCAAATCAAGGATTTCCCTTGACACATCATCAAAAAATTGCTTGCTCCTTCAAGGGACTTGGCCCTTTTCCATTTTTTTCAAATCTCCATAACTTCATTACAACAATTAAAAAATGATAGTATGTTCCTTCCTTATATTGTCATTTTTAGAACCTTAATATGTTAACCTACATGTCTTACATTAATTTTGTAAAGCAAACCTTGTATAGTGATAAAGATACTATTTGTCTTTTGCTACATTGACAATTCTCTTTTGTAATCAACACTTTACTTGTTTTATAGTTGATAAAAAGCTTATGGAACAAGCACTTTCTCTCGTGTTGAAATGCTTATCATTTGATTCTATTGGAACATCTTTGGATGAAAGTTCTGAAGATCTTGGCATTGTACAGGTATCAATTCTGAATTTACAAAAGAAATACTCTTGTGTTTGGGAAACTCTTTTTTGTAGAATTTGATATTAATTTTAGGAAAATTGTTTGTGAGTTGGAATCTCTAGTAAATGGTTGCTCTAAATTAGTAAATTTTTTTGATTGTATTGAACCAGATTCCTTCCTCTTGGAGGCCAATTTTGGAGGACTCATTAACTCTGCAGCTCTCTTTTATTATTATTATGCCATTTCAAAGCCTTGTTTGTCAAAGGAGGTATGTGCTCTTAGTATATAAGTTGTTTTATTATTGAAGTAAATTTTTGATTTGTTCTTAATTCAGAATTTGATATATTTTCCAAATTTTGTGTTTACTTATTTCTTCAGCTTAAGCATCTACTTGTTTACTTTTCGTAGAGTAGAACTCCACCTTGGGTGGTTGGCCTACCATAATTTTTGTGTAAAGATATAGTGGATATGTGCTTCCTTCTTAAAGTGACAGCCATATTAAACTTGAAAAATAGTTGGTAAAATCAAATTGATCTCAGGATTGACATTTGTCTATTTATGATATGTTAAGAAATATGTGTTGCTAATGCAAAACACTATTGGAGTATATGCTTAAATTTCTATATGTGGTGCATAAGATATTGTCTAGCAAACTTCTTTGCATGTTTGGAAACTTTGAAGTGCAAGCTAAGAATCTAGTCCAGGAAATTCACAATGGATGCAACCCCAAGAAAACATAGATACATTATTTTTTGTACATTACAAATAAAGACACATCAAGATCCATCCTTGCCTTTGTTCAATATACACACCGGTCTTTCTTTTGCAATATCTGCAAAATATCTTTGGCTAGGAATATCCTGATTCTATGCTTTTAATTGAGGTATAATTCTCTTAGCTTTGTTTTTTCTTTCAAATAGAACACGACTTGCTTAATCTCTTAATATTTTACTTTATGAGGACAATTTTTCATTGTTTCACAAAGTTGTGGAATGAGTGACTAGGTTTCAAGGATGGGGGTACTAGGACCATAAGTTTGGGAATCATAGTGCAAATATGATATTGCACTTGAAAAGTTAGTTAAAATAATTGTAAGAAATAACGATCCAAGTCTATTGCCAATACGAGAATGGTTTCATCAATATTTTGGTTAGTGATAGCAATACCTCATATTTACAAAGAGTTAATCATTTTCCAAAGAGCTCATCTCTATCAGCTAACGACTCAGTGACAAGACAATAGCTCTAAACCTTTGACAACAACATTTGATAAGACTATGGAAAGATACATAGCCTCAGAAATGAAAACATTGACCCTATTTAATATCTATTTCTCATCCCATAGCTTCTCTATTTCTAGTTCATGTGCTATTGAATTGGCTCCGAGGGTGAAGCTTGTCTAAGGTAAGTCAGCCATATGCTTGTATTACTTTTCATCTTCAATTTTTCCTTGAGATGTTTTATGTGTTCGTTCCATGATGAAAAACTTCTCTCCAAATGAAAGAGTTCAGCAAGACCTATTAGAAACTAAAACAATAAATGGGTATTTTTTTTGCAACAAATACATGCATTTCTAAATCGCTTGAAACTGTGGATGGATGTAGAGCTGTGTTTAAGAAAAACCCACAAAGAAGAAAGTGCAAGGTCCAAAGAAGCAGTCGACAACCTATTTCCTCCTAGGGTTGTACATGTAATAGTTAAAGAGGATGCAATGCTACCCCTAATTGAAAATTGAAGAATTGCCCAGTACATAGCCCTTAAATAAACAATGTTGACGAAGTTGAGATTAGAAACCTTATTCAACACATTTTCACTTATTTTTTCTGCTTCAGCTTCTACATCAACACTCACATAGCTGATAGGGGCCCAAAACAAAGATGAAGACTATTTGTTTATGGTGCAAGTTAATCAGTGATGAAGTGGACAATGAAGAAGTGCCCTCTCCACAAACCTTACAACCACAATGTTGACTTGGTCAAGAGTAGAAACCTTATATTAATTGGTGGCTTTGACCCTAAAAGTTTTAGTTGCATCTACATCACTCACATAGTTGATGGTGCCCTATGCATAAATGTCCATTTGTTCCATGTTGTATTAAGCAATTGCTTCTTATCCAAGCCATTTAATTTGCAACCTTTTAAATCTCTGCAAAGGTAAAGTTGGAGTAGGAGAATTTTTCTTCTCAAAGGTGTCATCTGATTGTAAAGCATCCATTCCATTATCTGTTGAACTATATATGTCTTGTTTGTTGAACAGATAATAGAATAGACACTTTACAATCAAAGGACACCTTTGAAAAGAAAAATGTTTCTACTCCAACTTTATATTTGCAGAGATTTAGAAAGTTGCAAATTAAATGGCTTGGATAAGAAGCAATTGCTTGATACAACATAAGAAATAAATTCGACCAAACATTGTTGGAAATTTCAACCAATGCTCATTAGTTTTCTATCAAGCATAGGTCAAAATTTCCGCCAACTAAAATTCTTTTCAACCAACCATCGGTGGATTTTCACCAATGCTAAAAAATTTTGACCAAACATTGTTGGAAATTTCGACCAATGCCTGTTAGTTTTCTATCAAGCATTGGTCAAAATTTCCACCAATAAAAAAAAAATTTGACGAATGGATTGGTCAAAATTTTGACAAACATTGACAAATCAAGACCACCAAAAATTAAAAAAATTTGAAGAGAAAAATCTCGATGAACATCTTGGTCAAAATTTTGACCAACCTGGGTGGAAATTTAGAGCTCAAATTTACTAGTGTTAGTCACCAAGAGGGCTAAGGCATCCCCTTGCTAAGATGCATCTTGTTCTTGGCCATCCATGGGGTTGGTTTCACCATCCAAATTGATTACTTGGATAGGGGAAGATGGCTTGGCCATGTATTTTTCTTGTTCTTTCCATTTGTCCTTGTCTCCCTCCTTTTGCCTAACTTTCCCAATGTTTGGAAGAGAGCCACCTCTATAGGTAGGAGTGATTGGAACATTCTTCTTTGGGGGTTGGTCTCCACCTTGAAGAACTAGCCTACATATGTTGAAGTAGTATTTGTGGTGGTTGAGCTACTGTAGTTGACTTGATGGCTCCAAAAGATACTCCACCCATAGAACTAGTGCTTCCCATCTTCTTCTTCCTCGTATGGGTCCACTCAACCCACTTATTTTCTCTTTTTATTATTCCCTACATAAGAATCTCCATAGTATCTATGATAGGACCTCCAGATGAGTTACACAAAATTGGGGTGCCTTTGATCTTCATGTAGGATGTGGGATGCATGTAGGCTCCATCATCTGCAAGGGCAAAAACATCAATAGAATCATTATACAATTTAATCTCATTAATTTTTAGTGATGACCAAAATTTCTCTTAGATTTGATATTATTTGAGACACCCATCCTAGTAGTCTTCTATATTCAAAACATACTTTTATGCATATCCCAAATTGAAGTGATCTCTTAGAAAGTTGATTGGATCATATTGAGGCATGAGTATCTCATACTCTACCAATTTAATTTTTTTGTCTAAAATGTTCACCAGATTTTGAGCATTAGATCTGGAAGCACATGAATATGGTCCAACTACTATAGTGAAAGGAATTTCATCTATCTTCTTTACATTAGAACACAAGGTGTTAACTTCAAGGATCTATTAACATAGCTTGACTAGAACCACCTTGTCTTATGGATACCTTGGAAGCCTCTTAAGACAGTTGTTGTAAGCTCCTATTTGCAAATAAAAGAAACTCAAAAATTCGATGAATGAGTATCCAAATTGACTGATGGTTGAAATTGCCTTTGGTGAAAATCTTCTTTCAGGGCATCCTTGCAATTCCTGACATAGCCTTATTGTGAAGGCATCATTTATAGCCACATACTCCTCATAAATTCTTTGCAACTAGAGGTGTGGGTAGAACTCATATAATTTTGTATGCTTATTATAGTTTTGGATGTAGGCCGAGCCACAAGGGGTGAGTAGCCAAGCAATATATTTGATAGGATGACATGTAAAATTGCTTAAATTCTCGAGCTGAATTCTACTTCAAGATCTCATGTTTTCCTTTTAGTCTAAGGAGAAGAGCAAGGATATCCACTATGTCTCTTTTTTAAATTATGCCAAACAAGGTCTTGGGCATTTCACTCTTCCTTGAGTGAGTAGTCTTGAACCATGTGCTTTTAATGTCTTCCCATCTTCTTCTCATTGAAATTAGACACAGAAGAGCTTAAATCATCATCACAATACTACTCCTTCATGGGAATGTCAAGCATAGATTGCATCTATGCCTTGTTGATCTAGATGAGGATAGATTAGTTAGGGAACAAAATATGTTTTTTTTCCATGTTGTATCTCTCAATACATTCCCTTACAAGATCAACTACATGTACTACCATTGGAAGACTAGCTATCTCAACTAGTTTTCTCTCTTTAAGCTTTTGAGTCATTAGGTGAATAGGTTGAGAATTGAGTCTTCTATTAAGATCACCCAAATCATAGAATTTGAAAGATGTGTTTGTTAGTTCTTTTAATTCATTCTTTGGGCCTATCAACTTATCATTACTAGTAGCTCTAATTTCCATTCGCTATGATTGCACAAGATATAGTTCTTGATAAATAGTCATTTTTATACACTTGAATAAATGAATTGTAGAAAATTCAAATGAAATAGGTATAGGAATTGCCTGACGTTGGCACCACACAGAAGAAATTATGTCTGGCCAAAAATTATAATGACAAGATTTACATTTAATTCCATGATAAATGACTATTTTAACTTTCCATTCTCTCACACATAAAAACTTAAATTTTGGGAAGCTCTATTTCTTTACTTTGAGTAAAGTCATATTACCAAATATCACTTAACAAAAAAAGTCTTTAAGTTCTATGGGGGTGAAGGAGAAACTTATCTTTTCCACAAGCCAACCTTCCTTCTCTTCAGAATCTCAGCATGAGGAGTAATCCTTTGTTAGCTTCCGCACTTCATTCTTTCACTTTCTACCTTAACCATTTAACACTGCATTTCCTTTATCTCAGAGTCACATTCTCACTATTGACTTTTCTAAAAGTGTCTTTCAAGAATCTCTGAAGAATATTCATACTTTAAAGTTTCTTTTGTTTCTATTCCCAAAGCCTTTAGATAAGTAACCTTTTTCATTACCTTGGGATAGAAACCCCTTTCTTAGCAACATTTCCTTGACTAGAGTACAACTAATAACACTTTACCCTTAACCTCAATCTGATGGCCTTAAAGCTAGGTGTTGAGCACGTGTCACTGATGAAAAGCTCACAAAAATTATTTCAACATTGTGCCTTTGCTTCTTGTATGTAAATCCTTGGGTATCTTACAAATCATTGTGGCCTCAAATGCTAAACAAAACACGTTCGCTTCCATTAGTGAATAGTGGAAAACTCATAAATCTAGTATTTTCCTTTTGAATGTAGAATCTACCTCTACAAAATGAATGAGATTCTTCTTAGAATTGGTTCTCTTCCTCATGGATCTTTGCATCATGACATATGAGTATGCACAACTTGTTAATCATTTCCATGGCTTCATTCTTCGAATACAAACTTAATTTTGTTTGCTGAAGGGAAGACTAACTCGATTGCTCAGAATCTATATGAAAATGAATAATGGGGCAAGATAGGAAATGGTAGAATGTGGATAACTTACTTCTCATTGAGAGGATGAAAGAACACATCCCAACCATACCTAGAACACCTAGACTCTATGCACATCAGAAAAATAGAAACATGACATAGAAGAAAAAGATATAGGTAATGCAAGGGAGATCTAGAAATAAAAAAAGTGAGAGACATGGGGAAGATGAGAAGTAAGTAACCTAAAGGATACTTAGACATCACCCCAAATAGAAACTCAATTATATTCCAATAATTTCAAGCTTTTAAGGGTAAGACTAAAACTTGGCAACAACTCTCCAATGCTACTTAGCTGACAATGAATAAATCTATTCCTACTACACTACACTCATCTAAAATATTATTCCTTGCTTACCATTCAAAGCTAAATTTAATCTTGAGGAAAAAATCAAATCCTTAATGTAGCAAGGAAACTCCTAACAAAAGAAGCTCATCCTCATTAAATGGGATAACATCTACAAAGCTATTTGGAATGGGGTTGTAGGTATTAGAAAGCTCACATGGAAACATAAATCCTTTGGAGCCAAACTAATATGGAGACTCCCCAAGGAGTAAAATAAGAAGTGGGCCAAATTTAGTTTCCACAAATATCCATCTCCAAGTGATCCCTTGAGTATATTGAGAACAAAATCCTCCCCTAGAGGCTCTCAAGTTTGGAACTTGATGATAGATAAAAGACCCTTGATTGTGAATAATTTGTTAATACACTTCATTTTAATCCCATACACACATTGAATGAGAAAAACATGTTGAATGAGTAGAGAAGTGTTCCTAAGACAACCAAACTCATTCAACACTAGCTCCTATGATGCACATAGTTTAAAACTACAACTTATTTTTACAAAAATATTCCTAACTTAGTAAAAAATAGTCCTATAAAGTCTCTAATTTGAATGAGGATTAAATTCTTTTAATGTGATGCATTTTTCATTACAACTACTCACAAATCAAGTGATATTGGTCACACAACTTAAAAATTGCATATTTTGTTGCCTCATCTACGAAAATGCTATGTAGATCATGGATGGTTAACTCATATAGTAACAATTAAATGTGGTTGGAAATGTTAGAGTAAATAATTAATTTACTAATTATTTATTCTATATACTTAAACTTACCTAGGTAAATGTATTTATTTATTAATTGTAGTCTAGGAGTTTGTTATAAGTTGTTGACAATATGGGAGTTTGTTCTCTCCTTAGTCATACTTATCCTCTCACATTGTTCGAGGACTTTCCACCTCATGTGGACGTATGCTTAGTTGTCACACTTATCTCCTAGCATCTTCTAGCTTGTTCTAGGAGATTCCTTGAGGCCTTTATAAGCAGCCTCTCCCTCATTGTATTTTCACAACTC
Organism: Cupressus sempervirens; assembly: GCA_028749045.1. Classification (NCBI taxonomy): domain Eukaryota; kingdom Viridiplantae; phylum Streptophyta; class Pinopsida; order Cupressales; family Cupressaceae; genus Cupressus; species Cupressus sempervirens. The sequence continues at coordinate 229,431,348 of CM053791.1, forward strand.
ATATTGCATATTGTAAATACATATTTTCCTGTGTTTGCATATTTTCTCTCTCATGTATGTTTAGGGTTTTTCCCTTGCTCAATGCTCTTCCTTCATTGGCTTCCCTTTGACAAGTTTTCACATGCATGTGATCTTAGGCATCTTCAGAGTTGGATTTCATCAAATTCAGCATGGTATCAGAGCCTCCCTGCTGCTGCTTTGTTGAAGAATTTTTGAAGCTATGATTTGGAGTCACAAACTCTAGTTTGTTTGTGCATTTTTCTTCAAATTTGGGGTACAATTTTTTTTTGAAGGACTATCAACCCAAACCAACGTTTCCATTGGATTTGAAAGGCCATTTGTAGTTAGGATTCATATAAAACTTGTTGATTTTGGAGGCAGGGCTTCGGGAGGGAAAATTTTTTTTAGCCCTACAGGCTACCGTATGGACTGTATGGACATTTTCGGCAATTTTTTTTAAAAAAAAAAAAAATTTTGCCGCATCGCCCGTGCATAGCACATAGTGGTTGCAGCTAGCAGTGCCACCCTAGGGCCACTGCAGGTCCCCCAAAACCCCACCATCGCTACCGGACCTCCCTTGCGCCACTCTCCTGCAACCTCCACCGGAAGTGACACCTTTTCTCAATACTCCATCAATGTTCTTTGCTTGTTCCACTGCCTCTCTACTACTAGTGATAGCACAGTGTCAGTCTGTAGTCTGGTACACTTGGCACCAGCATCGGGGTGACACATGGCCAGGGGTGCCACATGGCACTCTGCCACGTAGACCTGCCTCATCACCCCTACCACATCATCTTTTCCATGTGGCTACTGCATGGTGTGCCACGTAGCCTTTTTTGTTGCGACAATCTCCAGGCCGTCAAATTTAGGACCAAAAAATGCTGATGTCAGCATGATGTCAGCACTGCATCATCCACTTCTTGCACCTCTCCAAGGTCTATTTTGACCTACTCTTGGTTTTTTGGCCATACCTTGAGCATACAGAGGTATTTTTCCAATTCAAAAGAAGTGTTAGAAAGCTAGTTCTGAGACAAAGACATTGTTGTAGGTATTTTTAGATTTTGATGCGTTTTTGTTGCCCATTTTTTCGGTTGAATTCTAAATTGTTTTTGGACTCTGGCATGCATATCTTTTGTATCCCATGTCACTTTTTGGAAAATGTTATATTTTTGGAAAGCTAATTCTGTCATCTTTTTAGAAATGTAGTCCTTTTCCTTATATTTTGGCCTATGCTCTTTCTATCATATTTTTGGCATTTTTGCTATATGGTGGATATCTTGAGTTTTTTAGGCCTAAGAATCATTTTTCTGGCATGGTTTCCTTTGTTTTGGGCTATACTATGTTTTGTTGCAGCTTGTTTTAAATTTTGATCATTTTAGCTATCATTTTGAAGAATTTTTATGTATCACACTAAGATAAAGTTTCACTCTTGCATTTCGGGGTTCATGAGCATTGTTTTGAGTTAGTTTTAGATGCACTATTTTTAAAAAGAACCATTGAGGGATAGTTGTTTTCCATTTTAGGCATTCTCCCTTTGTCAAGTGAGTGTCCCTTCCATGACATTAGCCCCATGCAGAGTAAATTTGACCATGTCTTTATGGGTGTTTGTACCTCTCTTCCTCTCTCGCTATTCTTGGTTTGTCTTCAAGAGACTTCGGCCCACCTTCTCAGTTGCTTGTCATCTCACCCCATCTGCATTAAGGGGGGGTTATACTATTGTTCTAATGCATCATTGGTTCGATGGTTTGATAGTGTGAACTATTTATTCAGTGGTTGATCCTATATACAAGGCGATTTTAGTGGCTGGATAGCTATGCATTTCAGTGAGATGGATCATCTACAATATAGGCATGCTCAGTTCATTCCTTCCACTTCTATGGAAGTTCTTCAGATCAGCAATTTTCTTCTTGATGGCAGATTTTTGCAGCTTCTTCATGCTTCAGTGATTCTCTTCATGATCACTCCTTGTTCCTATTTTAGGGGACATTTCCCTAGTTGGAGGCTTCTTCAGTTCTTCACTAGGTTCTTACCTCTTTTTGGGGGAGGGTTTTTCCCATGTGGTTTTCTGTCTTTCCCTATTTACAAAGGTTGCATCTCTTTGCATTTGTTCATGGGTACCTAACATGGCCTTGTTGCCGGGACCCATTCTACATTTCATCTTAGTATTTTGAGCTTAAGGCATTTCCCTAAGTTGCACTTAAGGGGGGATGTTAGAGTAAATAATTAATTTATTAATTATTTATTCTACTTACCTAAGCTTACCTAGGTAAATGCATTTATTTATTAATTGTAGTCTAGGAGTTTGTTATAAGTTGTTGACAATATGGGAGTTTGTTCTCTCCTAAGTCATACTTATCCTCTCACATTGTTTGAGGAATTTCCACTTCATGTGGATGTATTCTTAGTTGTCACACTTATCTCCTAGCATCTTCTAGCTTGTTCTAGGAGATTCCTTGAGGCCTTTATAAGTAGTCTCTCCCTCATTGTATTTTCACAACTCATATTGCATATTGCAAATACATATTTTCTTGTGTTTGCATATTTTCTCTCTCAAGTCAATTTAGGGTGTTTCCCTTGCTCCACTCTCTTTCTTCCTTGGCTTCCCTTTGATAGGTTTTTGTATGCAGGTGATCTTGGGCGTCTTCGAAGTTGGATTTCATCAACTCCAATAGGAAAGCAGAACAAAATAACTGACAGAGAAGTACAAAAATCTAAATGCAAGTGAAAGGGTATGTATAACTAAGCCCACATCCACCTAAGAAATTAAAGCTTAGTGTGGGATTTTTAGGGTGCCAATAAAATCTTACACAAAAACTTCCATGAACTAAAACATTGATATTCTAACTAGACCAAAAACAAAAAAGGGACAACACATAGGTGGATGAAGCTAGACTATGTCTTCAACCTTCTCTTTATGCTCCAAGTGAATTTTGTATCTCATTTGTGAGCTCTTTGGTATCCATTTTATCAATTTGGGTCACTTGCTTCTACTTCTTCGTAGTGTTTGATTAAGTCAATTTTCCAGGAGTAACATCCTCCTTTTCCTTCTCAACTTCCTCCAGATCAAGCACAAGCTTCACCTCCTTATCTTGACTTAAGAAACCCAACACCCTATTCATGCACACTACATTTACTTCAAGAAGACCTCGACATTTGGTCAATGCATCCCTTGTCACATTTTTCCATTTTGTCAAATTCTCTCTTCATTTCTTCAATCATCTCTAGATTACCCTTATACTCTACCTCCTCCTTCAGATGTACTTTTTAGGGGCTAATATTTGCCAATTAGCTATTTTTTGAAATTTTGGGCTAGTAATTTGGCTAATAATTTAAGATTTAATGTTACCTAAATAGCCACATTTTTTTATAAAATTTAGTTCTTAAATATTTAAAATTTCTCAATAATTTATTTTGTTTAAAAATTTGAACTCAAAGATTTGCCACAATATTCGATACATTATTAGATTTGATTCACCTAAATATTATATATTACTGGAGAAATTAGATGAAATCACCAATAATTATCATAATTATTAGATACTTTAGGGATATATCATCAAATTTTAATTTTCACCATTGATTTAAATATAATATAATGATCCTTATAATATTCCATCATGTAAACAAATTTTTAATATTGATTTATAATATTCCATGGTGATTAATGAGCTTCCTAATTTTATTGAGATCTGTCAAAATTTTCAACACATAAATTATGATTCCAAAATAATAGCTAAAATAAATAATTTTAAAAATAAAATAAAATTGAGAGATTTGCTAATCAAAACCACTTTTTTCAAAATAATGAAAGATTCACCCTTTCTTGTCCTCTTCAGTCTAGATCTCCTCCATTCTCTCTTCTAGAGCTTTGTAGTTTAAATTTTGCATTTTAAGGTATTGGAATGTCTATTTATCAAGTCTAACTAAGTAGAGCGAGGGAGATTAGTTTTGTTATTTGAAAAACATTGTGAGGATTTTCGATAGCTAGATCATTGATACCTTCATCCATAATCTTGATATTAAACTCGTCCTCATCAACCACTTTGAGCAGTAGAATCCCATCCTTTCACTTTCTTTTAACCATCCCATAAAGCCTTGTCCATTTTCTCAATTAGTTTCTAGCTATGCATCTAGCCCTCAAACTCCTTACTTTCATCATATTGTAAAGAAATGAATAAGTCATTCTCACATGACTCATCATAGTCAAAAAACCTAATGGCTTATTTGGGGTCCTCTTCTACCACATTCACCTAAGTAGCCTTGATATCTTTTTCTATGATTATTATTGGAGATCTCATCTTGTTATTAACCAAACATGAAGAGGGAGGGGAAATTGGGTTGTTATCACTCAGAAAAAATCTTTCCATAGATTCATAATTCTCAACTTAATCTAGATTATCTATTTCTATTAAGCTACTTTCTCCTTCGTCTTAGTCACATCTTTCTCTTGTTCATATTCCCTTTCTTCTTCAAATTCTAAGACAAGCTCCACATAATTGACCTTTGCGTTCTTCATTTTTGTAAAACTAGGGTATTCTATTCCAAATTTCCCTAAAATCCTTTTATCGTTTCCTAATTTGTCCCCCAAACTAGCCATTTTAGCACAATGTTCCAAAATTGTCTTCTAAATAGGGTCACAATTTTTTTTTTTTACATAATTATTAATGATCCTCATAAGAGCCTCATTCAAGATAGGTTTATTAGGTTTGGACCTTAAAGAATTGATACTATAATGAAATCAAAGAATAAGATAGAACGGAAAAAAAACCCATTTTTATATCTAAAGTAATTAAGAAGCACAAACTTATAGGTCAGATCCCTATCATATCTCCCATCAAGTGAAACATACTCCATTACAATAGTAAGAAGATGCATTCAAAGAAATTTAATGGACAACATGAAATATATTAGTTATATTAAGAGGTCTAATCCTTAAATTATAGCAATGTAAGATCACTAGATCAGTTTAAAAGTTTCTACTTATTCATTATAAAAAAATATTATTGAGTAATTCTACCATTTTTGTTTAAAAGATATGAAAAAGGGTACATTAGCATGAAACAAATGTTTTGATTAAAAAAGGTAGGAAGAGGGTCCTAAACCCATAGAAAAATAATGAGCACACTCCATCTCTACCCTAGGCCATTACAACCAAGCAGTGGAGAAGCACACTCTAACCCCATCGGTTAAAGTCCCACCTAGAACTTCAAGTAAATAAAATTGATAAAAACAAGCTATGTCCTTTGAATAGTTTAAGCCATCCACACCTAAACCTAATGTAAGTCTAAACTGTAACCTACTAAACTTAGAAACCAAATTAAAAATCTAACCACCCAAACAAGAGTGGGGATTAACATAGTTATTAGTTAACAGGAGTAAACTCAACAGTGTTGAAGGAAACTAAAAGTACTTAATGAAACCACATATGAAATAGGAAACCACCAAAAAACCCAATAAGAGAAAAAAACATAGGTATGAGGGATTAGGCATGTTTAGTGTTTGCTAAATCTTCGTTAAGTTACTTGATTTCTTCAATCTAGTTCTCAATACATATAGAACTCTTTATCCTTTCACACTGTTTGGTTTGGCTCTCCTTTCTCAGTTTACTCTTCCCATTCGTCACCACAAAATCAACCTTTCTCATCATTTTCTTTTGCACCTTGCACATTGCAAAAATTGCCACTCCCAGCTCAAGTTAAGTGATGCTCACATTAATTTCAAATAAACTTTTTTCACAGTCATTTTTCAAGTCTTTGAGCTTTGGACAATAGGAGGGGAAACTATTTGTTCTCTATTTTTCTCATGAGACTTGATCTTTTGAAAACTCAAAATCCCTAAGTCCACTCCCACTTTTGTTTCTTGGGGAAAATGGGTTTCCTTATTAGTATCCTTCACTTCCACTTAAAAATATGCATCTTCAGAGGACCAAACCCCACTTTCTCTAACAATTCCTCCACTTTCATCTCTTGTGGGTTATCCTCCATTTGAGAATCATGGGAATCATCCTTCCTTTCTTCCTCATAGCTCTTCCATTTTTTTATTTTTAATCTTGCTAATCTTCTCTCCCTAGAAATGGTATTCCCCTTCTATATTTTGATTTCCATAGCTATATCCTCCACCTCAAAATCATAAAATTCCTCACCATCATTTTTGTCGATATCAACAATGTCTTCCACTATTTTCCATTTTTATGAGTATATTGGAAGCATTCTTCCATATTTTGCGGGCCGAACGAAAATGTATTTTTCAAAGGAAATATTAAGCTTCTTGTATTATAGGAAATGAGAGTCATCTAAGAGATGGGGAGACTCTATTTGCAAATTTTCAATCCACATTCCTTCAAATAACCCTCGAAAGCTTGGGTCACTTATGTTTTCTTGAGTTTTCAATAGGTAGGAGACATCTACCAAAACCTAGATGGTGAGCATAGACACGATGGTAGTGGACAATAATGAGCCCTTGGTGAATGTGAGGCTTTTCTCCCAAGATGATACTATTGACGAGAGAAGAAAGCAGGAAGAATGAGATATTAATTTTTCCCCATGTCTCAATATGGTAAGAAAAGGAAAATAGCAGCTATGATAGGTTGTATACTAACCTTCAAGAGTGAAATACTTGATTAACCAGTAACATATGCAACTAAAAGGACTAGGAAGGGAGAACCTATCATACCCATTTCTAGAATTGAGTCTAACTAGTTCTTTTATATCTTCAAATAATTTGTATCTAAATTTAGTATAATCCAATGTATGTTTTCTTTCAACTTGAACAACAACAGTTTCTAGACCCGTCACTTCACCAATCAGTTTTGACGTCACAACAAATGTGACACTCCCTATCTTGACCTGACGCTTGTTCCAAGAATTAGAAAACTTATTTGAAAGGTTGATGTTGTGACCTATCATCACCTAAATATAAGAATGTAAACCCTTCTGTAAAAAATAACCATATATTTCCTACTTTTTCTCAAAACCTTTGTTATTTTTGGTTTAAATGCATTTTGGTGGACTACCCATGATTTTATCCTTCCCAAAAAACAAGTTATTTTTCTCAAGACCAAAGTTCACCTCGTGAACACCTTTGTCTACAACACTACTCATTATGGAAACTTTCTACAAAAACAGAAGAAAATGGATGTTATCAGGGACCTTTATTTGTAGACAAGACCTTTGTGTTTTCAAATAAGGGTGATGAAAAATATAAGTTGTAGGATTTAATGTTATAAAAATCTTGCCACAAATATTTCTATCGATTCTATCTCCATACCATTCCACAAAATAGGTGCTTTTCTTACCGTCAATATGACACATGTAGTGAATCATGATGAATTGCGATAGGAAATGTCTGAGTTGAGTGGGTTACTTTCCAACATGACTCCATTAATTTTAGATAATGAGATTATTAACCATCTTTGGAAATGAAAGAGATACATATGGGTTAATATTCACATGATTAAACCTTATTATTGAAACAATGTGGAGCATCAATTTTGGCTTCAAGGGGATTAACACCTCATTAATGTGAATATTACCAATGATGCTCAAACACATCTCAATAGGATTGTCTCCTTTAATGATCGTAGGGCCTAAACCCTACTGACTTTATTGCTTGGCAGTCCACATGGAATCTCTTGTACTCCTACCACATATCATTATATATATTTTTTTATCATTTAAAACTATTAGATTTAACTCTTGTGTCCCCTCCATCTTAGTCACTGTAAGGAAACTTTTGATAAAGAATTTAACCTTTTCCACATAACCCATAATAGATCTAAAATAAATATGAAACTAAAATCCACATGCAAGAGAATAGACAACATACCCAAAAAAAATGTAACATAAGATATGCCCTAGGAAACTCTCATTGAGGGAAAAACCTAGCCTCCAAAAGCATCCATTACCATGTATTATTCAGCAAAAATACGATTGCAATACAAGCATGGAAGCCTTCAAAGCTAGAGCCACAACCAAGCAATCCGTGTGAACAAGCATGAATTAACATATCCCATGCCATGCTTCCAACCTTCAAAAATGCTCCCTTGGCTAACTTTTTGAGCCTTATCCTGCTTGACTCTTGTCTTTTTGACTTATGTCTTATCTCTACAACAACCCTTCTAGCTACTTGTATAGTAAAAATTCCCACAAAACTACTAAGTGGTATTACATAAACCATATGCTACTAAACCCATTGACCCCAAATTTAACGTTGGACATTTATTTATTTTCCCCAATATTCAATAATTACATCAAATATTATCACAATGTTACAATACAACTCATCAAGTATATCACATGGAAATATTTACATGGTGCATGTCCATCTAGGTGCTCCTAGGTGCAAGATTACATAATAAAAGAAAATAATATAGTATAATAATATTATGCAATGTGTGCAACACCCAATATCTCTACAATATCCCTCTTGTTGTATAGATTGTACAGGGTCAATCTGTAGCCACATAAATTAATAAGGGAACAATCCCTCCTAACACGTCCACCATCATGGAACAAAGTACACTGAGTACTCCATCCTAGTACCTATGACAAAATTAAAGTATCCACCATCTCGAACATGAATGATCCTACTTCCTATTATGTTACTTCCATTGGACATACATTGAAGCCCTCAAAAGAGAAAGCCACCCAACTTGTCACTTAAGAAGATCATAAAATCTTGTACCAACTATAATGCCAAGGAGAAACACCCTATCAAAAGGTAATCACATATATTTGTAGTTGTCAAATATCCATAGCTGAAATAACACTCACAAAAACTGCCAACCCATCCAACTATCCATACCTGTAAAGGTATACCAAGTGAATCTCACATCATCAACATATCAAATCTTTAACATGCAATCACAAGTCTTAGGAGAAATACCAGTCACATATATAACAAGAAGCTCTAACAACATAAGATAATGTCAAATATATAACAAATCCACTCACAACATCTCAAACAAGTGAATCCATGTAGTATCAAGGACATCCACAACACATATATGAATAACCTGGAAGAACAACTCTCATAAAAAGTCTCCAACACTCTCCCAAATTATCCATAACCAACAAAGGAAAGAGATAAAGGAATAACCTTTTCAACTCTCACATGACATACATGAGCACAAACTAGTGATCACAATCACCAACCAATCTCAAATCCAATGTAAGTGAAACCAAACACTAAGGAAGATAACCAAGACCAAAGAGATACTATGCAAATCATAACCTATATCATGTCCTTCTACACACACATCTAGATGTAAACTATGCAAGTAACATCTCCTCCATAAAACCCCAAAATGAACCCACAATAACAACAAAAAAACCATACCATATAACTAATCATTGATGTAAGCCTCTCACAAGAAGACCAAACTCATAAACCATTCATCAACCAAGGAATAACCATTCCTAATCTAAGGAATATGCTTAATATAAAACCATCTCCCAAACTCAATAAGCATACCAACAACATATGCATATGAAGATAACCAATGATTAAAAAACTATCAAATAAATCAGGTACAATATCTCAAGATCCATATAATGAAAGACAAGCATAAATAAAATCCACTTGAGAGAAATAATGAGCTATAACTCTCAAGTAGAAAAGTTCTAAGTAGATCAAGTGTGTGGAATGAGAATGCTCATCAAGATATCCAAGTCTCAAACCAAGAATCATTTAAGAAAAATCTCCTCTCAAGTCCATATTAGGTGAATGCCCCTAAGACTTCCTACTAAAACTATTAACTATCCCAAAAAATACTTCTCCAATCCAAGAGAAATCAAAATCACCACAGTCTCAGAGTATCAATGAGCACCTATCACCAATCAATCCATGCCAACTCCAATTGCTACATAAAAATATTATGAAGTATCTAGAAAATGATCAATGTACTCGATATTAAGAAACTAAACCAAGGTCAATGTGAAAGTTCAAACCATGGCCTTAGGAACAAAAACATGACAACATGATCTAACCATTCCAACCAAAGAGATAACACAGTCCATATGAACATACCATAACATGTCAAAACTCTAAATGCATATCAAGAGTATACCATGGCAATAATGAAACCATCCTCACACTAAGGATAACATTCCAAATAAAGGCATAAACGAAACCTTTTCCAAGAACCCCATGAGTCCTCAAGATGCAACCATCTCCATACACCATGATAAAAGCCATCTCTACACACCATGAAGAACCATCTTCATACACCATGAACATAACCAAGAACCCTATGAGTCCTAAAGATCTAACAATATTCACACACCATGAAGATAACAAGTACACCATGCAAATGTCAAAGAAGCTTCAAAAATAATAGGATCTAAGACAAACCTCCAACATCTCCAAACACTCACTAAATATATCAATGCCAATAACTCCCACTCAACCATGGTACCAAGTCACCCATGGCATCATAAACTCCATCTCCTACACTAAGATCCTCCAGGTCTACACATGCAACCAAAGTCTCAATACCAAGTGAAACCAAGATCTCCAACCCAAGAAGATACAAACCAAACTAGGAACTAATCCTGCACTATCATCTTGTCACTACCACAAGCTCCCACTAAATCATGTATTCAAGCTATCCATTATAACATGATGAAAAACCATCCTCTAACCATGAGAACCAACTAAGTAATTAAACCATCATATAACTCAAAGTGCACATCATGAGATCATTAAAAAAAACCAAATAACCATGATCTTCAACCAAGAATATATACCACCCTAACGAAATTAGTAATCCAAACCAATGAGCACCAATAACATACCTATATATCTAATCATGTCATGCAAAAAGACATGGCGCAATGATCACATCCATGAACCCCCTTCTAGAAAAAAGATATAGAATTTTGGTGAATCTTTCATTATTTTAAAAAAAAAAATTATTTCTACTGGCGAATCTCTCAATTTTTTAATTTAAAATATTGTTTATATGAGCAATTATTTTAGAATCATAATTTTTGTGTAGAAAATATTGACAAATCTTTAGGAAGTTCATTAATCATCATGGAATATTACCAATCAAAATTGAACATTTTTTACCTCGTAGAATATTATGGGGACCATTACATTATTTTTTAAATAAATAGTGAAACTAAATATTGGTGATATATCACTAAAGTAGCCAATAATTATAATAATTATTAGTCAATTAAATATAATTTCTTGAATAATATATAATATTTACATGAATCATATCTAAGCATGTATTAAATATTGTGGTAAATCTTTTAGTTTAATTTTTTTAATAAAACAAATTATTGAGCAATTTTAAATATTTTAGAACCAAATTTTATAAAAATGTGGCAATTTGGGTTGCACTAGATATGAAAATATTAGCCAAATTACTAGCGAAAATTTTATAAAATTATCCAATTGATGAATGTTAGCCACTAAAAAATACCTTGCTTTCATTCATTCCCAAGGAATCAATCTAGGGTTACAACTTAATAAAACCATAGCTCTGATACCAGTTGTAAGGAAATTTGCACAAAAGAATATAACTATTTCTACATAACCTATACTAGATCTAAAATAAATATGCAATTGAAATCCACATTCAAGAGAATAGACAATGTACCCACAAAAATTATGACACAAGATATAGCCTAGGAAACACTCATTAAATGAAAAAATCGACCTCTAAAAGCATCCATAACCATGTATTATTCAAAAAAAATACTATTTCAATATAACCATGGAATCCTTAAAATTCATGATCCATAGCCCACCAAAAATAGCTAATTTTTGTTGGAAGATTATTGGTCTAGAGACTTTTCCAGAATTTATCAACAGCTAAAGTATCTTCGTGTGATCTCTAGGCTGAAATAACATAATAGAGACCATTATTATTATATCCTTAGAACTAATTCTTCTGGCCTCATAGTGAACATGCCGCAGTCTAATAGCGTACTTCCATCTAGCATTAACATTCTCCCATTCTAAGCATTTTTCCACTTTCTCCCCTACATTCACCTTCAACGAGTCTATCAAACTCAGATCATTTACCAGCATCTTGATAGGAGCCTCATCCCTCCATTTTTTTTTGCAAAAAATGCTTTTTATACCATTTCATATTTGGTTTCTACTGCCTCTTCTAATTAGGCTCTTAGTTTTTGAAAATGTTCTTCCATAGAATAGAGCTACCATTCGAGTCATATTGCTTAGATATAAGCTTGACGAGCTATAAGATTAGTATTAAACCCTTAAAGATGAAATTATAATCATTATGAATTTTACTATGAATGGTATTTTTAGTCAAAATGACAATAATTCAAAGTTTACATGTTGAATGTTCATCTAGGCACTCCTAGGTGAAACATTACATAATATAATAAAATAATATATATAATAATATTATGCAATGTTTACAACACCCATTATCTCAATAGTCACCATCTTCCATTCCTTGTGGTTTAGACCCCACATATCTAGGTAGTCCACAACTTGTTTTCCTTCTTAAAGGGTGGCTTGATTAGTGCACTATTGAATGATGAGAGTCTTCTTTTACAATCATCAATTAAAGGGACAACACTCCATGGGAATTTGACATTTTTTAAAACAAGGTCAATAATGAGCTTTGAGTCTCCTTCGAATGCAACTTTTTCAACTTCCAAGTCTTGCAGAGTTTTAATACCAAACTACATTGCCATAGCCATAGCATAGTTGTTGGACCTAATTCCCAACAACTTGGCAAAGAAAAGAATGATATTTCCTTTCCACTATTGGTTAATTCCTTAGGCTCTAGTGACACTAGGGTTTTATTTGAAACATCCATCCACATTACACTTGAACCATCCTTTCTTAGGTAAAATCTAGTAACATGTTTTCCATTTCCTTATATTCTACCAAATGATATCTATCAAACTTTGTTTTATATTCCAATTTTGTTTTAATCTTAGATCAAGAAGTTTAGGGAACATAAGGCTTTTGGGGAAACACAAATAATTTATACTATCCATGGTGATTTTTTTGATGATGTGGAAAATAGAATAAGTTTTCATCGAGAATAAGTAATAGAATGTGATTGATAGACTCAACATTCTTTTCACATAGGGCACATGTATAAGCTAACATAAGACAAGAATTTAGATAGATTGTCTAGTGTGAGGATTTTTCCATGAGCCATAGCCCACCAAAAATAGATAATTTTTGCTGGAAGATTATGGGTCTAGAGACTTTTCTAGAATTTATCAATAGCTAAAGTATCTTCATGTGATCTCTAGGCTGAACTAACATAAAATAGACCATTCTTATTATATCCTAAGAACTAATTCTTCTGGCCTCATAGTGAACATGCCATAGTCTAATAGCGTACTTCCATCTAGCATTACCATTCTCCCATTCTAAGCATTTTTCCACTTTCTCAGCTACATTCACGTTCAACCAATCTATCAGACTCAGATCATTTACCAACATCTTGATAGGAGCCTCATCCCGCCATTTTTTTCCCCAGAATATGCTTTTTCTACCATTTCTTATTTGGTTTCTACTCCCTCTTCTAATTAGGCTCTTAGTTTTTCAAAATTTTCTTCCATAGAATAGAGCTAACATTCGGGTTATATTGCTTAGATATAAGCTTGAAGGGTTGTAAGATTAGTATTAAGCCCTTAAAGATGAAATTATAATCATTATGAAATTTACTATGAATGGTAATTTTAGTCAAAATGATGATAATTGAATGTTTAATTTAGAAAGTATATTAAAAAAAATTTGCATAGATATGTAGGAGCAACATCTAAGATGATCAATTTCTTCTATAGACTAAACTTAAGACTCAAGTACAAAAAGTGGCACAAGGTTTGAAGATCGAAGAGACAAGCATAAGACAACTTAAAGAAATAATCTTTCTTGGGCTTATACAAATGTCTTTTTGTCTTAAAGAAAAAATTATAATCATTGAGAAATTTATTATGAAAAATATTTTCTCTCAAAACTATAATAATTTAAAGCTGAGTTCATAAAGTCTATTGACAAAAATTGAAGAAATGTGTAGGAGCAACATGTAAGTTGATCAATTTCTTCTACAGACCAAACCTAAGTTTTAGGTACGAAAAGTCCACAAAGTTTGAATATTGAAGTGCCAAAGAAAAAAATTTAAAGAAAGAATATTTCTTGGCTATCCTAAACATAGTTGATCCATCAATCTTCACTTTTCATTGTTCTTTAATTTTAATCCCAAGATTTGCGTGTTCCATTCGCATACTCTCACATTTGAAAGGGAAGTTTCTTTTGACCACCAATGGATCAAACACATAGGAAATGAGAAAATAATTAGAGCCAATAATAACCTATCTAATTTTACTAAGTAGTATTAGCTATGTTGTTTTTTACTATAGAACAACCTAATTATAAAATTCCTTTGTTACATGGCCTTCTTCTTATATTTCCAATACAACCTATTTTATTTTTTCTCTTATCCTTCCTTTAAAAAATCCACATTTACCTCATGGTGGTAATAATTTTTAAGGTGAGTCTTCTTTTACTAGCATATATTTCTCTACTCTATTCTTCACAAAAATATAAAAAGAATTTGTCCTAAAGACCCCAACTCTGGTGAGTCCCCCACTATGAGTGGTTTGCGATTCAATTCCTCTACGAAACTAGAACACCCATTTAGGTAAAATGTTAAACCTTCTCTAGGGAGGTATTCTAATCTTTAAATAGGTGGATTTAATGTGTTTCAATCTCAATGATTTTTCCTTAGAAATCTTTTGAGGTTCACTACCTTTGTTTTTGGTAAGTTTGGAGGGAGCATACCTAACCTAGTTTTTGTAAAGAAGTGGGTTCTTTCTACTTGAGCTCTTTAAGGTTTTATTATATTTTTAGTTCTTCCCAAAGGATTCTTATATGTCCCTTTCTCTCTCAAGGGGGACCCGTTGTGCATGTTGGTGGGTGGTCAGTGGTTTTTGGCTACCCTTATATGTTTGTAAGTAGTGTTTGGGGTTTTACCTAGTCGCCCATCTGTCTAGTGTAGTTTCTATCTAGGCTTTCCTTCCTATCCTTATCATACAATTTCTAGATAAGGAGTTGTTAAAAGGGATTGATAACTTTTTTTTGAATTCCTAGATGCTGATGTTGTCACCCATAATTGGCCTCACTTTATCTATGTTCAGGTTTGTACATTTCAATGGTCTGTAAGATGGTGCTCCTGATTTCAATGGTCCTTGAAACTAGGTTAGGTTTCATTTCCCTACCTTTGTAGTATGATAATTATATACTCTACTAATACAAAATTTCCATAGTGGGCCACCTCTTGAATGCATTCCCTAAGGATCCTATTGCCAATCCTTCTCCTAAAGTAGTAGTAGTTGATTCTGGGATACCTTTAGGTACTTTACTACAATCCATGGGAATTAGTCTCAAGTTATCTCTCATTTCTTCCTTCCCCTCACTCACCTTTTCCACTCCTTTCTCTTCCCTAGTTTCTTCTTCTTCTCTAGCTCTTCTCCTACCTTCCTCCACACATTAGGATTTGGTTCCTCTATTTCTTTGCCTCTTTCATTTTCTACCCCACCCCTCTCCCTATTAGCCACCCCCTTCTCCTCATTTCCCCTTCTTTATCTTCCCTATTGGTATAATCTTTGCCTCCCCCCTCCCCCCCTCAATATTATCCTCCTATCTCCTCCCTCTGCCTGGAAGTTAGAAGATATGGCTATGTTGTAGAAGAATCGGTGGCATTTGGTTAGAGACTTGGTGAATAAGTTCAATGAGAAGGACATTACTAATGTGAGCCAAAGCACTCTTGAGAATCTTTACTCCAAACATTATCAATGATATTTTTTTCCTAAAATAAGAGAGGTCTCAACAATTTGCAGAAGCAGATGTTAGTTAAGAACCTTATTAAGGGTCTTAATAAGGATGGTGTTCTATTAAAAGAAATAAAATGTTTGCCTCCTCATTTTCTTTAGTAAGAAATAATATTTGGCCTACTTCCCTTTGTTTTACCATTGAATTTAAAGGTGTGTTTGGTGGTCCTTCCATGCTATATAAGTTAGTCCTTTTCATTGGCTCTAATTTTTTTCAAAGTAAGCAAGTTTAGCACATGCTCTTTACTCATGCCAACCAAGACCTAGTGTGGGATATAACTAATGTTTATGCCCCAAATACAATTGGAGCTAGGCAGATTTATTAGGAGCATATCACTCTAGATGGTAAGAAAAATACACTAGATTAGTGGACAGTGATGGGGTATTTCAACACCCTCTTTTTCCCTCAAAAAGATATGGAGGTATCATTGAATTTTTGGACTTAATGATAGATCTTCATGATTTTTTCTTTGGGAAGCTCTAGGATCTAGACCTATAGAATAGAAGTTTTATTTGGTCCATCATGTGCTCCAAGAATAACCTAATTGTAGGCTATAGTGGATAAATTACTTTTATCCTTAAACTAGAACGTCATTCATGAGTTCTTAGTTTTTTACTATTGCCATGTTTCGATCTAGCCATAATCCTATTTTATTCAAATGGGAACATAAAAATATTATGAAGTATCTAGAAAATGATCAATGTACTCAATATTAAGAAACTAAACCAAGGTCAATGTGAAAGTTCAAATCATGGCCTCGGGAACAAAAACATGACAACATGATCTAACCATTTCAACCAAAGAGACAACATGCTCCATATGAACATACCATAACATGTCAAAACTCTAAATGCATATCGAGAGTATACCATGGCAATAATGAAACCATCCTCACACCAACGATGACATTCCAAATGAATTCATAAAACAACCCTTTTCCAAGAACCCCATGAGTCCTCAAGATGCAACCATCTCCATACACCATGATAAAAGCCATCTCCACACACCATGAAGAACCATCTTCATACACCATGAACATAACCAAGAACCCCATGAGTCCTAAAGATCTAACAATATTCACACACCATGAAGATAACAAGTGCACCATGCAAATGTCAAAGAAGGTTCAACAACAATAGGATCTAAGAAAAACCTCCAACATCTCCAAACACTCACTAAATATATCAATGCCAATAACTCCCACTCAACCATGGTACCAAGTTACCCATAGCATCATAAAATCCATCTCCTAGATGAAGATCCTCCATGTTTACACCCGCAAGAAAATTCTCAGTACCAAGTGAAATAGAGATCTCCAACCCAAGAAGATACAAACCAAACTAGGAGCTAATCCTACACTATCATCTTGTCACTACCACAAGCTCCCACTAAATCATGTATTCAAGCTATCCATGAAAACATGATTTAAAACCATCCTCTAACCATTAGAACCAACTAGGTATTTAAACCATCATATAACCATGGAAAAATGATCACATCCATGAACCCCCCTATAGAAAAAGATATAAAATTTTGGTTAATCTTTCATTATTTTTAAAAACAAAATTATTTCTACCGGAAAATCTCTCAATTTTTTTAATTTACAATATTGTTTATATGAGCAATTATTTTAGAATCATAATTTACATGTAGAAAATATTGACAAATCTTTGGGAAGTTCATTAATCATCATGGAATATTACAAATCAAAATTGAACATTTTTTTACCTCATAGAATATTATGGGGACCATTAAATTATATTTTTAAATAAATAGTGAAAATTAAATATTTGTGATATATCACTAAAGTAGCCAATAATTATAATAATTATTAGTCAATTAAATATAATTTCTTTAATAATATAAAATATTTACATGAATCAAATCTAAGCATGTATTAAATATTGTGGCAAATCTTTTAGTTTAATTTTTCAATAAAATAAATTATTAAGCAATTTTAAATATTTTAGAACTAAATTTTATAAAAATGTGGCAATTTGGGTTGCATTAAATATTAAAATATTAGCCAAAATACTAGCGAATGTTTTTTTTGAAATTAGCCAATTGATGAATGTTAGCAACTAAAAAATACCTTGCTTTCATTCATTCCCAAGGAATCAATCTAGGGTTACAACTTAATAAAACCATAGCTCTGATACCACTTGCAAGGAAATTTGCATAGAAGAACATAACTTTTCCTACATAACCCATACTAGATCTAAAATAAATATGCAATTGAAATCCACATACAAGAGAATAGACAACGTACCCACAAAAAATGTGACACAAGATATAGCCTAGGAAACCCTCATTAAGGGAAAAACCCAACCTCCAAAAGCATCCATAACCAAGTATTATTCAACAAAAATTCTATTGAAATATAACCATGGAAACCTTCAAATTCATAGCCACATTGAGAAATCCATGTGAACAAGCATGAATCCACACATCCTATGTCATTCTTCTAACCTTCACAAATGCTCCCTTGGCTAACCTATTAAGTCTTGTGTCGGTCGACTCTTTTTTTTTTGCCTTCTATCTTGTTTCTACAACTATCCTTGTCACTGCTTATATAGTAGCAAGTCCCACAAAACCACCAAGTAGTAATACATCAAGCATGAGCCAAAACCATGTGCTACCTAACCCACTGACCCCTTATTTAATATTGGACATTTAGTTATTTTCATCAATATTAAATAATTACATTACATACTATCAAAATGTTCAAATAGAACTCATCAAGTATATCTCACAAGAATCTTTACATGTTTCATGTTCATCAAGGCGCTCCTAGGTGAAATATTACATAATATAATAAAATAATATATATAACAATATTATGCAATGTCTGCAACACCCATTATCTAAATAGTCACCATCTTCCATTCCTTATGGTTTAGACCCCACATATCTAGGTAGTCCACAATTTTTTTACCTTCTTTAAGGGTGGCTTGATTAGTGCACTATTGAATGATGAGAGTCTTGTTTTGCAATCATCAATTAAATGGACAACACTCCATGGAAATTTAACATTTTTTAAAACAAGGTCAATAATGAGCTTTGAGTCTCCCTACAATGCAACTTTTTCCACTTCCAAGTATTGCAAAGTTTTAATACCAAACTACATTGCTATAGCCTTAGCATAGTTGTTGGACCTAATTCCCAACAACTTGGTAAAGAAAAGAATGATATTGCCTTTCTATTATTGGTTAATTCCTTATTCTCTAGTCACACTAGGGTTTTATTTGAAACATCCATCCACATTACACTTCAACCATCCTTTCTCGGGTAAAATCTAGTAACATGTTTTCCATTTCCTGATCTTCTACCAATTGATATCTATCAAACTTTGTTTTATATTCCAGTTTTGTTTTAATCTTAGATCAAGAAGTTTAGGGAACATAAGGATTTTGGGGAAACACAAGTAATTTATACTATCCATGGTGATTTTTTGGATGATGTGGAAAATAAAATAAGTTTTCATCTAGAATAAGTAATAGAATATGATTGATAGATTCAACATTCTTTTCACATAGGGCACATGTATAAACTAACATTAGACCAAGGTTAGATAGATTGTCTAGTGTTAGGATTTTTCCATAAGCCATAGCCCACCAAAAATAGCTTATTTTTTCTCGGATTTTATGGGTCTAGAGACTTTTCCAAAATTTATCAACAACTAAAGTATCTTCATGTGATCTCTAGGCTGAACTAACATAAAAGAGATCATTATTATTATATCCTTAGAACTAATTCTTCTGGCCTCACAGTGAACATGCCGCAATCTAATAGCGTACTTCCATCTAGCATTACCATTCTCCCATTCTAATATTTTTTCCACTTTCTCCCCTACATTCAGCTTCAACCAATCTATTAGACTTGGATCATTTACCAACATCTTGATAGGAGCCTCATCCCTCCATTTTTTTGCCTAGAATATGCTTTTTCTACCATTTCTTAGTTGGCTTCTACTAACTCTTCTAATTAAGCTCTTAGTTTTTCAAAATGTTCTTCCATAGAATAGAGGTAACATTCAGGTTATATTGCTTAGATATAAGCTTGATGGGCTATAAGATTGGTATTAAGCCCTTAAAGATGAAATTATAATCATTGTGAAATTTACTATGAATGGTATTTTTAGTCAAAATGATGATAATTGAAAGTTTAATTTAGAAAGTCTATTAAAAAAAATTTGCACAGGTATGTAGGAGCTACATCTAAGATGATCAATTTCTTCTATAGACTAAACTTAAGACTCAGGTACAAAAAGTGGCACAAAGTTTGAAAATCGAACTGACAAGAATATGACAACTTAAAGAAATAATGTTTCTTGGGCTTATAAAAATGTCTTTTTTTTTGAAAGACAAAATTATAATCATTGAGAAATTTATTATGAAAGGTATTTTCTCTCAAAACTATCATAATTTAAAGCAGAGTTTATAAAGTCTATTGACAACAATTGAAGAAATGTGTAGGAGCAACATATAAGATGATCAATTTCTTCTACAGACCAAACTTAAGTTTTAGGTACAAAAAGTCCAAAAAGTTTGAATATTGAAGTGGCAAAGAACAAGAAAATTTAAAGAAAGAATACTTCTTGGCTACCCTAAACATAGTTGATCCATCAATCTTCACTTGTCATTGTTCTTTAATTTTAATCCCAACATTTGGGTTTTCCATTCGCATACTCTCACATTTGAAAGTGAAGTTTCTTTTGACCACCAATGGAGCAACCACAAAGGAAATGAGAAAATAATTAGAGCCAATAATAACCTATCTAATTTTACTAATTAGCATTAGCTAGGTTGTTGTTCACTACACAAAAACCTAATTATAAAATTCCTTTGTTACATAGCCTTTTTCTCATATTTCCAATACAACCTATTTTATTTTTTCTCTTCTCCTTCCTTTAAAAAAACTGCATTTATCTTGCTCTTTATATATCACAATCTCTCAAACTGATGCCCATATCTAATTTTAAAGACAAAAAGGGGTTTATGTCTATCTAATACAAGATCTCTTAGAAAAGTATTAATAAATAATTCTCTAAAATTGTATTTAGCACAAAAACTTGCACGGATTAGAAAGTAATGTTAGATAATTAAAATCTGTTAAGGGACGCTGAAGTTGTTTCTAGTAATGGGAAACACCATAAATAAAGTAAAAGATTGGTTAGTTAAAGTGCAAAGAATTTTCTTTTGGCTTAAACCATTCAATCATTCTCAAGCTAGAAATAAATGTGTCCTCTTCCTAAAAGTTCATGATCTACTTGTTAATAAATAGAGTATACAATATATTCTAGGTGAAACTTCACTCAAATTGAATTCTCCCTATGATTTCATGTTACTCTTTTTTAAACATTAAAAAGATCTATAGACCTTATTGGTAGGGTGTAAATGGATAATTTTAAATAACCACAACTAGTCATTTGTTGGATTCAAATTTTAAAATCATGTGGCAAGTGTATGAAATTGTGGAGCCAAGTAGTACTATGATATAAACTTCACTATTCATATCTTGCCGAACATTCATTGTGAGAGCTATATACAACTTCATATAAATGAAAGGTAATTTCTTAAATAATCATCTTTTACATTAACATATGTTTAACACATTGGCGGTTTAATATAACAATGTTATTAAGAATGCAAATAATGATGAACATTTATTCAAAAGTTCATTTTTAAAATTATTTAATAACTAACCCTATACACAGAATAAATCTTAGAGCACAATCTTAATCAATCATATTTATTCATAAAACTTCTCCATATGACACTATATAATTCTCCTTTTACATCGTTCCATGCAATATTTAAAAAATGCTTAAAAGCTCCATTAGCTCACTTATATTTTTGTCTTTAGCTCTACTAATTTTTTAGAACATGACATTTGTCACATTTGTCACGTTTTCATTAGTCCTTAACCATTTACATATTTTTTTCTTTAACACAATAGTTGTAACTCTTTATTAACTTCTCTCTTTTATATGGTGCTTGTGATGTTTCCATTAGTTCTGTACAACGTAAAAATGTAAAAATCATTTATTCATAGCAATGCAACAGTAATGAAAATGAATGTGAAGGAATATAAAAAGGTAAAATCAAGGAAAACAAACACATACACACAGATGCATGTGTGTGTGTGTGTGTGTGTTTGAAATGTGTTGTGCAACTTTGAGCTGGAGTAGGTTGGAGGTGGAGCTAAAGAAACCTTTAAAAGCATTTCCAAGGTGAAGGCAAGGGGTGTTGTTTTTATCTCTTTCTCGGTGGTGTATGGTGTTCTACCACATGGTGGTAATAATTTTGAAGGTGAGTCTTCTTTTCGTAGCACCTATTTCTCTACTCTATTCTTCACAAAAATAGAAAAAGAAGTGGTCTTGAAGACCCCAAATTTGGTGACTCCCCCACTGTCAGTGGTTTGCAATTCAACTCCTCTAGGAATCTAGAACACCCATTTTGGTAATATGTTAGAGCCTCTCTAGGGAGGTATTCTAGTCTCTAAATAGGTTGATTGAATGTGTTTCAATCTCAATGATTCTTCCTTAGAAATATTTTTAGGTTCACTACCTTTGTTTTTAGTAAGTTTGGAGGGAGGATACCTAACCTAGTTTTTGTAAAGAAGTGGTTTCTTTCTACTTGAGCTCTTAAAGGTTTTATCATAGTTTTAGTGCTTCCCAAAGGATTATTATATGTCTCTTTCTCTCTTTAGGGAGACCTGTTGCACATGTTGGTGGGTGGTCAGTGCTTTTTGGCTACCCTTATATCTTTGTAAGTAGTGTTTGGGGTTTGACCTAGTGGCTCAAGAAGTGTATGATTTCTTAGTATACATTTTTGGTGCTCACCATGGGGTTGGAAAACCTTGTCTAGCTCTTGTTCTTACTTTTTTGTCATTTTGTTTCTTGTTGTTTCAACTGTTTATTTTTTGTAGATAGAATTATCATGTGATACATCTCTAGTATTGTAAGATCCTTTACCCTATATAAGCATGATAATTTTTTAGTATCATATGATACTTTACCCTATACTAATGAGATATTATACTAGTTATTATATTAAAAAACTTCTATAGTTTCTATCACACATGTATTATGTGAAGTATTGCACATAGTGACATAGAGTATCACACCTATAGATTTTATTGTCTCGTTATATGGGAAGTATTGTATAATACTTGTGTAGTCAGAAGTATCATCCACCATAATTTAGTTCACTATTTTAGTTCTTAGTTGGTATTTTTGCTAATTGAAGTTTTCCATTTTTTAGGTTTCTAGTTCTCTAACAGTCTAACTAGTGGTATTGCAGGGTATATTTTAGATTTGCTAATTCTTTGATTTTATGACATTTTTTTTAAAAAAGGATTTCTCACTTGCCTACTAAAGAATGATTGTCAAAGATAAAATTTACAAAGGGACTACTAAATTGTTTTTGTAGGGCTTCCCAAACAAAGCAAACAAAAAATCAAAAAAGTTTTTCTACATGTCTTCTTTCATTTCCAAGTACGAGATGGTACTAGTTGTTTCTTTTCATTAGGCACATAAAAATTGCAAGTAGGGGCTCATTCTTGATAAGCGAGTATTCTCTTCATATTTTGGGTGAATTCAAAGTCTTGATTTTCCATTGAGTCAAGAAAGTAAGAGAGATACTCCACTTTTTATCAGTTTTAATGACTCTTTTTGGTGTGTTTGGGGGAAGCATCAAATAATAGGAGACTATGCTCTTTTAAATTCTTAGGTTAATTAGAAATATTGACCTCTTTGGTATGGATCCATTTCATTCTAATATCTTAGTAAGATTTGTACATTTAGAGCGCATACTATTGTTGGAAAGATATCAATAGAAATGACTTGAAGTGAGAACGAGAAAAACCCAGCTAAAGAAACCCATTATAACCGCAAACCCCTTGACAAAGGTAAAATCCTTTATAGGCGTAAAACTTGTCTTCGTCTAGTGAGAGTACTTGTGGGATTGTGACCATGAGGAGATCACTAGGTGGGAATTCTTAAGGTTCTCTTGTGGCCATGGGGTCTATTCCTTATTATTTTAATAAGGTGTTTTGATATTAGGTGCATGAGGGGTGTTGCAAATGAGACCCTTACTAGACACTTTAGGATTTAGAGACCACCCTTATTAGCTACTCAATATCTTGGTGCAAGAATCAATCTTAGTAGACTACCCAGATCACCCCAAGATGTTATACTCACCATATGTGTCACTTTGAATGTATTGAAGAGACTTCCATGAAAAATTCAATATCTATTGTTGGGAAACACTTTGTGTGAGATGAGGGGGCACCAAGTGTGGGCTAAGGTATTGAGTAATGAACTATGAACTTTAGGAAGATATTTCTTGGTGTGTTCTTTTTTTGTTGTAGACTAATGTAAATTATTTGAACATACACATAATGGTAGAATTCATAGGATTTTAATTTTGAGAATATCACAAGTGTTTCTATTGGAAAGCTTTATTTGTCCCTTTCTCAATTATTTGAAGATGTGTGCTTGAACCACTATTTACTTTCAAAATA
The DNA here is from genome assembly GCA_028749045.1 of Cupressus sempervirens. Lineage (NCBI taxonomy): Eukaryota > Viridiplantae > Streptophyta > Pinopsida > Cupressales > Cupressaceae > Cupressus > Cupressus sempervirens. The sequence goes on from CM053791.1 coordinate 229,455,711, forward strand.
TTACATTTTTTTCTATAAACTTAAAAAATTGTCTTTTGTAACTATCATTTTTCTCGAACACATGAAAAATTTGGTCAAAACATATGTGTTTTAAGCATGTAGTTAAGAAATATTGACTCTTTTGAACTTGTATCACACTACTCCTGTAATAAATATCGTATGATACTTTTGGACTACCTAAAGTACCGCACCATATTACAGACTCCATTGCTTGAGTATTCTACATTATGTTGCATGATCTACTGTAATCGATCATATTAGTAGAAAATTACACTTGGCTAATATAGAAACTATCACAAAATAGTTCATGTTGAACTTGTGTAACCCAGTCTTGTTGAAATGATCTCCCAAACCTATTTCCTTAAATATTTGATCTTTAATTGCATTCTACCTACTTAGGGGTATTCTTGGTTGGTCATACTATTTTCCTGGTCTATAATTTGTATATTTTGCTATGTCTAGGCTAAAGAGATAAGTTTGGCTTCCTAGGTGCAAACTTAATGTTATAGATTATTCACTTGTCAAACTTGTATATATCATATTTTTTGGCTTTTTTCTATTTGACTTATTTCTCTTCTCTTGACTGAAGTCAATAGTACCATAAGTTTCTTGGGTACTTTTGACAACCTACTATCTTTGTTACATTTCTCGACAAGTGAACAATATGACTTTAAATGTTTATATTCCAAGTGCTTTGTGTCATCCTCCTAAGCTTAGATTCATTATTACATGTTAGTGACAACTAGGTTGCAATCTTTTCAAGGAAACCATCCTTCATTTTTCTTTGAATAATTAACTTCCCCTAGACATTCACATAATTAACACTTTGACAATAAACCTTTTTTGACCAAGAGGAAGATAAGACTACCACTTGGTACAATCCTATTAGCCACATTGGTAGTTCTTTTGATACCCCCTTTGACACTCCTAGAGTTGACGATAGTGTGTCTCTCACAATGAATCAAGAGGAGAATCTCTACCTCTTAGATGCACTCTTTGATATTATGAGAGAAAAAATTGAAAGGGAAAAAATGTCACTGAAGATGAACAAGCTAGACTAGAGAAAGAGAAGCTTTAGCAAAATAAATGCATAGCCTCTAGGATAGCTACACATGCTCATTAAGGAAATGATACCCACAACAACAATATGGAAGGCTTTGAAAATGCTTACACAAATAGCTATGAAAAATTGTTGGTGTAAATAAGTATTTACTTATTACACTTACTCAAGTTTACTTATGTTAATGCATTATTTAATTATTTTGCATTATTTTATTATTTTATTAGGTGAGACACTTCGGATTTTGTGTACTCTCTGAGTTGTAAAACTCTAATTATGCACATGGTGTCTACAACACAACAATTTGCATCATTCACTAAGTTGAAATGTTGACAACATAGTTATTCACACTCCTCATTTAGCACATGTTGTCTACACCACTAATTTGCATGCTACACCATTCTAGGCTTATCCTCACATCATCACACTTAATTCTATGCTTAATGGTGGATAACCCATATCTGGTGGACATGTTCCTAGTTTTATGACTTATCATGTTACTGACTTCCATGCATTCTAGTAGCTCACTTGAGGCCTTTATATACAGGCACTCCTAGTGTACTCTCAAGCTGGCATATTGAATGAATATCGTCATTCTAATCATACTCTCTCTATTTTGGTCTACTGTGTGCTTGTGTTGAGTTCTTTGGTTCTTGGGTGAATTTTGGCCTAAGCCAAATTCTTACATGGTATCAGAGATGAGGGAGATTCTCTACACATAGTCGTTCAAGACTATTCATCCTTTAGCACCTTGACCCAAATCTAGAGGATCTACACAAATTGGGAGTGTCTAGAGCTAGATCTAACCTCACCATTGTATCCAGAGTGTCAATTTAGTGAAGATCGACTATAAATTTTACTATGTTGGTTGAAAGTTGATCGTGAGGCAATTTTTTTTGCTAATCAAAACTTGGCGGCACCGATTTGTAGTTCAGGTATGGTCATTTTATTGATCTAATTATTTGATTTTAGATCTAACTATTATTTATTCTCTATAATTCTTTGTATTTTTTGGAATTATTTTCAGATTTATTACACAGGTAGAGAATTTATTTTTTGGCTAAACTGGGCAGTGATGCCCCAGCTTGGCTCTATAATTTTGGTGGAATATTTGGTATTATTTTCCTTAGGGTTTATTTGGCGCAAATTGGGTCATATCATATCAAGGATGCATTGTAATCTCTAGATGATTAAATCCACAAAATCTATGATAATTAAATTAGCCACTAGGCTGCCCTAGTTATTGTGGTCTTCCTCAAATTTCAACAAGAAGGGGGACAACAATAAGGAGAATAAGAAGTGCACTTATTGCAAGAAATCAGGTCATGAAGAGCATGAGTGTTATCTTAAGAAGATTGATGAGTTGACCAACATCATGAAGAAACATAATGTTCCATTGCCTAATGCTTACAAGGAGAAGGGATCTTCTTTAGATTCAAAGGGAAAAGGGCAAGCACTCATGGCTAATTCAAACTCTTCAAAGCAATGGATATTAGACTTAGGTGCCTCATATCATATGGGTTCTTCAAAGGAGTATTTTTCTTCAATGATGCAATCAAAGGTATACCACATATTCATGAGAGATGATAGCAAAATCAAAGTTGAAGGGAAAGGAAATTTGGAAATAGAAAATGGAGAGTTTCAAGAGGTTCTCTATGTTCCAAACCTAAGTTCAAATCTCCCATCAATCTACCAAATCACTCACCTCAGAGATGGACATAGAGTTGAATTCCTTCCAGACTTAGTAAAAGTGCACAGTCTTCAAGATGTTCCTTTGATTGCAGTGGAAAAGGGAATCATAACAAGAGGTTGTACTTTTTCTCCCATTTTGTGCCCAAGTCTCCTTCAAAGGCCTTGTTATCTCAATCCAATTCAAGCATGCAATTATAGCACGAGGGGTATGGTCATCTTGACTACTGCTATCTTCAACAACTTTGCACAAACATAATGGTCAAAGGTCTACCTCAAATCAACTTTTCCAAGGGTGAATGTTCAACAAATTTAGTGGATATGTATCTAGAGGGGAAGTTACAAAGAGTGAAGTCTTCTAGAGTTTAGGTGTTCTATAGATGGTTCACATGGTATGTGCAGGTTCTTTTGCATTTAGCCAGGGTCGCTACATACTTACGTTTGTTGATGACTTTTCAAGGTTCACTTGGGTCTACGTTCTGCATAGTAAGAATGAAGTGTTGGACAAATTTCTAGACTTCAAGACTCATGTAGAACAGAAATCCAAAAAGGCCATCAAAGTATTCCGCATGGACAATGGATGCATGTATGTGAACATAAGACTTATGGACTTTTGTAGACTTGAGGAAATTGATCTTTAGACTTTGTCAACATTCGGTCCGCATAAGACAGATGTTCCAACACTAAGGATTAAGACTCTTAAGTCTATGGCAAGTTGCATGATACAAACCAAGTCTCTAGAGATCCATCGTTAAAGTCAAAGCAATCTCTAATGCCACTCACATTCTTAATCATTCTCCTCATTCAGCCTTAGATGGGAAAACTCCTTTTGAGGCATGATGCAGTAGAAAACCTATTATGACACACTTCAGAGTATTCATTTGTCCTATATGAGCAATGATATCTTCTAAGGGATGTAAGGCACAGTCACCTAAGACTTGTACCTTCATTAGTTATGAAGATGTGTGAAGGCATACAAACGTCTAGATCCTAAGACACATCATATATTTGTGGAGAAGGATGTATACTTTGAGGAAAGTTCACCAAGCTTGTCCTCTACTCCTCTTCACACATTGTATAGTGTGGAAACTAATAGTGACACCAGTGATAGTGCTTGAATAGATTTAGACATGTGGAGTTCTATCAACAGTTGTAGTGAGAGGTCACAATATCAGTTTAGTCCACATGCATACATAGCCATAGTGATAGGTCCTAAACAACAGGGTACATCTAGTCTTCCAAATACAAGTTCAATGATAGATTTGAGAGATAGTAATAATGATCTACCTCTTCCTCTAGATGTAGAAGCTCCTTCTTTAATTTTCATGAGGGCTCCATCCAACTCTCTTGTTCATTATCTACATGATCAATTATCATAGGTTGAAGTGATTGTGGATACTTATGATCAGTAGTTGCAATAGGGTTCTTCATTAGTTGCAAAGACAGATAGTTCTTTGAGACAGGTTCTTCAACCAATTGAGCAAGTTTAAGAGAATCACTTATCCATAGGATTATTTCCACACACAATAGAATTGTCTCATTTATGTAACACCATTTTGCAATCTTGGATTAGCTTCTTCATCGGAGCAGTCATTTGTGGGCATTCTTCTTTGTGGGGGGGGGGAGCCTATCCTATCTCTCTTCCTCTTCTCATCATTATCTTATGTATATATTGGATGTATGTCATAATGGGGGGTCTTGATTACTCCATCCATCCATACATCCCTATTCATCTCTCTTTTGGGGGAGGGTTTTTCCCATGAGGTTTTCCCTTTTTCCCCACTTTATGAGATATTTCATATCATTATGTACATAGGTACCTAACATGGCCTAGTAGCAAGGACCCATATTGCATTTCATCTTAGATTTCATAAGCTTAAGGGCATTCCCCTAAGTTGCACTTAAGGGGGGGTGTTGGTGTAAGTAAGTATTTACTTATGGGTATGTGCAGGATCATGGTGTGCTAAGAAGTGGCGATGTGAAAATAAAAGAGTTTGAAGACGCCTAAAAGCGCTTCAAAATCCGCTCTAACTTTTTTTTACCTATCCAGGAACCAAACCTAGAAAGTTAAGCTGAGCATTATCAGATATCCGATTTTAAATCCCATATCCGACTAATAATTAAAATCATATAATAGTATGATATATTATTTAATATTATTATTATTGATATAAAATAATAGTAATAATATTAAATAATATATCATACTATTATATTATAATAATATTATTATTATTTAATATTATTATTATAAGAATTATTATACTATAATATAATAATATTATTATAATTATTATTATACTATAATATAATAATAATATTACTATAATAATTATTATACTATAATATAATAATAATATTAATATTATATTATAATCGTATAATATTATAATATAATAATAATATTATAATAACATATTATATTATAATAATATAATATAATATTTCATATATTATAATATATAGTAATCTAATATAATATATATATATAATATAATATAATAATAAAAAGTAATATCTTATAATATAATATATAATAAAAAAGTATAATATATTATAAATTATAATAATATAGTATAATAATAATATTTTATATTATAATATATAGTAAATTAATATAATAAATATAAAATATAATATAAAAATATATAAAATGTAATATATATAATACAAAGAGGGTCGTCATTTAATGGGTCAAAGGGGGTCATAGGTCACCCTATGACCCCCTTTGACCCATATGAACGACTCAAGTATGTCCCTAGGGGTCCTAGGACCCCTAGGGACATACGTCATCGTTTAATGGATCAAACGGGGTCATAGGTCACCCTATGACCCCCTTTGACTCATATGAACGATTCAAATATGTCCCTAGGGGTCCTAGGACCCCTAGGGACATATGTCATCATGTAATGGGTCAAAGAGGGTCATAGGTCACCATATGACCCCCTTTGACCCATATTACCCATTCGAATATGTCCCTTGGGGTGCAAGGACCCCTAGGGACATATGTCGTCATTTAATGGGTCAAAGAGGGTCATAGGTCACCCTATGACCCCTTTTGACCCATAATAGCCATTCGAATATGTCCCTAGGGGTCCTAGGACCCCTAGAGACATATGTTGTCATTTAATGGGTCAAAGGGGGTCATAGGTCACCCTATGACCCCCTTTGACCCATATTTTCGAATATGTCCCTAGGGGTCCTAGGACCCCTAGCAACATATCTCGTTGTTTAATGGGTCAGAGAGGGTCATAGGTCACCCTATGACCCCCTTTGACCCATATTACCCATTCGAATATGTCCCTAGGGGTCCTAGGACCCCTAGAGACATATATCATCGTTTAATGGGTCAAAGAGGGTCATAGGTCACCCTATTACCCCCTTTGACCCATATTACACATTTGAATATGTCCCTAGGGGTCCTAGGACCCCTAGAGACATATATCGTCGTTTAATGGTTCAAGAGGGTCATAGGTCACCCTATGACCCCGTTTGACCCATATGTATGATTCGAATATGTATCGAAGGGTCCTAGGACCCCTAGCGACATATGTCGACATTTAAAGGGTCAAAGAGGGTCATAGTTTACCCTATGACCCCATTTGACCCATATTACCCATTCGAATATGTCCCTAGGGGTCCTAGGACCCCCGGGAACATATGTCATCATTTAATGCATCAAAGGGGGTCATAGGTCACCCTATGACCCCCTTTGACTCATATGAACGATTCAAATATGTCCGTAGGGGTCCTAGAACCCCTAGGGACATATGTTGTCATTTAATTGGTCAAAGGGGGTCATAGGTCACCCTATGACCCCCTTTAACCCATATGAACGATTGGAATATGTCCCTAGGGTCTTAGGACCCCTAGGGACATATGTCATCATTTAATGGGTCAAAGAGGGTCATAGGTCACCCTATGACCCCATTTGAGCCATATTACCCATTCGAATATGTCCTTTGGGGTCTGAGGACCACTAGGGACATATGTCATCATTTAATGGGTCAAAGAGGGTCATAGGTCACCCTATGACCCCCTTCGAGCCATAATACCCATTCGAATATGTCCCTAGGGGTCCTAGAACCCCTAGAGACATATGTCGTCGTTTAACGGGTCAAAGGGGGTCATAGGGTCTTTGACCCATATGAACCATTCGAATATGTCCCTAGGGTCCTAGGACCCCTAGGGACATATGTCTTCGTTTAATAGGTCAAAAAGGGTCATAGGTCACCCTATGACCCCATTTGACCCATATTACCCATTCGAATATGTCCCTAGGGGTCCTAGGACCTCTAGGGACATATGTCATCGTTTAATGGGTCAAAGAGGGTCATAGGTCACCCTATGACCCCCTTTGACCCATATTACCCATTCGAATATGTCCCTAGGGGTCCTAGGACCCCTAGAGACATATATCATCGTTTAATGGGTCAAGAGGGTCATAGGTCACCCTATGACCCCCTTTGACCCATATGAACGATTCGAATATGTCCCTAGGGGTCCTAGGACCCCTAGAGACATATGTCATCATTTAATGGGTCAAAGAGGGTCATAGGTTACCCTATGACCCCATTTGACCAATATTACCCATTCGAATATGTCCCTAGGGGTCCTAGGACCCCTAGCGACATATGTCATCGTTTAATGGGTCAAAGGGGGTCATAGGTCACCCTACGACCCCCTTTGACTCATATGAACGATTCAAATATGTCCCTAGGGGTCCTAGGACCCCTAGGGACATATGTCGTCGTTTAATGAGTCAAAGGAGGTCATAGGTCACCCTATGACCCCCTTTGACCCATATGAACGATTTGAATATGTCCCTAGGGTCCTAGGACCCCTAGGGACATATGTCTACGTTTAATGGGTAAAAGAGGGTCATAGGTCACCCTATGACCCCCTTTGACCCATATTACCCATTCGAGTATGGCCCTAGGCGTCCTAGGACCCCTAGAGACATATATCGTCGTTTAATGGGTCAAGAGGGTCAGAGGGTGACCTATGACCCCCTTTGACCAATATGAACGATTCAAATATGTCCCTAGGGGTCCTAGGACCCCTAGGGACATATGTCATCGTTTAATGGGTCAAAGAGGGTCATAGGTCACCCTATGACCCCCTTTGACCCATATTACCCATTTGAATATGTGCCTTGGGGTATCAGGACCCCTAGGGACATATGTCATTGTTTAATGGGTCAAAGAGGGTCATAGGTCACCCTATGACCCCCTTTGACCCATATTACCCATTCGAATATGTCCCTAGGGGTCCTAGGACCCCTAGAGACATATATCGTCGTTTAATGGGTCAAGAGGGTCATAGGGTCACCTATGACCCCCTTTGACCCATATGAACGATTCGAATATGTCCCTAAGGGTCCTAAGACCTCTAGAGACATATGTCATCATTTAATGTGGCAAAGAGGGTCATAGGTTACCCTATGACCCTATTTGACCCATATTACCCATTCGAATATGTCCCTAGGGGTCCTAGGACCCCTAGGGACATATGTCATCGTTTAGTGGGTCAAAGGGGGTCATAGGTCACCCTATGACCCCCTTTGACTCATATGAACAATTCGAATATGTCCCTAGGGTCCTAGGACCCCTAGGGACATATGTCATCGTTTAATGGGTCAAAGAAGGTCATAGGTCACCCTATGACCCTCTTTGACCCATATTACACATTCGAATATGTCTCTTGGGGTTCAAGGACCCCTAGGGACATATGTTGTCGTTTAATGGGTCAAAGAGGGTCATAGGTCACCCTATGACCCCCTTTGACCCAAATGAACAATTCCAATATGTCCCTAGGGGTCCTAGGACCCCTAGAGACATATGTCGTCGTTTAATGGGTCAAAGGGGATCATAGGTCACCCTATGACCCCCTTTGACCCATATGTACGATTCAAATATGTCCCTAGGGGTCCGAGGACCCGTAGGGACATATGTCTTCGTTTAATGGGTCAAAGAGGGTCATAGGTCACCCTATGACCCTCTTTGACCCATATGAACGATTCAAATATGTCCCTAGGGGTCTGAGGACCCCTAGGGACATTTGTCATCGTTTAATGGGTCAAAGAGGGTCATAGGTTACCCTATAACCCCATTTGACCCATATTACCCATTCGAATATGTCCCTAGGGGTCCTAGGACCCCTAGGGAAATATGTCATCATTTAATGGGTCAAAGGGGGTCATAGGTCACCCTATGACCCCCTTTGACCCATATGAACAATTTGAATGTCCCTAGGGGTCCAAGGACCCCTAGAGAAATATGTCATCGTTTAATGAGTCAGAGAGGTTCATAGGTCACCCTATGACCCCCTTTGACCCATATTACCCATTCGAATATGTCCTTAGGGGTCCTAGGACCCCTAGAGACATATATCATTGTTTAATGGGTCAAAGAGGGTCATAGGTCAGCCTATGACCCCCTTTGACCCATATGAACTATTGAAATATGTCCCTAGGGGTCCTAGGACCCCTAGGGACATATGTCGTCGTTTAATGGGTCAAAGAGGGTCATAGGTCACCCTATGACCCCCTTTGACCCATATTACCCATTCGAATATGTCCCTAGAGGTCCTAGGACCCCTAGGGACATATGTCGTCGTTTAATGGGTCAAAGGGGGTCATAGGTCACCCTATGACTTCCTTTGACCCATATGAATGATTCGACTATGTCCTTGGGGGTCCTAGGACCCCTAGGGACATATGTCATCATTTAATGGGTCAGAGGGGGTCATAGGTCACCCTATGACCCCCTTTGACCGATATGAACGATTCGGCTATGTCCCTGGGGGTCCTAGGGACATATGTCATCATTTAATGGGTCAAAGGGACCCCCTTTGACCCATTAAAGGACGACATATGTCGCTAGGTGTCCTAGGACCCCTAGAGACATATATCGTCGTTTAATGTGTCAAAGAGGGTTATAGGTCACCCTATGACCCCCTTTGACTCTTATATATTAATAATATACATATACATTAATAATTCACATATCAATATAATAATATATATATATATATACACATATACATATTACATTATTATATTTAATGAAAATATTACGTTATTGTATAAATATATTAATAACATACATATTAATATAATAATATTTATAATATATATTATATTTAATAAAAATATTACGTTGTTATTTAAATATTATATTATTATACATATTATTATAATAATATATAATACATATTACATTTAATGAAAATATTACGTTATTGTATATATTAATAACATACATATTAATATAATAATATATAATACGTATTTTATATATATATATAAATTACGTTATTATATTTAGTAATAATAATAATAATATATATTATATTTATAGATTGTAATAAGATTATCATAAGATATTATTATATATTACTAGATTATATCTTTAATGTTTACATTACGTTATTATATATATATATATATAATATATTAAAATATGCCTTTACATATTAATATAAGTGAAATAATTTAAAAATAAAAAACTAGAACGTTTAAATCGAATTTCCCTCCAAAATTTGAAAATTTTTGGAATTTGACTACCGAGCCATATCGGATATCTGATGTCAAATTGGATATCCAATTTGAAATCGGATATCCAATTTGAAATCGGATATTTGATTTTGAATCGGATATCCAATCAGGCTTGGTATATACCAAGCCTGCCCGGTCAACCCCAAAGACGTGTTTATAGAGAGTTTTAGTGATACTCATACTTTGGGTAGCCGTCTGACAATGTTATTTTGATCTAAATTGAATGAAACGAAATGAGTTTTTTAATATCGCTCTCTAGATTCCATCAATATAATTTCTATCAAATTCTGAGTTCGATAAGTATTTATTAGTTAATTATCAATGAAGATTATTGTAAAGTGCTGATTGACATACTGAATGAAAAATAGCTATAACTTTCAAACAGTATAACATTTTTTAAATCTAAAAGTTGCGTCACATTCTATACTTCGCCTAGTATAAGAAAAAAACAAAAAAAAAAAAATTTGATCAAATTTTCTATTAGTTAGGGTGGTCAGACACGAGACTTTTTTTAATCCAAAAAAGTTTTGGTAGAAAATTCATATTTAATTATTTATTTGGAATAAAAATATCAAAAAATATGCGTCACATCCAGGCATGAGTCTAGCTTTCATATCTGTAATTATATTAAAAAAATATTATGATTTGATTTTGATTAAGGTGGTTAGACATACACCTACTTTTTATTTTTGCCCTAAAATTTTCTTAGTACTGCATTAAAATTCAAACTTTTGACCAATCAATTATTTTTTTCTCCTGATAAGGCTTAGTAGTTTAGAAACTAAATTTAATTTTCTACAAATTATTTTCTTACAACTTTTTGATATAAAGTCCATAACCACTTCAAAATTATGTGTTAAGTTGACATAAACCTGATTTGCTGATTTTTCACTGCCACTTAAGGCCATAGTTTGGTACACCATGATCTTGCACATACCCCCATGCTCCTTGCATCTTTTCAAAACTTTATCCACATCCCTTAGGTGATTCTCTCATTTTTTGGAGAAAACTATCAAATCATCTAGGTACATGACCACGATTTTATCCTTGAGATCAGCAAAGGATGCATTCATAGCCTTTTGAAAGGTGGCTCTAGCATTGATGAGCCCAAAGGGCATCTTATTATATGTGAAAATTCTCCAAGGGTTGGTGAACGTTGTCTTGAACTAATCTTTTGGGTTTACCTAAATTTGGTTGAAACCAGAAAATCCATCTAACATGGACATCGTTTTAGAACTAGCCACTATTTCTAGTAAATGATCCATATTGGGAAAGAGATAATTATCCTTTAAAGATGCCCAAAATAAATTTCTAAAATCTAGACAAATTCTAATCTCCCCATTCTTTTTCTAGATAGGTAAAATTTTAGCTATCCATGTTAATTGATGTATGGAGTAGATAATTCTTGCTTCTAGCATCTTGTGATCTTCTATAAAGATGGATTCTAAGGCCATAGGGTTGTTGTTACATTGATTTCGCCTAAAGGGAGTGGCTTTAGGGTTGAAGGGAATTTTGTGCTTGAATTGACCATTCTTAAAGGTCTTTAGGTCCTCATATCCCCAAGAAAATACATCTTCATACTTTGAAAACAATCCCTTTGCTTTTTCACTTTCTTCGCTTGAGAAGCTACTACTGATATTAACCATCTTGAGTTTATATCCGGTGCCAATTTTCATGCCTTCATATTCTCTCCAAGTTCTACCTTTTCTTTCCCTTTCCCTTCTAATGAATGCGGAATGCCTATGAAATAGTCTCTCAAGGAAAATGAGATGTCTTGGAATCTTATTACCTTTGAGTTTCTCATCTCTAAGCTCTAGCTCTTTCATGGTTGTAGGAGAGAAATCTATGCAGGAATTTTTGCTTCCTTTGAAGTACTAATCACTAAAAGGTTTGAACGTCCCTTCCTAGAAAGACTAGATCTATTTATCATTATTGAATACTTTCCATGTCTCAATGTTGTCAGGAATGTTGGACTTGAATAAGACTTCAACCTTGTACTAATTATCTTGAAATTCAGATGTGGTATTAGAAGCAAGGATGATGTGGCTAACAAACTTGCCCTTGCATTCTACTTCCTTGGAATAGCTTTTATCGAGAACCTATCTAGGTGCTCAATCTTATCCCATAACCTATTTCTATAATTCCTGAGCCTTGCATTCTTTATAGTGTACTAAGCTAGAACTTATTTTACTATATGCTCTACATCTCCTTGAGCTCTTATGACTTTCACTCCTCTCTTCTTTACAACAGTGATACTTGACAACAAGGCTTCATACTCTATTGTATTATTTTTGTTTATGAATTACAACTTGTATACAAGCTGAGTTATGTCTCCATCTAGAGATACAAGCACTAGACCAGTTCCAGACCTAGTAGTAGTGCAACTTCTATCAAACTCTATGATTCAAATATTTAGGTCACTAGGAAGCTCTCAACTCCATCCCTTGATATATGATCTATTCCTTTGGATCATCATACCTTAGGACCATGAGTTTGGTCTTTTCCTGAGGTTCCAACTTGATTTTCTTGTTTACCATAGGAATCATAGTGTGAGACCAATCCATCTTGATCTTCCCTCCCATGTCCTTGCAAAATCTTCTACTCAAAAGCATACCATAGCTGGTCAGAATATGTGCTACTAAGATGGTTAGCTTCATTCTCTTTGCAGTGTGAGTAGCCAATGCTACTTGTGCATCTTTCACTTGACCTAATAGAGGGACCTGCTTTGCATCCATGGAATAGAAACATCCAAACATCTTGGTAAGGGTAAAACAAAGGGCGCAAGCAATAGAAGAGTGCATGAAATTATCAAAGGCTCTAGAATCAATTATGCAGGTACTAAGCTTATGATCATTTACATATAAGGAGACATAAAATGGATTAGGATTTTGACCAAGGGAGGTAGTCAAAATTGATGCTCTATCCTCTTTGAAGAGCATAGGCAAGACAAACTCTTCATTAGCTAGTGGGCCACTATCCAAATGAGGCTTGTTATTGTTGATGGTAGAGTTGACATTAGGTTGAGTTTTGGCATTAGCATTACCTTTACAATAATCTACTAGCTTTTGCAATTTAGTAGGATGAGTTTTGAGATATTCAAGGGAGACACCTAGATATGGACATATTTACAATATTGTAATATTATGTAAACTGAGGAGTAAGGCTTACCACTTGGATAAAACCTTGACCGCTCTTTCATCCAGGATGAGGAAGTGGATGCTCTAGCTGAAGTTGGTGAAGGGCCAGTGGCTAAGTTTTAGGAAGGAACAAAGTTCACTAGATTCTTCTCTATCTTACTTCTTGTAGCCACAATCAACTAAACTCTTTCTAAGGTGGCGAAGCAGTCACCTTCAACCTCTGAATCTGATTCATACTCCAAAAAGAATATTTTAGAGTCGCCATAGGGAGAAGAATCATCTTCTCTTTCAAGGTACTCAGTTGTTAGCTCATTAGTAGTAGTCAGCTACTTATATTCATTCATTTCTAAGAAGGAATCACCATCATGATCCACTTGTAGATGAAAAATTCACAAACATTTCTTTTTGGGAGGTGCCTCAATAGAAAGCTTTTGCTGAGCATATAATAATTGCAATGCTCTACCTTCATATGGCCTTTAGGGAATATCTTTGATATGGTTACTAAGGTGAAGAAATAAACCTCCTCATTTTTCTTTTCATGGAAATCACTTTTTTAGAGAGCTTCTAAAGCATTGCTTTAGTATTGTTGGTTATGCTCGTGGTAGAGCTTGTTGAGGCTCCATACTAAATTTATCTTTTCCATTTCTTGGCCACTATCAGATAATCCTCCAATTTGATTGCAAGGGTCTAAGTGATGAGAATATTAACCACATGCAAATGCCTAATTTGAAAACTTATGTCAGGGGGCATGCAGTTGATGAAGAACATTGGGTACCTTCTTTATCTAGGTAAGTTGAGTCAATAGAGTGCATTCATATTTTGTAGTCTTATAGCATGCTTCAAATTGAATCTGCATGTCATCATAGGTCATGATACATCCTACTAGAAGGTGCTAAAACTAGTTAGCTATGTTCTCAACTAAGATTTACACAAACATCCTCACTGCTACATCTTAATTGTGAGGACAAACAACACTACATGCGACAAAGAAAACCATGATTTACTCATTAGTAGGGACCTTCCCATCACCATTGAATTAGGGAAAATTCTTTTGAGAAGCTCTAGGGAGGTCATTATTGGCAGCAAGTCATAGAGGGCTAATAGCACTTCCCAAAGGAACAACCATTAAGGCAGGGAGGATTACTAGTATGGCCTGAAAAGTGACAGTAGTAGTGGTAACTACTCCATGAAGAGTGAGAGAGTTGCCCAATAATGGGATTTGAGTGCATAAAAATAGGATGTAAAGATGAATGAATATGTATCTCATAAATAGGGTGAGGTGGCCAAAAAAGAGCACAATGGATTCATTGATATACTAGATCCTAAGAGTAGGTTCTCCCTCTTCCTAGAGGATCTTATAATATAGGGAACTCATCTTTCTACAATTCTTTGAATATAGAGTCAGCTTTCCCTTTACCACAAGCATTTCAAGTATATTTAGGATCCAAGGTGAACTATCTTAGTTCAAAAAGGGTGTACTTCTCTTAATCTTCTTTCCTATAAAAATCTATCTCAATAATCAACATTGGCCTCTTCTCTTTCGAGGTTGAAGCTTACTCTTCTATATTGGTAAAGGGACTTTTAGTTTTTCTGGGCAAGGGTATTCAATTAATTTATTATTTCCTCTTATTCATCCTGGAAGCAAAGATTAGGTTTCACTATGGGCATTTATCCTCTGTGGGATAACACCATTTCTTCTAATGAGTTTTTATGCATGACTCAATGAATTGAGTGTCATAGAGATAATCTCTAAGTGTATCAGTAAAGCCACACATAGACTTACTAAAGAAACTTAAGACGTATGGATTTGTTCCTAATTAGATTTGCCAAAAATTATTGGTTAACAATTTTTCTCCTTATCTTTTTAGTTAATTCCTTCACTCTTAAACAACCCAATGACCTGTGGAGAAAAAATAAGTCAACAATAGAATGGATCAATGTAGTCATTTATCAAGGACCCCTGAATTTAAAGGTACAACTCCCTTTTGAATAAAAGATATGCAATGAATTTTGTTTTTTGGGTTTTGGGGGTATTCTCTTAACCAAAGAGAAGAAGAGGCAAACACAAAGTTTCTCAACACTTTAAGCAACATAGGCAATTGTAAGGGGGACTAACTCACAACATGCAATCTATTCTAACTTAAATTAAATAATTGGAAACATGCATAACCAACCATGACAATAGGAGGAAAGGAAGAGATGGTGAAATAGGTAATCCTGAGTGACACAGTTAGCTAATGTTTTGACAATACCCACATTACCTATCCCTCAGCTACTCCATCCACCACTTTCTTGCCTTCGTATACAATGAACTATATAATAAACACAAATAAACTACAATATACAATAGAGAGAAGACAAGTGATGCTAATGTTGAAGAAAGTAGGACATACAATTTGTTGAAAAATGGAAACAAAATCAATTTCATTTACATTCCTTCAATTCTCAACAATAGAACATTCATTCCATATAGTATATTGAAAGCAAATGAACAACAAAACTAGAAATGGACTCAAAGTCACACTTAGTAATCCCAGCTACAAGGGTTCATTCAAAAATAATTTTTTCAATGCTATTAACTTCTCAAAAGACTACATTTATAGGTCTTCTCAAAATGGCTAGTTACACTCGATAATTGCTTTGTAAAGAATCTCTGAAAAAAATAAACTAAAAATAGGACAAGCTTGAATCGTTGCTTGATATAGAGACTAACAAAATGCCATGAATGGCTACAAAAAGAAAGAAAAGAGGGAGAATGACAGATGTGTTGAAGAGTATTAGAACATCATGTGTTCTTAGGAGTAACTTCTTTTGCTCCATAAGCTTTCATGGTTTCAATTACTTTTTCTAATTCTTTGACATCTGGAATGATGATGTTGTTAGCTTGAACAATATAGTAGTCATGCATTTCAGTCAATTCATAAATTCCAGTGACCCTTGGCTAGAATTTCTCTGATTCTTTCCTTATAATTGCATCTATTGCTAAGAGTTCATGGATATTTGACATTTGGAAGGTTAGCGGATCAATGGCTTCATTGACAAATACCAAGAACTTTGATTTCATCTTCTCAATATCCACAAGCTTTCCATTAGTGGACACAAAGGAATCTTTGTGAAATATCTTTAGATATTGAAATAATTTCTCAATGACCTTTTGTACTAGGTCATGTACATCCTTGAGCTCATTTGCAAACCTTATAGGGATTTCTATAACAAACTCAAAGGATTATTTCCAGTGAAACAATGATCCCTTGCCCATCTCAAGAAGATGTCATGCATAATGGAAACATTAGTATTCATGTCAATAACTTCTTGTAGAAGGGCCAACTTCTCTATCAATTTGTTTGTTTCTTTTTTTATGGTGGTCTGATGATTTGAAGTTGTCTCCCTGAGCTTGTGAGGATATAACACTAGACTTCCCAAATTTTCAATTAATGGGGGACCTTGAGCCTTCATCTAGTCTACCCATGCTTGGCTAACCTACCCAAATTACCTTTCTTGTTGCATCTTTAGAAGTAGATTTTTGTTCTTCTCTACATTTAGATCAAATTGATTTGATGAAGCACTCCCATGTGTAGATCTTATGTACTCCATTAGTTCTCTATTTGAGGCCTTCAAGATTTCCTTTTCTTCTCTAAGCTCTTCTAGGTTATCATCAATTTTTTCATTGGTGCACTTCCACATGCTCACCATGGAGTCCTGAACAAGGATACCAAGATCCATTGTTTTGATCTACAAGTCATCTTTGGAAAGCTCATGAAATTTTTCTTCCTTTTGTGGCTTAGCAATCTCTACCAACATGTGACTAGTAGTTGAACTAGTAGCCAATGCAACAATTATCTTCTGCTTCTTTGTCTTCTTGGATGGCTGAGAAAAGGTGACTTGTGTCATCAAGTCCTTCAATGGAGCTTCTTCTTCATATATCCTCTTCTTCCTATCAATGATATCTTCAAGCAATGACACTGAAGAGAGCACATTGGTAGCTGACTACAAGGAAACATGATCAAATAGGTTCCTCAGAATTAAGGGAATTTTCTTGCTCTAGGAAGCAACAGGGACAGCAATAACCTTACACTACAAGATTTAATCTCATTTTTCTACCAAAATTTTTGACCATCAACTAAATAAGTTTAGGTTGGTCAGAATGTTAAGGCAAAAATTTCTTCTTTCTAAATGCAACCCCCATGTTGGTTGAAATTTTGACCAACACAAGGATATTGGTCAAAATTTTAACAAACATTGAGCTTAAATGTAAAAAGAAGAAACATTTCTTATATGTTTTTCATGCATGGGTTCATTTGAAGATGCGCTAATTGGGAGCATTTGATTATGGCAGTACAAAAAGTGAAAGGTTGCGGAATTCTCTTACCATGTCTTGTTCTTTCTGATTTAGAGCAGTAGATATGAATTGGTATCCCATGTTTGATTCTGGGATTTTCAGTTTCATGCCTAATTCTAGGTCCTTGAACAATTTCATAGGTTTGGATGCACCGGTAACAAAGTGACACATCCGAGTGAAGTTGAGTGGCTGATCCGGCAACCCCCTCTCTAATGCATGATGAAGGAATGGAGTGGTTTGAGATGCTAGAGCAGTTCCATATCCCCTACTATTTGCGAGGGCAGGATCAAGATTGCCTTTTCAGAGAAACATGAAGGATTTGTATTTTAGTTTATATGAATTAGGCCTAAAAAAGGTAGATTATAATTATTCGCTTGGAGTCGATTAAATATGTTGGCTTGTAGCACTAAGATTTCAGTGCTCGGATGTGGTGTTAACACCAATTTGAAGATGTGTTAGTAGGTTATTTGAAAAATAGTGGTCTTTGTCTAAATCTGGTTCCTTCGTATGCCTCATGATTTAAGTATTACATGTTAAATAAGCCAATTTCAAAATTTGAACAATAGCCAATCGTAGCCTTCCATTAAGCTTTGATTTGTTCATCTCTATTCTAACATGATATCTTATCTGTGTAGAATTCATTTTCTTGAGTCAAGATAAATTATTTTTATCCATCAAATCTGTCGGCACATGATTTGTTTGTACCTGCCGAGTGTTCGAGTCTTTGGTAATCACTGCCAAAACAATTTGACGCCTTCAGATGTTTATACATAGTTTTCTGAAAAATTCATGATGTGGTATCTTCATTAGTAGATTATATATTAAATTGCTCAACCTTTTGAATGTACTCATCCTTGTATTCAAACTTTCAAAGCTGACTGATCTTATTGTGAAATCCAATGCACTAAACTTAGCTCAATGATAAGTTCACAATGATCCCCCGCTTTGTTTAATATATATAATATTTCTTTTGTTGTAGTCGCAGCATATTGAATTCATGTATGCATCAACAGGTTTTATTTCACAATAACATGACAAGCTTCATACACATGATATAGTGTATTCTCTACAACAATTTATCAACTTTCCAAACTGATGGCATCTCCGTATATTTGGCACTGAGGCTCTTTGACGTCTCCTGTTGGCCTAGACTGAAAAACAAGATCGAAATATGTAGAAAGTGGAAAACATTTATTATTTGATATTCTTCTCAATCAGAACAATACAACAAATTTATAAAAGAGACGGCAATAACAGTTACAAACTGTTATACAAAATTAAAAACAAACTATAACAAATAAACTAATACAAAAGAAAACATAATCTAATATTTAGAATGTAAGAAACCTGAAGATTAATATTAACAGTCTCCTTCGTTCTTCTAATTTTGCAATCATTCACCATGCTTATATACTAGTCGCCTCTGTATGTTCCACTCCTTTCCTGTAGTTGTTATAATAATTCTTCGGTGGCTGTATGATCTATGTTGACCAAACTTCTTGATGTAGTAATCTTTGTTTTCAGAATCAATGCTATTCATTGCTTGCTTATAGCAATTTTATAAGACTCCTTTCATGACATTAATCCATGTCTTTCCTTTCCATTGGATCTTTGAAACTTGGACGACATCATATTATCTTTAGTTGTTCATTACCCACTGTGATATGACTCCACTATGTACTTCCAAACCAATGGCATCTCTGTATATTTGGCATTGAGGGTCTTTGATGTCTCCTTTGTTGTTCTCATTTTTTGATCATTCACCATGCTTGTATACTAGTTGCCTTTGTTTGTTCCGCTCCTTTGCTATAGTTATTTTTAATAATTCTTCAGTAGCTGTATGATATATGTTGACCAAACTTCTTAATGTAGTAATATTTGTTTTCAGAATCATTACTATTCATTGCTGGCTTATGGCAAGTTTGTCGGGCTCCTTTTCATGGCATTAATCCATGTCTTTCCTTTCCATTGGATCTCTTAATCTTGGACGACATCATGTTATGTTTAGTTGTTCATTACCCACTGCAATATGACTCCACTGTATACTTCCAGCAACCCATGTATAGATAGCAAATACTTATATTTGTCGCATTCTTAACAGGACCAACACTTTGTTCTTAATTTCATTGCCAAACAACTTGCTGCTTATAATATTCAATGTCTATTATTGACTTCCATAGAAAAAACTATTATTTAGTATTCTATTCTTTGTTTATACAAGTGATTACTTCACGAATAGATATGAACATTGATAGCCATATATTGCTGATTATGTCTTATCATTTTGTTCTAATTTCTTTCTGTATGCTGATTTTGGAAGCGACTCAGATTAGTAAGTTTCTTATTGTTATCCTGTCTTCTTCACTGCTACTTAGTTCCATTCTTGCTGCTTGATCATTACTACTGCTCTATATATCTCTGTTCATATATCTTAGTTCTTTTGTCATCAATGATAAAACTTCCAATAATCTTATTGTCCTTTGACATCAATGATGAATTTCCATGAATCTCTCCCTTTGTCATTGATGGCAAACTCCTAAATATACAATCTTGATTACGCAAGGCTCCCCCTTAGTTCGTTGGTCCCCCTTACTCCAATCTCTCCCCCTTTATCATTAATGGAAAAGGGTCATCAAGGCTAGAAACTAGCTCCCGCTGAACTTATGCTTCTCACAAATTTTTTAGTGGATAGACGAGAGTGATACTATTCCCAATTTCTCCCTTAGGTACTCAAAAGTTTCCTTTGGAAGGGGTTTTGTGAATATATCAGCAATTTTCTCCTTTGGGTTGATGTATTCCAACATGACTTGTTTAGTCTTTGAGCCAAACTCATTTAATGTATTGGAGCCAAATTTTGAATCAGAATGCATTATCATATTTTTGCCCTATTGCTTTGGTAGTGAAAACTAGGCAAAGTAATACAATGTTGGCCTTGTTGACATTCAAATAATGTGTTTATCATCTCAAATCCTTTGTAGTACTTATTGGTCAATGAAATTTTATGTTAAGAAACATGGTGCAGTTTAAAAGTGAGATCTAAGCCAACCACTTTGGAAACTTTTAAATAAAACGAATATTGTTTGGTACTCGAGAAGTAGTCTTTAGTATTTCTCTCATACCTTCTTTACACTGCCTCTGATTGTCTTGGCTAGAAGTCTGTTTTGTTTAGACATTCACATTATGTTTTTATTTTCCTTCATGAAACTCAATGTTCCCTTGTTTGATTTGCTTGTAAGATGTAAAAAAACTCTGACTATCCTTGAGATTAGAGTATTGATTCTATCAATAATGCAATTTTAATGATAAGTGCACAATCTATAAAAAAAGGAGGTAGAAACTGGTAGATGTCAAAACCTAATTAATGGCAGTAAATTACAATCATGGTAGTGCATTCCCGTGTTCTTTTGCTAGGTAAATCTGGAGTGATTTTTTAGGTGCCCTTCAATATGATGTGAGGTATTGTTATTCGACATTCTTAAAACCTACAAACTTGGGCCATGTTCAATTACACCCCTTAATTGAGAACTTAGGATACTAATTTTTTCATTATCACTATATCATTGATCAATGATAAAATCTTATGCTATTGGTATCCAAGATTCAAATGTGATTATTAGAAATTTAAAACCTCTCCCAAAGTTTGAACTAGAATAGGGAAGAAGATGTCAAACATTGTAATATGCAATTTATGAACTGCTCTAAATCATGATGATGCTCAAGGGCAATGATCATAAATTCATTTTCAGTTGTTAGCTTACTATAATATTAAGATCCTATAGGAGGATGCAATTTCGTACTCAATTTTTAATCAAATCAATTAAATTAAATAGAAACACTCATTGGATAAGCGATTTTTTAAAATGCTAAGTTTTTGCCAAGCTAAGTATTCCAACTATGGTACAACACAACCATGCCACACACTGCTGGAGTTATGGGCTGGCATATTGTAGTAGTAGGAGATTATCCTAGGTTACATTGCTATATGTGTCCTCCGATAATAGCATTGCAACCCTTTGGACCATTGCAGTAAAGTTGTAAAACCTTGTTGCAGTTAGTTGAAGTAGATGAAAATAAAGTAAATAATAGTATTAAAGGAGTGTCAAAATACTAGTAAGATGCCTGTTGCCAAGATGTGAGAATTTTTTGTAAAGAGAACTAAGCCCATGTTAGCATTTCCAACTCCTCTGTTGGTTCAATTTTAGTTTTAGATAAACTCATGTTTTCTATTGCTGATATATTTTACATTTTATGAGTGCATCTATTATAGAGACTCAATGGAGTTAGAGCATTGATGTATTTGGAAAATATCAATCTGTTGACCATGAAACAGTGACATTTCATTTTTATTTTGCTTGATGTTTGATTATTTAACACTATAGAGAATTCTTTATGTGCATTTATTTTCTATAATATCTTGTATTGTAGTCTCAACTTGTCAAAGCTCTACTTTTTACAACAACTATTCATGTCCATGTCAATTTACCAAACCCAGAGAGAAGAGAATTGCATACAGTTTGCATTGTCTTGTGCCTAGGGTATTAATATTGGATAATTATTTTCTTCATCCACCAAATATTATTGCATAAGAAAATCTTATGATATCTTTGTGTAAATTTGATAGGGGACTCAAGAAGTCTATACAAATAATTGCATTCCTCACTACTGTGCTGCGGAAGGAACCAAAATTTGATGATTTTATTGGTGGTGGCTCTGATGGGAAGAAGAACCAGAAGCTTATTGAAAATAAAAAATTAATATTGATTATTTGTCCCACATTTGCCATTTTTAATT
Organism: Cupressus sempervirens; assembly: GCA_028749045.1. Classification (NCBI taxonomy): domain Eukaryota; kingdom Viridiplantae; phylum Streptophyta; class Pinopsida; order Cupressales; family Cupressaceae; genus Cupressus; species Cupressus sempervirens. The sequence continues at coordinate 229,478,285 of CM053791.1, forward strand.
GGGAAAATGAGTTTCATTAATGGGGAGCATTCAATATTGCTATATATCATGGTCCAAATAGAGACCTTATTCTAGAAAAATTAGAAATCACTGGCATTGAGTTAGTCCTAACAAGTTTTGATACATTCCATATTCATTGTGACAGCCTATGTGAAGTGCAGTGAGAAGTTGTAATTATTGATGAGGCTCATCATTTGAAGAATGAAAAATCTCAGCTCTACAAGGCCTGTAAAAGAGTACAAACTAAGAAATGCTATGGGCTTATGGGGACAATTATGAGAAACAAGATTACGGACTTATTCAATGTTTTTGATTGGACTACTCCTAGATGCTTGGACTCTCATGAACACTTACGAGAATTCTATGATGAGCCTCTCAAACAAGGACAATGCATAAGTGCACATGAACAATTTATACAAATAGTGTTAGAAATTTGAACGTTAACTGCTTGTAAGTTGTCCTCGAGCCCCACACCCATCTACCCTATCTGTGTGTTCCATGGATGGAAGGCATTTATTTTTGTTAGGTGAGTTTTGAAATTAGTAAAGAGGGGGAAAGATATGACAAAAAGGAATGTTAGACATTCATTCAGTAGAGTCCAAGCATATTCAGTAGATCAATTTTAGCAGAGTAGAGCAGAGAAGGAAGAAGGAAAAAAGTTCGTGCCTATAGTTGCATGTGTTTCCCCTATGCACTTTGTAAGTTTCTCATTGTTGGATTTGACCTGTTGAAGTAGCAATTGCTCTAGGCACCATTGTATGCAACCATTAGAGCTATAAGTTTAAAATATTTTTAAGTTTGAAGTATTATCAATTTAGGGTTACTTTAGGGTTTTCTGGTTGATGCCAAATGCTCCCAATTTTTTGTAATAGTTTAATCAAGTTGAATAGTAAAGCAAACAGACATACTTGAATCCATTTTTTTTCCTCTTCTATTCATTGCATTTGACAAGTTTTGTTTGGAAGCTTAAAGTTTTGGCTCTCTGGTTTTAATGGCAAAAGCATTCATGTTGAAATTTCCTAAGTTATAATATTTCCAATTTGAATAGGACACTTGACATCCTCTTCTATTGTTAATATTTTCTAAGTTATAAACTTTAGTTTGAGCTGAGCTCACTCGACATCTATTGGTGCTGAGCATCTCTATTGTTCCTGAGCATTTTCTTTGTGTGCCGAGCTGACTCGACACCTACTGCATTTTTATTTTGTGTGCTAAGCTCACTTGAAACCTATTGCCTGTCACTCAGCACCTTCAAGTGCTGAGCAAAACTGGCACTCGAAAATAGTTTATGCTGAGAAAAATTTTAGGTTTAGGGTTGTGAGTATTGAAGTTGATTTATATTTGCTAACATGGTATTAGAGCTTTGAGGCCCCACATCCATAGTGAGTTAGGGAATTTTTTTTCTTGGGATATTTGACATGGTAGTAGATATAGGAAAAATATGGCAGCAAACACCACCCTTCAATGGACAAAATTATGATACATGGGCAAACAAAATGAAAACCATAATGGTTGCAAATGATTCATGGGAGTTTGTGATTAACGAGTTCAATGATGTGATAGACCCAACTTAGTATGTTGTGCTCACCAATAATCAAAAGACTCAGTTGAAGGAGTCAAGAAGAAAGGATGCTAAGGCATTAAGTTTGATTGAAGCAGCAATGATAGAGATAGTTTTCCCAAAGATTGCAGCAGCAAATTATGCAGAGGAAGCTTGGGATATCCTTGAAATGAACTTCAAGGGGAGTGATAACGTCCACACAATAAAGCTACAGAATATAAGGAGGGAGTCTGAGAACTTTCAGATGAAGGGAAATGAATCAATTGCTGATTTCAGTTGAAAGACCTCCAATGTGATTAACCAACTAAAATCAAATGGAGAAGACTATCAAGAGAAGAGGATAGTGGAAAAGATATTGAGGAGTTTACTTCATAAATATGACAATTTTCTCATGACTATAGAAGTGGCAAAAGACCTCACTGTTTTGACAATGGATAAGTTGATGGGTATTCTTCAAACTTATGAGCATAGGATCAATAGATCTACATTTTCTTCTTCCCAAGAGTATGTATTCAAGGCTCAGTCAAATCCAAGAGGAAGGGGGAGAGGAAGAAATGGCTCAAGCAGAAACTCCAGAGGTAGAGACTGAGGTAATGGAGGACAAAGAAATGCTACAGCAGAAAGCTCAAGAAGGGTAGATGGAGCAAGTAGCTCATAAAATACTTCAAGAGGAGGTAAGAAAAAATACAACTCAAATAAGATTAATTTAGAATGCTACTACTATCATAAATATGGGCATTATGCAAATGAATGCTGGAAGAAGAAAAATGATCAGTCAGAAAAAGAAAATGTGGCTGATGTGAACATGGGAAGTGGAAACAATGTCACTGCTTTCATCATGTGTAATGTTGGTGAAGAAGGAAGCCCTGAGATTTGGTACCTCGATAGTGGATGTAGAAACCACATGAGTGGTAATGAAACCTTATTTTCATTCATTGACAAGAGTTTCAAATCTGAGATTAAGATGGGTAACAATGAAACCCTACAAGTTGTGGGAAAAGGATCTATTATGGTCCACACCAAGAAAGGTGAGAAGAATGAAATACAAAATGTGTATTTTTCCCCTGGTATGAAGCACAATTTCATGAGCATTGGTTAGCTCATTCAAAATAGATACAAAGTGCTGATGGAGAATGACACATGTGTCATTCATGAAAAGGATGGGGGCAAGAACTTACTTGCAGCAGTTCAAATGACAAAGAACAAAATGTTTCCCATGAGGATAGAGACATGTTTCTCATCTCAAGTTGGTATTGCACCTCAAACACAATTAGCTCTAAGGAGTGTGATTGAAGACCCCCCACGGCTATGCCACCTCAGGTATGGTCATCTAGGCTATGCTAGTTTAAATTTGTTGTCAAATAAAAGAATGGTAGATAGTTTGCCACTTATAGGAAATTCATGTGACAAGTGTGAGGCTTGTATTTTGGGTAAGCAACATAGGCTTCACCTTAATTCTGGAAATTCTAGGAGGGCTAGATATCCATTAGAGTTAGTGCATACTGACCTAGTCCGTCCTATGCAAGTTACTTCCATTTGGAGGACTACTTATTTCATGACATTTATTGATGATTTCAGTCGTAGGACATGGGTGTATTTCTTAAAGAATAAATATGAAGCATTTGAAAAATTTATAGAATTTAAAGCCCAGGCTGAAAGAAAATGTGGACACTATATCAAACTCCTAAGATCAGATAGAGGAGGGGAGGTTTTCACACCATCACCCCAAAATTTTTGGGGACCCCCTTTTTTCTAATCGCCTTGGCAAATTTTTGGATTGTCCAAAAATTTTGAATTTTGAAAATTTTGAGCCTTGGACACCTTCAGGGCTAGTGGGGAGAAGGTTAGATTTATTTTCACCTGGTTTCAACTTGATTTTCCTAAGCCACCAATTTCATCCTTGAGCAACATTTGGTAGGATAAAATTGTAAATTTTGTACTTAGACATTTTTTCTTTTGAAAATTTGGATATAATTGTGTAAATTTGGATAATTTTCAAAAATGAAAATTTTGTTAAGTTTGGTCTTTTGGAAAATCTTGATTATTTTTGGTGAAAAAAATTAATTTTTGTCATGGTGAAATAAAATTGCAAAAATCGATTTTTGGGTTTAGAAGAAATTTTATTTTATTTTTATCAAAATAAATAAATAATTAAATAAATTTATTGGCATAACAAAATTGATTTGGAGAGAAATTGCAAAAAATTGATTTTAATAAATTAAAATTGTCTTGAAAACTTTTTGCCTTCAATGAAATTGGTAATTTAATATTTAAAAATGGCATTTGGTTAGCCAAAATCCTGTTTTAATGACATATTAATTACTAAATCCTCATTAAATGGAAATATTTAACATCTCCAAGGCACCATTTAATTTCTTTTTGCAATTTAGAACTAATTGGCAATTTTAAAAGTTAATTTTCATCATGGAAAAATTAATATTGGTTAAGTATTTAATCGTGGGCCATAATTTTGCATTAATTAATTATTTTTCTTTCTCCTAGGGTCCAAGAAGAAAGTTGGGTATAAGAGGAGGCCTCTCTCCCATTTCTTCTTCACTTCTCACTTCTCCTTCTCAAGGCATTGGTGATTTTGCAAGAGAAGATCTGCACTTTTCTTGCTTGGCAAATTTTGTGGAGGGCGAAATTTGTGGGAGCCAAAATTTGTGGAGGCCAAATTTTGTGGGAGCCAAAATTTGTGGGAGCCGAATTTTGTGGGAGACAAAATTATGATTTTTGCAAGTGGCTGCAATTTTTGCCCTAGGTTGGGAAATTTTATTTAGAAGTGAATTGCATGATAAATTTCTAATTTGCAAAGGGATTTAAAATTCTTGAAAGTCATATCCTAGGTTCCAAAAAGTCAATGTAAGTTTATTGGTTAAGATGAATTTTCATCATCTAGAGTTGTAAGGAGTGCTTAAGCTGACATCCATCTTTTGTTCTAGTCTAAGGATTGCTCCACTTGGTTCTTCTTGCCTTTTGGTCCACCACTCTACCATCCCATAATAGGGCATTGAGCATGGAGGATGATAGTGCAAGTAAGAATCCCAAGCAGGCGAACACTAAGAAAGACAAAGATGATATGATGCCCAAAACTTCCTTCTTCTCAAAAATGAAGAGAATAACTGACACAAATATATATACAGTGGACATGATATGGATGAGGGAAAAACTGAAGGATGGACAATCCCCCTTTTCAAAGAGGAGAATAACAATGAGATAGATTTTGGATCGAGGTTGGATGAGTTGGGAAAGGTTGCTATCAAGAAAAAGCATTTGGGCACCCTTTCCTCTCTCAATACTTTTATTGGATTTGTGAAAGAATATGAGAAGGATCATGAAAAGATTTTACAAGTAGCAAGCAGTGTGGTGAAGTCAGTGGAACTTAGGATGAAGCACACACCTTGTCCTCCTATGGAAGAAGTTAATGAAAGGCTAGCTAAGTTCATTGCCTTAGCTAAGAAAATGAAAGAAAAAAGGAGATTTATATTAGAAGATCATTTGATGTAAGCCCAAGTGGCAATTTCCCTTTCTTCTAGAATAGGACAAGTGTCTATTTCTAATTGGCCACCATTTTGGTGCATTCTCATTGGTTGCAACTTTTTGAACTTTTTTCATTGGTCCATTGATGAGGTGGCAGCTTCTCATTAGCCGATGGGGTTGCAACCCTAACTAGGGTTTTGAGGATCCAATCTAAATCATTGGTCTTGTTTTGATCTCCACCGTTCGTTGTATTTTTGGCCCCTATAAAAGGAAATTTTCTCTCATTTGTAAAGTGCTAGAGATATTGTTGTGAAGATAATACCAAAATTGCTCTCTTTTTCATTGTTGTGATTGGCATGTTGATTAAGATCATCTGGTGTTATTGCATGTTTTCTACTTTTACTTAGTTAGATTTCTTTTTAAGTTGTTTAAGTTGTTTAAGTGAAAGTAAAGTAGATGGATAGTTGTATGGTAGCATTGGTAAATGTTTGATAGGGATCAATACTAGGCCACTAGAATCCTAGTGGCTGGCTGGGAAGCTTTGTGTGGTAGACTAGTTTATTATTCTTTTGAATCATTGCACCTATGGAAGTGAGACCACTAGTCAGCTCTCATTAGGTTTGATCCCTGTCCATTTGCTAACCTTCCATTCATAGGAGTAGGAGTAGAATAGTGAGTAGCTAGGCAATTGAAGCTTAGAGAGGGAAGTTAGAAGGAGTAGGTCAAGCATTAGAACACATCCATTCACCTTCCACGAGCATCGCTTTCCCGTCAACATCACCATTGGCAGACACATCCTCCATCATCACGACCATCAACATTATCTGCCTCCGTGCATTTCACAAACTGAGTCACATCACCTCCATTCCACCAAAGTCCAAGTCATCCTTGAATGAATAGCATAAGGCTGCCTATTGATTACTAGAAAATCACATCGATAAAACTCAGCGAGTATCCAATGGTGTAAGAAACATTGGAGTTATACTCATGTCTCATGAGCATTAACTTTTCAAGAGAGGAGTTGAATGTTTCATATCCTGTATCGAATATTCATATCTTAATATGTTATGTAACTGATACAAAACTTGCATCAATAGGAGTATAACTCCAATTCTTTTGTAAATTTTTGTAGGAAACATGGTATAAAGAAAGAGCTCATAACCAGCTATACACCATAGCAGAATGGAGTGGCTGAAAGAAAGAATAGGACCATTGTTGAAATGGCAAGGAGCATGATGAAAGAGAAAGGTCTCCCAACTAAATTTCTAGGAGAGGCTATGGCAACAGTAGTTTACATTATCAATAGGTGTCCTACAAAGGCAACTTGTGATAGAATTCCAATGGAAGCATGTTCACGAAGAAGATAGATAGTTGAACATCTAAGGGTGTTTGGATGTATTGCATACACACATGTGCCTAAAGAGCAAAGGTAGAAATTGGATGGCAAAGGTGCGAAGTGCATCTTCATAGGGTACAACTCAGAATCAAAGGCATATAGATTCTATGACCCATTGAACAATAAGATGATTCTTTCAAGAGATGTGGAATTTCTTGAAAATTAGTCTTGGTATGGTCCAAATGATGAGTCACTGAGCACTTCAAGTAAAGTGTCAATTATGAGTGAAGAAGATGCTGATGAACAAGAAGAAGAAGGAGCAAATAGAAGAAAAGGCAAGCAGATTCAAACATTGCCAAGCTCCTCTAGGCATGACTGAGTGTTAGTTTCAAGTATTAGTGAAGATTGAACTAGTCAGCAAAGTAGCAGCGGTGAAGATTTTGATCCCACACTCTCCTCCCTGTTACCAAGAAAGACCAAGAGTCTTAGGGATATATACCAAGATTAAATGTATGAAGATTATGATGAGAGTGTTAATTTTGCATTATATTCTCATAGTGATCCAATATATTTTGAAGAAGCTATTAAGGAGAAGAAATGGTGTAAATCCATGGATGAGGAAGTAGATGCTATAGAAAGAAATGAGACATGGGAAATAATTGATTTTCCTCCCAAGAAACAAGTGATTGGAGTTAAATGGGTCTACAAGACCAAATGCAATACTGAAGGCAAGATTGATCGGCATAAGGCAAGGTTGGTAGTCAAGGGATAAAAACAATAGTATGGTAGAAACTATGATGAAACATATGCCCTGGTTGCAAGAATGGAAACAATGCATATTGTCATAGAAATTGTAGCTCAGTACAAATGGAAGGTATTTCAAATGGATGTGAAGTTTGCCTTCCTAAATGGTGTATTGAAAGAAGAAGTGTATGTGCAATAGCCACCTAGTTATGAAGTTGTAGGTGAAGAGAAAAAAGTATATAGGTTGAACAAAGCTCTTTATGGGCTCAAGAAAGCTCCAAGGGCATGGTATAGTAGGATTGACTCATATTTGATGAGCAATGGCTTTAGCAAAAAGAAATGGTGACCCCACTCTTTACATCAAGGCAGCAAATGGTAATGTGTTGATTGTTGTCTTGCATGTAGATGATTTAATTTTTACTGGTAATCACAAGGCTCTAATTGGTGAGTTCAAAGAGGCCATGAAAAATGAATTTGAGATGACAGACCTAGGTTTTTTGAAATATTTTCTAGGCATAGAAGTAAAAAAAATGCATGATGGCATCTTTATCTCTCAAGAAAAATATGCTAGACAGATCTTGCAGAGATTTAAAATGTAGAATAGTAAGGCAGCCCCCACACCAATAGCAGTAGGTATAAAGTTGAGCAAGGAAGACTCTAGCAAAAGAGTGGATCGAACACTATACAAGAGTATGGTTGGAAGTTTGATGTATTTGACTACAACTTGGCTAGACCTAATGCATGTAGTAAGTTTGATTTCCAGATTTATGAAAATACTAAAGGATTCCCATTGGCAAGTGGGAAAGAGGATCCTAAGGTATGTGAAAGATACCAATGGATTTGGAATTTTGTATATTGCAACAAATAAATTCAAGTTGGTCAGATATACAAATAGTGATTGGGCTGGAAGTTTAGATGATAGGAAGAGCACTTCTAGATACATGTTTCATATGGGATCGGGTGCAATTTCATGGGCATCCAAGAAGCAACCTATTGTTGCTCAGTCTACAGTAGAAGCTGAATACATAGAAAGAAGTGCAAAAACATGTCAAGCTATTTGGTTAAGAAGGATTTTGAATGATTTGAATGAAAGGAAAGAAGATGGAACCACAGTTTATTGTGACAACATCTCATCAATTGCATTGTCTAAGAATCTAGTCTTCCATGGCAGAAGCAAGCATATAGAGATTAGATATCACTTCATAAGAGAGTTGGTGGAGAATGGGGATATCAAGATGGAATTTTGTGAGTCTGAGTAGCAGCTAACAGACATTTTCACAAAGCCATTAGGAATTAGAACTTTTGTCCACCTAAGAGAGTGTCTTGGTATAGTTGATTTAGATTAGCAGTGATCTTTGTTTGTGGGTCTTAGGAAAAAGGGGGAGTGTTGGAAATTTGAACGTTAAATGCCTATAGGTTGTCTTTGAGCCCCACGCCCATCTACCCTATCTGTGCGTTCCATGGATGGCAGGCATTTATTTTTGGTAGGTGAGTTTTGAAATCAGGAAAGAGGGGCAAAGATATGACAAAATGGAATGTTAGACATTCATTCAAAAGAGTCCAAGCATATTCAGCAGATCAATTTTAGCAAAGCAGAGCAGAGAAGGAAGAAGGAAAGAAGTTTGTGCCTGTAGTTGCACATGTTTCCCCTATTCACTCTGTAATTTTTTCATTTTTGGATTCGACCTATTGAAGTAGTGATTTCTCTAGGAACCATTGTATGCAGCCATTATAGTTGTAAGTTTAAAGTATTTTGAAGTTTGAAATATTATCAGTTTAGAGTTACTTTAGGGTTTTCTGGTTGAAGCCAAATGCTCCCAGTTTTTTGTAATAGTTTAATCAAGTTGAATAGTAAAGAAAACAAGCATACTTGAATCTATTGCTCTTCCTCTTCTATTCATTGCATTTGACAAGATTTTTTTGGAAGCTTAAAGTTTTGGCTCTCTAGTTTTAATGGTGAAAGCATTCGTGTTTGAATTTCCTAAGTTATAATATTTCTAGGCTAAACAAGACAATCGACATCCTCTTCTATTGTTAATATTTTCTAAGTTATAAACTTTAGTTGGAGCCGAGCTCACTCAACATCTATTGGTGTCAAGCATCTCCATTGTTGCTGAGCATTTTTTGTGTGCCGAGCTAACTCAGCACCTACTGCATTTTTCTTTTGTGTTCCAAGCTCACTCGGCACTTGTTGCCTATCACTCGGCACCTTCAAGTGCCAAGCAAAACTGGCACTCGGAAAAAGTTTATGCTGAGAAAAAGTTTAGGTTTAGGCTTGTGAGTACTGAAGTTGATTTATATTTTCTAACAAATAGTAGAGGAGTGTAAACAACATTAGCTATGTGTTCTACTGAAATACCTATTGAGCAGGAAAACGGGAGAAACAATTGGGCATCTTATGAGGGTAAAGGAAGATAATGTTTTTTTTTGTGCTACGAGTCCCTTGCAAAGGCTTGTTTACAAGAGACTATTGGAGAGTCTAGAATTTCAAAGTCTTATCTCAAAGGACTTACCTTGCAGCTATGGAAGCCATCTGACTAAAGTTGAGTGTTTTCATAAGACAGTTCTTGATTGGATAATCTAGTCTTATCTTCATCGAAATAATCTATATGGTTGTTATTCATGTCCTTTTTGCCTTGTACTTCCTTGTTTGGTAAAACAGTAGTAGGTACAGCTGAGATTTTCCTTCTAAAATTCTATTCTTGTATTGGCATCAAAGTACTTGAAAATTTATTCTACATAGATTTGCTTTGTAGGTCAGTAACCATTTGGAAATAATCAAACCAAACCCCAAGGATGATCTAGAAAAATAGAAAAAGGAAGAAGCATTAGCAATGGTTGGTTTTGATACAGATGTTGAATTGATTGGTGGCAGTGCTCCAAATTAGAGTTTCATGGGCCTTAGTGATGCACAACATTGTGGAAAAATGCTAGCTATAGAAAAGTTAAAAACATCTTGGATTCTGCAGGGTGATAAAGTGTTTTTTTTTAGTTACTCTATCAGGTAATTGAGTTAGAGTTTGAGCTAACAAAATGGTTAATTCTTGCCATTTAATGTTAAGAGAGAAATTTCTGCTTGAGTGAATTTGAAATAATATATTTGTTCTGATTGATCATTTTAAAAGTAATGGTATCATTTATAATTTGATAACAATTTTATTAGACAATACAATTTATTTATTTTTTACATTTGTATATCTATACATGATGTATAGGCACACTTCAAGATAGATACTTTTGTCCTCTTACAATAAAGTATTTAAAAATCACATTCACATAATCATTTGTATCCAACTACTTAGGATACATTATTTAAGCTGTTAATTTTCAGTTCTATTACCAACCTTGGCTGGCATTTGAACCTTGTTTTGAGGTGTTTCTAAAAATAAGGTTTTCTATGATCCATGTGTGGTTTTTCATGGAGACATTTTCATATATGCAGTCCCAACAATACTCTCTTTAATATATGGGTTGGGTGCAGGGTGGTTGATGATAGAGTCAAAGGTGTACACTAAGAAATGGTGAGTATTTTTGCCATTTTTCCTATACCACATTGATTACATATCATCTTCAAATAGGTTATTTGTTCTATGGCTCTTCTAATGTGTCAATGCTTTTACTATTCCCTTTTGTCACAAATTTTGATGGCTCAATTGAGGGTCAAATGGACAATCATCAAGTGCTCAACTGATTTAGGTTGCACATACACAATTATAATAGGGAAATAAAATTTCACATTAAAAAAGTTAATATTGAATTTTCTTATAAATTTTTCATTTTGGTGAAATATAGACACTTGTAACTGGTTAAGAGAAAATGCACCCAACTCCAAAATTTAGTAATAACTCAACACTTTGTCATATCAAAAAAATTGGAAGAAATACATATACTCTAGTTGTTTAGACACTCTTGATACCTAAGTTAACTTTTAGACATTTCCTTATCAGACACTTGCAAGTAGCAGTCATTTCCTTGCAATCTTGTCAAACTTCGCCAATTTCATTCTTTTAAAACTGATTCAAACATTTTCTCAAAGATCCAAGGGCCCCTAACTTGTACTGATGATTTCTCTTCTATATTGGTGTCTGATATAGGAGAGAAGAATGTCTTGAGGTGATGAAGATATTCACCTTCTAGATGTTCCAATGTGTTGGTGCCTACTTATCTAGCGATTCTAGTCAATTCATGAATCAAGACCAATATGATCCAAATGGATACAATATGTCTTTATATTTGTTATGTAATTTTTATTTGGCACACGTAAAAGTTTGATGATGGCACATGCCTCTTAAACTTGATTTTTAAACTTTGGGTCTTCCTATAGAATTGGAGATGGTGGAAGAAGGCCTGGTGCCCTTGTAGCCCTGGGCTCTAATCCAGTAGTCATGGAAGAAGCTATGATTGCAGCCCCCTCTACATCAGTTATTCTTGGCCAAAAAATAGGGCTAGGTATTGGCTGAAGAAACTATTCTGTAAAAGAAAATACCTTACCAAATGAGCTTAGTAAAATTATACTTTTCTTATAAATATAATAATATCTCGGTAATGCACTATTTGGTTTTTCTATCCTTGCCACTAACTGTGAAATCACTTAATATGTAAACTTATAGAGTTTAAATTAGTGTTTTTAATTTTCTCCTTGGAGGCCTTGGGTCCGGTTATGATTTGAATAAGGTACTAGTTCTGAATTAATTTGCTGAAAGATATATCCAGGTTTCTCTTTTCTACCTACATGTTTTTCCTAGATAGTTACTGGTGAATTGTGGACAAATTTAGGCAAACTAGCACTAGTTTTAAAATTTGAGGCAAGCTAGTGAGTGTTTAATTTATTTTTGGGCTTTGGCCTTGACTCACTAGGTTGCTAGTTTGTGTGCATCTAAGGTGAAATTGAATCAATACTCCTTCCACATACATGTAGAATTTTTTTGTGGGTACTTAGTAGATTTTTAGTTAATGGATTTTTCATTGCTATTGTTAAGAGTAAGATGATGATTTTTGTTATTCTATTTAAGCATACCATGCATAGCCTTACCAAATTATTTCAAAATAGGTGTTATGAAGCCCTTCCGGGAAAATAGGTATTTACTATGAACCAATATTTACCATTGTGGGCATGGGTGTTAGGGTTAAGTACGGGGATTTTAGAAAAACAATTGCGAGTTGGATTTGTCCATACCAAAAACATATAAAAATAGACAAAATCACCATAAGACTTAACTACTTCTTCAATGCTAATTAGTCAGACTCGAATGTCTTCAAAAACATTCATTTTCAATATTAAAATAATAGTGTTACCATCATATGGGTCTTCAAAAGAGCCTCATCATCATTGAAATTAGATGTTGGTAGATTAAAAGAATCACAAGAAATTTCACTAAACGAATGCTTGCTATCAAAATTAACCTCCTTTCAGAAGGCACTAAAAATAAAATAGTAATATCATGCAAGATTGGGCTGAATTGGCTCCCCTCTCAAAAAGGCATGTCAAAAATGCCAAAAATTCTATTGTGACATTTTGAGGAATTGCCTAGCATAGTTGATTGGTAAAAAAGGAGAGGTGTTCAAGAGGGAGCTAAGTTGGCTTCACCTTCAGAAAAGGCAGGTCAAAAATGTTGAATGTTCTACTGCTATTGTTCACGAGATCGCTTGGCATAGGTTTCTGTACAAACCTTAAGCCTTGATGATTCTTCTCTCCCTGCTCTTCAATTTTATCTTAGGAAGAAGGAATTATCTTATATTTTTAACAATTATTTCAATTCTCTAGATTTATATTTTCTGGTGTATCATCTGTTATGCCAGGTATATTAGAAATTATTTAACACATGTTTCTGTATACAATAAGTAGGTCTACCTATATGTCTTAGGTGATCCTCTATCTTCTAGTAGTATTTCTTGAAGACTTGTTCAGGAATGCTCAATTTCTTTTACCATGATTTTCCTCAATCTAATCCTCTCTTGTATTTGCACCTAATATTTGAACTCTACATTTTTTGAAACAAAAGAAAGCGGCTGAAATTTCCTTTTTGCATGATAAAGGACTTTCTCTTTGAATGCTATGAATATTTGAATCTCTTTTAAATGAAATTCATAAAGTGCTTTTGAAAATAATATAACTTGTAGTCTCTTAAAGACAAAACCTTCAAATTGAATATCATTCATTGGTATCTTAATATTCTAGCTTAATCTGAAATACAGGTATGGTAAAATGATTGAATACTTAACAAAATGCCTGGAAAGCACAATTCTCAAAATTTATTAATTAAGTTGTATCTTAAGAGAAACATTTTATTTTTTCTATTTTCTTCCCATCAGCATACATTTTCATGATCTTGTTCTTTGCCTTTATGTTCACAAACATCTTTGGATGAATTATCAACATTTAAAGTTTTTAATCTGTTGAATTCATTCTAAAGAGTATGGACTATTAAAAGTACTTTCTTTTGGGTGTTATCACTGACATGATTTTCACCATGCAGGATGTTAGATATCCTAGAGAAGTTTAACAACTTTAAGAAGCTTGGAAAGGATAGATATAGAAACAACATTGCATTGCACATACACATGTTCCAACTCCCTATGTTTTTATATGGTTTTCTTCTTTCAATTTTTTCAAAGAGTTGCAGCTATATTTTTATACATACCAGTGGAAAAGATTTGATAATACAGTCATTAATTGTGATATCGATAATGGCACTATGCATATGGTGATTGTATGTATTTGTAATTGCTAATACTAAATTGTGATATAGGATGTATCTGGTAGAAAGTCTGTGGGAACATAATACATGGATAGTTGTAATTGTTTGGCTGAACACTTTTAATCCAGGGTCTCCTTTAGGGACTTGGCCCTTTTCCTATTTTTTCAAATCTCCATAACTTCATTACAACAATTAAAAAATGATAGTATGTTCCTTCCTTATATTGTCATTTTTAGAAACTTAATATGTTAGCCTACATGTCTTACATTAATTTTGTAAAGCAAACCTTGTATAGTGATAAAGATACTATTTGTCTTTGGCTCCATTGAAAATTCTCTTTTGTAATCAACACTTTACTTGTTTTATAGTTGATAAGAAGCTCAAGGAACAAGCACTTTCTCTTGCGTTGAAATGCTTATCATTTGATTTTGTTTGAACATCTTTGCATGAAAGTTCTGAAGATCTTGGCATTGTACAGGTACCAATTCTAAATCTAGAAAAGAAATACTATTGTGTTTGGGGAACTCTTTTCTGTAGAATTTGATATTTATTTTAGGGAAATTGTTTGTGAGTTGGAATCTCCAGTAAATGGTTTCTCTAAATTAGTAAATTGTTTTGCTTTTATTGAACCAGATTCCTTTCTCTTGGAGGCCAATTTTGGAGGATTCATCAACTCTGCAGCTATTTTTATTATTATTATTATGCCATTTCAAAGCCTTGTTTGTCAAAGGAGGTATGTGCTCTTAGTATATAAGTTGTTTTATTGTTGAAGTAAATTTTTGATTTGTTCTTAATTCACAATTTGATATATTTTCCAAATTTTGTGTTCACTTATTTCTTCAGCTTAAGCATCTACTTGTTTACTTTTCGTAGAGTAGACCTACACCTTGGGTGGTTGGCTACCATAACTTTTGTGTAAAGATATAGTGGATATGTGCTTCCTTCTTAAAGCAACAGCCATATTAAACTTGAAAAATAGTTGGTAAAATCAAATTGATCTCAGGATTGACATTCTATCTATTTATGATATGTTAAGAAATATGTGTTGCTAATGCAAAACACTATTGGAGTATATGCTTAATTTTCTATATGTGGTGCATAAGATATTCTCTAGCAAACTTCTTTGCATGTTTGGAAACTTTGAAGTGCAAGCTAAGAATCTAGTACAGGAAATTCACAATGGATGCAACCCCAAGAAAACATAGATACATTATTTTTTGTACACTACAAATAAAGATGCATCAAGATCCATCCTTCCCTTTGTTCAATATACACACCAGTCTTTCTTTTGCAAAATCTGCAAAATATCTTTGGCTAGGAATATCCTTATTCGATGCTTTTAATTGAGGTATAATTCTCTTAGCTTTGTTTTTTCTTTCAAATATAACATGACTTGATTAATTTCTTAATATTTTACTTTATGAAGACCATTTTCATTGTTCAACAAAGTTGTTGAATGAGGGACTAGGTTTCACGGATGGGGGTACTAGGACCATAAGTTTGGGAATCATGGTGCAAATATGATATTGCACTTGAAAAGTCAGTTAAAATAATTGTAAGAAGTAACGATCCAATTCTATTGCCAATACAAGAATGGTTTCATCAATATTTTTGGTTAGTGATACCGATACCTCATATTTACAAAGATTTAATCATTATCCAAAGAGCTCATCTCTATCAACTAATGACTTAGTGACAAGACAATAGCTCTAAACCTTTCACAAAAGCATTTGATAGGACTATGGAAAGATACACAGCCTTAGAAATGAAAACATTGACCATATTTAATATCTATTTCTCATACCATAGCTTCTATTTTTCTAGTTCATGTGCTATTGAATTAGCTCTGAGGGTGAAGCTTGTCTAAGTAAGTCAACCATATGCATGTATTCATTTTCATCTTCAGTTTTGCCTTGAGATGTTTTATGTGTTGTTGGCATGACAAAAACCTTCACTCCAAATGAAAGAGTTGAGCAAGAGCTATTAGAAACTAAAACAAGAAATGGGTATTGTTTTTTGCAGCAAATACATGAATTTCAAAATCGCTTGAAACTAGGGATGGATGTTGAGCTGTCTTTAAGAAAAACCCACAAAGAAGAAAGTGCAAGGCTAGAAGAAGCCATCGAAACCCTATTTCCTCCTAGGGTTGTACATGTAATAGTTAAAGAGGATGCAATGCTACCCCTAATTGGACATTGAAGAATTTCCCAATACATAGCCCTTAAATAAACAATGATGAAATGGACAATGAAGAAGTGCCCTTACAACCACAAACCTTACAACCACAATGTCGACTTCATCAAGAGTAGAAACCTTATATTAATTGGTGGCTTTGACCCTAAAATTTTTAGTTGCATCTACATCACTCACATAGTTGATGGTGCCCTATGCATAAATGTCCATTTGTTCCATGTTGTATTAAGCAATTGTTTCTTATCCAAGCCATTTAATTTGCAACCTTTTAAATCTCTGCAAAGGTAAAGTTGGAGTAGGAGAATTTTTCTTCTCAAAGGTGTCATCTGATTGTAAAGCATCCATTCCATTATCTGTTGAACTATATATGTCTTGTTTGTTGAACAGATAATAGAATAGACACTTTACAATCAGAGGACACCTTTGAAAAGAAAAATGTTTCTGCTCCAACTTTATATATGTAGAGATTTAGAAGGTTGAAAATTAAATATCTTGGATAAGAAGCAATTGCTTGATATAGCATAAAAAAAAAAAAATTCGACCAAACATTGTTGGAAATTTCAACCAATGCTTGTTAGTTTTCTATCAAGCATAGGTCAAAATTTCCACCAACTAAATTTTTTTTCGACCAATCATGGGTGGATTTCCACCAATGCTAAAAAAATTTGACCAAACATTGGTGGAAATTTTCACCAATGCTTGGTAGTTTTCTACCAAGCATTGGTCACAATTTCCACCAATCAAAAAAAATTTGACGAATAGATTGGTCAAAATTTTGACCAACATTGACAAATCAAGACCACCAAAAATTAAAAAATTTTAACGAATGTATTGGTCAAAATTTTGACAAGAAAAACTTCGATGAACATCTTGGTCAAAATTTTGACCAAACTGGGTGGAAATTTCGACCAAAATTGGTCAAAAATTGAGCTCAAATTTACTAGTGTTAGTCACCAAGAGGGCTAAGGTATCCCCTTTCTGAGATGCATCTTGTTCTTGGCCATCCATTGGGTTGGTTTCACCATCCAAATTGATGACTTGGATAGGGGAAGATGGCTTGGCCATCGATTTTTCATGTTCTTTCCATTTATCCTTGTCTCCCTCCTTTTGCCTAACATTCCCAGTGTTTGGAAGAGAGCCACCTCCGTAGGTAGGAGTGATTGGAACATTCTTCTTTGGGGGTTGGTCTCCACCTTGAAGAATCATCCTACATATGTTGAAGTAGTATTTGTGGTGGTCGAACTACTGTAGTTGACTTGGTGGCTCCAGAAGATAGTCCACCCATAAAATTAGTGCTTCCCATCTTCTTCTTCCTCGTATGGGTCCACTCAACCCACTTATTTGTTATTTCTATTATTCCCTACATAAGAACCTCTATAGTATCTATGATAGGACCTCCAAATGAGTTAGACAAAATTGGGGTGCCTTTGATCTTCATGTAGGATGTGGGATGCATGTAGGCTCCATCATCTGCAAGGTCAAATACATCAATAGAATCATTATACAATTTAATCTCATTAATTTTTAGGGATGACCAAAATTTCTCTTAGGTTTGATATTAGTTGAGACACCCATCCCAGTAGTCTTCTATATTCAGAACATACTTTTATGCATATCCCAACTTGAAGTGATCCCTTAGAAAGTTGATTGGATCATATTGAGGCATGAGTATCTCATAATCTACCAATTTAATTTTTTTGTGTAAGATGTTCACCAAATTTTGAGCATTAGATCTAGAAGCACATGAATATGGTCCAACCACTATAGGGAAAGGAATCTCATCTATCTTCTTTACATTAAAACACAAGGTGTTCACTTCAAGAATCTATCGACATAGCTTCACTAGAAGCACCTTGTCTTATGGATACCTTGGAAGCCTCTTAGGAAAGTTGTTGTAAGCTCCTATTTGAAAATAAGAGAAACTCAAAACTTGGATGAATGAGTATCCAAATTGGCTGATGGTTGAAATTGCCTTTGGTGAAAATCTTCTTTCAGGGCATCCTCGCAATTCCTGACATAGCCTCGTTGTGAAGGCATCATTTATAGCCATATACTCCTCCAAAATTCTTTGTAACTATAGGTGTGGGTAGAACTCATATAATTTAGTATGCTCATTATAGTTTTGGATGTAGGCCAAGCCACAAGTGGTGAGTAGCCAAGCCATAAATTTGATAGGATGATGTATGTAAAATTGCTTAAATTTTCTAGTTGAATTCTACCATGAGGTGAGGTCATTGCAGATAATCTGTGCCAAGTAAATATGCATATCCTCAGCATATATAGCTTGAAATAGGAAGAAATGGTGCTTGATGAACTCCAAGATCTCATGTTATCCACTATGTCTCTTTTTAAAATTATGCCAAACAAGGTCTTCAGCATTTCACTCTTCTTTGAGTGAGTAGTCTTGAACCATGTTCTTTGCATGTATACCCATCTTCTTCTCATTGAAATTATACATAGAAGAGCTAAAATCAACATCACAATACTACTCCTTCATGGGAATGTCAAACATAGACTACATCTATGCCTTGTTGATGAAGATGAGGATAGATTAGTTAAGGAACAAAATATGTTTTTTTTCTGTGTTGTATCTCTCAATACATTCCATTACAAGATCAACTACATGTACTACCATTGGAAGACTAGCTATCTCAACTAGTTTTCTCTCTTTAAGCTTTTGAGTCATTAGGTGAATAGGTTTAGAATTGAGTCTTTTATGAAGATCACCCAAATCATAGAATTTGAAAGATGTGTTTGTTGGTTTTTTTGATTCATTCTCTGGGCCTATCAACTTATCATTAATAGTAGCTCTGATTACCATTTGCTATGATTGCACAGGATATAGTTCTTGATAAATAGTCATTTTAATACACTTGAATAAATGAATTGTAGGAAATTTTGATGAAATTGGTATAGGAATTGCCCAACGTTGGCACCACAGAAAAGAAATTATGTCTGGCCAAAAATTATAATGACAAGATTTACATTTAATTCCATGATAAATGACTATTTTAACTTTCCATTCTCTCGCACATAAAAACTTAAAAATTTGGAAGCTCTATTACTTTACTTTGAGTAAAGTCATATTACCAAATATCACTTAACAAAAAAAGTCTTTAAGTTCTATGGGGGTGAAGGAGAAACTTATCTTTTCCACAAGCCAACCTTCCTTCTATTCAGAATCTCAGCAAGAGGAGTAATCCTTTGTTAGTTTTCGCACTTCATTCTTTCACTTTCTACCTTAAGCATTTAAAACTGCATTTCATTTATCTCAGAGTCACATTCTCACTACTAATTTTTCTAAAAGTTTCTTTCAAGAATCTCTGAAGAATATTCATACTTTAAAGTCACTTTTGTTTCTATTCCCATAGCCTTTAGATAAGTAACCTTTTTCATTACCTTGGGATAGAAACCCCTTTCTTAGCAACATTTCCTTGACTAGAGTACAACTAACAACACTCTACCCTTAACCTCAATTTGATGGCCTTAAAGCTAGGTGTCAAGCATGCCTCACTGATGAAAAGCTCACAAAAATTATTTCAACATTTTTCCTTCGCTTCTTGTATGTAAATCGTTGGGTATCTCACAAATCATTATGGCCTCGAATGCTAAACAAAACACATTCGCTTCCATTAGTGCACAGTGGAAAACTCATAGATCTAGTCTTTTCCTTCTGAATGTAGAATCTACCTCTACAACATGAATGAGATTCTTCTTAGAATTGGTTCTCTTCCTCATGGATCTTTCCATCATGACATATGAGTATGCACAACTTGTTAATCATTTCCATGGCTTCATTCTTCGAATACACAGTTAATTTTGTTCACTGAAGGGAAGACTAGCTCGATTGCTCAAAATCAATATGAAAATGAATAATGGGGCAAGATAGGAAATGGTAAAATGTGGATAACTTACTTCTCATTGAGAGGATGAAAGAAACACATCTCAACTATGCCTAGATCACCTAGACTTTATGCACATCAAAAAAATAGAAACACAACATAGAAGAAAAAGACATAGGTAATGCAAAGGAGATCTAGAAACAACAAAAGTGAGAGACATGAGGAAGATGAGAAGTAAGTAACCTAAAGGATACTTAGACATCACCCTGAACACATACTCAATTATATACCAATAATTTCAAGCTTTTAGGGGTAGGACTAAAACTTGGCAACAACTCTCCAATGCCATTCAACTGACAATGAACAAATCTATTCCTACTACACTACACTCATCTAAAATATTAATCCTTTCTTACCATTCAAAGCTAAATTTAATCTTGAGGAAAAAATAAAATCCTTAATCTAGCAAGGAAACTTCCAATAAAAGAAGCTCATCCTCATTAAATGGGATAACATCTACAAAGCTATTTGGAATGGGGGTGTAGGTATTAGAAAGCTCACATTGAAACATAAATCCTTTGGAGCCAAACTACTATGGAGAATCCCCAAGGAGTAAAATAAGAAGTGGGCCAAATTTAGTTTCCACAAATATCCATCTCCAAGTGATCCCTTGAGTATATTGAGAATAAAATCCTCCCCTAGAGGCTCTCAAGTTTGGAACTTGATGATAGATAAAAGACCCTTGATTGTGAATAATTTGTTAATACACTTTATTTTAATCCCATATGCACATTGAATAAGAAAAATATGTTGAATGGGCAGAGAAGTGTAATGACCCCTACCAATAGGCCACTAGAAACCTCTAATGCTGAATTGAGAAATTTTTTCAAACACTTCACATACAAGGGTAATATGACTGATATAGTATTTCAGTTTGCTTAAATGACTCTTTCTTAAATGAGATTTTTTTGCAAAATGACTCAGAATTGAGTAAACAATGACCTAACATGAATGTGCAACTTATTTTGAAAATATTCAATGCAAATATGTAACTAAGAGTACTTGCAATATGCTGCTATAGCAAATAGTAATTATGAAAAACACTTTGGATGCAACCTATGGTGGTGTTAATGTACTTATAGCCAAGTGGCGTTAATACAAACACTTGGTATGCAAAATTATAACATTATTTATGCCAAAAAGTGAATCTACAACCAATTGACATTTTGTCAAACAATTGGCATGCAAACCAATAAGTTGATCATGAATGATAAATACATATTCGATTACAACTATATTAGACCAACAACTTATGTCTCCTTTATTGCACATATCAACTACAATGCTAGTACGAAATGGCCAAGACTCTTAGCTTACATCTGCAAGAATAATGCTTAAATTTGATACAAACTTTCACCTATAGCCTTACCTTCTAATATGCATCTAAATGATAAGAAAAAATCCATGAAATATCCTAAGGAACCTGATTCTAGATGGCTATAATAATTTTTACTAATGCTACCTTTTTGCTTTACTTTTTCTAATCTGCTTTTTCCCTTTGCTTTTTCAGATCTACTTTTTTCAGATCTACTTTTTTGGATCTACTTTTTAGGATCTACTTTTTTGGACTACTTTTTTAGACTTCTTTTCTAGATCTTTTTTTTTTTTTTTTTTTTTTTTCTCTTCCAACCAAAATCTCAAACCCTTAAGTAAGTTTGAGTATACGAATTAAGCTCACCTTTAAATGGCTGAGTGCCACTTCAAAAGGGCAACCCTTTAGAGGATCTTTCACCTCCTCAGTTATGCAATCACTTGGGAGGTATCGTTCCCAATTATTTAGCTGAATACTTGTAGGCCTTCAAGCTCCACAAATGCTCAAGTAGACACAATAGAGAAAATAAACTTGGATGATAGACAATGAGCCCTTCATGCCTATATATTCTTTTTCTCCACTTTCTCTAGAAACTTCTAGAACATTATTTTATTTTATCTATTAAGTGACTTTATAAAATATTTTATAATTCAACTCACTTTATTAAATTAATTAAATATAAAGTTATCTTTTAATATTTATTTATTCGATAACTTTATAAATAATTAACTTAATACCACTTATTTATTTAATTAAAATAATTAATTAGTCATCCTCATAAAATATTCATTATTTTGGACAACTTAATTAATTTAATTAATTAATTCAAATTACCTCCAAAATGGGGATATGACAATTCGACCTTCCTAAAATTACTTGTGCCCAAGCAATGGCTGAACTATAAACCAATCAATCCACCTGGATCCCAAATGTAGTCATGAACTCTACTATTGTCAATCAATGCAGGCTCTTGCAATATCCTCTACAATATAACCAAGAAGAATCCATGAATTAAGGGTGAATCATTGCTCAATTGAACTTCAAATCCACTACTACCATAGTCAAAAACTCACAAGACACAAACTCTCAAAATATCAAAACCCAAGTAGAGTGGACATCCCAAATTGCCAACACAATAAATACCATCAAAGCATCCCACTAACCTATGTGGGATGTGCAATCCAACTCTATCACAATGGTGAACACTCCTAAATGAAACTGCACCAAGTACAAAGAATCCAAATACTATACACCTACTGCAATTAACATAACTCAGCAAATCACCGGCCACTGTCTCATAACCATAACTCCCATGCACCACTAATGGTGAGTATAAATCACAAGATAAATAGCAAGAAATAGAACCCAAACCAAGTCGGCCTACCATGGAGTCCTCAACACATGGATAAAATACAAATTGATGAACATACCCTGTAGTATAATGCTAATTAAAAGAACTAGCCTCAGGTGATAGCTTGCCATGCATAGGTGATGCAACCCACTGAAACTAATCACCACCTAAGTCAGGAGATGACATAGCCAAAGGAGTAGAATCAATAAAAACTACTAAAGCATCACTCCCAAACTCTTGCTCTAAGTCATGTACTATCAAGCTATTAACTACAAAACCTATTGGCATATCATGCCCATCGTAACTCTCATCTCGTGGTGTCAAACCATCCCATAACTGATGACAAGCACTAGGAACCAATGTACATCTTTGTATCATCATCTCATCAACATGGTCATCAAAGGTAAATTGATGAGCATACCTTACATTGTAATGCAAATAGAATGTACCAATCCCAATCAGTGGCTCAAACTACAATTTAGATGAAACTAGCTGCAACTGGTCACTAACCAAGCCTAAATTGACTACTACCTCCAGAGACACCACCAAAGGAGTAGTATCACTAGCAGGAACCATGCTAACATCTAGCTCACTAACATCACACATGATCTCTGATACAACATCACTAGTCTCCATGCCATCAGTAGTAGAGACCACCACAATGTCAAGCATACCACAAAATTCTACTGCAACACCCAATTCAATTGAACCTAAACCCTATGGAAGAGAACTTGATATGCCAATGCTAGTATCAAATATGGATGCATCCCCATCTCCACTATCTCTAAAAATCTTTACCATGGACATCCTCAAATTGCCAGATGTCACAACTTGTGACTCTATAGAATCTAGTAAAGACTGTAGTCACTCTAATTCCATGGTCACCTCAGCCAAATGAAATTGTAACTCCTTGAGAGTCAATTGTGTACTCTCAAGAATCTCAGAAGTCACCAGGAGCTGCTAAGTAAGCTCACTCACCTCATCTTCCTTGACCAACAATGCATCATATGTTATACTGCCTCACTCCATAAGATAATCTTTGTTGGCTACCAACTACATATAATTCTATCCAAAGGAGTATCCTCAAAGTTATTGGTCTCTAGAGTATTACCATTCATATCTTGCAAATCAACTCCAAAGCTCATATCAACATACAGAGTATCAAAAACTATAG
The DNA here is from genome assembly GCA_028749045.1 of Cupressus sempervirens. Classification (NCBI taxonomy): domain Eukaryota; kingdom Viridiplantae; phylum Streptophyta; class Pinopsida; order Cupressales; family Cupressaceae; genus Cupressus; species Cupressus sempervirens. The sequence goes on from CM053791.1 coordinate 229,502,036, forward strand.
CACCCCTATCCAACTCCTTTGTACCAAAAGAAATTGCCAAGGAAACTAAGTCTTCAAAGCTGCCCACTTGCATCCTAGATGTCATCAATGCTAGTATGATCCTAGGACTCATCTATACATACTGCCAAATATGAAAGATCATCAACGCATTCCAGCAAGAATGGTCAAGTGGATAGATGAACAAAGCCCAACACCGGTGTATAAAAACTAATACCAATATCAAACAAGCTACTGGCACAAGAAAAAAACAACATCATGCAATCTGCTAATCAAATCCATGATAGCAGCCAAACAATCACTACTACCAATAAATGATAAAGATCTCCAGTCAACTGAATCCCAAATGCCAATATAACAATCTTGAGTCCATATTCATAAACTAGAATTAGCTGGTAACTCAAGGAAACTCCTCACCTGAGTAATATGGCTAATACCAACTAACTCCACATTCCTATCTGACACTGTCCCTGTATCCTAGATGTGAATGAAAGACAAACTCACAACAATATCAACAACCATGTATATGATCTGCCCACCACAGAAAGCTAAGTATTAGGTGTACAAGATGAAACTAAACTCAACTCCATGCCATGCTCATCCCCATGTCTCTCCAAGTCCTATAATGCCAATGGAGTATTCACCAAAGAAGCTCAAGTGTCCTCAAGCTCACGAGAAAGCCTATCAACTTCCTCCTCTTTCCTCCTCAAGGCATCTAAATAGTCTCTGACAAGGCTAAGAAGATGGTCACCATCTGATAGAAGATGTAAATAACTGAACTTCATCGTTCCCATTCCTTCCCTAATCATCTATAAGTCAACAAAAGAAGACTCTGCCTAAACTCCCTTATGTTTTCCCTGTAACTGAATCACCCAGATGTGATCCTCTATCATATCCCACATCCTATCATGATGAGATAATGAAGTCACAATACTATCTTTGTTCACCTTCATCTGGCTGGACAAATCATACGAAGTACTACCACCCTCAACTTCATGTGATGAAGCATCCAAATGTGCCTGGTACTCCCTCTCAGCAAAGTCATGAATACTCAATGTTAGCTCATCTCTACTAGGTATCTCACCATCCTCAAAATCATCATTTGAACCCTCTACACTATACTCAATACCTATCATAACCAAACCATCTTGAGTACCTATGACATCACCCTCTGGTGACCTATATACACCTATCTCAACTTGAGTATCAAGTTGACAGTTACTATCAATCTACGTAATATCCTTCACCACTTCCTCCTATGGCAGAGTAGAATTTTAGACCTTAGCCTGGTAAGTTCCTAGTAATTGTGCAAGTTCCTCGTAATTGTGTCATCTACCCTATTAGAAGATTTACCAAATAGAAATCTAGTCAACTTGTTGGTGACTTGTTGCAACTCACTGTGTTTATCTGCCTGCTTCTGCATGGTAGCTCTATAGTTTAGGTACCTATCAAATGTCCATCTATCTTGTACATATTCTAGTAATGAATTCCACTCATTCCTCCCTTTTTAGAGTTCATCTACAATATCTGTTACCATAGCATTAGGTGCGAGTCCTGGAGTTTCTTCCCTAAATGTAGGTCGTGTGGGTCTATCAGCTATCCCAAACTGTGTCTTTTACCCATGTTGTGATCCTTCTATGCTCCTATTATCCTGGTCATTAATATTATTATTTCTCCTATTATCACCAATCAAATGTTGCATCATAGCCATCATTGCCTATGTACTTGCCTCTATTGACTATAGAAGCCTATCCTGATGCTATAAAGCCTCATAATCTCTCATTATTCTGGGTGGCCTTTGAGAATGTCTTTCAACCATGTTCTTAGTTGTGCTATTTCCCTATGTAAATAGAGCCCCTTTTTTTTTTCTCTTATTAACTAAATTGAATGGTGGCTACATAAACCCTATTAGGCTACCAAGCAATCACTCTAATACCACTATAATGACCCCTACCAATAGGCCACTAAAATCCTCCAATGCTAAGCTGAGAAATTTTTTCAAACACTTCACATACAAGGGTAATATGACTAATATAGTATTTCAATTTTCTTTAATGACTCTTTCTTCAATGAGATTTTTTTGCAGGAAGACTCAAAATTGACTAAACGATGACCTAACATGAATGTGCAACTTATTTTTATAATATTCAATGCAAATATGTAACTAAGACTACTTGCAATATGCTGCAACTTATTATAAGGCTTCCTTAATGCCCAAACTTATTTGATGTTAGCTCTTATGACACCCAAAACTGCACAACATTTTCAGCCTATGTAACATTGCACAAAGATTTTCTATCTCATTGATTTGACTTATGATATCGCACAAACATGAAGATACACTATAGTTTTAGTCTTTGCACTTTGAATGAGAAAAACAATTTTCCTAAGACAACCGAACTCATTCAACGCTAGCTCCTATGATGTACACAGTTTAAAACAACAACTTATTTTTATAAAAAATATTCCTAACTTAGTAAAAATAGTCCTATAAAGTCTCTAATTTGAAGGAGGATTAAATTTTTTTAATGTGATGCATGTTTCATTACAACTACTCACAAATCAAGTGATATTGGTCACACAACTTAAAAATTGCATATTTTGTTGCATCATCTATGAAAATGCTATGTAGATCATGGATGGTTAACTCATACAGTAACAACTAAATGTGGTTGGAAATGTTAGAGTAAATAATTAATTTACTAATTATTTATTCTATTTACTTAAGCTTACCTAGGTAAATGCATTTATTTATAAATTGTAGTCTAGGAGTTTGTTATAAGTTGTTGACAATATGGGAGTTTGTTCTCTTCTAAGTCATACTTATCCTCTCACATTGTTCGAGGACTTTCCACCTCATGTGGATGTATGCTTAGTTGTCACACTTATCTCCTAGCATCTTCTAGCTTGTTCTAAGAGATTCCTTGAGGCCTTTATAAGAAGCCTCTCCCTCATATTTTCACAACTCATATTGCATATTGTAAATACATATTTTCTTGTCTTTCCATATTTTCTCTCTCATGTCTGTTTAGGGTTTTTCCCTTGCTCAATGCTCTTCCTTTATTGGCTTCCCTTTGACAAGTTTTCGCATGTAGGTGATCTTAGGCATCTTCGAAGTTGGATTTCATTAACTTCAACCTAGTGTCATAGCCTCCCTACTGCTACTTCATTGAAGAATTTTTGAAGCTATGATTTGGAGTCACAAACCCTAGTTTGTTTGTTCATTTTTCTTCAAATCTAGGGGACAATGATTTTTGGAAGCACTTTTAGCCCAAACGAGCATTACCATTGGATCCAAAAGGCCATTTGCGATTAGGATTCATATAGAACTTGTTGATTTTGGAGGCAAGGCTTCAGGAGGAAAAAAAAATTTAGCCCTACAGTCTACCGTATGGACATTTTCGGCAATTTTTTTTTTAAAATTTTAAATATTTTCGTTGCACCGCTTGTGTGCAGCTCATGGTCGTTGCAGCCGGCAATGCCACCCTAGGGCCACCGTAGGTCCTTCATAACCCCGTCGTTGCCAACGGACCTCCCTTGTGCCACTCTCCTACAACCTCCGCTAGTAGCGACACCTTTTCTTGCTACTCCGTCGATGTTCTTCACTTGTTTCGTAGCCTCTCCACTGCCAGTGATAGCATACTGCCAGTCTGTAGTTTGGTACACTTGGCACTAGCGTAGGGGTGACATGTGGTCAGGGGTGCCATGTGGCACTCTACCATGTGGACCCACCTCCTCACCCCTGCCACATCATCTTTTCCATGTGGCTACCACATGGCGTGCCATGTGGCCTTTTTTTTCTATGATAGTCTCTGGGCCATCAAATTTAGGATAGAAAAATGCTGATGTTAGCATGATGTCAGCACTACATCATCCACTTCTTGTAGCTCTCCAAGGTCTATTTTGACCTACTCTTGGTTTTTTGGCCATACCTTGAGCATACAGAGGTATTTTTCCAATCTTAAAGAATCGTCAAAAAGTTGGTTTTGAGACAGAGACATTGGTGTAGGTATTTTTAGATTTTGACACATTTTTGTTGCCTATTTTTTAAGTTGAAGTCTAAATTTTTTTGACTCTAGCATGCATATCTTTTGCATCCCATGTTATTTTTTTGAAAACATTATATTTTTGGAAAGCTGGTTTTGTCATCTTTTTAGAAATGTAATCCTTTTCCTTAGATTTTGGGCCATGCTCTTTCTATCATATTTTTGGCATTTTTTCTATAAGGTGGATATCTTGACTGTTTTAGGCCCAAGGATTGTTTTCCTTGCATGGTTTCCTTTGTTTTGGGCTATACTATGTTTTGTTGCAGCTTGTTTTTAGTTTTGATCATTGTAGCTATCATTTTGAAGCATTTTTATGTATCACACTAAGATAAAGTGTCACTCTTTCATTTTGGGGTTCATGAACATTGTTTTGAGTTATTTGTACATGCACTATTTTTATAAAGCACCATGGGGGGGATAGTTGTTTTTATTTTTAGGCATTCTCTCTTTGTCAAGTTAGTGTCCCTTCCATGACATTAGCCCCATGCAGAGTCAGTTTGACCATGTCTTAATGGTTGTTTGTACCTCTCATCCTCTCTTGTCATTCTTGGTTTGTCTGCAAGAGACTTTAGCCCACCTTCTCAGTTGGTTGTCATCTCACCCTGTTTGCATTAACGGGGGGTTATGCTATTGTTCTAATGCATCCTTGGTTCGATGGTTTGATAGTGTGAACTATGTGTTCAGTGGTTGATCCTATATACAAGGTGATTGTAGTGGCTGGCTACCTATACATTTCAGTGAGATGGATCATCTACCATATAGACACACTTAGTTCATGCCTTATTCTTCTATGGAAATTCTTCAGATCAACAGTTTTCTTCTTGATGGAAGATTTTTGCAGCTTCTTCATGCTTTAGTGGTGCTCTTCATGATCACTCCTTGTTCCTATTTTAGGGGACATTTCCCTAGTTGGAGGCTTCTTCAATTCTTCACTAGGTTCTTGCCTCTTTTTGGGGGAGGGATTTTCCCAGGTGGTTTTCTCTCTTTCCCCGTTTAAAAAGGTTGCATCTCTTTGCATTTGTTCATGGGTACCTAACATGGCTTCATTTTCGGGACCCATTCTGCATTTTATATTAGTTTTTTGAGCTTAAGGCATTTCCCTAAGTTGCACTTAAGGGGGGTTGTTAGAGTAAATAATTAATTTACTAATTATTTATTCTATTTACTTAAGCTTACCTAGGTAAGTGCATTTATTTATTAATTGTAGTCTAGTTGTTGACAATATGGGAGTTTGTTCTCTCCTAAGTCATATTTATCTTCTCACGTTGTTCAAGGACTTTCCACCTCATGTAGATGTATGCTTAGTTGTCACACTTATCTCCTAGCATCTTCTAGCTTGTTCTAGGATATTCCTTGAGGCCTTTATAAGCAGCCTCTCCCTCATTGTATTTTCATAACTCATATTGCATATTGTAAATACATATTTTTTTGTGTTTGCATATTTTCTCTCTCATGTCCATATTTTCTCTCTCATGTCCATTTAGGGTTGTTCCCTTGCTCCATGCTCTTCCTTCCTTAGCTTCCCTTTGACAGGTTTTCACATGTAGGTGATCTTGGGCATCTTCGGAGTTGGATTTCATCAACTCCAACATGAAAGTAGAAAAAAAAAATTGACAGAGAAGTACAAAAATCTAAATGCAAGTGAAAGGGTATGTATAACTAAGCCCACATCCACCTAAGAAATTAAAGCTTAGTGTGAGATTTTTAGGGTGCCAATACAATCTAACACAAAAACCTACATGAACTAAAACATTGATATTCTATCTAGACCAAAAACAAAAAAGGGACAATGCATAGGTGGATGAAGCTAGACTATGTCTTCAATATTCTCTTTATGCTCCAAGTGAATTTTGTATCTTATTTGTGAGCTCTTTGGTATCCATTTTATTAATTTGGGTCACTCGCTTCTACTTCTTCTTGGTGTTTGATCAAGTCAATTTTCCAAGAGTAGCATCCTCCTTTTCCTTCTCAACTTCCTCCAGATCAAGCGCAAGCTTCACCTCCTTATCCTAACCTAAGAAACCCAACACCCTATTCATGCACACTACATTCACTTCAAGAAGACCATGACATCTGGTCAATGCATCCCTTGTCACATTTTTCCATTCTGTCAAATTCTCTCTTAATTTCTTCGATCATCTCTAGATTACCCTTATACTCTACCTCCTCCTTCAAAGGTATTTTTTTATGGGCTAATACTTGCCAATTAGCTATTTTTTGAAATTTTGGGCGAGTAATTTGGCTAATAATTTAAGATTTAATTTTACCTAAATTGCCACATTTTTTTAATAAAATTTAGTTCTTAAATATTTAAAATTTCTCAATAATTTATTTTATTTAAAAATTTGAACTCAAAGATTTGCCACAATATTCGATACATTATTAGATTTGATTCACCTAAATATTATATATTATTGGAGAAGTTAGATGAATTCACCAATAATTATCATAATTATTAGATACTTTAGGGATATATCATCAAATTTTAATTTTCACCATTGATTTAAATATAATGTAGTGATCCTCATAATATTCCATCATGTAAAAAAAGTTTTAGTATTGATTTATAATATTCCATGGTGATTAATGAGCTTCCTAATTTTATTGAGATCTGCAAAAATTTTCAACACAAAAATTATGATTGCAAAATAATAGCTAAAATAAATAATTTTAAAAATTAAATAAAATTGAGAGATTTGCTAATCAAAACCATTTTTTTCAAAATAATGAAAGATTCATCCTTTCTTGTCCTATTCAGTCCAGATCTCCTCCATTCTGCCTTCTAGAGCTTTGTAGTTTAAATTTTGCATTTTAAGGGATTGGAACACCTATTTATCAACTCTAAGTAACTAGAGCGAGGGAGAGTAGTTTTGTTATTTGAAAAACATTGTGAGGAGTTTCGATAGCTAGATCATTGATACCTTCATCCATAATCTTTCCATAGATTCATAATTCTCAACTTAATCTAGATTATCTATTTCTATTAAGCTACTTTCTCCTTCCTCTTAGTCACATCTTTCTCTTCTTCATATTCGCCTTCTTCTTCAAGTTCTAAGACAAGTTCCACATAATTGACCTTAGCCTTCTTCATTTTTGTAAAACTAGGGCATTCTATTCCCAATTTCCCTATAATCCTTTTACCCTTTCCTAATTTGTCCCCCAAACTAGCAATTTTGGCACAATGTTCCAAAATTGTCTTCTAAATAGGGTCACAATTTTTTTTTTTCACATAATTATTAATGATCCTCATAAGAGCCTCATGCAAGATAGGTTTATTGGGTTTGGACCTTAAAGAATTGATACTATAATGAAATCAAAGAATAAGATACAAGGGAAAAAAAACCCATTTTTATATCTAAAGTAATTAGGAAGCACAAACTTATAGGTCAGACCCCTATCATATCTCCCATTAAGAAAAACATACTCCATTACAATAGTAAGAAGATTCCTTCAAAGAAATTTAATGGACAACATGAAATCTATTATTTATATTAAGAGGTCTAATCCTTAAATTATAGCAATGTAAGATCACTAGATCAGTGTAAAAGTTTCTACTTATTCATACTAAAAAATTATTATTAAGTAATTCTACCATTTTTGTTTAAAAGATATGAAAAAGGGTACATTAATATGAAACAAATTTTTTGATTAAAAAAGGCAGGAAGAGGGTCCTAAACCCATAGAAAAATAATGAGCACACTCCATCTCTACCCTAGGCCATTACAACCAAGTAGTAGAGAAGCACACTCTAACCCCATCGGTTAAGGTCCCACCTAGAACTTCAAGTAAATAAAATTAATCAAAACCAGTTGTGTCCTTTGAATAGTTTAAGCCATACACACCTAAACCTAACTTAAGTCTAAACTGTAACATACTAAACTTAGTAACCAAATTAAAAATCTTACTACACAAACAAGAGTGGGGATTAACATAGTTATTAGTTAACAGGAGTAAACTCAACAGTGTTGAAGGAAACTAAAAGTACTTAATGAAACCACATATGAAATAGGAAACCACCAAAAAACCCAATAAGAGAAAAACACATAGGAATGAGGAATTAGGCATGTTTAGTGTTTGCTAAATCTTCATTAAATTACTTGATTTCTTCAATCCAGTTCTCAATACATATAGAACTCTTTATCTTTTCACACTTCTTGGTTTGGCTCTCCTTTCTCAATTTACTCTTCCCATTGATCACCACAAACTCAAACTTTCTCATCATTTCCTTTTGCACCTTGCACATTGCAAAAACTGCCACTCTCAGCTCAAGTTAAGTGGTGGCCTTGTTGAACTTATTATTTAGCTCTTAATTCCTCACATTAATTTCAAAAAACCTTTTTTTGCAGTCATTTTTCAAGTCTTTGAGCTTTGGACAATAGGAGGGGAAACTATTTGTTCTCTAGTTTTCTCATGAGACTTGATCTTGTCAAAACTCAAAATCCTTAAGTTCACTCCTACTTTTTTTTTTCATGGGAAAATGGGTTTCCTTATTAGTATCCTTCACTTCCACTTAAAAATATGCATCTTCAGAGGACCAAACCCCACTTTCTCTAACAATTCCTCCACTTTCATCTCTTGTGCGTTATCCTCCATTTGAGAATCATGAGAATCATCCTTCCTTTCTTCTTTATAGCTCTTCCTTTTTTTCCTTTTTAATCTTGCTAATCTTCTCTACCTAGAACTAGTATTCCCCTTCTATATTTTGATTTCCATAGCTATATCCTCCACCTCAAAATCATAAAATTTGTCACCATCATTTTTGTCAATATCAACAATGTCTTAAGCTATTTTCCATTTTTATGAGTATATTGGAAGCATTCTTCTATATTTTGTGGGCCTCAAGGAAAATGTATTTTTCAAAGGAAATATTAACCTTCTTGTATTATAGGAAATGGGGGTCATCTAAGAGATGGGGAGACTCTATTTGTGATTTGTCAATCCATATTTCTTCAAATAACCATCGAAAGCTTGGATTCCTTAGGTTTTCTCGAGTTTTCAATAGGTAGGAGACATCTACCAAAACCTAGATGGTGAGCATAGACAGGATGGTAGTGGACAATAATGAGCCCTTGGTGAATGCAAGGGTTTTCTCACAACATTATACTATTGACAATAGAAGAAAGTAGGAAGAATGAGATGCTAACTTTTTCCCATTTTCCAATATGGTAAGAAAAGGAAAATAGCAGCCATGATAGGTTGTATACTAACCTTCAAGAGTGAAATACTTGATTAACCAGTAACATATGCAACTAAAAGGACTAGGAAGGGAGAACCTATCATACCCATTTCTAGAACTGACTCTAACTAGTTCTTTTATATCTTCACTTAATTTGTATCTAAATTTACTATAATCCAATGTATGCTTTCTTTCAACTTGAACAACAACAATTCCTAGACCCGTCACTTCACCAATCAGCTTTGACGTCACAACAAATGTGATACTCCCTATCTTGACCTGACCCTTGTTCCAAGAATTAGAAAACTTATTTGAAAGGGTGATGTTGTGACCTATCATCACCTGAATATAAGAATGTAAACCCTTCTTGAAAAAATAACCATATATTTCCTTCTTTTGCTCCAAACCTTTGTTATTTCTGGTTTAAATGCATTTTGGTGGACTACCCATGATGTTCTCCTTCCCAAAAAACAAGTTTATTTTCTCAGGACAAAAGTTCACCTTGTGAACACCTTTGTCTACAACACTACTCATTATGGAAACTTTCTATAAAAATGGAAGAAACTGGATGTTATCAGGGACCTTTATTTGTACACAAGACCTTTGTGTTTCCAAATAAGGGTGATGAAAAATATAAGTTGTAGGATTTAATGTTATAAAAATCTTGCCACAAATATTTCTATTGATTCTATCTCCATACCATTCCACAAAATAGGTGCTTTCCTTACCGTCAATATGACACATGTAGTGAATCATGATGAATTGCAATAGGAAATGTCTGAGTTGAGTGGATTACTTTCCAACATGACTCCATTAATGTTAGATAATGAGATTATTAACCATCTTTGGAAATGAAAGAGATACATATGGGTTAAGATTCACATGATTAAACCTTATTATTGAAACAATGTGGAGCATCAATTTTGGCTTCAAGGGGATTAACACCTCATTAATGTGAATATTAGCAATGATGCTCAAACAAATCTCAATAGGATTCTCTCCTTTAATGATCGTAGGGCCTAAACCCTGCTGACTGTATTGCTTGGCAGTCCACCTGGAATCTCTTGTACTCCTACCACGTACCATTATATATATATTTTTATAATTTAAAACTATTAGATTTAACTCTTATGTCCCCTCCATCTTAGTCACTGTAAGGAAATTTTTTATAAAGAATTTAACCTTTTCCACATAACCCATAATAGATCTAAAATAAATATGCAACTAAAATCCACATGCAAGAGAATAGACAACATACCCACAAAAAATGTGACATAAGATATGCCCTAGGAAACCCTCATTGATGGAACAACCTAGCCTCCAAAACCATCCATTACATGTATTATTCAGAAAAAATACTATTGCAATACAAGCATGGAAGCCTTCAAAGCCATAGCCACAACCAAGCAATCTATGTGAACAAGCACGAATCAACATATCCCATGCCATGCTTCCAACCTTCACAAATGCTCCCTTGACTAACTTGTTGAGCCTTATCCTGCTTGACTCTTTTCTTTTTGCCTTATGTCTTATCTCTACAACAACCCTTCTAGCTACTTGTATAGTAGAAATTCCCACAAAACTACTAAGTGGTATTACATAAACCATATGCTACTAAACCCATTGAACCCACATTTAACATTGGACATTTATTTCTTTTCTCCAATATTCAATAATTACATCACATATTATCACAATGTTACAATACAACTCATTAAGTATATCACATGGAAATATTTACATGGTGCATGTCCATCAAGGTGCTCCTAGGTGCAATATTACATGATAAAAGAAAAGAAAATAATATAATAATATTATGCAATATGTGCAACACCCAATACCTCTACAATATCCCACTTGTTGTATAGATTTTATAGGGTCAATCCGTAGCCACATAAATGAACAAGGGAACAATCTCTCCTAGAAAATCTACCATCATGGAATAAAGTACACCAAGTGCTCCATCCTAGTACCTATGACAAAATTAAAGTATCCAGCATCTTGAACATGAATGAGCCCACCTCCTATTATGTTACTTCCACTGGACATACATAGAAGCCCTCCAAAGAGAAAGCCACCCAATCTGTCACTTAAGAAGATCATAAAATCTTGTACCAACTATAATGCCAAGGAGAAACACCCAATCGAAAGGTAATCACATGTATTTGTACTTGTCAAATATCCATAGCTGAAATAACACTAAAAAAAAGTGCCAACCCATTCAACTATCCATACCTATAAAAGTATACCAAGTGAATCTCACATCATCATCATATCAAATCTTTAACATGCAATCACAAGCCTTAGGACAAATACCAGTCACATATATAACAAGAAGCTCTAACAACACAAGATAGTATCAAATATATAACAAATCCACTCACAACGTCTCAAACAAGTGAATCCATGTAGTATCAAGGACATCCACAACACATATATGAATAACCTTGAAGAACAACTCTCACAAAAAGTCTCCAACACTCTCCCAAATTATCAACAACCAACAAAGGAAAGAGATAAAGGAATAACCATTTCAACTCTCACATGACATACATGAGCACAAACTAGTGATCACAATCACCAACCAATCTCAAATCCAATGTAAGTGAAACCAAACACTGGGGAAGATAACCAAGACCAAAGAGATGCTATGAAAATAATAACCTATATCATGTCCTTCTACACACACATCTAGATGTAAACTATGCAAGAAACATCTCCTCCATAAAACCCCAACAAGAAGCCGCAATAACAACACAAAAACCATACCATATAACTAATCATGGATGTAAGCCTCTCACAAGAAGACTAAACTCATAAACCATTCATAAATTAAGGAATAACCATTCCTAATCTAAGGAATATGCGTAATATAAAACCATCTCCCAAAATCAATAAGCATACCAACAACATATGCACATGAAGATAACAAATGATTAAAAAAATATCAAATAAATCAGGTACAATATCTCAAGATCCATATCATGAAAGACAAGCATAAATACAATCCACTTGAGAGAAACAATGAGCTATACCTCTCAAGTAGAAAATTTGTAAGTAGATCAAATGTGTGGAATGAAAATGCTCATCAAGATATCCATGTCTCAAACCAAGAATCATCTAAGAACAATCTCCTCTCAAGTCCATATTAGGTGAATGCCCCTAACACTTCCTACGAAAACTATTAACTATCACAAAAAATAATTCTCCAATCCAAGAGAAATCAAAATCACCACAGTCTCTGAGTATCAGTGAGCACCTATCACCAATCAATCCATGCCAACTCCAATTGCAACATAAAAATATTATGAAGTATCTAGAAAATGATCAATGTATTCAATATTAAGAAACTAAACGAAGGCCAATGTGAAGTTTCAAACCATGGCCTTAGGAACAAAAACATGACAACATGATCTAACCATTTCAACCAAAGAGATAACATGCTCCATATGAACATACCATAATATGTCAAAACTCTAAATGCATATCAAGAGTATACCATGGCAATAATGAAACCATCCTCACACCAAGGATAACATTCCAAATAATGGCATAAACCAAACCTTTTCCAAGAACCCCATGAGTCCTCAAGATGCAACCATCTCCATACACCATGATAAAATCCATCTCCACACACCATGAAGAACCATATTCATACACCATGAACATAACCAAGAACCCCATGAGACCTGATGATCTAAGAATGTTCACACACCATGAAGATAACAAGTGCACCATACAAATGTCCAAGAAGCTTCAACAAAAATAAGATCTAAGATAAACCTCCAACATCTCCAAACACTCACTAAATATATCAATGCAAATAACTCCCTCTCAACCATGGTACCAAGTCACCCATGCCATCATAAAATCAATCTCCCACACTAAGATACTCCAGGTCTACACACACAACCAAAGTCTCAATACCAAGTGAAACCAAGATCTCCAACCCAAGAAGATACAAACCAAACTAGGAACTAATCCTACACTATCATGTTGTCACTACCACAAGCTCCCACTAAGTCATGTATTCAAGCTATCCATGAAAACATGATGAAAAACCATCCTCTAACCATGAAAACCAACTAAGTAATTAAACCATAATATAACTCAAAGTGCACATCATGAGCTCATTAAAAGAAACCAAATAACCATGATCTTCAACCAAGAATATATAGCACCTTAACTAAATTAGTAATCCAAACCAATGAGCACCAATAAAGTACCTATATATCTAATCATGTCATGCCAAAATCCATGGCACAATGATCACCTCCATTAACCCCGTTCTAGAAAAAAGATATAAAATTTTGGTGAATCTTTCATTATTTTGAAAAAAAAAATTATTTCTTTTGGCGAATCTCTCAAATTTTTAATTTAAAATACTGTTTATATGAGCAATTATTTTAGAATCATAATTTTTGTGTAGAAAATATTGAAAAATCTTTAGGAAGTTCATTAATCATCATGGAATATTACAAATCAAAATTGAACATTTTTTACCTCATAGAATATTATGGGGACCATTACATTATATTTTTAAATAAATAGTGAAAACTAAATATTAGCGATATATCACTAAAGTAGCCAATAATTATAATAATAATTAGTCAATTAAATATAATTTATTTAATAATATATAATATTTGCATGAATCATATCTAAGCATGTATTAAATATTGTGGAAAATTTTTTAGTTTAATTTTTTTAATAAAATAAATTATTGAGCAATTTTAAATATTTTAGAACTAAATTTTATAAAAATGTGGCAATTTGGGTTGCATTAAATATGAAAATATTAGCCAAATTACTAGCGAAAATTTTCTAAAATTACCCAATTGATGAATGTTAGACACTAAAAAATACCTTGCATTCATTCATTCCCAAGGAATCAATCTAGGGTTACAACTTAATAAAACCATAGCTCTGATACCACTTGTAAGGAAATTTGCACAAAAGAATATAATTGTTTCTACATAACCCATACTAGATCTAAAATAAATATGCAATTGAAATCCACATACAAGAGAATAGACAACATACCCACAAAAACTGTGACACAAGATATAGCCTAGGAAACACTCATTAAAGGAAAAACCTGACCTCCAAAAGCATCCATAACCATGTATTGTTCAACACAAATACTATTGCAATATAACCATGGAAACCTTAAAATTCATGAGCCATAGCCCACCAAAAATAGCTAATTTTTCCTGGAAGATTATGGGTCTAGAGACTTTTCTATTATTTATCAATAGCTAAAGTATCTTCATGTGATCTCTAGGCTGAAATAACATAAAAGAGAGAATTCTTATTATATCCTAAGAACTAATTCTTCTGGCCTCATAGTGAACATTCCACAGTCTAATAGCGTACTTCCATCTAGCATTAACATTCTCCCATTCTAAGCATTTTCCAAATTTCTACCCTACATTCACCTTGAACCAATCTATCAGACTCAAATCATTTACCAGCATCTTGATAGGAGCCTCATCCCTCCATTTTTTTCCCCCCAGGAATATGATTTTCTACTATTTCTTATTTGGTTTCTACTACCTCTTCTAATTAGGCTCTTAGTTTTTCAAAATGTTCTTCCATAGAATAGAGCTACCATTCGAGTCATATTGCTTAGATATAAGCTTGATGAGCTATAAGATTAGTATTAAACCCTTAAAGATGTAATTATAATGATTATGAAATTTACTATGAATGGTATTTTTAGTCAAAATGACAATAATGAAAGTTTACATGTTGCATGTTCATTTAGGCGCTCTTAGGTGAAACATTACATAATAAAATAAAATAATATATATAACAATATTATGCAATGTGTGCAACACATATTATCTCAATAGTCACCATCTTCCATTCCTTGTGGTTTAGACCCCACATATCTAGGTAGTCCACAACTTTTCTACCTTCTCTAAGGGTGGCTTCATTAGTGCACTATTGAATGATGAGAGTCTTATTTTGCAATCATCAATTAAAGGGACAACACTCCATGGGAATTTGACATTTTTTAAAACAAGGTCAATAATGAGTTTTGAGTCTCCTTCCAATGCAACCTTTTCAACTTCCAAGTCTTGCAGAGTTTTAATACCAAACTACATTGCTATAGCCTCAACATAGTTGTTGGACCTAATTCCAAACAACTTGGCAAAGAAAAGAATGATATTTCCTTTCCAGTATTGGTTAATTCCTTAGGCTCTAGTGACACTAGCGTTTTATTTGAAACATCCATCCACATTACACTTCAACCATCCTTTCTCTAGTAAAATTGAGTAACATGTTTTCCATTTCCTGATCTTCTACGAATTGATATCTATCAAAGTTTGTTTTTTATTCTAGTTTTGTTTTAATCTTAGATCAAGAAGTTTAGGGAACATAAGATTTTTGGGGAAACACGAGTAATTTATACTATCCCTGGTGATTTTTTTGATAGATTGTCTATTGTGAGCATTTTTCCACGAGCCATAGCCCACCAAAAATAGCTGCTGGAAGTTTATGGGTCTAGAGACTTTCTAGAATTTATCAACAGCTAAAGTATCTTCATGTGATCTCTAGACTGAACTAACATAAAAGATACCATTCTTATTATATCCTAAGAACTAATTCTTCTGGCCTCATAGTGAACATGCCACAGTCTAATAGCGCACTTCCATGTAGCATTACCATTCTCCCATTCTAAGCATTTTTCAACTTTCTCCCCTACATTCCCCTTCAACCAATATATCAGACTTAGATCATTTACCACAATCTTGATAGGAGCCTCATCCTTCCTTTAAAAAATCCACATTTATCTTGTTCTTTATATATCACAATCTCTCAAACTGAAGTCCATATCTAATTTTAAAGACAAAAAGGGGTTTATGTCTATCTAATACAAGATCTCTTAGAAAAGTATTAATAAATAATTCTCTAAAATTGTATTTAGCACAAAAAATTGTATTAATATAATAGATGAGGGCTCATGTTCAGTAAAGCTCATATTTGGTTTTCTCCTTAGATTTCTCTTCTTCCTCTCCCTTATTTTTTAAACTTGGTATTAGAGTCAAAGGATAAGAGTACTGTGCAAGATGTTTGAGGTATAAATGAGACTGGTGAACAATATCCCAGAAGATAGGTTTATTAATTTTCCCACAAGATAAGTGCATTAATTTTCAGCTAATGCTCTATAAATCGTTTGTTATGATGAAAATAAAATAATAATCATTTACAAGTTTATTATGAATGGTTTTTTCAGACTAAACCATCATGATTGAAAGTTAAGTTTATAAAGTCTATCAATAACAATTAAGTAATATGCAGCGGCAACATATAAGACATTCTCTAAATTATGTATAACTTTCTTCTCGAGTCCGAACTTAAGTTTTAACTACAAAAACTGCCACAAAGATTGAAGATTAAATTGACAAAGCATAAAGAAAGAATGAGTTCACTATAATTTGCAATCAAACTACTGGAAGGTAATGTTTTGTGTGACATGTCTGATTACATGATCATCCATGTTGTCAAGAAATGGTTTACCAAAGACATTAAAACTATATGCTACCAATGGAATACAAATTGAAGGTAAGAATGAGGCTAGCAAAGTGACATTAAATTTACTAATTTCTTTTGCTTTTCACTATCACACCCATTACAATATTATGTCAATACATTGATTTCATTTTTAATTTTCTTATACAAGAAATATATTATTGTGCACGAAGTTTTGAACAACTTAAGTTGATTAATATCAAAGTATTTTAGGAAAGTAGGTATGGTATTATGTACTCTCAACCACATAAAAGAAATGAATAAAAATTCATATCATAAAGGCTTCTACTAATTTTATGTTTTGTATGGAAATAATCCTATTCTTCCTATTTATAGTCAAGAGCATTAAAAAATGTTACTTCCATGTAAAATTCTTTGGCCCACATTATACACGTACTTTTTTATTCTGCACACATACATCCTTGTTGTCAGAAGATTAAATTTATCCAATGACAATACATAAATATGATGCCTAAACTGTGCGTTTGCAGCAGCATCCATTGCTCAACATATTTTCACGTGATAAAAAGTGATCAGTTATAGTGGAAATGAGGAAGAACTCTAAACCCTACACCCAAGAGTTCCTCTCCTACTCTAGAAACAATAGAATTTTACAGCTATAGCTACATAATTATCAAACTAAAAGATGAAGAAAAATATCTTTGCAAAAATACCAAAAATAGAGTTGAATTAAATAAAATTATATTTATCTCCTTATCTTCATTCACTACAAAGTATAAAATTTATAGACAACTAACAATCAAATTATAGTGAAGTTTAAATCTACATTAACATGCAATCATAAAAGATGACCATGATGATCAATAAATCATGGTTCAAACTAAAGCTTAAAATGGTAATTGGAAAATTGTACATTAGTGAAACATTGAGATGGTACTAAACATTAGCACACCTCCTTAATTTTAACGAAGGACAAAAGAAAAATTAATGAAAGCAAAAAGGAAAGAGCAAAGTAACAAGAAAACTTGTGGACATTTGTCGATTCATAACTACCAAGGTGCTAAATGAAAAGACTTCTCTAAAACCAAGATGAAGATCATGGTCAATATGCATGAGTTTCCCCGACAACACTACTCAGTTAATGAAGATATGACAAACACAGGAAAACATCTGCCAATGAAAGATAAAGAAGACAATAATCTTCATATGTGTTCCAAAAAAATGAATCGATGACAAATAAAGGAAAACTATATATCATTCAAGGATTTAGATGACACATGAATCTATACAAGTAACCCTAAAAATGATACTCAATTATGCAAGAACAGATTAGTAGTTGAAAATATAAGATTAATTTTTTTTATTTATAAATTTGATCAAGTGGAAGCAAAAACATATTGGCATAAAGAGCCATGAAAGATCTAGAAAAATAGTGCAACATTGGAGAGAAAAAGAAGGCAACAACCATACAAAGATAGCATGACCTTTACCAATCTTTGATACAAAATTTAATTCAATATCTGTTGCCATGAGCCTTCCATGCAAACCTCTACTTGTGGGCCTAAGATGAATTATTGGTCGAATGTAATGAGAATGGAAGTTGCTAAAAATTCCATTCTTAAAAATATAATCTCCATTACCTAAAATAGAAACTATGGTGAAGTTTAAATCTAAAATAACACTAGTTCTCTTGCAATTAATATGCAATCAAAAAGAAGTCTATGATGATTCATATATGGTGGTTAACACTACAGTTAAAATGGTGATTGTAAAATCATGCACCAGTGAAATGTTGACCTGGAATTAAACACTAACTTAAACTTCATAATATTTTAATAAACTATCTGTCAAAATCCTATAAATTTGCAAACCATATTTTGGTACACAATATGAGTTTTGATTATATGAATCACATTTTATTTGTTATAAGACCCATCACATTAAGCTTTAATGGGATCTATCTTTCAAACCCGACAAATTTCATCCAAATATTAATGCCTTAAGCTTTCTTGAAAGCCCAAATCATACAATATTTGGAAAACAAACACATACACACATATACATGTGTGTGTTTTTGAAATGTGTTGTGAAACTTTGAGCTAGAGTAGGTTGGTGGTGGAGCTAAAGAAACCTCTCAAAGCATTTCCAAGGTGAAGGTAGGGGGTGTTTTTGTTGTCTCTTTCTCGGTGGTGTATGGGGTTTTACTGCATGGTGGTAATAATTTTGAAGGTGACTCTTCTTTTCTTAACACCTATTTCTCTACTCTATTCTTCACAAAAATATAAAAATAATTGGTCTTGAAGACCCCCAACTCTAGTGAATCCCCCACTATCAGTGGTTTGGAATTCAACTCCTCTACGAAACTAGAACACCCATTTTGGTAATATGTTAAAGCCTCTCTAGGGAGGTATTCTAGTCTCTAAATAGGTGGATTGAATGTGTTTCAATCTCAATGATTCTTCCTTAGAAATCTTTTGAGGTTCACTACCTTTGTTTTTGGTAGGTTTGGAGGGAGGATACCTAACCTAGTTTTTGTAAAGAAGTCGGTTCTTTCTACTTGAGCTCTTAAAGGTTTTATCATATTTTCAGTGCTTCCCAAAGGATTCTTATATGTCTCTTTCTCTCTCAAGGGGGACCCATTGAGCATGTTGGTGGGTGGTTAGAGGTTTTTGGCTACCCTTATATCTTTGTAAGTAGTGTCTGGGGTTTGACCTAGTGGCCCATCTCTCTAGTGTAGTTTCTATCTAGGTTTTCCTTCACATCCTTATCATACAATTTCTGGATAAGGAGTTGTTAGAAGGGATTGATAACTTATTTTGTGAATTCCTAGATGCTGATTTTGTCACCCATAATTGGTCTCACTTTATCTATGTTCAAGTTTGTACATTTCAATAGTCCCTAGGATGGTGCTCTTGATTTCAATGGTCATTGAATCTAGGTTAGGTTTTATTTTCCTACCTTTGTAGTATGATAATTATATGCTATACTAATAAAAAATTTCCATAGTGGGCCACCTCTTGAATGCATTCCCTAAGGATCCTACTACCAATCCTTCTCCTAAAGTAGTAGTAGTTGATTCTAGGATACCTTTAGGTACTTTACTACTATCCATGGGAATTGGTCTCAAGTTATCTCTCATTTCTTCCTTCCCCTCACTCACATTTTCCACTTCTTTCTCTTCCCTAGTTGCTTCTTCTTCTCTAGTTGTTTTCCTACCTTCCTCCTCACACTAGGAGTTGGTTCCTCTATTTCTTGGCCTCTTTCATTTTCTGCCCCATCCCTCTCCCTATTAGCCACCCCCTTCCCATCATTTCCCACTCTTTATCTTCCCTATTGGTATCCTCTTTGCCTCCCGCCTCCCCCCCTTAATATTATCCTCCTATCTCTTCCCTCTTGAATGCTTGGAAGTTAGAAGATGTGGCTATGTTGTAGAAGAATCGGTGGCATTTGGTTAGAGACTTGGTGAATAAGTTCAATGAGAAGGACATTACTAATGCGAGCCAAAGCACTCTTCAGAATCTTTACTCCAAACATTACCAATGATATTTTTTTCCTAAAATATGAGAGGTCTCAACAATTTGTAGAAGTAGATGTTAGTTAAGAACCTTATTAAGCATCTTAATAAGGATGTTATTCTATTAAAACAAATAAAATTTTTGCCTCCTCATTTTCTTTAGTAATAAATAATATTTGGCCTACTTCCCTTTGTTTTACCATTGAATTTAAATGTGTGTTTGGTGGTCCTTGCATGCTATATAAGTTAGTCCTTCTCATTGGCTGTAATTTTTTCCAAAGTAAGCAAGTTTAGCACATGCTTTTTACTCATGCCAACCAAGACCTAGTGCGGGATATAACTAATGTTTATGCCCCAAATAAAGTTGGAGCTAGGAAGATTGATTAGGAGAAGATCACTCTAGATGGTAAGAACAATACACTATATTAGTGGATGGTGATGGGGTATTTCAACATCCTCTTTTTCCCTCAAAAAAATATGGGGATATCATTGACTTTTTGGACTTAATGATAGATCTTCATGATTTTTTCTTTGGGAAGCTCTAGGATCTGAGTCTTATTTGGTCCGTCATGTGCTCCAAGAATAACCTAATTGTAGGTATGGTGGATAGATTACTTTTATCCTTAAACTAGAACATCATTCATGAGCTCTTAGTTTTTACTATTGGAAAGTTTTGATCTAGCCATAATCCTATTTTATTCAAATGGGAACATAAAAATATTATGAAGTATCCAGCAAATCATCAACATACTCAACATTAAGAAACTAAACCAAGGTCAATGTGAAAGTTCAAACTATGGCCTCAGAAACAAACATGACAACATGATCTAACCATTTCAACCAAAGAGATAACATGCTCAATATGAACATACCATAACATGTCAAAACTGTAAATGCATATTAAGAGTATACCATGACAATAATAAAACCATCCTCACACCAAGGATAACATTCCAAATGAAGGCATAAACCAAACCTTTTCCAAGAACCCCATGAGTCCTCAAGATGCAACCATCTCCATACACCATGATAAAAGCCATTTCCACACACCATGAAGAACCGTCTTCATACACCATGAACATAACCAAGAACCCCATGAGTCCTAAAGATGTAACAATATTCACACACCATGAAGATAACAAGTGCACCATGAAAATGTCAAAGAAGCTTCAACAACAATAGGATCTAAGACAAACCTCCAACATCTCCAAACACTCACTAAATATATCAATGCCAACAACTCCTACTAAACCCTGGTACCATGTCACCCATGGCATCATAAAATCCATCTCCTACACGAAGATCCTCCAGGTCTACACACGCAACCAAAGTCTCAATACGAAGTGAAACCAAGATCTCCAACCCAAGAAGATACAAATGAAACTAGGAACTAATCCTACACTATCATCTTGTCACTACCACAAGCTCCCACTAAATCATGTATTCAAGATATCCATGAAAGCATGATGAAAAACCATCCTCTAACCATGAGAACCAACTAAGTAATTAAACCATCACATAACTCAAAGTGCGCATCATGAGCTCATTAAAGGAAACCAAATAACCACGATATTTAACCAAGAAGATATACCAGCTTAAGTAAATTAGTAATCCAAACCAATTAGCACCAATAAAGTACCTATATATCTAATCATGTCATGCTAAAATGCATGGCAAAATGATCACATCCATGCACCCCCCTCTAGGAAAAGATATAAAAAAATTGTGAATCTTTCATTTTTTTGAAAAACAAAATTATTTCTACTAGCGAATCTCTCAATTTTTTTATTTAAAATATTGTTTATATGAGAAATTATTTTTAAATCAAAATTTTTGTGTAGAAAATATTGACAAATATTTAGGAAGTTCATTAATTATCATGGAATATTACAAATCAAAATTGAACATTTTTTATCTCATAGAATATTATGGGGACCATTACATTATATTTTTAAATAAATACTGAAAACTAAATATTGGTGATATATCACTAAAGTAGCCAATAATTAAAATAATTATTAAATAATTAAAATAATTATTAGTCAATTAAATATAATTTATTTAATAATATATAATATTTACATGAATGAAATCTAAGCATGTATTAAATATTGTGGCAAATCTCTTAGTTTAATTTTTTTAATAAAATAAATTATTGAGTAATTTTAAATATTTTAGAACTAAATTTTATAAAAATTTTGCAATTTGGGTTGCATTAAATATGAAAATATTAGCCAAATTACTAGCGAAAATTTTCTAAAATTAGCCAATTGATGAATGTTAGGCACTAAAAAATACCTTACTTTCATTCATTCCTAAGGAATCAATCTAAGGTTACAACTTAATAAAACCATAGCTTTGATACCACTTGTAAGGAAATTTGCACAAAAGAATATAATTGTTTCTACATAACCCATACTAGATCTAAAATATATATGAAATTGAAATCCACATACAAGAGGATAGATAATGTACCCACAAAAAATGTGACACAAGATATAAAACATTCTCCAAGTTGTTGGTCACTCACACTAAACCCTTTCTGGATCAAATGATACATCTTTAGGAAAAAAAATTGTAATTGGAAGAAAAATTATGAATAATATCCTTACAATCCATGAAATTATTTTCTGAATGGTTAAATAACAAAATGCCTAGGGTTTTTGTGTTGATTAATGTTTCACGAAAGGGTTTCTTTAGCATCTCTGGTGGTCTTAGACAAGGTGATCCCTTATCCCCTTACCTCTTTATTATTTTGGTTGATGTTCTTGGTAGGAACCTTAGTAGAATTGTTGGCTATGGTTCTATTAAAGGATTTAAATTATCCTCCATGGTAGAGCTTCTCTCCCACAAGAAATTTTTGGATGACACCCTAATGGAAGGAGAAGCCACCATAGTGGAAGCAAAATCCTAAAAAATATATTTTGGGGGAGTATGCACTTTCTTTGGGTAAAAAATTAAATGTGGCCAAATGAGATGTCCCTTTACTAATTTTTTATGATATTTCCAGCCTCAAATCAGAACTTTAAAATCAAACAACCAATATTACAAAGATCTGTCAATTCTCCAATAAAACCCAAATCGGGTATGTCCAAATTAGTGCCAAAAAAACTTCACAACTTCACAAATTGTTAATAAATCTGAAAATGGACATTTTTACAGAAATTTCAGCAGCATAACAGCCTACAAAATGACATTTCCAGATTTGTACAGCCCTTACACAACAGATCACAAATGTAGAGCAAAACTATGCTCAATCGGGCTCCCGAAATTAACACCAAAATGCCCGAAAACACCAAAAAACACTCATAAATTATCTCAGAAGTTTGATCACGACCCAATACATATATTCGGCTCTATTTTAACATCATAAAGTCTGAAATACAACAGCAAACCAAACTGATATGAAACACTCAACTGAAAACCCAAATTCAAACCAAAAACAATCCCCGAAAAACACCCAAATCGGCACTATTCAGCACAAGGGCAAACTCTGTATGAGCATGCACATGGAATGGCTTCAAACTCCCGTCCTTAGCCTTCCTGGAAACCTACAAACTCCCATTCTTGGGTCTCCTTCTCCACAGGTTTGGCAGCCTCTGAAGAACAACAAGAAAATTAGCAAGAATCAAGATGTAGAATGAGCCCAAAATGCCTCCAAAACCCTTTTTAAAGAGGCATAACCCTAACTCACGTCCAAGAGGGGTTAATAAAATATAATTTAATAATAATTTTTATTTATTAGTCCATTGGTTTCCAAAGATTAACCCCTTTTTCCGAAATTTCACCTTTTTGGAGCCTGCCTGCCTTAACAAAGTTTATTTTTTTTTTAATTATTTGAATAGGGGACATGACAAGTCCTCCCCTCCCAAATATTGCTTGTCCTCAAGCAATGAAGGTTGGAATTCTCAAGAATATGTTCTCCTTCCCAAGTTGCATCCTCTAGTGGTAATCCTTTCCATTTGACCAAATGCTCTATGATGCTCCTATTTCTCAACCTTTTCTCTCTTGTATCCAAAATTTCTTCTGGTATCAAAACTAATTTCCCTTCATCATCAAGAGGTGGTAATTCTGTAGATACTATGGTTTGCTGGCCTATAACCTTCTTTAAGCAAGATACATGAAAAATATTATGTATTTTGCTGTTTGGTGGGAGCTCCAATTCATAAGCTACCTCTCCTACCTTCTTGATGATTTTATAAGGCCCATAGAACCTTGGCTTGAGTTTCTCTGCCCCACTTCTCTTCAAGGTGCTTTGCTTATATGGCTGCAACCTAACAAATACCAAATCTCCCACCTCAAAAGATCTTTCAATCCTTTTCCTGTCAGCATATATCTTTTGTTGGTTTTGTGCATGTTGTAGATTATCCTTGAGGGACCTTATTATGTCTTGGCTTTGCTTGATGAAATCACTTGCTGCGGGTACTCTGCTATCGGAAAGTGTTAGATCAACAAAGGAAAGGGCATCATAACCATAAAGAGCACGAAAAGGAGGCATACCAATAGACATGTGATGAGATGTATTATAACAATACTCCCCTAGGTGTAACCATTTCACCCAAGCATGTTGTTGATTTGAAACATAGTTCCTCAAATATCCTTCTATCCATTTATTAACTATCTCTGTTTGTCCATCTGTTTGAGGGTGA
Organism: Cupressus sempervirens; assembly: GCA_028749045.1. Taxonomy (NCBI): domain Eukaryota; kingdom Viridiplantae; phylum Streptophyta; class Pinopsida; order Cupressales; family Cupressaceae; genus Cupressus; species Cupressus sempervirens. Next base: position 229,526,918 of record CM053791.1, read on the forward strand.
TAGCTAGTACTGGGAGTGAGTTCAGTTCCTGCCAAATGAAAGAGCTCCTTCCAAAAAGAGCTAAGGAATCTACTGTCCCGGTCACTAACAATGTTTCTAGGCAAACCATGTAATCTAAAAATTTCCTTGAAGAACAATTCAGCCACTTGTGATGCCTTGAAATCAGATGTGATAGGAAAGAAATGTGCATACTTAGTTAGTCTATCTACCACCACATATATGCAATCCTTACCTTGAACCTTGGGCAACCCAGTGATGAAATCCATGGAAATACTTTCCCATTTTTGTTCAGGAATAGGAAGTGGCTGCAACAACCCTGCAGGAAAATTTTGCTCACTCTTGCTTTGTTGGCATACCATACATTCCTTAATGTGTTTAAGGACATCCTCCTTCATACCCTTCCATGAAAACCGCTCTCGAATTTGCCTGTATGTCTTGAAGTATCCCTGGTGACCAGCCAAAGGTGTGTCATGAAAAGCCCTCAATATCCTCTCCTTAGTTTTTGACCCTGGTACTAAGAAGATCCTGTTCTTGTAATAAATCAATTCATCAACAACCTTGTACCTGTTATCATCCACTAACTTATCCAAAATCTTGGTGGCAAATGAATCTTTAGCATACTCTAAAATTATGGAGACTTTCCAATCAGCAGAGATAGATGATAAGGAACACAAAGTGGGCTTTCTTGAGAGAGCATCAGCAACCACATTATTCTTTCCTTTCATGTATTCAATATCAAAATCATAAGCTTGCAATTTGCTTACCCATTTTTGTTGACGATCATTCAAATCCCTTTGGTTCAAGAAGAACCTGAGGCTATTATGGTCTATCTTTACAATGAATCTCCCACATACCAAATATTGTCTAAACTTATGAAGTGCATGCATGATTGCCAACATTTCCTTATCATAGATGGAGTACCCTTTCTCTGATTGATTTAATTTTTGACTCTCAAATGCTATTGGATGTCCCCTTTGAGTTAGGACAGCCCCTATACCTTCTCCTGAAGCATCACATTCAACAACAAAAGGTAAAGAGAAATCTGGAATTGCAAGCACAGGGCATGAGCTCATTACCTCCTTAAGCTTATCAAATGTTTTTTGTGCCTCTTCTGTCCAAACAAAAGCTCCTTTCTTTGTCAAATCAGTCAAGGGGGCAGCAAGCTGAGAAAATCCCTTGGCAAATCTCCTATAGTAGCTACACAACCCGAAGAAACCTCTCAACTGTGTAAGATTAGTGGGTGGAGGCCAATCCAAAATTGCCTGGATTTTTTGTTGATCAACCTGTACTCCTTTAGAGCTTATAATATGTCCCAAATATAGGATCTCTGTCAAACCAAACTCACATTTAGATAGCTTAGCATAGAAGGATTGCTGCTCCAAGATTCCCAAAATAGTGTCTATGTGCTTTAGATGCTCTTCCCATGTTTTACTGTATATCAAGATATCATCAAAAAATACCAAAACAAATTTTCGAAGATGCTGACTGAATACCTTATTCATACAAGATTGGAATGTTGCTGGTGCATTAGTGAGTCCAAATGGCATAACAAGAAATTCAAAGTGCCCATAGTGACATCTGAAAGTAGTCTTTTCCACATCTTCACTCCTCATTCGGATTTGATGGTAGCCTGATCTTAAGTCAATTTTTGAGAAGTATACAGCACCATGTAACTCATCAATGAGTTCATCTATGCGTGGTATGGGATACCTATTTTTTATGGTCTTCTTGTTTAGAGCCCTGTAGTCTATACACATTCTCATTGTACCATCCTTTTTCTTGACAAGTACCACAGATGATGCAAATGGACTAGAGCTAGGCCTTATGAATCCCATGTCCAGGAGTTCTTTAATAGTTTTTTCAATTTCTTCCTTATAACCTCTTGGATGGCGGTATGGGGTTGTTATAACTGGTTTGGCACCCTGTTCTAACTCTATAACATGCTCAAAACCTCTATCTGGTGGTAATCCTGGAGGCAAGTCATTGAAAACTATACTATGCTTATCAAGAATATTTTGAATTTCAAAATGGAAATTACCTTGATTCTTGGGAGAGCTTGTTGGTTGGATTATGACTCCTGCTGCCCATGTTACTTGTCCTCTTCGAAAAGTCCTCTCCATCCTCTTTGCAGAGACCGCCTTAGGTGCTCCATTTGATAACCCTCTCAATATGACTTCTTTCCCATTGGAATGAAATTTAAACTCCATAGTTTGATGGTTCATGTAATAGCCTCCGATAGAGTGCAACCATTGAACACCCAATACAAGATCTGTCTCCCCAATACCAACCACATAGAAGTCATCACATAACTCATAATCTCCTAAGGTCATCTTGAGTTGTTTCACCACCCGTGTGCAAGGCATAGTGAATCCATCAGCTACAGTAACATTGAATCCCTCAAAATCTTCTGCTTTAAGCCCTCTTTTCATGACAAATCCCTCATCAATAAAATTGTGAGTTGCCCCACTATCAAGAAGAACAGTCAACCTTTGCCCTGCTAGTACCCCTCGAATTCGGAAGGGATGGTATCTTGGGACTCCTGATAATGCTGCTAAAGTGCCATCCTTGCTGATTTCTTTTACTTTCTCTTCTTCTACCTCCTCCTTAGTATCATGAAATTCCTCATGCTCATCTGAATCAGATTCTGAAGCAACTTCAATATAGTGCACTTGACCTTTCCCCAAACATCTGTGTCCTGGAACCCATGGTTCTCTACAAGTAAAACAAAGTTTTTTCCTTCGTAATTCACTCCTAGTCTCTTCATCTACCTTCTTTTTTGCCACATTTGTCACATCTTTTGGTGGTAGTGTTGGGAAAGTCTTTTTCTGAAAATTTCCCTTATGTTGCCAAAGATTTGGGGGTTTTTGATTAGTGATTGATTTCATAGGCACGCACGTTTCAAGTTGCAAGCTTCTTTTGATAGCTTCCTGTAAGGTTGAGGGTGAGAAAGCCTTAACCAAACCCTTAACAGAATCTTCTAAACCATCAAGAAAAAGATAAACGATCCTCTTTTCACTCATATCAGGTACCATAACAGCCACTTTTTGAAATTCTTCTACATACTCATTAACTGATTTGGTTTGCTTCAACTTTGACAATTCTTTAAAGTACTCTTCATCATCCTTGAGGTCAAATCTATCTATCACCCTTTGACTGAAATCTTCAAATGTAGTTACCTGATCGTGACCTTGAGTAGTCATTCCATGATACCACCAATCATAGGCTGCATCTTCCAAGTGTAGACTTGCAAATTGAATAGCATCACTCTCTTTCATGGGGTTGAGTGTGAAGAAAGTTTGTAATTTTTGTAGCCATGCTCTAGCTGAAATTTTATTTGTTCCATCAAAAGTAGGCGCTGTAAACTTGCTTATTTTATTTTTGAGCTCTCTTCCACTTGTGTCATGCTCCCTCCTATTCTCTTTCTTGGGCATCAAAGCGTTCATCATATCCACATATTCTTTAAAAGGAACTGAACTACGAAAGTCATCATCTAAGCCATTGTAAGTAGCTCTTAATGTAATCAAATTACCTGTAACCTCTTCCACTGGATTAATGGCTGGATTTGGTATTGGTGGCTCATCTGCAGGCAAGAAAATAGATTTGGATGATTTAGATGGTGTGGATCTCCCATTTCTCGGCTCCTCTGAAGTGCTCCCTTTCTCATTAATAGATGCAATTCCTTGTAATTTTTCTGTCAATATTCGCAAAGCCTCTCTAGTTTCCGCCAAACCATCCACTGTTTGCTTCTGAGTATTTTGGATGTCTTGGAAGAATTTCTTTGCCATCTCATCTGGATCAGCCATACTTTTTTCTTCCTTGGATTTTGTACTTTTGCTTTCCACTGGGGGTTTGATCAAAATTTCTTTATTCTTTTCTCGCTGCAAATATCTTTTTTCTCTTTCACTTAGTTGCATGCAATCATAAAATATGACATGCAAGATCTGGGTAGTTATCAAAACTTGACATGCAAGATCTGGGTAGTTGTTAAAACTGACATGCAACTTCTACAAACCCTCAGGCTGGCAAGATCACGGCTCTGATACCCCTGAGATGTCCCTTTACTAATTTTTTATGATATTTCCAGCCTCAAATCAGAACTTTAAAATCAAACAACCAATATTACAAAGATCTGTCAATTCTCCAATAAAACCCAAATCGGGTATGTCCAAATTAGTGCCAAAAAAACTTCACAACTTCACAAATTGTTAATAAATCTGAAAATGGACATTTTTACAGAAATTTCAGCAGCATAACAGCCTACAAAATGACATTTCCAGATTTGTACAGCCCTTACACAACAGATCACAAATGTAGAGCAAAACTATGCTCAATCGGGCTCCCGAAATTAACACCAAAATGCCCGAAAACACCAAAAAACACTCATAAATTATCTCAGAAGTTTGATCACGACCCAATACATATATTCGGCTCTATTTTAACATCATAAAGTCTGAAATACAACAGCAAACCAAACTGATATGAAACACTCAACTGAAAACCCAAATTCAAACCAAAAACAATCCCCGAAAAACACCCAAATCGGCACTATTCAGCACAAGGGCAAACTCTGTATGAGCATGCACATGGAATGGCTTCAAACTCCCGTCCTTAGCCTTCCTGGAAACCTGCAAACTCCCGTTCTTGGGTCTCCTTCTCCACAGGTTTGGCAGCCTCTGAAGAACAACAAGAAAATTAGCAAGAATCAAGATGTAGAATGAGCCCAAAATGCCTCCAAAACCCTTTTTAAAGAGGCATAACCCTAACTCACGTCCAAGAGGGGTTAATAAAATATAATTTAATAATAATTTTTATTTATTAGTCCATTGGTTTCCAAAGATTAACCCCTTTTTCCGAAATTTCACCTTTTTGGAGCCTGCCTGCCTTAACAAAGTTTTTTTTTTTTTAATTATTTGAATAGGGGACATGACAAGTCCTCCCCTCCCAAATATTGCTTGTCCTCAAGCAATGAAGGTTGGAATTCTCAAGAATATGTTCTCCTTCCCAAGTTGCATCCTCTAGTGGTAATCCTTTCCATTTGACCAAATGCTCTATGATGCTCCTATTTCTCAACCTTTTCTCTCTTGTATCCAAAATTTCTTCTGGTATCAAAACTAATTTCCCTTCATCATCAAGAGGTGGTAATTCTGTAGATACTATGGTTTGCTGGCCTATAACCTTCTTTAAGCAAGATACATGAAAAATATTATGTATTTTGCTGTTTGGTGGGAGCTCCAATTCATAAGCTACCTCTCCTACCTTCTTGATGATTCTATAAGGCCCATAGAACCTTGGCTTGAGTTTCTCTGCCCCACTTCTCTTCAAGGTGCTTTGCTTATATGGCTGCAACCTAACAAATACCAAATCTCCCACCTCAAAAGATCTTTCAATCCTTTTCCTGTCAGCATATATCTTTTGTTGGTTTTGTGCATGTTGTAGATTATCCTTGAGGGACCTTATTATGTCTTGGCTTTGCTTGATGAAATCACTTGCTGCGGGTACTCTGCTATCGGAAAGTATTAGATCAACAAAGGAAAGGGCATCATAACCATAAAGAGCATGAAAAGGAGGCATACCAATAGACATGTGATGAGATGTATTGTAACAATACTCCCCTAGGTGTAACCATTTCACCCAAGCATGTTGTTGATTTGAAACATAGTTCCTCAAATATCCTTCTATCCATTTATTAACTATCTCTGTTTGTCCATCTGTTTGAGGGTGATAGCTAGTACTGGGAGTGAGTTCAGTTCCTGCCAAATGAAAGAGCTCCTTCCAAAAAGAGCTAAGGAATCTACTGTCCCGGTCACTAACAATGTTTCTAGGCAAACCATGTAATCTAAAAATTTCCTTGAAGAACAATTCAGCCACTTGTGATGCCTTGAAATCAGATGTGATAGGAAAGAAATGTGCATACTTAGTTAGTCTATCTACCACCACATATATGCAATCCTTACCTTGAACCTTGGGCAACCCAGTGATGAAATCCATGGAAATACTTTCCCATTTTTGTTCAGGAATAGGAAGTGGCTGCAACAACCCTGCAGGAAAATTTTGCTCACTCTTGCTTTGTTGGCATACCATACATTCCTTAATGTGTTTAAGGACATCCTCCTTCATACCCTTCCATGAAAACCGCTCTCGAATTTTCCTGTATGTCTTGAAGTATCCCTGGTGACCAGCCAAAGGTGTGTCATGAAAAGCCCTCAATATCCTCTCCTTAGTTTTTGACCCTGGTACTAAGAAGATCCTGTTCTTGTAATAAATCAATTCATCAACAACCTTGTACCTGTTATCATCCACTAACTTATCCAAAATCTTGGTGGCAAATGAATCTTTAGCATACTCTAAAATTATGGAGACTTTCCAATCAGCAGAGATAGATGATAAGGAACACAAAGTGGGCTTTCTTGAGAGAGCATCAGCAACCACATTATTCTTTCCTTTCATGTATTCAATATCAAAATCATAAGCTTGCAATTTGCTTACCCATTTTTGTTGACGATCATTCAAATCCCTTTGGTTCAAGAAGAACCTGAGGCTATTATGGTCTGTCTTTACAATGAATCTCCCACATACCAAATATTGTCTAAACTTATGAAGTGCATGCATGATTGCCAACATTTCCTTATCATAGATGGAGTACCCTTTCTCTGATTGATTTAATTTTCGACTCTCAAATGCTATTGGATGTCCCCTTTGAGTTAGGACAGCCCCTATACCTTCTCCTGAAGCATCACATTCAACAACAAAAGGTAAAGAGAAATCTGGAATTGCAAGCACAGGGCATGAGCTCATTACCTCCTTAAGCTTATCAAATGTTTTTTGTGCCTCTTCTGTCCAAACAAAAGCTCCTTTCTTTGTCAAATCAGTCAAGGGGGCAGCAAGCTGAGAAAATCCCTTGGCAAATCTCCTATAGTAGCTACACAACCCGAAGAAACCTCTCAACTGTGTAAGATTAGTGGGTGGAGGCCAATCCAAAATTGCCTGGATTTTTTGTTGATCAACCTGTACTCCTTTAGAGCTTATAATATGTCCCAAATATAGGATCTCTGTCAAACCAAACTCACATTTAGATAGCTTAGCATAGAAGGATTGCTGCTCCAAGATTCCCAAAATAGTGTCTATGTGCTTTAGATGCTCTTCCCATGTTTTACTGTATATCAAGATATCATCAAAAAATACCAAAACAAATTTTCGAAGATGCTGACTGAATACCTTATTCATACAAGATTGGAATGTTGCTGGTGCATTAGTGAGTCCAAATGGCATAACAAGAAATTCAAAGTGCCCATAGTGACATCTGAAAGTAGTCTTTTCCACATCTTCACTCCTCATTCGGATTTGATGGTAGCCTGATCTTAAGTCAATTTTTGAGAAGTATACAGCACCATGTAACTCATCAATGAGTTCATCTATGCGTGGTATGGGATACCTATTTTTTATGGTCTTCTTGTTTAGAGCCCTGTAGTCTATACACATTCTCATTGTACCATCCTTTTTCTTGACAAGTACCACAGATGATGCAAATGGACTAGAGCTAGGCCTTATGAATCCCATGTCCAGGAGTTCTTTAATAGTTTTTTCAATTTCTTCCTTATAACCTCTTGGATGGCGGTATGGGGTTGTTATAACTGGTTTGGCACCCTGTTCTAACTCTATAACATGCTCAAAACCTCTATCTGGTGGTAATCCTGGAGGCAAGTCATTGAAAACTATACTATGCTTATCAAGAATATTTTGAATTTCAAAATGGAAATTACCTTGATTCTTGGGAGAGCTTGTTGGTTGGATTATGACTCCTGCTGCCCATGTTACTTGTCCTCTTCGAAAAGTCCTCTCCATCCTCTTTGCAGAGACCGCCTTAGGTGCTCCATTTGATAACCCTCTCAATATGACTTCTTTCCCATTGGAATGAAATTTAAACTCCATAGTTTGATGGTTCATGTAATAGCCTCCGATAGAGTGCAACCATTGAACACCCAATACAAGATCTGTCTCCCCAATACCAACCACATAGAAGTCATCACATAACTCATAATCTCCTAAGGTCATCTTGAGTTGTTTCACCACCCGTGTGCAAGGCATAGTGAATCCATCAGCTACAGTAACATTGAATCCCTCAAAATCTTCTGCTTTAAGCCCTCTTTTCATGACAAATCCCTCATCAATAAAATTGTGAGTTGCCCCACTATCAAGAAGAACAGTCAACCTTTGCCCTGCTAGTACCCCTCGAATTCGGAAGGGATGGTATCTTGGGACTCCTGATAATGCTGCTAAAGTGCCATCCTTGCTGATTTCTTTTACTTTCTCTTCTTCTACCTCCTCCTTAGTATCATGAAATTCCTCATGCTCATCTGAATCAGATTCTGAAGCAACTTCAATATAGTGCACTTGACCTTTCCCCAAACATCTGTGTCCTGGAACCCATGGTTCTCTACAAGTAAAACAAAGTTTTTTCCTTCGTAATTCACTCCTAGTCTCTTCATCTACCTTCTTTTTTGCCACATTTGTCACATCTTTTGGTGGTAGTGTTGGGAAAGTCTTTTTCTGAAAATTTCCCTTATGTTGCCAAAGATTTGGGGGTTTTTGATTAGTGATTGATTTCATAGGCACGCACGTTTCAAGTTGCAAGCTTCTTTTGATAGCTTCCTGTAAGGTTGAGGGTGAGAAAGCCTTAACCAAACCCTTAACAGAATCTTCTAAACCATCAAGAAAAAGATAAACGATCCTCTTTTCACTCATATCAGGTACCATAACAGCCACTTTTTGAAATTCTTCTACATACTCATTAACTGATTTGGTTTGCTTCAACTTTGACAATTCTTTAAAGTACTCTTCATCATCCTTGAGGTCAAATCTATCTATCACCCTTTGACTGAAATCTTCAAATGTAGTTACCTGATCGTGACCTTGAGTAGTCATTCCATGATACCACCAATCATAGGCTGCATCTTCCAAGTGTAGACTTGCAAATTGAATAGCATCACTCTCTTTCATGGGGTTGAGTGTGAAGAAAGTTTGTAATTTTTGTAGCCATGCTCTAGCTGAAATTTTATTTGTTCCATCAAAAGTAGGCGCTGTAAACTTGCTTATTTTATTTTTGAGCTCTCTTCCACTTGTGTCATGCTCCCTCCTATTCTCTTTCTTGGGCATCAAAGCGTTCATCATATCCACATATTCTTTAAAAGGAACTGAACTACGAAAGTCATCATCTAAGCCATTGTAAGTAGCTCTTAATGTAATCAAATTACCTGTAACCTCTTCCACTGGATTAATGGCTGGATTTGGTATTGGTGGCTCATCTGCAGGCAAGAAAATAGATTTGGATGATTTAGATGGTGTGGATCTCCCATTTCTCGGCTCCTCTGAAGTGCTCCCTTTCTCATTAATAGATGCAATTCCTTGTAATTTTTCTGTCAATATTCGCAAAGCCTCTCTAGTTTCCGCCAAACCATCCACTGTTTGCTTCTGAGTATTTTGGATGTCTTGGAAGAATTTCTTTGCCATCTCATCTGGATCAGCCATACTTTTTTCTTCCTTGGATTTTGTACTTTTGCTTTCCACTGGGGGTTTGATCAAAATTTCTTTATTCTTTTCTCGCTGCAAATATCTTTTTTCTCTTTCACTTAGTTGCATGCAATCATAAAATATGACATGCAAGATCTGGGTAGTTATCAAAACTTGACATGCAAGATCTGGGTAGTTGTTAAAACTGACATGCAACTTCTACAAACCCTCAGGCTGGCAAGATCACGGCTCTGATACCCCTGAGATGTCCCTTTACTAATTTTTTATGATATTTCCAGCCTCAAATCAGAACTTTAAAATCAAACAACCAATATTACAAAGATCTGTCAATTCTCCAATAAAACCCAAATCGGGTATGTCCAAATTAGTGCCAAAAAAACTTCACAACTTCACAAATTGTTAATAAATCTGAAAATGGACATTTTTACAGAAATTTCAGCAGCATAACAGCCTACAAAATGAAATTTCCAGATTTGTACAGCCCTTACACAACAGATCACAAATGTAGAGCAAAACTATGCTCAATCGGGCTCCCGAAATTAACACCAAAATGCCCGAAAACACCAAAAAACACTCATAAATTATCTCAGAAGTTTGATCACGACCCAATACATATATTCGGCTCTATTTTAACATCATAAAGTCTGAAATACAACAGCAAACCAAACTGATATGAAACACTCAACTGAAAACCCAAATTCAAACCAAAAACAATCCCCGAAAAACACCCAAATCGGCACTATTCAGCACAAGGGCAAACTCTGTATGAGCATGCACATGGAATGGCTTCAAACTCCCGTCCTTAGCCTTCCTGGAAACCTGCAAACTCCCGTTCTTGGGTCTCCTTCTCCACAGGTTTGGCAGCCTCTGAAGAACAACAAGAAAATTAGCAAGAATCAAGATGTAGAATGAGCCCAAAATGCCTCCAAAACCCTTTTTAAAGAGGCATAACCCTAACTCACGTCCAAGAGGGGTTAATAAAATATAATTTAATAATAATTTTTATTTATTAGTCCATTGGTTTCCAAAGATTAACCCCTTTTTCCGAAATTTCACCTTTTTGGAGCCTGCCTGCCTTAACAAAGTTTTTTTTTTTTTAATTATTTGAATAGGGGACATGACAAGTCCTCCCCTCCCAAATATTGCTTGTCCTCAAGCAATGAAGGTTGGAATTCTCAAGAATATGTTCTCCTTCCCAAGTTGCATCCTCTAGTGGTAATCCTTTCCATTTGACCAAATGCTCTATGATGCTCCTATTTCTCAACCTTTTCTCTCTTGTATCCAAAATTTCTTCTGGTATCAAAACTAATTTCCCTTCATCATCAAGAGGTGGTAATTCTGTAGATACTATGGTTTGCTGGCCTATAACCTTCTTTAAGCAAGATACATGAAAAATATTATGTATTTTGCTGTTTGGTGGGAGCTCCAATTCATAAGCTACCTCTCCTACCTTCTTGATGATTCTATAAGGCCCATAGAACCTTGGCTTGAGTTTCTCTGCCCCACTTCTCTTCAAGGTGCTTTGCTTATATGGCTGCAACCTAACAAATACCAAATCTCCCACCTCAAAAGATCTTTCAATCCTTTTCCTGTCAGCATATATCTTTTGTTGGTTTTGTGCATGTTGTAGATTATCCTTGAGGGACCTTATTATGTCTTGGCTTTGCTTGATGAAATCACTTGCTGCGGGTACTCTGCTATCAGAAAGTATTAGATCAACAAAGGAAAGGGCATCATAACCATAAAGAGCATGAAAAGGAGGCATACCAATAGACATGTGATGAGATGTATTGTAACAATACTCCCCTAGGTGTAACCATTTCACCCAAGCATGTTGTTGATTTGAAACATAGTTCCTCAAATATCCTTCTATCCATTTATTAACTATCTCTGTTTGTCCATCTGTTTGAGGGTGATAGCTAGTACTGGGAGTGAGTTCAGTTCCTGCCAAATGAAAGAGCTCCTTCCAAAAAGAGCTAAGGAATCTACTGTCCCGGTCACTAACAATGTTTCTAGGCAAACCATGTAATCTAAAAATTTCCTTGAAGAACAATTCAGCCACTTGTGATGCCTTGAAATCAGATGTGATAGGAAAGAAATGTGCATACTTAGTTAGTCTATCTACCACCACATATATGCAATCCTTACCTTGAACCTTGGGCAACCCAGTGATGAAATCCATGGAAATACTTTCCCATTTTTGTTCAGGAATAGGAAGTGGCTGCAACAACCCTGCAGGAAAATTTTGCTCACTCTTGCTTTGTTGGCATACCATACATTCCTTAATGTGTTTAAGGACATCCTCCTTCATACCCTTCCATGAAAACCGCTCTCGAATTTTCCTGTATGTCTTGAAGTATCCCTGGTGACCAGCCAAAGGTGTGTCATGAAAAGCCCTCAATATCCTCTCCTTAGTTTTTGACCCTGGTACTAAGAAGATCCTGTTCTTGTAATAAATCAATTCATCAACAACCTTGTACCTGTTATCATCCACTAACTTATCCAAAATCTTGGTGGCAAATGAATCTTTAGCATACTCTAAAATTATGGAGACTTTCCAATCAGCAGAGATAGATGATAAGGAACACAAAGTGGGCTTTCTTGAGAGAGCATCAGCAACCACATTATTCTTTCCTTTCATGTATTCAATATCAAAATCATAAGCTTGCAATTTGCTTACCCATTTTTGTTGACGATCATTCAAATCCCTTTGGTTCAAGAAGAACCTGAGGCTATTATGGTCTGTCTTTACAATGAATCTCCCACATACCAAATATTGTCTAAACTTATGAAGTGCATGCATGATTGCCAACATTTCCTTATCATAGATGGAGTACCCTTTCTCTGATTGATTTAATTTTCGACTCTCAAATGCTATTGGATGTCCCCTTTGAGTTAGGACAGCCCCTATACCTTCTCCTGAAGCATCACATTCAACAACAAAAGGTAAAGAGAAATCTGGAATTGCAAGCACAGGGCATGAGCTCATTACCTCCTTAAGCTTATCAAATGTTTTTTGTGCCTCTTCTGTCCAAACAAAAGCTCCTTTCTTTGTCAAATCAGTCAAGGGGGCAGCAAGCTGAGAAAATCCCTTGGCAAATCTCCTATAGTAGCTACACAACCCGAAGAAACCTCTCAACTGTGTAAGATTAGTGGGTGGAGGCCAATCCAAAATTGCCTGGATTTTTTGTTGATCAACCTGTACTCCTTTAGAGCTTATAATATGTCCCAAATATAGGATCTCTGTCAAACCAAACTCACATTTAGATAGCTTAGCATAGAAGGATTGCTGCTCCAAGATTCCCAAAATAGTGTCTATGTGCTTTAGATGCTCTTCCCATGTTTTACTGTATATCAAGATATCATCAAAAAATACCAAAACAAATTTTCGAAGATGCTGACTGAATACCTTATTCATACAAGATTGGAATGTTGCTGGTGCATTAGTGAGTCCAAATGGCATAACAAGAAATTCAAAGTGCCCATAGTGACATCTGAAAGTAGTCTTTTCCACATCTTCACTCCTCATTCGGATTTGATGGTAGCCTGATCTTAAGTCAATTTTTGAGAAGTATACAGCACCATGTAACTCATCAATGAGTTCATCTATGCGTGGTATGGGATACCTATTTTTTATGGTCTTCTTGTTTAGAGCCCTGTAGTCTATACACATTCTCATTGTACCATCCTTTTTCTTGACAAGTACCACAGATGATGCAAATGGACTAGAGCTAGGCCTTATGAATCCCATGTCCAGGAGTTCTTTAATAGTTTTTTCAATTTCTTCCTTATAACCTCTTGGATGGCGGTATGGGGTTGTTATAACTGGTTTGGCACCCTGTTCTAACTCTATAACATGCTCAAAACCTCTATCTGGTGGTAATCCTGGAGGCAAGTCATTGAAAACTATACTATGCTTATCAAGAATATTTTGAATTTCAAAATGGAAATTACCTTGATTCTTGGGAGAGCTTGTTGGTTGGATTATGACTCCTGCTGCCCATGTTACTTGTCCTCTTCGAAAAGTCCTCTCCATCCTCTTTGCAGAGACCGCCTTAGGTGCTCCATTTGATAACCCTCTCAATATGACTTCTTTCCCATTGGAATGAAATTTAAACTCCATAGTTTGATGGTTCATGTAATAGCCTCCGATAGAGTGCAACCATTGAACACCCAATACAAGATCTGTCTCCCCAATACCAACCACATAGAAGTCATCACATAACTCATAATCTCCTAAGGTCATCTTGAGTTGTTTCACCACCCGTGTGCAAGGCATAGTGAATCCATCAGCTACAGTAACATTGAATCCCTCAAAATCTTCTGCTTTAAGCCCTCTTTTCATGACAAATCCCTCATCAATAAAATTGTGAGTTGCCCCACTATCAAGAAGAACAGTCAACCTTTGCCCTGCTAGTACCCCTCGAATTCGGAAGGGATGGTATCTTGGGACTCCTGATAATGCTGCTAAAGTGCCATCCTTGCTGATTTCTTTTACTTTCTCTTCTTCTACCTCCTCCTTAGTATCATGAAATTCCTCATGCTCATCTGAATCAGATTCTGAAGCAACTTCAATATAGTGCACTTGACCTTTCCCCAAACATCTGTGTCCTGGAACCCATGGTTCTCTACAAGTAAAACAAAGTTTTTTCCTTCGTAATTCACTCCTAGTCTCTTCATCTACCTTCTTTTTTGCCACATTTGTCACATCTTTTGGTGGTAGTGTTGGGAAAGTCTTTTTCTGAAAATTTCCCTTATGTTGCCAAAGATTTGGGGGTTTTTGATTAGTGATTGATTTCATAGGCACGCACGTTTCAAGTTGCAAGCTTCTTTTGATAGCTTCCTGTAAGGTTGAGGGTGAGAAAGCCTTAACCAAACCCTTAACAGAATCTTCTAAACCATCAAGAAAAAGATAAACGATCCTCTTTTCACTCATATCAGGTACCATAACAGCCACTTTTTGAAATTCTTCTACATACTCATTAACTGATTTGGTTTGCTTCAACTTTGACAATTCTTTAAAGTACTCTTCATCATCCTTGAGGTCAAATCTATCTATCACCCTTTGACTAAAATCTTCAAATGTAGTTACCTGATCGTGACCTTGAGTAGTCATTCCATGATACCACCAATCATAGGCTGCATCTTCCAAGTGTAGACTTGCAAATTGAATAGCATCACTCTCTTTCATGGGGTTGAGTGTGAAGAAAGTTTGTAATTTTTGTAGCCATGCTCTAGCTGAAATTTTATTTGTTCCATCAAAAGTAGGCGCTGTAAACTTGCTTATTTTATTTTTGAGCTCTCTTCCACTTGTGTCATGCTCCCTCCTATTCTCTTTCTTGGGCATCAAAGCGTTCATCATATCCACATATTCTTTAAAAGGAACTGAACTACGAAAGTCATCATCTAAGCCATTGTAAGTAGCTCTTAATGTAATCAAATTACCTGTAACCTCTTCCACTGGATTAATGGCTGGATTTGGTATTGGTGGCTCATCTGCAGGCAAGAAAATAGATTTGGATGATTTAGATGGTGTGGATCTCCCATTTCTCGGCTCCTCTGAAGTGCTCCCTTTCTCATTAATAGATGCAATTCCTTGTAATTTTTCTGTCAATATTCGCAAAGCCTCTCTAGTTTCCGCCAAACCATCCACTGTTTGCTTCTGAGTATTTTGGATGTCTTGGAAGAATTTCTTTGCCATCTCATCTGGATCAGCCATACTTTTTTCTTCCTTGGATTTTGTACTTTTGCTTTCCACTGGGGGTTTGATCAAAATTTCTTTATTCTTTTCTCGCTGCAAATATCTTTTTTCTCTTTCACTTAGTTGCATGCAATCATAAAATATGACATGCAAGATCTGGGTAGTTATCAAAACTTGACATGCAAGATCTGGGTAGTTGTTAAAACTGACATGCAACTTCTACAAACCCTCAGGCTGGCAAGATCACGGCTCTGATAACCCTGAGATGTCCCTTTACTAATTTTTTATGATATTTCCAGCCTCAAATCAGAACTTTAAAATCAAACAACCAATATTACAAAGATCTGTCAATTCTCCAATAAAACCCAAATCGGGTATGTCCAAATTAGTGCCAAAAAAACTTCACAACTTCACAAATTGTTAATAAATCTGAAAATGGACATTTTTACAGAAATTTCAGCAGCATAACAGCCTACAAAATGACATTTCCAGATTTTTACAGCCCTTACACAACAGATCACAAATGTAGAGCAAAACTATGCTCAATCGGGCTCCCGAAATTAACACCAAAATGCCCGAAAACACCAAAAAACACTCATAAATTATCTCAGAAGTTTGATCACGACCCAATACATATATTCGGCTCTATTTTAACATCATAAAGTCTGAAATACAACAGCAAACCAAACTGATATGAAACACTCAACTGAAAACCCAAATTCAAACCAAAAACAATCCCCGAAAAACACCCAAATCGGCACTATTCAGCACAAGGGCAAACTCTGTATGAGCATGCACATGGAATGGCTTCAAACTCCCGTCCTTAGCCTTCCTGGAAACCTGCAAACTCCCGTTCTTGGGTCTCCTTCTCCACAGGTTTGGCAGCCTCTGAAGAACAACAAGAAAATTAGCAAGAATCAAGATGTAGAATGAGCCCAAAATGCCTCCAAAACCCTTTTTAAAGAGGCATAACCCTAACTCACGTCCAAGAGGGGTTAATAAAATATAATTTAATAATAATTTTTATTTATTAGTCCATTGGTTTCCAAATATTAACCCCTTTTTCCGAAATTTCACCTTTTTGGAGCCTGCCTGCCTTAACAAAGTTTATTTTTTTTTTAATTATTTGAATAGGGGACATGACACCAAAAGTGCTCTATACTTTTAAAATACTCCTTAGAGGCTTAAAAATTATATTGCTCGATTATTGGCTATCAGATAGCTTTTATTCTTTTGGTTTAGTTTGGTATGAATTTTTTATGGCTAAGGTTGATAATAATGTTTGAGGAATTTTTTTTGGAAAGGAATCAATAGAAACTTCTATCTTGGAAGCAAGCTCCTTAGAGTAATGTTCATAAGCTCCAAATTCTCACAACTCTCCAAAGTTTTACTTAATATGTATTATGTCACTACTCCACATGCTCATTCTCTAAACTAAGAATTTGTATGGTCCTAAAAGAAGTTTATTATAGGATAGAGTTGAAGATAGAAAGAGACTCTTTCTTGTTAAATGGGAAAGGGTCTGTTGTCCTAAGGATTAAGATAGCCTTAATGTTAGGGCTTCCCATCTCATGAATATTGCCTTCATTTTAAAAATGGGATAGAATGTGATAAAGTCATATCTGGAATGGGCTGAGATATTAGGAGGAAACTATATGACTTATGGTAATGGGATAAACCTATTTTTAGAGACTCCTATTGAGGAGTCAATTATCTAGAATAATCTAAAGAAGCCCATCCCCTTCCTTACTCAAGGATCCTCTTTTCTTGTTGTTAATGGGGCTTAAGTGGATTTTTAAAAGGATTCATGGTTGGATGTTCCTTCCATGGATTTCCATCCCCTATTTCTAGCTCTTAAGAGTGTTCTCACTACAAGGTTGGACTTTTAGGTTCTATAGTATTGGGAAAGAATGGATAATGGGCTAAGGTGGAAGATAAAAATAAATTATAATCAAGCCCATTGCTTTAGCACTTCTCAAAAGCCTTAATTATTTAAGATTTTAGAGGCCGGATCAATTGGATGAAGTGATCTAGAAGAGCTGAAAATCAAGCGACTATATGATTAAAACTAGTTTTGAACCACTGGTTGAAAATTAGTCCAGCATGTTTGATTGGAAAAATATTTGGGATAACAAGTTTATACCCAAACTCAATTTTTTAAACTAGAATGTCTCTCACAATAAGATTCTTACTTTAGATAATCATTAAAAAAGAGGCATTTAGTTTGTCAATAGATGTGTTCTACATAAATATGATGTTGAGTCTATTGATCACATCCTCTTGGCATGTCCCCTTGCTTGAGAAATCAGAAAAAATATTATGAGTTTGTTCACTTTTAAATGGTGTTGGGGTAACAACCCCAAAGGTGTTGTCAACTCTAGGAATTCCCCTTCACCCCATTCTTTTGTTACTCAACTTTGGTGGCAGTCCCCTTTGTATGAAAATATGAGCCTATGGAAGGAATGTAACAATATGGTCTTTAGGGACAAGAGTAAAAATAAAAAAATGGAAATTATTTGGCTCATCCATAATGTGAAAGAAAATATCAAGACACTAAACCCCTCCAACCACTATCTCATGCCACCCCCTTTTGATTGGGAGGTTAGTTGGCTATGGAGATTGTTGGATAATCTAAAAAACTTCAAAAATATAATAATAGATATCGACAAGAATATAAAATGGCCCCCCTCAACCTTAATTGGGTCAAGCTGAATTTCAACAGTTCCTCAATGCGTAACCTACATTAGGAAGGTGGGAGTGAGATTTTGAGAAGCTTAAAAGGTGATTTGATGGTGACCTATTCTATCAACCTAGAAATCAAAATAGTTTATGTGGTTGATCTTGTTACCCTTCATCATGGGGTTATTGTGTTGATGAGTATGAATTTTGGGAAAAAAATTGTTGAAGAGTTTGCTTAAACATCATTAATATTTTAAAGGATGTGCCTAAGCTTCGATGATACAATAGGGATGTACTACACATAATCAGACACCTATTAATGAATGTGGAGGAGGTCTCTCTTTTCCAATCCTACTGAGAAGGAAAGCATGTCATTGATGCATTGGAAAGTGTGGAAAAATATAGGAAGGTGTTCAAAATTAGGGATGGCCCTTCACAAATCTTGGCAGAGGCGTACATAGTGATATGTAATGATTTTGTTGAAATCATATATTAATGACTGTCTCATTATTTCTTTTAATGGGGTTTGCTTCCATTTTTTTTTTAATGAGTTGTCTCTCTAATTGGGTATTGGATTTATTTATCTTGTGTGCAAAGCTTACAAATTAGTGTTTGATTTTCTTGGGTCTATTCTTTCTTAAAGTTATACACAATATTCATAGTCACCAAATTAGGAGAAGCATGGGTGGGGATCCCTATCAAATTGAACTAGAAGAATAGGGGGAGTATCAGAGTGATAATGTTCTCTAGGAGACCCTTGAGCATGGTAGGATTACCAAGTATATCATGAGTATGAAGGGCTACAACTCAGAGCTCTCCTAGATAATCATATTGTCTTGGGATGAGGGAAAGGTTTCTATGCATCTCTTTTCCTTTTTTATTACAATGGAGTTCATTTGTTTTATTACGACGATGAGCATGGAGGGAGTGAATATTTCTTGACTTGAAAGATAAAGTTCTTATTCTTCATTATGGGTTCAATAGAGAGGCAATGAATGGGGTCTAGTTGGCTTTGGTGAAGGTTCCTATTTAATTAATAACTTGTAAAGGAAGGTATAAAAAAATTCATTCCTATATATTCCCCATGTTCATTTTTTTTTTGAGAAATGATACTTTTTTTTTCTTATTCTGGATTTACTGTTGTTATTTGTTGTCTATGGAAAAGTGTAAAGTTAAAGGCTCCCTACCCAAACACCAAGGTATTTTTCTTAGAATCTATGAATTCCATTGGAATATGTCCCCTCACCTCATGCCTAAGATAAAAAAAGTAGGTTTCTAAATCCATTTCTTCCTTAGTGAGCCAAACTCATACCCTGTCTACTCCCAAGAGCTCTCATGATTTGACTATGAGGATTATGCTCCTCTACAAAGTAAAAAAAAGAAAGATGATCTCCCTTAAACCTAGGATGAAACTTTGGCTATTTTTAATGACTGTGAGAAGGGTTCTTCCACGAGCATGGAGAGAGATTTGACCCCAAACAAATTTTCTAATTTTTTATTCCCCTAACCTAGGTTCCGTCCTATACCCTCCCTTTCAAAGAACATCCTCCAAAGAGGATTTAGATCACTTTCTTGACCTAAGAGATAAAGTTCCTAGGCTTCATTATGGGTTCAAAAGAGAGGCAATGTATGGGGTTTGGTTTGCTCTAGTGAACATGCTTGTTTAATTCATCATCTACAAAGGAAGGTATAAAAAATTTCATTCCTACATTTTCCCCATGTTAAATCATTTTTGGAGAGATGAAGCTTTTTTTTCTTGTTCTCAATTAATCTTCTCTTTTTTTGTGTATGGAAAAGTGTAGAGTTAAAGGCTGCCTACCTTGAAATCAATGTATTTTTTTTAGAATATATGAACTCCATTCAAATCTATCCCTTTGTTCTTCCCCTTAGCTTGTGCCTGAGCTAAAAAAGAAGGTTTTTGAATCCATTTATTCCTCAGTGAGGAAGCTCATATCCTAACTATTCCCAAGACCTCCTCTGATTCAAGTGTTAGGGCTATGCCCCCCTAAAAGGACAAAAACAAGAAAGATGATCTCCCTAAAACCTAGGATGAAACTTGGACTATTTTAGATGAAAATGAGAAGGGTTCTTCCTTGAAAATGGAGACAGATTGAATCTTAGAAAAATAGTCTTAGTTTTTTATTCCCCTTACCCAAGTTCCATCATGTACCATCCCTTTCAAACAACATCCTTTAAAAAGGCTCTAGATATCTTTCTTGGCTTGAGCAATAATTAGGGTTCATGATGGGTTTAACAAAGAGACAATGAATGAGGTGTGGCCAGCTCTAGTGAAGGTTCTTATTCAAATCATCACCTATGAAGAAAAATATAAATGATTTAATTCCTACATTTTTGCCACGTTAAATATTTTTTGGAGAAATGATGTTTTTCATTTCTTGCCATGAGATGAAATGTTGAAGGCAATGTTGTGCTTAATGAAGACATAGAATCATTTTGGGGAATGCATTAATAATTTTGTCTCCTAGAAAAATTTAGTTCAAGCCAAAATGGAGAAGGACATTGATAGTTTGAACACCTAGTTAGAGTATAGGTCTACAAAGAGGATTAAGGAGGAGACTCCAAAAAGGGAGGAACTAGAGGCCTCCTAGGGGTTGAGTGAGACTATGAATTTTCATTTCCGCAAGTCTTCCTTAGTGGGTCAACTCAAGGAGTTACAGAGGTGATGGGTGTTCTATGTTCTATTACCTACTTGTTGTGTATTTTCTATCCCTATTTGTGTGTTGGTTCATGTTGCTTTTTTTTTCTTATTTTCTTTGGTACAGTGGTGAGTTTTAGTGATGCACCAAGTTGTTCTCTTTTGTGTTTTTGGGGTATTTTCAAGTACCATCTTGGTCAATTTCTTGGCCTTCTTTATAAGTGCCTAGTTTTTTCTTTTGTTCCCAACCTAGTTAGAAGTTTTAATTTTTTTCTTATCTTGGTAGTTGTTGTTTAGTTCTTGGTTGTACTTTATCTGGTAGGTGTCACTTCCAATGACATTTTTTTATTTGTGAACTTGATGTTAGTTTTTTTGTAATGGGTTTGGGAGATTCCCACCTTACTTAATAAGAACATTTAGAAAAAATGTAACGGTAATAACATCAAAGTAACATAGATATTTTAAAGACAATCTGATGATTCACCTCCACTAATTTTGTTACTATGGTCATAGATATGTGAAATTGACATATTCAAATGTATTATGATGAAATTAAAATGTCAAATTTATAATTAAAATTTGTAATAGTACTAAGTTGAACATCAAATTAAAACTTCCAAGCCATATGGACATCAGATTTAAGTCAAATTTTTTCTCACAATCATTAGAACATAAAATTTATAGTAAATATTATTAATGAAAACCATGAAATGTTAAACATTTCTTAATATCTAAGGCTATTATAGACATAAAGAGCTCAAAAAAATTTATGGGCTTTACCAATGTCAAATTGAGCTTTTCATGGTGCTCATATACACAATAAATTAAGTAGTTAAATTTATTCTGATGACCATATGAATGTCAAAGTTAACCCATTTAGCTTGCAATGATGGTTATCTCAACATCAAAGTTTATGGGCTATGCCATTAGGTACAATTTGAGATAATACATTAATAATAGCTCCTAAATCCCCTTTTGTAATTATTTATACAATTTTGAATATCACCTCGTTAATCAAAGGGTTCTTTTGATTTACACTCCTCATTTTTCATAGGAACAACCCATGTGATCTTTTATTAAGGTGATCAAGATAATAACTATGTTAAATAAACTTGTAGGAATGAAGACCCTTTTACTCTTTTCTTGGGTTCTATTCATTTTATGCTTTATCATCCTTGTAAAGCCAAAAACACCTCTCTCTTCAAATTTCCCAAGGCTTTAATCCTAGAATAAATTAAGGAGCTTGTTTTATTGGTTGATATACGTGGTAAGAGAGATAGGATTGCACCTTGGAAAATTTAAGTTGAATGGCAGAAAAATGAGTGTGTCTAGGTATACATTACTGAGGGTATTCTCTTGTCATATATGAAATTCATGGAAAGGTATGATGAATTAACGTTGATACAGCTAATCAATTCTTAGAAGGACCATAAGATCACCATCAATGGCATCACTTTTGAAATCAGTGAAGAGATTATTTTGCAAGTCACAGGTTTTTTTGTAGAAGATGAAACACATAAGAGGGTCATCAAAGTGGTGGACAAAAATCACATGAACAACTTGTTCAATGTGGATAAGGAGTTTCTCTACTTTAGAGGTACGTTTAATAGAGAAAATCTTCCAAAACCATGCAATGAGGTCTGTTATATACTGATGAAATAACTCACATTAGTAGGATGCTACATAGTGAGTTACTAATACCACCTCCTTCTATTAAACCATTTCCATTATTATGATGAAATTTCCTTTCATTTTGTTTTATTGCATGATCTTGAAGCATCTATCATAGATGTTAGAAAATATATAGACAAATGTAAAATCTACGAAATCCTCCACCAGGGCCTTATATTTTGTCTATATAACTTTCACCCACCATGTGTTCCCCATAGAAATAGTGTGCTTATACAACCTCCACCATCTAACACTTCCTATGTGGTTATGTTAGCTAGCCTACATTATGAATTCCCTCATTGTTTCTAATGGTCCACCCTCCATAAGAGGGCTAAAAATTATGGACCTCCCCATAGTGTCATTTTGTCAAACTAACCCTAAAATGGTGCTTTCTATAGAGATGGGTGAGGAAGCTATAGATTCTACTAGGGGAAGGAGACACTCCCACATAATTACCACTAACTCTAATAAGAAAATAAAAATGAAAAATTAAGAGGAGAGCTTGCAAGAGATTGATCCAGACTTCAAATTTTAGGGAAGTGTTGAAAAGAAAGAAAAATGTAAGACATAATAGAAATATAGGAGGTGCCTCAAGATTAACAATAAGGAACAAGAAAAGTTACTAAGACCCTTGAGAACATAGAGGTCTCATAGGAGAAACATTTGTCTCATGTGTTATCTAGTTCTAGTATGGGCATGGTAGACCTCACTTCCAACAAGGATACACTACACACTAGTGACAATTATTCCTTGACTTACACTTCTCCTCTTAGGAAGCGAAAGGAGGACCACCTTGTCTGGAACCTAACCCCATCCCCAATAGGATTCTCTTTCATTCCACACCTTGATTAAGACCCCCTTCCCAACACCCAACATGGATAATCACACTTTTTAGAAAATTAAAGAATGTCTAGGTGGAGCTAGAGAAGATAAATAAATTGATGAAAAAGAACGACCTTAGGATCAAAACCCATGCAAAATTTTGTTTTAAATTTATGCATGCAGTGGCTACCACCCTCAAAAAATTAAATTGGGAGAAGGTAGAAGGTAAAGTGGAGGAGGATGCATATAGTATCCAAAGACTCTATAGGTTCCTTGATTACTATTCGTTGGATGTGTTTCTAGTTAACCAAACCCCTCAGGAGGAGAAGAATAATGACAGTTTGATCTCATTCCATGCTTTAAATTTTTCATTGTTGTTTATGCTAGTTTTTGAAGTATTAGATAGCATCCAAAAGGAAGGGGGACTGACCCTAGAGTACAAAAAAGTTGAAGGATCAGTTGAAGGTTACCTTCCAATCAAACAAATTGATAGCAGTTTTATAATTCAAAAAACAAATAAGTTTCATAACAAAACTATCACTACCATAAGTCATGTCATCAACCAGTAAATAAAATAGAAAAATATTTGAGAAGCCAAGAAAATTATTGCCATCAGTCCAACACTTAAACATATATCTAAAATGTAAAACTTTGTATGCCATCCAGTTCAGGGTGATTAACAACATAACAAAAAAAAGTAAAACCATAACAAGGGCTAGTTTCCCTCATTATTTTTAGGTCCCTAATCCTTCTACTACTCAAGCTCAGCCCTATTCATGTCTATCACTCCTATTTTATAGGCTTTTCCATAACCATTTTCAACTAGTCCACCACCAAAAAGTTTTAGATGGAGCAAGTAGTCCCACTCTCCTTGCCCAAGTCTTTCTCATCCTTATTCACCTACATGAAATAAAGGGTAGTGGCAACATAATACATAACTTTAGTGGAACATTTTGCCAGAGTGTTAATTTTTTGGTAGATGCCAATGTGATTTTCTGCCATCTCCCTCATCAATTGGTCCAACCTATCTAGCCAAACCTTGCATTGACTCTGGCCATGCCTATGCTTCCATTTTTTCCCCCACCTTTGGGAGTACCTTTCATTGGGGAGGTGATGTCCTCTCCCCCCAACTTCTATTTGGGGAAGGGGTAGCATAAAGGGTATCAAAAATGTGAGAGGGACTAGGTGGGCTAGAGATAAGTTTCTTCTGAATGTCTTTGTGAGGTCTCTTCCTATTGGTGGGCTTTATGTCACTCTTGATAGACTTAGAGCTAAAATCTTGTTTGGGTGGGGGGACTTGAATTTCTCTAATTGGAGATTTTTTCTAGTTCTCTAAACATGCTTCTTCATCTTCAGTGTGTCCGTATCAAAATAAATGAGGCTAATTTTTTCCTCAATGATAGGGGTTTTCATGGTTATTTTGTGGCTACAACTAGGACTAGGATCCAATGAAATTTGAGGAGTGACTGTAGCTAGTTGGTTGACCAGAAGTGGCAAGTTTAGGGAAAGGTGGTAGATATACAGTTTATTCATTAAACCCTAATGGATGAGATAAAAGGGTTTACTCTCCTCTTCCTTTTTCCTAGACTCATAGATATTGTCTTCTATAGAATTCAAAAAGAGAAAAGGAAAGGAAATCTGATCCAAGTTTCTAAAATGGTTGAGAATTGGGAAATAGTACTAATAAAGTACCTAAAAGTGATCCTCAAGGGTAATATATCTCATGATGGCATAGAAAATAAAATCCTAGGGCTTAGGAAGATCTTCTCTAGAGAACCTAGCAAGCATTCAAACCAATTCCTTGTCAAACTTAAAGAACTTCTATAGACTAGTTTCATCATTCACTCTAGCTTGTTTGCACGAGTTCTTGCCTCCTAGGGTAAACTGTCCAACCTTAGCAATAATCTCTTCCATGATTTTGAAACCCATCCCATTGATGTTCACTTTTATGTCATTCTATGAGTTGAAGAACTGCATTGAGATATTCTCATCATTCTTTTTCATCCCTTTCATAAATGGTAATAAGCCACCCTACTGCAAATAAACCATAGCAACTTCGCTCATATGGATGCAAGCCTCCACTCCCATAGGTTCAATGTGGATACTAGTGCCCATACCCTCACCTACCTCAACTACCAACTCCTCAAAATTCTTTGACATCACCTTGTTGTAGGTTTTGTAGTCACCAAAGGTTAGATAAAAGAACCCAAGATGTAAATGTAAAGGTAGTAATCAACACTCATAAGAATACAATGTTTCCCAAAAATTGAAAAACCTTACTCAATGACACATGTTATAGTCCCTTTCCTTCCATAATCACCCACTACCAGCTATAGTCAGAGTGGGGTTTGATTAAGGTATCTTTATTGTCTCTTTATTGCAAACCAACTCTATTCATCCTTTTACAGAAACAATTAAAGTTCATGGCAAGAGAACCATAAAAGAGAATCCTCATGCAATCTTTCCCAATGATCAATTTATGAAGGGAAAACATCTTGCCCTCCCTCCCAAGAGAAAATTTAAAGGCATGCCACCTGTTGTGATTCATCATGCAATATTTTGAGAAATACACTTACATTCCATCACCACTTAAGTTGATGATGGAATTTTGATGACATCCTACCATACAATTAGCCACGTGACATTATGGCCAAATTTTTCCAACTCATTTTCCACACCATTACCTTCATAATAAGTGTGTTCCACATGGATCCCTTGGCATCCCTCCATTAACTTGCAGATTTTGTAGATAATCACTTTGATCAACCAATTACTCCTACCTTCACCTTTAAGAGCTTTCACAATTAATATTGAATCACCCTCAATAGCTAACTTGTTTATTCCTTGTGTTTTAGATATTTGCATTCCCCATAGAATTTACAAGGCTTTTGCTTCATTATTTGAGCCTCCTCCACAATTCCTAGTTTAGGCAATCACCATTTTCCCCATATAAGAGTGGAAGACACCTCCAGCCACAGTGCTACCCACCATGGTTGAATCATCAATATTGAGTTTTATCTAAGACTAAGGGTGGGGGGTAGGGGGGGGGGGGGGGGGGGGGGGGGGTGGGTTTCCACACTATTCTACATCTAGCCTTAGCTTTGGAATTGTCAAACTGTATCACCTTTGGGCTTACGTCACAAGAAGAAATTGAGTTCATATCATATCTTCCTAGGGGATTTTTATTTTTTTAGTTGGGGGGGCGGGGTGGGCTTCCACTACCAGATAGCACTACATTATTTTATAAGTCTGATAAACTATTGGGTCACTACCAAAATGGTAGTGAATTTGTCTCTAAATATTATCTTATTCCATTCCTTCTAGATTTTCCAAGAAACATACAATGGGATTACTGTCCATAGATTTTTTAGAAAAGGATGGAAAGCCAGACCGTTCAAGTTAATAAATTTATGTAAGCTTTCATTAGCACACCACTGGACCTCCCATAAGGCAAGGACCCCCCTCCAAACATATGAGGCAAAAGGGTAGTGGATAAGATGGTTTGGGATAGATTCCAAATCATGATAACATAAGACACAACAATTAGCTAGCTAACATCGTCTCCTTTGAAGGTTATCCACCATGAGAATAGACTCATGTAGGGAAATCCACTAGAATAAATTTATCTTTTGTAGGATCCAAGGGTCCCAGACCTTTCTCCAATCTTCCTTATCCACCCCTCCCATAAGACAAAAAAGGTAGGCCGACTTCATTATGGAATCACCTGATGGGGTAAGTTTCCAAACCAAGGAGTCATCCAAAAGGGTGAAAGAGATACTATAACTCTAAAGGAGCTTTTGTAGTTCCTTGGAAAGGCCTAACCCATTAAGCTCCTAGTTATGAATTCTTATCCATTGACAATCTGGGGCAATATGGCTTTGAGTCAGAGAACCGTAATCATGAATACAAGTCTCATGGAAGGGAAGGAACTTAGTGTGCATGAGGGGGTATCTTGGATCCATTGGTCTTCCCAAAAATCAATGGTGTTTCCATTCCCCACAATCCAATGACAACCCATCTTCAATAATTTCTCAGTTTACACCACATGGTTCCATATTTTAGAACCTAGGGGGAGAGCATGGATCACTAAGAAGTGATGGAACCATTCCCCTCCCAGGTACTTTGCCTTCACAATGTTGGACCAACTTCCTTGAGAATTTGACAATCTCCAGCCAATCTTGTTTAGGAGGGCCTTATTTATATGTCCTATCCTTCTTATATTCAAACCTCCATGGGCCTTAGGGTGATAAACTTTATCCCAACTTACCAAGATCATCTGAGAGTTCACTTTAGTGCTAGACCATAATAAATTATGTTGAATTATTTTAAGAATGTCTCTAAATCTGCAAAGGAGTTTAAAAATAGAAAGGAAGTACATTAGGATGCCCTTCAAAGAAGTTGAGAGAAGCTGGAATTTCCCCATACTACTAAGAATCTTTCCTTTCCATCCCACTAGCTTTCTCTTGAAGCAGTCAACCAGGCCATTCTAGTACTAATTGGAGACATCTTTAATTGTGAGTGGTAGGCCAAGACAAGTATCCAAGAGAAATGCCTCTTCGCATTCTAGGATTCTAGTCACCTTTTCTCTCAAACTAGCATCAGTGTTGAAAAAATACACTTTACTTTTCTGATAATTTATGCATTGCCTAGAAACCATTGCACAATGATTTATGATAGCTTTCCACTCCCTAGCTTCATGAACAAAAGAGATTCCAAATAAAAATATGTCATCAAAAAATTGTTGGATAGTTTGTGGTGGACATAGGGACATATGTTTAACTTCCTTAATTCTCCCAGAGTTAGTCATGGAAACTAAATTTCTATTGAGGACTTTCACTAGAATGATGAATAGGTAAGGTGATAGGGGGTCACCTTGACAAAGACCTTGAGAAGAAGAGAAGAAACTACCAGGAACCCCATTAACAATCACCAAAAATGTGATAGTGTTCACCCCATTTTTTATAATTATGATAACATTCTCATTGAAGCCAAGTTTAGAGAGCATAGAAAAAGGAAAATCCCTCTCGACCTTATCATAAGATTTGGAAATGTATAGTTTAAGGGCCATACCAAGGTTCTTGCTCCTTTCCATAGAATGAATTACCTCATGTGTGGTTATAAAAACATCAAAAATCTGCCTCCTAGGCACAAAACCATTCTTGTAGGGTCCTATAAACTTAATAGGAGGGGCTTCAAATAATTTACCAATATCTTTGTGAGGACTTTACAAATCATGTTGCAAAGACTAATGAGTCTAAAGTCTTCAAGATGTCTAGGATTATCTATCTTAGGGATAAGAACAATAAAATTATGATTGAGTTCCTTCAACAATTTTTCCATTCTAACAAAGTCCCTAGCGACATGAATCACATCGTACTTAACAATATCCCATAATTCTTAGAAAAAAATAAGGAGAAACCTATCAGGACCAGTGACTTTGTATTGATTCATGTTGAAGACTACATTTTTGACTCATCATTCATATGGCTATTTACTACCAGATTAAATGACCTTGAAATATAATTTTGCAAGTTTTTGTTGACCTAGATAGTACGAGAGTTGTAGATTTCCTAGAAGTAGTTATTGACTTTATCTTCTATCTCCTCCATGAAAAGGTTTATGGCGTTTCTCTTTTTTCTCCTTGATGTCGATCTATGAAAGAAACTCGCATTTTGGTCACCCTCCTCCAACCACTACACCTTAGATCTCTATTTCTAGAAGATTTGCTCTCAATTTAAGAGGGTTTTCAATCTATCCTGGCACTCCCTCTCCTCTTGCTAATGCTGAGTATTAGCATTACCTTATGTAATTTGGTTTTGGAGAGATTCCAACTTCTCTTTAGTAGACTTCTTTTCTTTGTAACTTTTCCCAAATGAAGATTTATTCCATCCTCTCACCTCTTTCTAAATTTTGTCAATTTTTTTTGCAATACATAACATAGTTGTTCCTTCAATCGGATCCTTCCAACACCATACAATAAAATTCCTTTACTACATGTATGAGTGCCACATGATCTCATACCCAAATGATCTTCTTCTAGTAGATTAACTCTGTGTCCATGAGAGAAACAACATAGAGTGATCCAATATAGTTCATAGATCAACCATTAGGGATGTATGTTGTAGAATGTCCCAGATAGAAGAGATAAGGGCCATGTCTAGCCTTACCAAAATTATAATTTTCCCCAATATATTGTTAGACCAAGTGAAAGAAGAATCCTGAAGATCAATATCAATCAAGTTATTCCTTCTAAGAAAGCCCTCTGAGTCTTGCATGCTATTAGAAAATTCATCCAAGCCCCCCCATATTCTCCAAAGGCTAGAGTGGGGTGTTGAAATCCCCCATGTAGAGAATATTTGCCTATCTCATAGTATCGGCCACTTTAGTGTCCTCATCCTAGACAATCTACCATTTAAAGTGTTGGGAGCACAAAAATTCAATAGCTATCGTGGGAGGATAAACTCATGACCATAGAATGAGGATTAAGGATGATATTCAATCCCATCACCCTATCAAGGTTCCACAATGTAGCAATACCATTAGAAGCTCCATTAGCATTACTATAAGAAAATTTAGCCCCTGACCAACTATAAGTAGTGAATCTAGAGAAAACCTTGTTTGTCATTTTCACTTCCTACAATAGAATCACATTAGTATTAGGTTCAATGATCTTTTTCTTAATTTCCTACTTTTTTCTTAGGGCTATCAAGCCCTCTCACATTCTAGGATATGATCTTCATCTCTTAGGATTTTGGGTTTCCTTCAGGGTTTTTTTGTTTCGCATGTGCTATATTCTTTTATGTTTGCTTCTGGTGGATTTTCCTTATCAGAGGTCTCCCAACCCTCGTGGTTGACCCAATGTTAGCCCTATTTCCTCCTCTAGGTTTTCTCTTTGGGACTGTCCATTCAACATCATTTTTGAGGAAGTCAAGACTTGGAACCTTTGATGTGGGGGAAAGTATTTCAACAATACATGGAAGTAAGACCACCAAGGTTCCATTTTTGAGTGGTGAGCCAATCCCTATGTTTAGGGATGAGTTACGAGGGCTAAGAACCTCTGTCTCGATCTCTTGTCTCAACAGATCTCCACTAGGTTGAACCAAGTGTAGGGCATGTGTGTCAACAATCTCCTCGTCCTCACACTCAGTAGAATCCTTTTTTATAGTTTTATAAAAAAAATTCTCCTCGCCCTACCCATTAGCAACCTCCTTCACAATAGTTCTAAACTTCTCACCTTCCTTTCTAGTGGCTTCATTTAGATCATGCAAATCTACCATGCAAGTTTTTGTTAAACTTACTAGTTCCATATTCTCTTGTCTTTTGAATTAGTTAGCCATTTCAACTATTTACGAGCTTTCAACCACCACCACATCTATTGAGGACACTTTGATCTTGAGTTTCTCAATCAACAAAGAAATGATCAAATAAGTTACATTTTTGACAAAAGGGAGTAGCAATCTCATAGACTAGTGGTTGCGACTAGGTGCCCCATTTAGATTTTAGATCTACCATGGTCAAAAAAGGTTTGTTCATACCTACATTCACATCAAACCTGGAAAAGGCTAGTTAAGTCTTAGAGCTAGTCATTATATCCATTTTTATGAACTATCCAAAGGATTTACCAATCCCTGTAAATACACACTCGTCCAAAAACTCGAAAGGTGGTCTAAGTAATATTATCAAGACCGAGGCATATCTAAAGATATCACTCTCTATCTTGAACCCTGGTTTCCATTTCACGAGTAATAATAATTACTTGCCAATTAAGTGCTAGGAGCCCACCATGACTGAATCATAGTCTCTATCCATAATGAATCTAATTAGAATGGGAGATGGAAACCAAACTCATAAGTTTCCACCTTGTCGAGCACTAGTTTCTCACCATATCTACCGAAGGTCAGAACGAAACAAACTTTCCAACAAGGCACAAGGTAAAACCTAAGGAAATTGAATCAACAATTGAGTCAGGCAGTGAAATCAGAGGTTTGGTTGCTCCTACAAAAAACATGGGTTTCTCTACAAAGTCCACAAGGATCTTGGATTGGACAATAGTCCCAAGCCAGTTTGACTTTGGGGTAACCACCACTTGAACTATCACCATGGGACTACCTAGGGGTTTGGGGCCCAAATAGACATAGTCATCGGGAATGACACCTTGTGCCATAAGGCTACGATCTTCCCCATGCTGTAGAATGTGAGCATTCTAGGACTTAGCAAATAGAACTAGCTCTAGATCCAAACACATGGGGGCCAGTTCCAGTGGGGGTAATGGGGGGGGGGGGAGGAATCCATCCCCCTAAATATTGAGAGGGCATGAGATTGAGATGAAGACGAGAGGCTAAAAAAAGTTGCAAAGCAAAACAATACTTATTCAACTTTCTAGTTGGTTGTGCTATTAAGTAAAAACCCTAAATGGATTCCTTTATGAAATTTTTTAGAAACATTGGACATGGTTTCTTGTAGTTTATCTTGTAGTTTTACTATGAATAATTACATTGTTTGCTTAGATTTATACTATTTTTAAGCCGAGAGGCTTTCTACAATGGCAGCATTCATCAATGTAAACATTTAACATTTTTTATAAAATTTGACAGGTAACTAACAGTTCTAATTTGTATTTTAAAATGAAAATGATTGATAGAATAATAGTGTTTAATAGAAGTTGTACAGTCACAAAAACAGTTACGAAGGCACCATTGTTGAAGTGTCGGTGATAATGCATGTTACTGGTTATGCTTTATTAAATACATCACTGCAAGCACTATTTTGGAGCAGGATGAGCGAGATAGAGGACCATTTTATATCTGGTTGGATCTGTGAGGCGACACACCTATAAATTTTGGCTACGGTACTAGAGCCGATTTATCTTTGTTCTTTGGTGGGTCAAAGAGGAGGCGATGGGCATCCCTGATGGAAAGCAATTTGCATCGAGAGTAGGGCAGTAGGGTCCGTTTCCCTCCATAGAGGCCTCGACACTTTCTTGTGCAGGGCAGAGATTGGATGCCTGGTGATGCAAAAGTGGTGGGGGAAAGGCAAAAGGATGTTGTAATTTTTAACTAAATATATAAAACATATAATATATCCTAATAATATTAAAATTTTAATAATTAAATTTTTTCATAATAGATAAACTATAAAGAATTATAATTTAAAAAATAATGTCTTTCATTTCGCATCCCTAGTGCTACTAGCCTATATATATTATATATATATAAAATAAGCTGAGAGATATCATTTTTGAAGTGCCTATATTTATAATCTAACTCAGTGCAATAGGCACCTCAGAAGGATATCTCTTGGCTTATTTTATATATATATATATATATATATAAAAGCTAGTATTACTATCATCTATAGGTTGTGTGATAGTAGGATGTTGAACTCTTGTACTTTACTGTTTTTTATATTGAATATGCATGGCTAATTTATTGACTATTCTTGTCATCCGTCATCTTTCAATCTACTAATTTATCTTTTCAATTTGTGAATATTCCTTTTGGGCCTGTCACCCTATTTTTAATTCTTTTTAATATCAAAGACATCAAATCTCATTGTTTTTTATAATTTTGTTTTGATATTTTGAAAAAGCATAAATTAATCCAAAAATGCTAACCATAAACCCTATCCTAAGTTCTAAACCAAAAAGACTAATTTCTTAGTTGTAATACAACTATTTTGAATGCCAAATTCAAGTAATTTTAGTGTTATCAAATTTATTTATGCAATCTTCCTTTTTTCTATTGAGGTTTCTCAAATGTTTAATATGTTTCAAGCTACTCCATTTTCTTTTGATTATTAAAAATTGTTATCTTCTCTTATTGTGACATAAATAAATTGCACTTGCACCAGTAAGGTGCAATTTTTTATGTTGATAAGAATATTTGGGAACTACAAATGTACTCACTTTCTTTTTAATCTATATTTTTTCATGATTTAAATAAGCCGTATTGTACATTAAAATTCAAAATATTAATGTCTTCATATCCTAGATATATTCAATATCATGCAATGGAATATTTTATAAACCCATAATAGGTTGATACCTTTAAGCATCTCGTATTGATTCCTAATCACAATTTAACTTAGATAACATAGAAAAATTGTCAATGACTATATACTAGCTTTTACATACATACATACATACATACATACATACATACATACATACATATATATATATATATATATATATATATATATATAATAAGTTGAGAGATATCCTTTTGAGGTGCCTATTGCACTGAGTTAGATTATGAAAATAGGCACTTCAAAAATGATATCTCTCAGCTTATTTTATATATATATATAATATATATAAGCCAGTAGCACTAGCGATGCAAAATGAAAGACATTATTTTTTAAATTATAATTCTTTATAGTTTATCTATTATGAAAACATTTAATTATTAAAATTTTAATATTATTAGGACATATTATATGTTTTATATATTTAGTTAAAAATTACAACATCCTTTTGCCTTTCCCCCACCACTTTTGCGTCACCAAGCATCCAATCTCTGCCCTACATAAGAAAGTGTCAAGGCCTCTATGGAGGGAAACGGACCCTATTGCCCTACTCTCGATGCAAATTGCTTTCCATCAGGGATGCCCATCGGCTCCTCTTTGACCCACCAGAGAACAAAGATAAATCAGCTCTAGTATCGTAGCCAAAATTTACAGGTGTGTCGCCTCACAGATCCAACCAGATATAAAATGGTCCTCTATTTCGCTCATCCTGCTCCAAAATAGTGCTTGCAGTGATGTATTTAATAAAGCATAACCAGTAACATGCATTATCACCGACACTTCAACAATGGTGCGTTCGTAACTATTTTTCTGACTGTACAACTTCTATTAAACATTTTTATTCTATCAATCATTTTCATTTTAAAATACAAATTATAACTCTCAATTACTTGTCAAATTTTATAAAAAATGTTAAATGTTTACATTGATGAATGCTGCCATTGTAGAAAGCCTCTCGGCTTAACTAGCTTATATATATATATATATATATATATATATATATATATAGAATAAGTTGAGAGATATCCTTCTCAAAGCATCTATTTTCATAATCTTATAATTTTACTGATCATATATTTATGTGAGTCTAAGAGGCCGGAGGAAATGATTTGAGACTCTTGATCTGCCTCATTTTTACTTTCATTTCCCTCTGTAATTTTTACGATTTTAATTATAATTATATTTAGTCTATTCCTATTTTATTTTTCTGATGTGTAAATGAATGTCAAATTTTTTTCAAAATAGAAACAATTTACATTGAAGATTGCTGCCACTGTAGAAAGCCAATTACCAAATATAAATAATAATAATAATAATCAAACTATTGATATAAATTTTTAATCAATACATTCTTAAATAATTACTTTAATATAAATAAGTTCTTCACTCCTATTAACTTAATGAGAAAGTATAGGTTCAACTGTTTAATGAAAAAATATTTGATTTCTTTATTTAAAAGAATATTATGTCATTTTTAATAAATTATTTTAAGATAAATAATTATATTTATTATTTGGATAATGAAAATATGACAAAATTAAATCTAAAAAATACATATTATTAATTATAGTTTTGATTATGGTTTTTTTTTAATCAGTAAAAG
Organism: Cupressus sempervirens; assembly: GCA_028749045.1. Lineage (NCBI taxonomy): Eukaryota > Viridiplantae > Streptophyta > Pinopsida > Cupressales > Cupressaceae > Cupressus > Cupressus sempervirens. The sequence continues at coordinate 229,561,604 of CM053791.1, forward strand.
GTCTAGTCCTTATAATTGAGTAAAATTACAACAAAATATATAGTATGTCATTGATAAAGTTACATCTTCATTTTTCTATGATTTATTTCCTTTATAGAAGGTTACAAGAGTTGTTTCATCCCAAGAACCTTCCTATTTTTTCAATTTACATCTTCCATCTTTGCTTAGAATTTTGTGCTTTCAAATTGACGTGCTTCTTAATACTAGTCTATTTGTTGTACCCTAGAAAACTTAGATAGTTGGCAATATATAGTTAGAAATTACAAGAAACTGATGATGATTTTTTTAAGATAACTATCTTATAAATTGATCCTTATTCCTTATAATTTTTGGAAGATATCAAATGCTTTCACTCTTTTCAGTTTTAACTTGTATTAAAATGTAACTCTTAGTGAATGTCCTTCTTTGGGTAAGTGCAAGAAGTTGGGTCTCACTTTTGGGCAAAAAGTGGAAGTGTTTTTCCTATTTTTGAAATTTATTGTCAATTAATGTCAAAATTTGACGCATTTAGAGATTGAATACAAAAAAAACTTATGAACTAAAAATTGTAGTGCTTGGAATCTAATTTTTGAATATGTAATTTATTTGTGTACCCATATGATAGATTTGTTGTTTTTGTATGGATCTTTAAAACCCACATTTTCAAAATGCATTTTTCAAGACCATACCACACTCGTGTACGAACACCATAATTTGACACAAATAATTTTTTTTTTCTAAATCCTTTAAAATTAAGTTACCTAACACACCAAAGATTGATGATAATACTTTTCCTTAATTTTTTATTGAACTATAAAGGTAAATTTTGAAACGTCTCGTATACAAAAACCATAATTTGATCAAAAAATCACTTTTTTCCAAAAATCCTTTTTTTTTTTTTCTTTTTTTTTTAAACTTCAAAAGAATTGAATGTAGATTGAAGACATATAAATTAATTTTAAAAAAATTATACTATAAAAAGTTATTAAAGTTTTAGTCAACATCGCTATTTTACATTTAGGTAGCACCTTTGATTAAAAAATAATACATAAATAGTAAATAAAATCATAATACTATTAAATTTATATTTCTAAAATTAGGATAGTGAGAGCTCTTATGGGTTTTTGTTTCATAAAAAAAATTGATCAGGAAGACCCTCTAAAAATTATGGCAAGGCATGAATTTGTCAATTCAATGCCTTAGCCAAATCTTAAGAAGTCAAGGCATAGGTTTGGTCTCACTAAGCTTATCCCAAACCAAAATCCAAAGCAAAAAAATAAAATCCCGCCCCATGTTGTAAGAAACGGGCACCCATTACTTGAAACTCAAAAAATGGATACCCATTTTGAAAAATTAAAAGTGGAATTTAATATCCCAAAAAAAAAAAACATTGAAATTTTTAGAAATAGGTCCACATTATTTAAAATTAAAAAACAAATACCCAATTTCGAAAAAATAGGTAGTTGTTTTTGAAAAATTCAATTTTTTTATTTTTTCAAAACAGTTACCCATTTTTTAAATTTAGGATTGGGTGCATGAGCCGAATACAACTGCCCATTTTAAAAAATTGGTTCCCTGTTTCTTAAGAGGTCTCATTCTATAGAATTACGGCCCAACTTTATGTATTCACCCCTTTCATCCTTATTTTTTGTTCCGCTTTTGTTCTATTATCCCGTGATTAATATTTTTAATTTAATGATCTTATCTTACTTGATTATTACGTTCCTCATTATTTTGGTTAAGTTTTTCTTTTTCAGAGATGCCTACCATAGTGAAATATTATTTTCGTCTTTAGCTGAGTGCTTCATTTTTTCGTAATTTTAAAGACCATCTATGTATAATTTGTTTTCCTAAAGCTACAACTCCTACCTATCATGAAGACCGATTCTTAGATCATGACCTTTTTATCCTTTATCATCAGAAGATCTTATCTATGTTATTTTGTTTTCATCGTAGAACTATATAAGAGATCCATATCAAAACATATATTGGAACATACGATACAATTCAAATCGAATTTTTTTTTAAAGTTTATAATATTGATATACCCAAAACATAAAGTTCACATAGGCACACTCAACATGAATGGATGCTTTAGTCTTTTATGTTGGTTTGAAGTAGATTTCTAACTATTTCTTATAGTCTTTCACCATACTGATTTATTATCTTGTGCAAAGGTCTATTGATTATAATAGGGGTAGGCATAGATCATCAATCCAAGATAGATATAATAAGCTTAAGGAGGCTGAGGTCTATTAAATATGAAATTGGGATAACTAACCGATAGGTAAACTAGAAATTTTATGTTTTGTAACCGCGTGGATCTTAATTAAGTTTGTAACTATTTTAATATTTTAATTATAAGTCTATTGAATGCTTAAATTTTCTATCTATGGTTTAGTTAATGTGTTTGTTTTATCCTATTTGACTAATGATTTTAATGAGTATGTTGCAATCGTCATCCCTTGCATTTGCTAAAGCATCTGTTTATTTGTTTCCTTCCTTGTATATATGTAGAATCTAAATTGGCCTCTAATTTGTCCATTAATTCTAAAGCCCATTATGATTTGGAGTTGACTTGCTAATTCAGTGTTTCTCTTTTCCTGATTATGTGTAAAATAACTTGAGACTCTCCTTCAATAACCAACTTCTTGATACTGATTTCCAAGATTAAGTGAAACCCTTATATTAATGCTTCAATTTATTCCACATTGTTAGTGACCTTACCTAAAAATTTGGCTTGTTTGACTAACCATTCTTGATTATCATTACAAATGATACAAGCTAAGCCTGAATTACCACAATTGGCTCTTGATGATGTTGGAAATGTAATGCAAACTAGGTGACTGAGAGGTGGGGTGAATTAGTAACCACTTAAAACTTCTCTTCTTTAATAAAATTTATTATGTTATCTAGTTTACTTTCATGCATGAAACATAAATCAATAAAGTAACATCACCATAACACTTTGACACAAGATTGGTAATTGAGAAACCCTCCAAGTAGAAGGTAAAATTAGGGTGGGGATCACTGATGTAACAACCAATCTTTCTTGTATCCTAAGATCTCTTAGGGTTTCTTTAGGTCATTCACTTGATCAAATAGAGCTTGGACTCACCTTATACTCCTTAGGACTATATTCAAGAAGTCCCAAATGATTCAATTGGTGTCCATCAATTAGGTAGAACAAACATGCTTGCTAACTCACCAACACCACAAGTAACCCCAAATGTTCATTTGAATTCCCCACTAGATGATTTACCATCTAGGAAGGTACTTAAACTTCATTCAAGGTCCTCAGTCAAAATTAGATTTGAAACCCTAATTGAGTTCCAACTACCAAGCAATAATGCACTCAAATGCTTGTAATAGGGCTACAAGCAATTAGCCCTCCAAATGAAGTGAAACTCTAATATTTTGTAAAAATCCTTAACAAGGGGTCAAACAAACCACCAATATAGATCTCCATTTCAAAGACCTTAAGGATTTTTGGGGTCTAGGGTTCCCAATCTCTCCATACAGTACGAACACAAATTTAACCTTAAAAAATTGGTTTTGAGGGTTTAGCAAGCAGTCTGAGGCAAAGATGATTTTTCGCACCTTAGGGCTTCTCTCAATTCTTTCCACTAGGATTGGGGTTAATCCACAAAACCTTCTAACATGTTCCAAGATTTGGTTGAAGGATCACAATTTTTAACCACTCCAAATCCGCTTGCTCTACATTGTGATCCCTAACCAAGTTACCAAAGACTTGCCTAGGGCATCACTTCAAAAATAGCTCCTTAGTATTCAAGGGCCCCATCTACACTATAAAAATTGTACATAGATTCATGTTCCAAATCCCAAAATTTCATACATAATTTATGGTGGGAAGTAGCCCTATGACCCCATTTTTGCAAACAACTTGATTTAGAATAGTAGGATAGTGGAAACCAAAATAATTTTCTCAAGCACCAAAACTCTATGCAAATGACAAACTAAATCCATAAAAAATCTGAAAACAGCCTACTTTAACACTTCCAATATAGAAAAATCCAAATCTAATCCCTATACAAGCCAAGAGCACTCAAAAACATAAAATAGTTACTAAGAACTTGTTGCTCAATCTGTACAATCCAAAAACTAACTTCTCCAACCCCTTGAACAGGTTGAGAATCATCTTATATAGGCTTACCATGAGTGCTCCTAAATTTTTCAAATATTTATCTCCTCTTCTTAGTAAAGTTGCATATAATGTAAGAAAAGATGTCAATGTTCTCATTGACAACATTGACTACAATTTAGAAACTTTTACATCTTGTTGAGTTAGAACCTCGGACTTTCTACAAAGGCCATGAAAATTTTCATAATGTCTAAATATGACTTAAAACACCTAAATATGGTCTCAAAACCCCGATTTGATCATTTTACCCTTCTAGGCCCCTAAACACCTGGTTTGGCCTAGTAAGCAACTAGAAGCAACTTTGACCTATTTGGGCTTGTCAAATGTAACACCCATATTCTTTGGAATACATGAGTCCCTTTTATTCACCTCATGGTGTGGCTACCACCAATACAACCCAAAATCCAAAAAGGTTCCCTAGGTATTCCTTAGCCCACCTAGGTGCCCCTACACCATACTCCCCAGATTGAGAAAAAGCTATGTCACTCATGTGGACAAAAAGTATGTGCTGATATCTAGCTTTTTGAAGTCTTCTATAGTAATCCATCTGGCTTCTAAGTTTGGTTGGTGTCTCCACTTGATAAGGTGCTCCATGTACACCTTATTCCTAGTGGCTTTCTTGATTCTTGAATTTATCACCCTTTCAGCTTCCAACTTGTTGGTAGAAGGGAATATTGTAGGTTCCAAATCATCCTACAATCCTTTACTATTGTGAGCATTAGTAGGCTATGGTCTTTTTAACTAAACCAAGTCTTGCACATTAAAAACTAGAGATATGCCCAAATTTGATGGTAAATCAACCTTGTATGCATTTTCTCTATATTTTTCTATGAGGTTACAAGGTCCTACTCTTTTCATCTGCAACTTAATAGGTACACCTTTTGACAATCTTGTCTTGTTTAAGTGCACCATGACATAATCTCCAATGGAGAACTGAATGTCCCTTCTCCTTTCATCTATTTTTGCTTTCAGCTTTTGGGTATTTTCTTGGATGGTCTTCCTAACTTGCTCTTGTATTTCCATCATTGTTTGGGAAAAATCACCAACATTTCCACCTCTATATTCCATGCTTCCAAGATCTCTAAACTCACATACACTTCTAGGATGCATTCCATAGAAAATTTCAAATAGACTTTTCTTTGTGGTCCTATTCTTGGTATTATTGTATGAATATTCTTCTTGGGAAATAACCATATCTTGTGTTTTCCAATCCTCCTTAGTTAAGCACCTTAAGATATTGCCTAGTACCCTCTTGACCACTTTAGTCTAACCATCAGTTTGAGGATGGTATGTTGATCCAAATGATAAGTTTGTGCCAAGTCTACTCCACAAGGTCTTCCAAGAGTGACTCATCAATTTCACATCCATGTCTCAAACTATACTCAATGAAAGTCCATGAATCCTCACAACCTCTTTGAATAATAGGTGTGCAATGTGGCTTGCATCATTAGTAGTTTCACATGGTATAAAATGTCCCATCTTACTGAACCTATCAACAACCACATAGACACTATCATAGCCTTCTTTTGTCTTGGGTATACCCACTATGAAATCCATGCCCACACATTCCCATGGCCTATTGGGGAATGGAAAGGGTTGATAAAGACTTGCAATACTCATCGCTCCTTTAGCTTTCATACACACCATGTATTGTTCCACATACTTATTTAAATCTCTGACTAGTTTAGGCCAATAGTAGAATCTTTGGACTAGTTCTAAGGTTTTGCTGACACCAAAGTGTCCACTTAGACTCTCATTGTGTTTCCTTGGTACTAGGTTCTCTCCTATTGATCCCCTTGGCACAGACAACTAATTACCCTTAAAGAGAAATCTATTTTGTAAGGTAAAATCAAAAAAAAATCTATAAACATGGTTCTCAAAATTAGAGCATACCTTGTATGCTTTTACAAAGTCTTTATCCTTGTTATAGAGATTCTTAAAGCTCTCTCTATTCCAATGCTATGTAGCTGAAATTCTTCGATAGCCAACAACCACCTACTCAAGGCATCTACTACCTTGTTCATTTGGCCTTTCTTGTGGTTAATTGTGAAATTGAATGCCCGCAAGTACTCCATCCACTTCAAGTCCATATTACTCAACTTTTCTTGAGTGTTGGTGTAGCTTAAGGCCTAATTATCAATAAATACCAAGAGATGGTATGTCCACTTCCTAAGGGACTAAACTAGGGTATAGATTTCAATGTCATAGGAAGAATATTTCTTTTTTGTCTCAATGAGCTTTTCACTAAAGAAGGCTACTAGCCTACCTTCTTGACTCAACACTCCCCCTATTACTAGGCCACTTGCATCACATTCTAGGGTGAAGAGTTTTTCAAAGCTAGGTAGCTGCAAAACAGGTTGGGTAGCTCCTTGTTTCTTGAGCATCTCAAATTATTTTTCAGTTTCTAAGGTCCATCTAAACATGGATGCCACCCTTTATGGTATCTAGGAGAGGTGCACATATGCCACTAAAATTTCTAATAAACTTCCTATAGAATTTAGCTAGACCATGAAAACTCCTTACCTTAGTAGATGTAGTAGGTCGTGGCCAGTTTAGGATTGTAGAAACCTTCTCTTGGTCCATCTTTAGGGTCCCCTTAGACATCATAAAGCCTAGGTATACAAGCTCTTTCTTGAAGAAGTCACACTTCTCAAGGTTGATAGAAATGTTTTCCTCATGAAGTCTTTACAATATTGCCTCCACATTCTTGATGTGTTCCTCCTTAGTTTTTCTGAAGAAAAGTATATCATCTAGATACACCACCACAAATCGTCCTATGAAGTCTTTAAGAACCTCATTCATGACCCTCATGAATGTGCTAGGAGAATTGGAGAGACCAAATGGCATCACTATCTATTTATAGAGCCCATCTATAGTTTTGAATGTTGTCTTTCCATTCATCTCCCTCCTTAATCCTAATTTGGTGGTACCCACTCTTCAAGTCTAATTTGGTGAAGTACATTTCTCCTCCAAGGCAAGCCATGAGATCCTCAATCCCAAGTATGGGAAACCTATACCTAATTATGATTATTTTTAAGGTTCTTAAGTTTGTGCATAATCTCCACTTTCATCCTTTCTTGGATGCTATCACAATAGGGACTACACATGGGCTTATGCTCTTTTGAATTAGACCTTGGTCCATTAATTCTTGTACTTTTCTTGCTACTTCCAAGTTTTGGTTTGGAGTGAGCTTGTATGCTACTTTGTTAGCTAGGGATGCACTAGGCACAAAGTCTATTTGGTGGCTTATTGATGTGGCATATTAATGTCTCAATTTTTATAGAAGTTTCTTTGGGCTTTGTCAAAATATTTCCAAAATACTTGTTTTAAATGTCTTATAAACTTATGCTGAATGTAGAAAGAACCTATGGATAGTGGGTATGACTAACTTGCTTAATGTTATATATAAAGTGCAATATTTCATATAAATGTTTTAACCTATGTTTTAATATTTGAATAAGGGTAGAAATGTTGTTGTATGCATTTGAATGTTTCTAATTTGCAAGAAATGAGGAAGTGGTGCAAAGAATGGCAAGCACTAAATTAAAGAAGGAGTAATGAAGATCTGTCATAGCATGAGAAGTAGTGATCAGTTATGGGTGATAAGTCATGTCCATGAACAGAGTTGTTTTAGAAAGCCAACTTGTTACATTATCTACAGACCATTATTCTATTACTCAATCAATGTTCTAAAAGTCATGGTTGTCATCCCACCTTTGTCTACCGATGATGTTTTCTCACAACTTTTATGTTATGTTTGTAATAAGTACCCAATCCTCTATATAATGGATTTGGGGAAGGATTTTTAGTTTTTGGAGATAGACATATATGGATATAGAATGATGCAATGTTAGTTTGAGATCAGAGTTATCTTCTTGTTGTTTTTGTTCATGAATTATTCAGTAATGTAATCAGAGAAGAATTTCAATGAGAAAGTAATTTTGGAATATCTGTTGTGTTCTTAGTTAGCTAAATCCAACCAAGGGGGCCCACTTGGGAGGTAGAATAGATTTAGGTAGAGTAGATTTATCTCTTGCAATTTATTGTATTAGTTTTTTTAGCATTGTCACTATAAAATTTCCTACAACACTTGTGGAAAACCATCATAGTGGATGTTTGAATTGTTAGCTAGCTCAGAATTACTCTTTTGAAGTTTTTTGCAATTATCTATTGTTAATCCTAGCATACTTGTTGTTTTGAATCAGTAGTATAGATTCTTTTTGTGCATTTTACTTTCTTGTAGCATAGGTTTTGAGACTCTTTAAGGAACCTAGTGCAAATATTGCGCTAACCCATTTCAAGTCCCACATCCCTGGGTTGATGATTCAAATGCATTTTATGATGGAATAGATGATTTTTAGAATAGATATAGATTCCTTAAGGGGAATAATGGTGTGATTAGCTTCATCTATTATGGAACCACTACATTTTTGGTGTCATTTTCGAGGATGGTGTCAAACTAAAAACCTTCATGAGTCTTGTATTTTTAGACTAGTATGTTAGTTAGAAACCATAAGATTGAGAGCTTGATTCACAAATCACCAATTCAATTACATGAATTGAAGAGGAAGACCACAAAATGAAAATGGAAGATTTCTTCGATGGCAACCTATTAATTTGAATGATGAAATTGAAGAAGTTGAGTTGCCTTTTGAAGATGCAAGCCCTATCCTTCCTATAGAATCATCCTCAAGGGAGGAACTTTTGGATACAAGTGGCCTTCAACCTTTTGCTTAAATTTTGGCCATTTTCCTTGATAGTATTGCTACAAACCACTAGTTGTTAGTAGTCCAGTGCCCAATATCCCTTTTCAACAACAATCTCATCATCAAATACCTCCAATAATGGCACAACCTAGTTTTCCATTTCCTCTCCCAAGCCTTGTAACCAATCCTAATCTCAAAAATATACCCCCAAATGCTCTTCCAAAGGTTTATGGCCTAACAACTAAAGAACTTGATACTTTCTTGCTTGAGTTTGACATACTCTTTAATAGCTTTTACTATAAAACTGATGGCCATAACCTCAAATTATTTCTAGCAACAGTAAAAGTGTCAGCTTTATGATGGTTCATGAGCTTAGGAGCCAATGCAGCAACTAGTTGGGATGAAATGAAAAATCTGTTTCTCAAAAAATACAAAGAGTATCGAAGAGAACATTATTAAAGAGGAGATGATATATTTAGAATATCACAAAAGGAAGAAAAATCATTGGAAGACTATGTTTCATGTTTCTTGTACACACTACAAAAGAACCCTCAGCATGTGTTGTCCGAGGATTCACAAAAACTAGTCTTTTTGAGAGGTGTGCATGATAATTTTCTAGAAGCACTAGACCTGATGGCTAGTGGTGATGTATATCAATCTTCCTAGGATGACCTCAAGAAAATCTATCAAAACTATTTGCAGTCAACTATGAAGAAAGGAAAATGGCCTCATTCCATAGTCACTAAAGGAATTAGTTAGGGTATTTCAAAGCTCAAGATATCTAATCAGCTCTCAAATTTCAAGTAGGACATTATAAATGATGTCACTACATATCTTGACACAATGACTACAAAGAAGAAACATGTAGATGCTAAGGTACAACTAGCTAAATACTATCCAAACTACTAGAATCAAAAGAAAGATTGTCAATGCAAAATAATCTCTAGCATGGAAAACCAACATCTTCCAAGATAGATGGAGAGGATTAGCAAGTATTCTTCATTACTTAATGTCAGCCATGGGCTCAACATCAAAGTATGCCTCAAGACTATTTGTCAAATTCAAATTCATATGGTAATCAATGGCAAAACCATAATACCCAAGGTCCTCCACATTATAGTCAACCTAATTGGAATAATGCTTGCGAAAATAATCCAGAACAGCTCCAATGGCCTTAGAATTCCCAATCTTCATGGCCAAACCAATAGAATAATCAATGGCAGAACCATCAAAACCAATGGCAACCACCGCAAGGGAATTGATAGTCTACAAATAAATGGAGAGGATCTCAGAAATGGCCTAATCAAAATAATAGTACTCCACAAATACCACCCCCAATCCAACAACCTACACTAATGCCACCACCTAGGAATCTTGGACCTCAAAAGAAAACCTGGTCACCTGCACAACCCTAGCCAAATCTGAAAAACTAGCAGTCACAACAACCCATGTACTCTACTAATGCTCAACAACATCCTGCTTATCCTCTAAATGTTGCAAATATACATTTGAGATCTAGTACAACAATACGAACCCCTAAACCTCCTCTTATAACTGAAATACTAGATACTCCTATAGCATTAGAACCCCCAATTTCTAAAGTGGTTGACCCAACTGATGTCACTAGTTCAGCTCAAACCTAGTCAATAGTTGAACCTCCTTTTCTAGAGAAGCTCGTACAAAGTAAACCTATCCAAATAGAGGAATATTGTTTTGATATTATTAATTAGTTAAAGAACATGCATGTCCAAATATCCCTATCCCAAGCTATTAAAGATGTTCCCATCTATGGCAAAGCCATTGGAGAAGCCTGCCTGAATAAGCCAGGGGGGAACAAAAAGGACCCAACTACAGTCCATGTTGTAGGACAATTGGCTAACATTATGTTGGGAAAACTTATCACTCCTAAATATTTCGATCTAGGTAGTCTAGTTGTGAATGTGATTATAAATGATCAGTTTTTTAAATAAGCTTTAATTGATCTTGGTGCTACTATAAATGTCATAACCAAGGATACTATGAAGAAGTTGAACATAAAAGGATCAAGGCCTACTCCAACAATTCTACAACTTGCAGATAGCTCTACTGTCACTCTTAATGGGATGATAGAAAACATAATTGTAACCCTAGACTCTTTAGAGTACCTTGTAGACTTCATGATCCTGTCTCCAAAGTCAATTTATCTAGTTACGTTGTCATTCAAGGATGACCATGGTTAGCTATAGCTGATGCAAATATAAGCTATAGGTCAAGGAATCTAACCATATCCAATAGTCAAGCAACAAAGAGAATTGATTTATATCCTCCAGCACAACTATAAGAAGATTTAAGAACATATGTCTAGCTAGATTAGGGGATGAAGAAGAAGAGCTAAACTCTATAGCACAACTTATGATGTTACATAGACAATATTTCCTAAACCTGCAAGAGAAGGATTTAGTAATTTAGAGTATTCTTATTAACACTGTGGTAGAAAATATTGTATCTGATAGCTCCATGTTAGAGTTAACAACATATGAGGAATGCAATGAGAATTGTATTCTGTGCAAAGAACTACACATTATTCATCAACTCTTACCATGTGAATTAGATACAAGCCCAATATCTAAAGCTACCATGATTGATTCTACCACTACTGTTGAGTTGTCAAAAGGTCATAATCTTCACATCAATCCCATATTATCTTCTACCCAGATGAAATAGTTAACAGAGCTGCTCCAAAAACATGAAAAGGATTTTGCATGGGACTATGGAGATATGAAAGGGTTGAGTCTTACATTATCCACTCATAGAATATACATCAATGAAGGATGTTTGCCACTCTATCAACCCTAGAGGAGGATTAATCCAGCCTTCAAAGAAATAGTTAAAACTGAATTGCAAAAGTTGCTTGACGCTAGTTTCATCTACCCTATATCTGATAGTAAATGGGTCTCACCTCTAGTCATAGTGCCTAAAAAGGGAGGAAAATGGTGGGTTTGTTTAGATTATAGAGAATTAAATAAAGTAACAAAAAGGGATCACTTTCCTTTACCTTTCATTGATGAAGTTCTAGACACTCTGGCTAGTAAGAAGTATTTCTCTTCTCTAGATGGGTATAGTGGTTATAATCAGATAAGTATAGCTCCTAAAGATCAAGATATAATAATATTTTCATGCCCATGGGGTACCTTTGCATATTTTTTCTTACCATTTGGCCTATGCAATGCCCCTGCAACCTTTCAAAGAGCTGTCATCAACATTTTTGCTGATATATCACATGATTGCATGGAAATATATATGGATGATTTTACAACATTTGGAGTCTCCTTTGAGGAAGCCTTGAAGAATCTTGAAAAGATACTTGTCTGATGCAAATAACATAATTTATCCCTCAATAGAGAGAAATGTTTGATGTTCATCCAAGAAAGAGTAGTGCTTCATCATTTTATATTAGCTACAAGAATACAAGTGGACCCATCTAAGATAGAGGTAATCCTAACATTTCCCATACCTACAAAATCAAAGGATGTCAGATCTTTTTTAGGTCATGCTAGCTATTATAGGAATTTTATAAAAGATTTCAGTAAAATAACTAGTCCTTTGTATACACTATTGACTAAGGAAGCTACATTCATTTGGACACCCAAATGTAATGAAGCGTTCCTACAGCTTAAGAAAATCCTTACTATAGTCCCATTTTTAAAGGGACATGATTGGTCAATGCCATATCATATACATACTGATACATCAAACCATGCCTTAGGTGTTGTATTAGGACAAGAACTTATTAATCTTGAAAAATCCATCTACTATATTAGTAAAAGCCTTCATGGACCTAAATTGAATTACACAGTGACTAAAATAGAAATTTTAACTATAGTCTATGCGTTGAACAAATTTAGGCATTATGTAGCTGGATATCCTATTTTTGTTCATACTAATTATTCTACCATAAGGTACTTAATGAGCAAACCTACTATAATTGGTAGATTGGCAAGATAGATCGTTTTGTTACAAGAGATTGATCTTACCATTATTGATAAGCCAGGAAAATCCATTTTAGTTGTTGACCATTTGTCTAGACTACACATTCCTGATGAGGATCCAACTCCAATTTAAGATACTTTTCTAGATGGGCACTTATTCCACATAGCAACTCATATGCCATGGTATGTAGACATAGAAAATTATCTTGTTAGAAATCATATGCCCCCACACTTCTCTTACAAAAAAAGGACGAAGCTAGCAAAGAAAAGTTTTCATTATTCCTAGATAGATAACAATCTCTTCTATGTTGGACCAAACTAGGTCATGAGCAGAGGTGTTAAGGAGGATGAGATATATGATATATTACATTCTTATCATGATGAACCATGTGGAAGCCATTTCATAGGAAACAGAACAAAACTCAAGGTACTTACAACTAGATATTATTGGCCAACATTACATAAAGATGCAGTAGCTTATACAAACAACTATGACAAATGCCAAAGGATGGGTAGACCAACCAAAATTTATGATATTCCACTCACTCCAAAAATTGTAGTAACACCTTTTGACAAGTGGGGTATGGACTTCATAGTTCCAATTGACCCTCCATCAAATGGAAAATCCTACATATTAGTATGTACATATTATGTAACCAAATGGGAGGAAGTTAGAGAAATGAAAAATGCGAGAGATGAGAAAGTAGATAAGTTCTTGAATGAAGAAATATTCACCCATTATGGAGTGCCTAGAGAAATTATCACAAATCAAGGAGCTCAGTTTGCATCAAATTTGATCATTGAGGTTATGAAGGAATACAACATAAGGCACCATAAATCTAGTCCTTATCACCCTCAAGAAAATGGTCAAGCATAGGTCACCAATAGAGAAAATGAAGCTATTGACCAAGACAATACACATACACAAGAAGGATTGGACTAGTAGATTGATTGAAGGTGTTTGGACATACCGAACCACATGGAAAATAACCACTAGATTCACTCCATTTGAACTTGTCTATGGTAAAGTAGCAATTTTAGCTATTGAATTTGAGCATAAAACACTATGCACTACTTTGGAGTTGAATATCAACTGCAATACAACAAGAGTGACTTCTCCACTTGAATTCCCTAGATGAAATCTAGAAAATAGCTTTGGAAAGAACAAAAACCATTCAAAAATAGTGGAAGAAGTGGCATGATGCACGTATCCATAATAAATAGTTTAAAGTAGGAGACTGGGCTCTCTTATACAATTCTTGCTTCAAAGAAAATCCAGGGAAGTTGCACACTCGATGGTTAGGACCTTATCAAATCCAACATGTATTTGATAATGGAGTTGTACAACTCATGACAACTGATCCTATTCAGTTCAAGTTACTTGTAAATGGTCATCAACTACGTCTCTACCATAAGCCACAGACTAAAGTAGAGTTCCTACAACAATTTCAACCAACCAGTGCACCAACTCTTTTGAACACAGTTCCTATAGTAGAAGATGAAAATCTTCTTGCTGCAGCCATGCAATGAAAGAATTCTAGGAACCTTCATAAAAAAACCTCATTTGAATATGAGGCACCATTCTTCCATTAACTTTTGTCATTCTTCATATCAACCCATCTCATGTCTCTATCTGCCATCCATCCACATTCCATGTTCCACATCACCAACACTCTATTTTTCTTGCTTTCAATAAATAAAATTGTCAACAATTTCTATGATCATCATCCTTCACCACCTCATCAACTTGCATTTAGATATACAATCACAAATTTGTAGGTACAATAATTTCTTTTCCTCTTTATTCATTTCTAAAATATAGGTTTTGACATTTGTATCTAATACTACATTATATATATCATGTAATAGTTAAGCCAGTTTCCCCTTCCCATGCCAAAATTTTAAAGTGAGGACACTTGTCAAATTTTAGTGGAGGGCCAAGAAAGTGTAGTAATTTCCAAATTTCACTCCACATTATCCTAGTCTTGTCTACATTAAAGAATGTACTTTGGTAGTAGTCTAATAGTTTTCATTTTAGTAATTTTTAAAATCTTTTTGTATCCATCGTACCTTTGATTGCAATTTTTTTGAAAATATCTCTTGGACTTGGCATGATTGAAAGGACTAAGAGCTATTATGGGAACATTTGACGTTAAAGCCTCAATGTATTCCATCATTAATTTATTATCATTCTACATTCTAGAAACAAAGGGGTCTTGATTATGAGAAGTGGTAACAACATACGATATTTTCAATGAGTTTTGAAAAACAAAGCAGAGGAAAATTTGCAAAAGTAATAAGAACAAAAATTTGTCACTGTAGCAAGAGTGGAAATCAGACATTTTGAAGATGGGAGGATAGATAAAGAGGTATGAGCCAGTTGTTGATAAGATTTTACTTGCAGATATTGAAGCAGTTCAACGGTTCCATGCTTGTGGATGACTCAATTATTTCTTATAGTTAACAAAATATAATGAAGAAGTGGAAATGAAGTTCATGAAAACATTTGATGAAGGAGATGCCTTAGTTTGTAGACTAAGAGTGGTTGCTACTAAGGAAAGGATAGCAGAGGTCACCGAGTTACCAACAATTGGAGAACATTATCCAAATGAGCATGATGCTAGATCTTCAAGGGCACAATTCACTCAGCAAGGTGACCCTCAACTCGACATTACAAAACAAGGATGCAAGAGACTTTTTCTTCCACCTCCATATCTAAAGTTATCAACCCACATTATCAAAAATTTAACTTGTGAAGGTAGGTTTTCGAACTTACATGCTCATCATTTCAAATTGCTTTGTTGCATATAAGGCATAACATGCAAGTTAATACTCCAAAATTTCTTTACAATATGTTATGAATTAGTGCTAATGAAACCCAAAAAGGAAATCCAAGTTCTATTTCCCATCATGCCCTTATTAAACTTCTAGTTGAACAATCCCTTAAGGATTCTTCTCCTAATTCATGGGCATAATTTGTTGAATCCAAAACCTTATAGCTGCAAGTTAATCATGCACATCAAAACTTAGAAAATGGGGAAGAAACCACATAGCCCATTCAAAATCTAGTTGTGAAGGAAAAATAACCCTCTCCTGATAAGCCCGCTAGGCCTAATTTAGAGGATGATGTGTTGAGTTCTTCTATGATAAGAGCAAGCATAAGGTTAGTGAAGAAAGCCCTAACCTGGAAAAGGAAGCCAAAAATCCCTCTATTAAGGTAACAAAAAGAAAGAGGTCTATTCCTATAGTAATTAATCTCACAACATCTACTCTAGTCACCAATAAGCCAAAATGGACCCATAAAATAGTCAAAGCTAAAGTTCCTGTACGTAGAAGCCCTCGCATGCAAGGTCAAGTACCTCCTATTTCTTTTGAAAAACCAAATGCCCTACTTTCAAAATCCCAAATAGAGTCAGTAGTTGAAGATGTCCCAGATAATTCTCCTATGCAAGAAGAGCCCCAAAACATAGAAACACATGAAGCTGAGTCTGTCAAGAAGACACCACAAGAGAATCCAAAAATATCCAAATCAAATCCTACTGTTGTTCTAGAAAAAACACCTAGCAATGAGCAACCTATCATTCCATTAGTCTCTAAATACTCCAATGTATCCCTTATACCATATAAATCTTCTTGGTACACCCAGCATTTCCAACAAGTTGCTAGAGAAGAAAAGATGAAATCAAAAAATTAAGAATATTTGTCATCAATAATTTAGTCAATATTGTTTGGTCTATATAGTCATTTTGTTTTTCAGAAAGTCTTGTGGAAACAAGAGAGACATCAGATGAAAAAGACAATATTTGACAGAGATGAAGAAATTGAAAAACTAAAGGAGCAACTAGAAAAGTAGTAGTAATAGATGAATAAAGCTTTGAAGCTAGTTGATCAAGCTATAGCCTATAGACCACCCCTAAGGGTGCATACTATGTGTTTAAAAGAATAGTTCTTGTTGTTCCAGTTAATGATGATAATGAGAAATATTAATTGTGAATTTAACAGTGGTCAAGATTTCTATAATGTGTATCAAATAGTGCCCTCATGGCAAAAGAACTTGTTCTGTGAGCTCTATCTACATAATCTCATAATCCAACAAGAAATAGAGCAGAATCCTCTATTTTATATAGGAGATGTTCACTTAAGGGATTTCATGTCATGGATGCATAATGAAACCAATTATGATAGGCAATTGGATACTTATAGGGATGTTGAGAGATCTCATCCATTACCACTCTAGGCTAAATCGCATAAGCCTTATGACCCTTTGTGAGATTGGTTCAAATTAACTTGTAGGAGACCAAAACAAAAAATTAGAGTGAAAGTGTTTGAAGAAAGGGAAAATTTTTATAAATACTACCAAACACTTCCAAATTTCACACAATAGAGAGCAATTGTAGGAGTTAGAAATTAATGGGTTCGATTGCCAAAAGCTTATAGGAAGGTTGAACCACATAGCGATATTAATTTTGAGGCAATGGTCAATAGAATGGCTAATTATACATAGTTAGGAAGGCAGATTAGAAAAGAGTTATGGATGCCACTAAACTTCCAACCTCCTACCCTTTTCTAGCCCCTGTATGAAAATAATGCTACTAGGTTAGATCCAATAGTTGAAGAAAACTTGGGTGAGCATTGGAGGTGAACTAGAGGATATTTCTACACCTTTAGAAGTGGGAAATAGGGTAAGACCACAGTGGGAGATTTGAAAGCAATGGAAAAGAAGTAAAATTCTTGAGGACAAGCGTCTACTTAGTGGGGGTTAGATGATGAGGCATATTCATGTCTCAATTTTGATATAAGTTTTATATAGTTTGAACTCACTCTTTGGGCTTTGTGAAAACATTTTCAAAATACTTGTTTTAAATGTCTTATGAACTTATGCTGAATGTAGCCAAAACCTATGGATAGTGGATATGACTACCTTGCTTGATATTATATATAAAGTGTAGTATTTCATATAAATGTTTTAAGCTATGTTTTAATATTTGAATAAGGGTAGAAATATATTTTTTTGAATTTGAATGTTTCTAATTTGCAGGAAATGAGGAATTGGCGAAAGAGTGGAAAGCACTAAATTAAAGAAGGATTAATGAAGACCGATCATAGTATGAGAAGTGCAGGTTAGTTCTAGGTGATAAGTCAAGTTTGTAAAAGGAGTTGTTTCAGAAAGCTGACTTGTTACATTATTTGTGGACCATCATTTTGGTACTCAATCAATGTTCTAAAAGTCATGGTTGACATCCCACATTTTTCTATTGATGATTTTTTCTCACAAGTTTTATGTTATGTTTGTAATAAGTACCCAATCCTCTATATAATGGATTTGGGGAAGGATCGTTAGTTAGTTTTTGGAGATAGACATAGATGGATATAGAATGATACAATGTTAGTTTGAGATTGAAGTTATCTTATTGTTGTTGTTGTTGTTCATGAGTTATTTGGTCATGTAATCAGAGAAGAATTTCAATGAGAAAGTAATTTTGGAATATCTTTTGTGTTCTTAGTTAGCTAAATCCAACCAAGGGGGCCCACTTGGGAGGTGGAATAGATTTAGGTAGAGTAGATTTATCTCTTGCAATTTACTATATTAGTTCTTGCAAAATTGTCATTGTGAAAATTCCTACAACACTTATGGAAAACATTCATAGTGGATGTTTGAATTGTTAGCTAGCTTAGAATTCCTCTTTTGAAGTTTTCTACAATTATCTATTGTTAATCCTAGCATTCTTACTATTCTGAATTAGTAGTATAGATTCCTTTCGTGCATTTTACTTTCCTACAACATAGGTGTTGAGACTCTTTAAGGAACCTAGTGCACATATTGTGCTGACCTATTTCAAGTCCTACATCCCTGGGTTGACAATTCAAATGCATTTTATGATGGAGTAGATAATTTTTAGAATAGTTATAGATTATTTAAGGGGAATAATGGTGTGATTATCTTCATCTATTGTGAAACCGCTACACTTATGACTCTTCTAGGAGGTAGGATACCAAGAGTTCCATCACTTACTATGTCCTTATATTTTTCAAGGAATGCTTGTACCTACTTTGGACTTCAATACTACTACATAACTCTAGCCCTCCTCATTCTTGAGTTCCTAAAAAATTCCTTTCTACTACACAACAAGATAGATGGAACTTTGGACTGTGATGCATATTCTTCCAATAGGGACTAGATCTTAAAGGTTCTGTCATCCTTCTTAAATTAGATAGAATTTTCCCTTCCATCATACACTACTTCTATATCAAATTACCAAGGCCTACCAAATAGTAGATGGAAAACATCCATGGGTATGATATCACACAACAATCTTTCTTTATACTCTGCTATAGAAAAATCTGCCCATGTCTGCTCATTTACCAGTATACTTTGACCATTTTTGAGCCAAGTCACTTTATAGGGATTCACATGGAGTACTTTAGTTAACTTGAGCTTATTGACTGCATCCTTTGAGATTATGTTGTTAGTAGATCCAGAGTCTACTACGATCTTGCATACCTTCTCTAAGATCTTATATCTAATCCTAAATAGAACTTTTCTATGCTTTGGTTCATCAAGGGTTGGTTTCTTAATTAGTAACCCTGCTAAAAATAAGGTTTTCACCCTTCTCTGATTCTACGTGGTCCACTTCAAATTCATTGCTATAGTTTTCTTCTTGAGCATATGTTATCCTCTTATCATGGTTAGAAGAAGAGGGCTTATTATGGAATCTGTATGCTGGATGACCTAGTTGTCCATAGCTATAGCACATCATAGAGGTAAAAGAAGAGCTATTCCTACCTAAGAATCTACCTCTATTTGAGCCTTCTTGGTTACCCCTTCCCCTTCTATAACCTCCTCTAGGAGTTCATTCATTGGCTTTCTTAGTGACTTTAGTCTCACCTTGGTATCCTCCTCTTTGTCCTTTCTAATTTATGCCTCTGCGTCTATCTTTGAAGTTGGATTCTCCTTTCTCCTTGTTCTTTTCCTTCACCTTTAGGGCTAGATAATGACACATTTCAATAGTGGTAGGTGTCCACAAACTAAGATCCTCTTGGATGTTCTACTTAAAACCACCCAAATACCTAGCCACCTTTATTGGCTCCTCTTCTTTCTTTGTGGATCTAAGGCATAATGTCTGAAACTCCTCTATATAAAAGGCCACATCTAAATCTTTTTGTTTCATTCCTTGTCTTATTTTGTGAAGTTGGATTTGAATGTCTTTTGGGAGGAAGTTCTCCTTCAACTTGATAATCATGGCTCTCTAATTGGCTATAGGATTATTGCCCATGCTGATCCTCTCATCTTGTACATACTTCAACCATGTTAAAGCTAAGCCTTTGAGTCTTGACTTAGCCAATTTTTTGTGCCTTTGATACCCCTTCACACTTAAAATAGTTCTCCATACAATCCATCCAATCCATCACTATATCTATATCCATAATTTCCACTAAATAGTGGCACACCCTCCAAAGCTTTCCCTCCCAAGGCTTTAATAGATTTCAAGGAGGATTCCTCATTCAAGATAAGGTCTAGTTCAAGTACAACATCCTCTTCTACTACCTCCTTACCCTTCTCATTGTCTTCTTCTTCCTTCCTTTTAGATACATCAACAACTTCATCCAACTTTTTCTTCACCTCTTCCAATGCTACTTCAAGGAGTCTATTTTTCTCCTTTTTTCTCATCTATTTATTTGGCTAGTTCTACATTAGTCATCATGCTAGACTCGCCTATTGGCTCTCCAATAGCTCCAAACATACACCACTTCCCAAGTTCTCAACTTGTTCTGATACCACTTTGATGTAACAACCAATATTTCTTCTACCCTAAGATCTTTAGGGTTTATTTAGGTCATTCACTTGACCAAATAGGGCTTCTACTCACCCTATACTCCTTAGGACTCTATTCAAGAGGATCCAAACCATTCAATTGGTGTCCATCAAATAGGTATAACAAACATGCTTGCTAACTCACCTACACCACAAGTAACCCCACATGTTCATTTGAGTTCCCTAATGGATGATTCATCATCTAGGAAGGTACTCGAACTGCCTTCAAGGTCCTCAAAAAACCACCAATCTAAAAACCCTTTTCAAAGACCTTAAGTATATTCGAGGTCTAGAGTTCCCAATCTATTCATATAGTACGGGCACAAATTTAGCCTTAAAGGAAGGGTTTTGAGGGTTTGGAAAGTAGTTTAAGGAAAAGATGGTATTTCCCACCACAACACCTTCTAACATGTTCCAAGATCTGGCTATAGTATCACAATATTCAACCGCTCCAAAACCACTTGCTCTACACTGTGATCCCTAACCAAGTTACTAGGGCATCACTTTGAAAAATGAATCCTTAACATGGGATCTTCACTGTAGAAAATGTACATGGAGTCATTTTCCAAATCCAAAAAGGTCATACACAACCTACAATGGGAAGTGGACCTATGACCCCATTTTTGCAAACAACCTAATTTAGAACAATAGGTTAGTGGAAAACAAAATAATTTACTCAAGCACAAAAAATATATGAAAATGAAAAAATAATTCCACACAAAATCTCAAAACAACCTATTTTAACACTTCCAATAAAGAAAAGTCCAAATATAATCCCTATACAAGTGAAAAACACTCAAAAACATAAAATTATGACTAAGAACTTGTTGCTCAGTTTGTACAATCCAAAAACTAACTTCTGAAACCCCTTGAAAAGATTAATAGTGTACCCATATAGGGTTACCATGAGTGCTCTGAAGTATTTCAGGCAATTATCTCCTCTTCTTGGCAAACATTCAAAAAATGTAAGAAAAATTATCAATGTTGTCATTGACAACATGTACAAGAATTGAGCAACTTTTACATCTTATCAAGTTAGACCCTCAAAATTGCACCAAATGGCATGAAAATTTGCATATTTTGAAAAGACTTAAAACACCTAAATATGGACTCAAAACCCCTATTTGACCATTGTACCCTTATAGGCCCCAAAACACCTAGTTTGGCCTAGTGAGTAGCTAGAAGCAACTTTGACCTATTTGAGCTTGTCAAACCTAACACCCACATTCTTAGGACTACATGAGTCATTTTTATTCACCTAGTGGTGTGGATATCACCACTAGAAACCAAAATCCCAAAAGGATCCCAAGGTCTTCCTTAACCCACCTAGCTGCCCCAACACCAATGAGACCCACAATTATTCACTACCACAGTAATAAATTTGGCTTGTTAGGGATTACAATTAATCACTTATGATGATCTAATTGATTAATAATAAGAAGGACTATTACATCCATCTTTTTAAAGGATTTATACAATATAATTAAGTATGTATTGGGTTAGGAGTTTCTGTAAAGGATTGTAAGGTCTACCTTGTTAAAGGATTTGGAATTGATGCACTTGTTAGGATGAATTAGTGGATTTATCTATGCTATGAAACTATGTTTTGTAATGAAGTTCTTTTTAAGTAAACTGGTCACCTAACTATGATAGATGAGTCTCTACCTTTCCTTTATGCTACTTGTATCCCTCTAAATTTTCTACTTTTTTCATATTCGCTTGTATGTAATGTTCTTCAACTCATAGTACATTGTTTTGATGATCAAAGTAACTTATATTTATATCTATCGAAATAATTATATTAATAGGTTGGCTACAACTTGAATAATTTCAAAACTAATTACCAAGTTAGCTTAGTGATGATACTCAAGTCCAAAATCTTACACAAACTCGATACTGTAGATTCTTGGGCAACATTGTCAACTCGATAAACTCTAGCACTCAATTGATAATGGATGTATGGTCCATACAGATGACTCAACAAACTTGGCTGACTTAGTTCACATAGTTCTACCTTCTTACTTCTTATTCTAAAAAAAGAATGGTTACTGACTCAGTTAACATTAGAACTCGATAGATATTGTATACTCTGTTGACACTAAAAATTAGTGAATACTATCAAGTCAGTTGACACTACTCTTTTCTTTCTTGGTTAATCCTGTTAACTTAGTTTATTCAAGAGCTCAGTTAATACTATTGTCTAGTAGCTTGGTCACTATTGACTTCTCATAATGACTAAGTGTTTTAGCACTAATTGACAATATGTCTTTCCATAAAGTCTATAATCTTCCTCTTTGGCAATGCTGACAAAAAAACTTATCATGCACAAATTCTAAATTCTAAATTTCTTAGTCAAACTCTCCCTTTAGGTATGCTCTATTCTGTAGCTTGGTTTGCATTGAGAACTCTACAAGTTAGGTTGAAAAGAAAACTCTATTTTATTTTATTTTCAAAATTGTTTTTGTTTATCTTGTTTTTACATATCTTTTTCCTATGCATATTTCCTCAATTCTATACATATCCCCCTTTATATGCATAAGTATATAATTTCTCCTTTTTTTTTTGTTATAGATGCCTAAAATTTACAATGTTATGCCAAAATGAAAGAGAAAATCATGATGTACGTTCCAAATAAATGATATAGTCTTATCCTAGTTATCTTATACCACCTTTAGCATGTGTAGATCAATCTAAAGCTCTGTTGATAACTCTAACATGTGATCTTCCACCGAGAGGTTTGTGTCATTAACTAGTGTCTTTGCATGATCCATTCTCTTTTACATAATTTCCATATAGGGAAGCATCATACTCTATGTATCTACTAAGGTTTCCTTTATTCTAGCCTCTTCTCTTAATAGGTCTACTAGAAGATCTATCAAAAATATAACTTGTGCAAAATGATTTGAGCTGGAACTTGGGTTAAGTGCTAATTGAATTGCACTAGCCTTCAAATCAATATCAATCATAGCCAATTTATCTTTTATTTCCTTGGTAAAATTGGTTGTATCACAAAAATTTGGAAATAGAGATACAAACACAATATTTTCTAAAGAAGAAATTAAAGTAAACAATTATACTTGATCAATGGCTATCTTCCTTGCTATATTGTCTAGCACTTTACTCTCAAACTTCCTTTTATCTTTCTCAAGGTGTTTGCCCTACCCATCTATGTCTTCATTGAACTTACATACAATTTTAGTCAATTTTTCAATGATAGAATTTTTTTCATTTACCTCAATAGATAATGCATCCATGAATATATCTTTGATGTCCTCTAGGACTTTTCTTCTATGTCTTTTTTCCCTTAGCATCTACTTTTTTTTCTCTTTTCTTCCATAGTTCTCCAAGTATGTCCATTTTATTAGTAGATAGATTTTATTGGTCCCAATTTGGGATTACAATCTCTTCATCCAGATCAATGTTATCAAAAACCTTTCCTTTTCCTTTTCCCTTGACAACTGATGAAGGTATGATCTCCTTTCCTTCTTCAACTAAATCCTTCTTTGGATGTATCTTTGTTGATACACTAGGAACCTATTGGTTGGTTACTACTGGTAGAGAACTCAATGACGATGTAATAGTTTTCACTTCACTTCTTTGTTGAATTGGGTTCAACTTAGTAGACTATAGCTTGTGTGCTTCCTTAGGAGGAGTGGTTGGGCGGGATGCCTTGACCTCTACAATAATATTCTCAAGATCAGACTCTTGAATTGTCTGAACCTCTAGTAGGTTTCCCTCTTCTTTGATATCAAAATTTGTTTTCCAAATATTGGATGTGGACTATACAACATCTTGTATTTTGTTTAATATATTTGAAAAACTTTAAATCTAGGAGTTTGTCTCCTTTCATGCTTAGGCATTGCCTCCTTTATTCCTTCTTAGAGAGAATTGATTTTTTTTTCCTTAGAGTCTACTCTATGATGTATTTCTCTGTCTTTATTCCATTAGCCCAATGAAAAGAAACAAACTTTAGTAGGGCTTCAGGGACTTTCCTTTTAAGTTTAGAAGATTCATACTTCTATTTTATAATCTTATCAACCAATGCATCTTCAATTTTCTTCTTCTACTCTTTACTTATGGTTTCATATTTCAAATATATGAAATTTGTCATCCATTTACCTTCCCTTAATGCTTTTAGTCTTTTTTTAAAGGTGGGTGGTGTCTTATTTAGAGAGATGATTGGAGTGTTTTCTTCATCTTCATCATCATCCTCATCCTCAAGACTCAATTTATTTCTTATCCTCTTAGGTTCGGTAGCAGTGATTACAAGGGTGGAAGACCTTGCTGGTTTCTTTGATGATATCTTTGATCGAGTCTTAACCTTCTTCTTAGTAGGTTTCTCTACCTCTTCTTTCTCTTCATCATCTTATTCTTCTTCTTCCTCTTCTATATCATCACCTTTCCCTTTAGTAAGTGTGAGAGGTGAGTCTATTTTGGCAAGTTTCTTCTCAAGGTTTTCGACCCTTCTCTTTCCTCTATTCAAGATTTGAGGAATCTGAACCTCAAGTGAGATTCTGGTCTTTGTGTCTTCATATGTTCCAAAGTATGTATCCTTGGGGTCTATAGGCTCATTGAATAGAAACTCAATGATATCTTTGGTTTCATCAATGCTTATACTATATGCAAAAGGTTTCACTGATGCAATCGTAGGTTTGACTGCCTATATATTTACTTTTTCATTGTCAAACATGAAGTATATGTCTTTCTCATAATCATATAAAAATTGCTTATGGATCCTAAATCTACTCTTCATTCTCTCCTTAAAGTTTTAAAAATATGAATCCATGATGCCTTCAAATTATCACCCATTTCATCAATGAACTCATTAATCTAATATAGCATGCAGGTGTCTTTCTTTCACACAATTGTTCCTTTTGATGGACATAATTTTTTCACATAAAATAAAAATAAGACCAAGAGTGAACCAAACTTGCATCAATTATTCTTGAAGGGCCGAATTATCTGCATGTTCTTGCTCAATTGGATGCACTGAAGCTTGGCAAGGTCAAAAGATAGGTTCTTATATCATGAATAAGAAGTACCTTGGGAGGAATAGCTGAGTGAGATCCTTATGGATCCTTCTCCTCAACAATCATGTGATAAAGGTTGAACTTGGGTGGAATGCAACCTGAGTTTTTTACCAACATTCCATAACCCTTTTTAACCTTCATGCTTGAAGAGGTTGTCATATTTCTTGGCCAATGAAGGCTTGTAGAGGGTAGCTTTGTCTACAACTTTTCTTCAACACAAATTCACCTTGAATTGCTTAGGGGCTTGAAGAATTAAATGCTCTATAAAATCTTTGAATTCATGGTGAAGAAATGAATCTTCAATTTCTCTTCTTTTTTATCACATTTTTATATATCAGGAATAATTAATGCTTGATACTTAGGTACGTGAAGGAGGCTTGATTAAGTCTTCAAACCTTGATTATACCTTGAAGCTTGGTTAAGACTAGCTAGTCACACTTGGTTGAGTCAATGACTCAGTTGACACTGACCTTGCTTGGTTAGGAATAAAGAGGAACTTAGTTAGGACTAACAAGTTTGTTATAACTCAAACTTCCATCTATCCTAGTGCATCTTTTATGCTGATTTGGACTTTTTTTGCTTGCATGACTAGAACTGATGTAGAATATGATTTTGTTTACAAATCTAATGTTTTCCTTGTGTGCTTATGTAGAGATGATTGAATCACCCAACTCATTGCCTTTGGTCTCAATAACTTCATTATTTTAACTTGAGCTCTCTAGATATTTCCTTACCCATAGGTGTTTCATTGGGTCTTGATCTTATCATCTTTTGATTTCTTTTCATCCTCAATTATAGCTCTATTCAAAGAGTTATTTTCTAGATGGCCAAGTTCTTTGGATACATAGAATATTTTGGTTAGATTCCTCTTTTTGAGGTGAGTCTTCCTATAGGTATCTCCAATGTTTCCATACTCACCACATAGATAACATTTGCACCAGTTGTTGTAATCCCAACCAAAGATAGCTTTAGCAAGATGCTCTGTAGGATTAAATTTCTTGGTTCTGCACTCTAAAGATTTATGACCTTGTTTGTTACATGTGAAACATTTTCCTTCAAAATTATTTTTCTTTCTACATTCACTTTCTCTATGTCCATTCTTGTTGCAACTATAACATTTTTAATTAAAATTTGACTTTTCATTGCTCCAACATTTTTTTGATGTATGCCCTAACTTTCCATGATGATTGCATATAGGTCTTTTGTTGTTTTGATCTCCTTGCAGTGATGATTCTCCTTGTTTAGTGTAGCCCAATCCTTCCAAGTAGATCTTCTATAGCTACATTTTCTTTATTTAAACTTATTTCTCTGCAAATATCTTCAATTCTTTCTTCTATGTATATATTTTCATTCATTTGTGCTACTAATTCTTTTCCTCTTTTTAGGGACTGAGAGAGATGATTCTTCAATTTCTTGATTTTTTCCATGGCCACATATATATCCAAATTTTCATTTTTAGTAGATTTCTATAGCTTGTATACATCCATTGTCTCTTATCTTTTCTCTCAAGTTGCTAAACTTGTGATAAGAGAACATTGCTCTGATACCAATTGTTGGAAATGTAATCCAAGCTAGGTGATTGGGGGGAGGGGGGGTGAATCATGAACTATTTAAAACTTCTCTACTTTAATCCACTTTATTATGTTGTCTGATCAACTTGCATGCATGAAACATAAATCAATAAAGTAACATCACCATAACACTTTTACATAAGATTGGTAACATAGAAACACCCACAATGCTTCACTACTACATTAATAAAGTTAGCTTGTTAAGACTCACATTAATCACTTCTAATGATCTACTTAGTTAGGAGTAAGAAGGACTGTTAGGTGCACCTTGTGAAAGGATTTATACAATAAAATTGAGTATGTACTATGTTAGGATTTTCTGCAAATGACAATTAGTTCCACCTTGTGAAAGGATTTGGATCTGATGTACCTATTAGGATGAATCAGTGGACTAATCTTTGCTATCCAAATTCTTTAAATAATGAAGATCCTTTGAAATAAATTGATCACATGACTATGATAGATGAGTCTTTTTGTTTCATTTATGCTTCTTGTAGCCTTCTAAATTCTCTTCTTTTTCATATTCGCTTGTACGCAATTTTCTTCAACTCATAGTACATTGTTTGGAGAATCAAAGTAGCTTATATTTATATCTATCCAAATAATTATATGAATAGGTTGACTATAACTTGAATAGTGTTAAAAAAAATACTCATTGCTCATTGATCATTGCTCAAGTCTAATAGCTTACATGGGTGATACTACAGACACTCAAGAAACACTATCAACTCAAAAAACTCAGGCACTCAGTTGATACTAGATGCTCGGTCCATACTGATCACTAAAAAAACTTGGTCAGCTTGGTTCACATTTTTTTGCATACTACATTTTGATTCTGAAATAAGAGTGTTTTGCTGACGTGGTTTCAACTAGAGCTTGGTAGATACTATAAACTTGGTTAATCCAACAACTTGTTGAATACTATTAACTCAGTTGATTCTCCTCTCTGTTTTCTTGGTTAATCATGTTAACTTAGTTCATTCAAGAGCTTGGTAAACAATTTTTGGTAGCTTCATCAATACTTACTTCTCATAACGATTATGTGTTTTTGCACTAATTAACAATATGTCTTGGCATGAGGTCTATAGATGCTCCATCAAAGTTTATTTTGGCTCATCCCCTTGCTAGTGGCAAATATTTATGATTAGCTCTGACTAGTTTATTAACTTTAGGATACATCATTAGAAGGTTAATGAGATTTCATTTTAATTTTTTTTATTTTGATGTCCCATTCCAAAAATGTTCCTTCTTCTTTAATCAAGTTTGTAAGGTTGTTATTGATGTTTTGTATAATACTAGCTTCTATTTTATTTAGGAGAGATGAGATTGATAGCTCCTCGTTAAGTAATATTCTATGCTTCCTTTCTTTCCAAATTTCCCATAAAAGTATATATAGAGAGATCCTCCATAAAAAGTTATATTATTTTTAGGATCCTTTCTTGGGCCATCCTTTTAGATGATCAAAAATATTGTTTTGAAATCTCGAGTGCCAATTTAGTTTGTTACATAACCATGCCCAACAAGTTCTAGCAAAAGGGTAGTTTAATAATAGATCTTCAGTCGTTTTAGAGTTATTTTTACAAATTTGACATCTTGATAGTTCTTTGAATCCCATCTTGATACATCTATCTATAGTTACAATTTTGTTTTGGATAGCAGCCCATAAAAAAATGAAAGCCTTAGGTAGGAAATTTGAGCCCCAACATAAGTCTAATGGAATTTCTATTGACACTCATCTATGAGATTTAGTAATGAGTTTGTATCCTAACTTAACTTTGTATTTCCCATCTTTTAATGCTCCCCAAAATAATTTATCATTTTTATCTTTATGATTACCTATGTGTTGTTTTATGAAATGATTATATTGTAATTTTTCATATTCGTATAAGCCTGTTTGAGAAAATAATTTCTATTCATATTTGAATAAATTTTTTAGGATTTTAATATTTTGATAGTCTCTAATTGAATGGCCCCAAAGATCTAATAAAGTGGTTTCAATATTTGGGAGTATATTTAGTTTCTCTAGAGCTAGGAGCACATCCCAAGAGTCTTCCAAAAATATAGTTTTTCTCCTGTCTCCTATATCCCAAGTTAGATTCTTACAAATAAGGGGGCATAGAGGTTCAAAAAATAGATAATGGGTTGGTTGTAGATAGATATTTATGATAAAGAATTTTTGCCCATTTGTTGTTTTTATCTTCAAATAACCTCCAAACTAACTTATCCCCCAACAACTCATTTTTCCAACTAATTTTTTTGATACCTAAACCTCCATATTTTTTTGGTCTATAGATGGTATCCCAATGAATGAGAGATTTCTTTTTCTTTTCTTCTGGCTCATTCCAAAAGAAGTCTCTCATTTTCTTATCTTTAAAGTTTTTTTAAAACCCTGTTTGTAATGGTAGATAAGATATTTGGTAGGTAGGTATTTAATTTCCCTACCAGCCTTAGTTAACCATCTCCCTTTCCATCTTTTCATTTTTTAATCTATTCCATGATTTGGAGTCCTTATCTCTTTTTTAAAATTGTATTCCTAGATACTCACATAGGAAGGTACCTTTCTTCTAACCCATGGATTGATATATGATATTTTATAAAATTAGATTTGTATTTAAGAAAAGAAATTATGAATTATCTTCATTAACCTTTTGTCCTAATGCTTCCTTATATGTAGAAATGATTCATTTGAAGATATGAGCCTCTTACATTGAACTTTCCCCTAGAAGTATAGTATCATCTACAAATTATTCATATGTAATATTGAGTATACCTTCTGCAACAATGACTCCTTTGATAAGAGACTATGTTTGTGCCTTCTTAATACTTCTACCAAAGGTTTATGCTCTTATAATGAACAATAAAGGATATATTGGATCCACTTTTCTTATCCCTCTTGATATACCAAATAAGCCTTCTGGAGTGCCTTTGATAAGAAGAGAGATTTTTGGTGTAGAGACACAATTAAAAATAAGATTAATCTATTGATTCAAAAAGCCAAATTCTTCAAGGGATTTACATAGAAATTGCCAATCAACTTTTTCATATACTTTTTTAATATCTAACTTCATAAGAATACAATCTTTCTTATTTATTATGATGAGTGAAACACCTATTGGATGATAATAATGCCCTCTAAGATTGACCTATTGGGCATTAAACCAGTTTGTTCTTCTAAAATAAGTTTGGGTAACTATACTTTGTGTCTATTGGCTAATGGCTCAGTGAGAATTTTTTATATTGATTTATAGAATGCAATGGGCCTATAGTTACTAGGATAATCATGTTTTTATTTTTTGGTTATTAAATATAAAAAGTTATTGTTAATTTCTACTAATAATAAGCCAAAATTTCTAGTCGCTTCTATTGCTTTCATGAGATCTTCACATAGTATGTTTTAGGATTTTTGAAAGAAGAAAGCTTGAAAGCCATATGGCCCTAGGGGTTTATCTACATTAAGATAATTTTTAAAAGTTTTTTTTTAAATTTCCTCTTTGGATAAAGCCTTACTTAAGGTCTTCTTATCTTCCATTGATATTACTTTTGGGATAGAATTTAACATTCTTTGTTGAGACTCTAGATTAGAATATTCATAATTATTTAGGAGATTTTTATAATAGTCAACAAATATTTTTTCTATCAAATTAGGGTCTTTCGTATCCTTTCCTTGTTAACTTTTAGTTTTGATATTCTATTCATATTTTTATTATTGATACTGTTGTTATGAAAGAATTTAGTATTTCAATTTCCATTTGCACGCTAATTTTCCCTGGATTTTTGTTTCCAAAAAATTTCTTATTTTACTAATATAGATTCTAATTTTCATGAAAAAACCCTTTCTTTTCTATATTTGATATTTTCTAATCCTTCTTTTATAATTTGTGTACTCAAATTTTCCAATTCTTTTTATGTTTCTAATTTTTCTTTGAGTATGTTATTGAAGTGTGTTTCATTCCATCTTAGTATATATTCTTTAAATAAAATTTTTAGTTTAGATATGAAGTAGAAAATTTTAGATCCTTCATAGTGTCCTTATGACCACCAATTTATTTATTTTATCAAAATTACATCATCCTCGAACCCCATTTTTTCACATTTGAAGGGAATTCTAGCTAGTTTCTTTTGTTCATAAATTTGTAGTCTAACTAGGAAATGATTTTAACTTGCATAAAGTAGTATCAAGGTTTTCACTCCATGATCTAAATCACTTAGTTCTCCTTTAAATAAAAATCTATCAAGTCTTTCAGCTATTTGATAAAAGTCTTTTATTTTCTTAAGCCAAGTATATATAAAATTTATAGGTGCACAATCCAACAAATTGTCATTATTAATCAAATTCTAAAATTCTAACAATGTTTGGGAAATAAATTGAGATCCTTTCTTTTTTTCTTCTAAACATAAAATAGTGTTAAATCTCTTCCTATCGAAAACACATCTAAATGGTAACTATTAATAGAGGTGTTGATTTCCCACCGGAGGGCTCTCTTACTAATTATTTGAGTAGGACCATATGCATTAACTATGTTAAAATGTAATCTTTATTTATAGCTTTTAATTTTTCCACTCATCCAATTATTACCAACTATTCCTTTCGTGTATTCAATTTTCCTTGGATCCCATATAATGCCTATGCCTCCTAAGGCTCCTTTTGATTGAATTAAGTCACTATTCCAAATTCCTAATTTCTTACTTAATGAATCTCCTTCTATCTTACTTAACTTAGTTTCCTTAGATTACTATTATTTCTTATTCAAATAAGGTTAGATTGCTCTTTAATAAAAAAAATTGTTAGGGGCATTTAATCCCCTAACATTCCATTGTTTTAACTTCATTGTCCCAAGGAAAGGACCTTTCCCTTCCTATGATTCAAAATTTCATTGACTTTTTTTCTAATGTTATGCTCTCCCATTTTCTATTTTTAATTTGGCATGATTTTTTCTACCTCTCTTTTTATTCAATTTTCTACATCATGGCCATTTTAGTCCTTCCATATTACAAGCTAGTTTAGAAGATTCCATGTTATCTTTAGAATTATTTAAATACTATGATCAATTTATTCCTCTCCTTTTTCCTCCTCTTCTTTTGTTAGATTTTTCAATATCTTACTACTAAGATTGTTATTTTCTTGCTACATAATTATATGTTGACTTCTGGAGATTGAATATTATATTATGGAAACACATTCAGTTTGTGCATAAAAAATTCTTATACTCCAAATTCCTCCAAATATTCTTTTAGTTTTTCTTTACTGTTTTCTTTATTTCTTAGAATTTCTTAGAATTTAGTTTCTTCCCTATTAGTAGATATTTATGTTATTTATACTCGAATTATTGTCCACTCCTTTTCTTCTATTTCTTTTAAGTTATCTTCTGAGTTACTTGATTCAAAAGGGTCTTTTCCATTTTGAGGAATTTGCTAAAACTTATTAAATTTTCCTCTTTATCTCTTTAGCTCTCTTTCTATAGGTTAAGTTTCCTTTTTGGATTAGTTTCTCTTTATTCCATGTTATATTAGCCACTAAATTAGGAGGACTAGCTAAATATCCTTACTTGCTTTGACGAGAATTGTGGTTATTTTTTCTCTATTGTTTGTCTATTTATGATGACTCGTTCCTTGAGCTTTTGATCTTTACTAGCATTATCTTTTTCTTCTTGATCTGACTAACTTAGATATCCTCTTTGTAGAACTAAATCCTTATATTCATTTTCTCTCTATTCTATTGCCCTTGCTTTCATGTTGCTTAGATCATAGAGGGTAATTTGGTCATTGTTATCATTCTATATTAATAAGATGTCATGAGTAAAGCCTTTTATATTGTACTAGGTTCTTTTTGATAACTTCAATAAGTAAATTTTGTTTGATACAATGTCCACACTATTATAAGGCTTCCATATTTACTTCTAAATTGGAACTATTGGTATGATTCTCTTCTAAATTTATGAAACCCAAATGAGGCTTGATTTCTGGAATTTGTACAATTGAAACCTTATTCCATATTATATTTCTATTGCAATTCTCTTTCATTGTTCCATATTTTATGACTTATTTTTCTTGTGATAATAATTTGTATTCTTAATATATATCCTTGGGAACAATTTTCATAGGATTGAATATTTAGATACGCATTTGGGGTTTTTGTTATGATGATTATTTACATTAATATTATCAGCTATATGTCCTTCATATCTTGAAATTTTAAGGTTATAGATTGATCGAGTTGTAATTAGTTTAATGGGTATAAAATTAGAGATTTTTAAGTTTAAATTATTGAGGATTCATAAGTTTCTAAGTTTGCTAGATCTTATTTCCATTCCTATTAACTCTCCCATTAATGATCTAATATGCTTGATGATTTCTATGGGATCTAATTTTGGAAAAATAGACTCTATTTCTATCCAAGTGACTGGAAGAAATTTTTGAGCTTCTAAAATTTGGTTCCCATTTAATGAATTTAATTGAATAACCTTTAAGAAAAAAAAAACTAAAATTGAAAGGAAATATTTATGGATAGATTCACTTTTACAATGGATATAAGATAATCTATTAGAGATAGGGTAAATACTTTCCTGTGAATGGCAAAAATCTTCCATCCATCTTATCCTCTTGAGGTTTTTGGAGCTGGGCCCATTCCAATAGACATATAGTCTAAATTTTTTACAATCTATCTAGTAATCTTCATTAACTTGATTACTAATAATGAGTAAATCCTCCTCTTTTTGATTCAAATTTTCTTATCCAAAAGTAGAAGGGAGATGTGTTTTGTGAATATAATTGACAGGCTAAGATATATGAGGTCGACCCATTCTCATGAGAGAGACAGAAGGCTAATACCTTAGTATCCTAGGTCTTCGATGAGAAGGGATATAGGGTTTATGAATATGTTTATCTATAGAGTGGGTTTGAGAGATGAATTTTAGAAGATGAGTTTTAACCTTATTATCTTGAAGGGTTATAGTGTTAGCGAACATGCATTTAGCCTTTCTGCAAGCCAAAATCTAACCATTCTAATCTGGTTTTGCAAATTTTATTTTCGTTAAAAGCTTATCTTACTACTTAATTTTACTGCTTGAATTTGATGCTTGATTCATATGAGTTTTCAATTTTGGTCTTCCTCTTAAGTTTCATCCATCTTCATCTATGTTATGTAAAATGAAAAATTTAAATTTGCATTTACCAAAACATTTTCCTTTGCATATTTAGTTTTTGAGAAAAAGATTTTCTGCCATGCCCATTTTTGAGATGGTGTTTTGGGTTTTTTGAATTTCTCTTTATCTATGTGAAAAGATGAATCTATTTTCTTCATATTTGGACAAGAATTCAAATGAAAATTGGAGTTTACATGAAAAGAAGAGACCACCATTTATGACATATGCCTATCAAGATCTCAGTAATGAGAATGAGACAATGGATAAAAATTATCTACCATCTTCAGAATCTCAATCATCTCCATAAAGGGTGGAATTTGAAGATCTTGGTGTAGAATTATTAGAGGAACTATTGAATTTGTTGATAGAGCTTGAGAATTTATTTGGCTTGACTAATCAACTTTTCTGATCATCTATTCATCCTCAAATTAAATCTTAAATTGATTTTTTTTCCTTTCCTTAACCTTCATTCACATGGGTATTATAAATTTTTTGGATGGATATCCTAGATTACTATTAGTCAGAATGATATTCATTCACTGGATGATTTTTTAATACACTCGTTATTTAATCTGGATCCTATACATGGAATTTTGCAAGAAATTAGGGATCAAAGGTGATCGTCAATTAGTCTAAACCCCTAAAATCTATTTCTTCACTGTGATGATAGATAACTAATGTATGCATTGATGTTGTAAGTAGTTTCCTCTCTAAGATCCCACTCCTAAATTTGATTGCCTTTGATAGTTGAGTTATAGTTTTTATAATGTTGTGCTACTTTGGATATATAGTTTTATTCTCATTTTTAATTTGAAATATAAATTTATAAATATTAGAAAAGTTAAAAGAATTTTTTTTCATTTATTGAAAATTAAAATGATGATTTTTTTTTACTACTTTATTCTTTCTTGTCATAAAATTTTGAATTGCTCATTTCATGAATGGTTATAAGTTTAAAATGATAAAAAAGATTTACTACTTTATTAAAGAGCATACTAATTTAAATTAACTTAAATGAAAAAACTATTAGGATAAAACCATAGACATAAATAACAATTACATGCAAATATAACCAAGAATAGAAAATAATAGAATACATAGAAAAGAACACAAGACACCAAAATTTAACCTAGTTCACCCAATCCATAGGCTATGTCCACCAAATAGCAAGTTCAATATTATTATGATCCAGTGATTACAACCTTATTACAATCTGTAGTCCCTTATAGCTCAATATTGCTAGAAGAAAAAATTTCACATCACAACTTTTTTAATGAAAATACCTAACCCTAAGCCCTTTTATACAAGTAATTTTATGCTACTTTAGGGTTACAACATGTCAGCCATATGTCAGCCATGGCCCAAAAAATGGTTTTAGGGTGTTTCCCTAAACCTCAAAGAATTTATGAAGTATGTACAATACTTCCCTCATTAGTCACCTCAAACTAACAATCTCCCACTTGGGGACTAATTAGACTCCATACTAGACAAAAATCTCCCACTTAGAGACTAATCATGTAGTAATACTACTACCACATGGGGCTCCCACTAGATCAAACCGCCCTAGACTCTGTTGTTCATTTATTCATTTTGAGTCTAGAAGACCAACTGAAGCTGAAGAGGAATTCAAATTCTCCCTTGTTACTACCTTTGTCAACATATCTATTGGATAGGCATCTGTATGTATCTTGTCCAAATTTAACTGTCCATCCTCCAAAAATGACCAAATGAAATGGTACCACAATTGAATGTGTTTGGTCTTTGAATGTAGAGCTCAATTCTTGGCAAGATGAATGTCACTTTGACTAGATGTAAAAAAATAATTATCCTTCCAAGGATGTCCCAATTCTTCCAAGAAGAATTGAAGCCATATCATCTCCTTTGCTACCTCTATAGTAGTAACATACTCTGCCTTTGTAGTGGATAGAGCATTAATCTTCTATAACATAGAAACCCAACTCACGGCTGCCCCACTAACAATAGAGACATAACCTATATTACTTAGCCTGGTATCAATATCCCCTAACAAATTTGAGTCAACATAGCACTATAAATCAATAGTAGATCCCCTAAAGTATAAACACTTATTAGATGTTCCTCTCAAATATATGAGAATCCATTTGACTACATTCCAATGCTCAATTCCTCGATGAATCATATACCTACTAACAACTCCCACTGCATGTGCAATATCTAGCTTGATAGATACCATAGCATACATCAAGCTTCCTATAGTTGAAGCATAGGATACCTTGGACATCTTATCCTCCTCTTCTTATGTCTTGGGGCACATCTCCTTAGTCAACTTCAAATGACTAGGTAAAGGTCTGCTAATAGCTTTAGCATTCACCATACAGAATCATTGCAACATGTTCTCCACATAATCAGCCTGAGATAACATTTATATTCTATTCTTCCTATCTCTAAAAATTTTCATACCAAGGATTTTTTTTGTTACCCCAAAATCCTTCATAGAAAATGCATGTGTTAACTGGCATTTTGGCCCCTTAATATGATCCATGTTAGACCTAGATACAAGCATATCATCAACATATAAACATAAAATAATGTGGCTATCATCATCCAACCTCTTAAAGTTAATACAGTGATCTGAATGACACCTATTGTATCCATGCTCATGCATAAAATGGTCAAATTTTAGATACCATTGTCGAGGTGCTTGCTTCAAGCCATATAAACTTTTCTTCAATTTGCAAACTAAGTTATCCTTACCTCTGACCATAAATCCTTGTAGCTGAGCCACATATATCTCTTTATTCAAATCTCTATGAAGAAAGGTTGTTTTAACATCAAGCTACTCTAAAGGAAAATCTTCAGTAGCCACAAGACTTAAAATAGTATGGCTAGAAGTCATCTTAACAATAGGAAAAAATATCTCATCAAAATCAATGCCCTTTATCTGTGCAAATCCTTTCACAACTAACCTAGCTTTAAATATTTTCTTACCTCCTTCCTCATCTTTCAACCTATAAAACCACTTATTTTGTAAAGCTCTTTTACCTAGAGGGAACTTGCATAAATCCCATGTCTTATTCTTCAGCAAAGAATCCATTTCATCTTTCATTGTAGACTCCCATTGAATCTTAATAGCCTCCTGCATTGCTTCATCATAGCATTCATGTTCACTAGCATCAATAAGTAAAATAGAATACAAAAAGGGAGAAAATCTTTCTAGAGGTCTAATGTGCCTTGTTGACCATCTAACATGCACTAGTGTGTGTGGTTTTTTTTTTTGCAGTTGTTGCACATCATAAGGAATGGCTGAAACATCATCTTTTGAAGTATCATCCAACACTACATAATCATCTTCTTTCTTCTCATGTTGCTGCAACAAATCTTTGTACAACACTTTCTCATTGAATATGAAATCCCTACTTCTTACAATTTTATGGTTTTCAAAATCCCAAAGCCTATAACCAGATTTATTAATACCATATCAAACAAATACACATTTCTTTGACTTAGCTTCTAGCTTGGTTCTATTTTCAGAATCTATATGAGCAAAAGCTTCACAACTGAAGGTCTTGAGAAAAGACTAACTCACCTTCTTAATATTCCATGCTTCCTTTGGAATACCACAACCCAAAGGAGTAGAGGAACCTCTATTAATCAAATATATAGTATTTCTGATAGCCTCTAACCACATGTGTAAGGGAAACCTAGCATGCAACCTCATGCTCCTTGCACACACCATTATAGTCCTATTCATGCGTTCAACCACTCCATTTTTCTGTGGAGTTCTTGGAATAGTATTTTTGTCTATGAATACCATTAGTGGAGGAATAATATTCAAATTCATGACTGCAATACTCACCAGCATTATCAGATTTGAGACATTTTAATTTCTTACCACTCTCATTTTCATCAAAGCATTTCCATTTCTTAAAAGTTTGAACTACATCATATTTCTAAGGAAATAAACCCATACTTTTCTACTTGTGTCATCAATAAATGTAACATAATGATGAGAGAATCCAAGGGAAGATACCTGAGTTGATCTCGATACATCTATATGCACAAGCTCCAATTTCTCATTTTTGTTTTCCTTCTCAATCTTTACAAAACTCACTCTTATTTTCCATTCACACAACTTTCACAAAAATCTATATTAACAAATTTTAGGCCTAGTAAAACTTTCTTTGAATGAAGTACTTTCATACCTTTCTCACTCATGTGCCCAAGTATATTGTGCCATAATGTTGTATCAGAATCTACTACAGTTGTTTGTTTTCCCTACTCAACTACAACAATTGTTCTTGAATCTTCATTTTTTTCTAAAACAATTAAAATAGAATGAACAATATGACCTATACAAAGATATAACATACCTATTTTCACACCTTTTTCTACTACAAGGGAATCTTTTGAAACCTTCCAATTTTTATCATTAAAAATAACTACACAACCCTCATCACTGAGTTGTCCTATTGAAATTAAATTCCTACTCAGCCTTGGAACATGTCTTACCTCATGTAGTAGCAAATGATTCTCATTCTACAACTTCATCTTAATTTTTTCCTTTCCAACAATCTGATAGGGTTCATTATCCCCCAAATAAACAAGCCCAAAATCCCCTTAGACATAATCAATGAAATAACCTCTATGAGGTGTAGCATGAAATGAAGCACCAAAATCTAAAACCCATGAATCATCAACACTTTCTAAAGATAGAAGCAAAGCATCCTCTTTAGATTTGTTACTTACCACATTTTCCTCCTTGTCTCCATCTAGTTTATCTCCTTCATGTTTCTTTTGATTCCAACAATCTTTCTTTTTATGACCTGGTTTCCCACAATACCAGCAATCATTAAATCCTCTCAATTGAGACCTCCTCCCCTTTGACTTTCCTCTTGATTTCCCATAATTTCTATAATTACTTTCTCTCTCAGTCGTTCTGCCCCTGCTTTGTGCATTCAAAGCACTTTGTGATGTAGATCCACCTAAGGATTTCCTATGAGTTTCCTCACTCAAAATAATACTGATCACATCATCATATTTTAGAGTACTAGATCTAGGAATAGAATTACTCACAACCATTACCAAGACATTCTAGCTTTCAAGCAAAGAACACAAAATCAAGAGCCCTAATTTCTTCTTCAAAATTGATACCAAAAAAGATAACTAACTAGTAATAGTATTAAACTCATTTAAGTGATCTACAATAGATCCACCTTCTGTAATATTCATATGAAATAAATACTTCATGAGAAATAACTTGTTTGAAGGAAAGGGATTTTCATACAATGTCACTAGGGTTTTCATTAACTCTTATGTTGCCTTTGCTTTCGTAATATTAAATGCCACTGATGGTGCTAGGCATAATTGAATGCTTCCAAGTGCCTCTCTATCCAAAAGATCTCATTCATCATTTGACATAGATCATTGATCCTTGGATTTGCCTTCTAGCAACTTCCATAAATCCTTCTGATAAAGATAGTCTTCCATTCAAGAATCCTCCATAACTAGAAGTTTTTTCCATAACACCTATCAACCCTCAGCTTACCCTCATCTGCCATCACTCCCACTCAATCATGAGACTTTCTTGTAGAGAATAACTAAAAAAGAAACCTCACTCTAATACCACTTGTTAGGATAAAACCATGGATAAAAATAACAATTACATGTAAATATAACCAAGAATATAAAATAATAGAACACATAGAAAATAACACAAGACATCGAGATTTAACATGGTTCACCCAATCCATGGGCTACGTCCACCAAATAACAAGTCCAATATTATTATGATCTTGTGATTACAACCTAATTACAATTCATAATCCCTTGTAGCTCAATACCACTACAAGAACCAATTTTTCACCACAACTTTTTTAACGAAAATGTCTAACCCTAACCTCTTTTATAGAAGTAATTTTATGCCACTTTAGGGTTACAACATGTCGACCATATATCAGCCATGACCCCAAAAAAAAATTTGGGGCACTGCCCCAAACCCCAAAGCATTTATGAAGTATGTATAGTACTTCCCTAATTAGTCACCACAAGCTAACAAAAACATGAGTATACGTTAAATATTGTAGGTGCAAAAAAATTCTTTACAAAGATCAAATGGGTTCATCCCATGACACATATGGGTGTAGGAAAAATACTTAACAAAAACCATCAAAATGAAATTAATTGGCCTTTAACAGAAATGCTAGATAAAAATACAAATGGCTAAGCATTGAGAGGATGAATCCTCAAGTTTCCAAGGAAGTAGCCATAGGTGGAAGAGGTTGTTGGTATTTGAGACATGGGTGAGTGATTGTATGTTTTCATTTATTGCGACATACCGTCTTTGCATGATCACTTTGGTTAATAGTGAATGTTGTTATGATACATATGTTCAAAAAAGTTTATAAGATGAGGCTATAATTTTAGGGATATGGTATATGCAATGTGTATGATTTTTTGGTATGGCCTCTTGTGTTAATATAACTTTTATCATGTATTATGTTGATGCAAAGCAAGCCAAGTCCAATATGATGGAGTTATAGGATAGTTTATGAGATTCAAGAGTTTGGGTTAGCAAATTGAGTTGCCTTATCAATTCAATTGTGTATCAATAGAGGCATGACATAGAAGGACTTCACTCTTAAATAATACAGTCCAATTTTGTATTTTGGTATTTAAATGGACACATTTTGTGAAGGGTTAGTGAACTTGACATAATTAATAATTCATAAGTCTATAAAAGAAAGATATTTTAGCATGCAACATGTATGGATGGAATGTGATTCAATGTCTAATCCTTGATGTTGAATTATATATCAGTGAGAATACAAGCTTTAGTGAAACTAATTACACATTATGATGTCATGTATAGCTCATTGTTTTATAATACTTTCATTATATTTAGATAGTGATTCCAGAATGTGGATGTAACATTCATTCTCAAGAAAGTGCTGATTCTTTTTGTTAACTCCCAACAAGGTTTTAGATATCTAAAAAGGTATTGTCTCCTAAAATGGATTATTGTATTAAATCTTATTTAATGACTCATAACAAGTTTAGATCTCCTAACTCTAATACTTTTAGAATAGGGTGTAATCTTGTGGACTCAATGCTCGTCAAGTTTTTCTCTTATGTTGAGTTTCCTAAAGAACAAATCATGGTATTATAAGTACCTCTTTGATGTATAAATTTACTCTTATATATTATGGTTTATGATTACATATGGTTAAGTCATAAATTATGAAGTTGTTTTTAAAATGTTGTAACATATATTCACACCCTCCTATTACCAGTG
Organism: Cupressus sempervirens; assembly: GCA_028749045.1. NCBI lineage: Eukaryota > Viridiplantae > Streptophyta > Pinopsida > Cupressales > Cupressaceae > Cupressus > Cupressus sempervirens. Next base: position 229,603,245 of record CM053791.1, read on the forward strand.
GTGCTTGAGCCTAATAATTTTTATTAGATATTGGTGCTACATAAGAAGTCTTAAAACTTCAGGAGGATCTAGATAGTTGAAAGAAATCTAAAAATAAATTTTGATGCATTACTTGAGGAATTGGATAAAGCCAATGTAGACAAGCAAACATTAAAATTGAAGAAACAAAGATGCACAAGATTATATCACTAAGGTAAAAGAATAAATTGATATCTCTAAGGTGAAAGGTAATGAATTATTTGAGTAGACTATTGAGGATAAGATAGATGAGATATAATTTGATATAATTGAGAAACTTCCAAAGGAAAATGAATAATTTCAACATGAATTTGAGATTACTTCTCTCTAGATAGCTAAAGTGATTGAAGATAGGAAAGAGAAGAAGGAAAAACTTGAAGTGGATCTAAAGAGAAAATAAAAAGAATGTCATGATATAAATACTTATGTTGGTCAATTAAAGTTAGAACTTGATTTTTATTTTTATTTTATAGGTAAATGACCAAAGCCTAGATTATTTATTATTATTATTAAGATTAATCATTATTATGTGTTAATCGTGAGTAGATTTGAACTCAAGACCTATTCGATGAGACATTTACAATTTATTGATGCATTGTAGGCTCTTGCCTAAGTTAGAACTTGAATATTCAAGATCTAGTAAGTAGGATTTTAAAAAGTACACTAATATTATCAAGAAAAATCTTGTCAAAGAAATCTACATCTTGAAAGACTTTTTAATAGTGATAAGCTTGATGAGTAATTAAAAAAGAAAAAACATAAGGGTGGAATGACTAGACTTGGTTATTATAGCTCTTAAAGTTTTAAGGAAATGAAGAAAATACCAATGCAAGTTCCTACGAGAAAACCCTTTAAGGGGTATGTGTAGGATCATGGTGAGACAAACTATGGCCGTATGTGCCAATAAAAAATCAAGATATCAATGTTGGTCAACTTGATGTGAAATCTTGAACTAGTTATGAAAATTAGATAAAAAAACTATAAGAATATAATCTTTAGTAAATTGAAAGTTGTTTTTACCTAGCCCTTTTCTAATTAAAAATTTAATTAATTGTTCAAAATTTAAATTTTCATTATAGAATTATGAAAAAATAAGTAGTTGTAGGTCTTACCACACCAATATCAGTCTAAATATAATAATTTTTTTGATATGCTAGATCCATGAGGTAGACTCATACCTAGATGTGATGCATTTTTTTTGTAATTTTATTCCAAGTAAATAATTAGTTTTAATTTTCTGCTACAACATGTTTTGGAATTTAAAATATCCTATATCTGACCACGTTAACTCATTCAAAGCTATAGAAAATTCAAAATAAACTTTATTCCTCATAGTAGGAAAATCATATAATGTGATGCATCTTTCAGATTTTGACAAGGTTATACCATTTTAAAGTTTATTTTTCTAATTAGTATGTGAATCAACACTTAATTGGTAATTCAAATAGAAAATAAGTAATAATTACTTACTAAACTCATAATTAGACAAAAATTATATCAAGAGAAAGTTGATAATGTCCTTAAGAAACCATTTTCATTTTATCAAATTTAGATGAAAAGTTATTTCTTTTCACATAGCCTCTTTTTGGCCCATCATGATTCTGCACATACTCTAAGAAATAGGTTAGATGATAAGAAGAAGACTCTATACCATCTTTATGTTTTAGTTACATTTGATGAGATGTATACAATTGTGAATAAAGACAAGAAAAAATGAGGTTAATGATGAAAATTATTAATTTTATGATAGGAAAGTATGAAAAGATTGGAGAAGAACCCGAGAGAGGAATATATCAAGTAATAATTGATATTGACTATAAGGTTGTGCCTTCAGTTTCTCCAAAACCAAAGGAAATTATAATCAAAGAGCACCCATTGACTCTAATGAAGAAGAGTGGAGATAAATTTGATGATGAGAATTAATTATTTAGTATAATGGAACAACTAGATTTTTTTGTTACCGGTGTACTTATTACCTTAGAACAATCTAAGAAAGAGAGGGAAAAGATTTCCTTCATATAAAAATTCATTTCCAATGAAAAATTTAGGGAAATTATGATAGAGGAATATTATATGGTTCAAGATGTGATATAAGAAGTAGTGAAAGAGAAAGAGAAGGAAAAAGGAAAATAAGATATCATAATTTAGGTTGAGATAGGGGAAATGATAAATGAAGAAAATCATTTAATGATCACACTTTGATGAAGAAAATATAGATAATATATAGTTGTATCACCAATTTCCAAAGGATAGTATGCCTAGAAGTGACCCTACTAATAAGGGTGATGCATCTAAGAATACAAAGAAGGTCAAAACAGAATTGGGAATTCTCTTGGAGACTTCCACTAAGCTTCAAATATGTAATCATTTTTCAAAAGTGACTTGACAAAGATACTTACTAGTGTTGAGAAAGAAGGAGATCTAGAAATATTTGATGAATAAAAGTGATGAAGAACTCAATGATGACATAAGGCTAATGAGAGGTTAGAGAGGTAGATAGAGAAATGTACTATAGTTATAATTAGAGAACTAGATAGTATTTTATTTTTCTTATTTTATTTACATGTTTTTAGAAGATATGTTGTGGATAATTTGAATAGAGTGATAGATGAGATTAACACTCATTTTTATTCCCTAGAGTAGGTAGATAGAGCAAGAGAAATTAGAGAATACAAGGCACTAAGTTTTAACAAGGTCTATGCTTTCATTGCTAGTTACACCAAACTAGACTACGAATGTAATGAGGATATTAAAAAAATTATTTATGGATGTAAATGTTAGGAATAAGGTGTCTCAACCTTGGATAATTCCTATTCTTATTATTTGCTTTGTAAAATGTATTTCTTGCAAATAATGTTGATGTGTCGACATCTTGAATTTTGTATAAGGAGATCATGGCTAAAACGGTTATGACGGTTCCTATGACATGTAAGAGCTATGTTAGAAAGATTCAATGATAGGTGAAGACATGTGGCAACTAGTAATTTTGAGAATGGTAAAACCTGAATATAGTTTACCTTTGGGAGTAGCCCTAAAGTGAAGCGCATGTTATAAGCATTTTTAGGGTTGTGAAGAGATGTGATGCAAGATAGTGTATTGTTGGTACTGTGAGTTGCTACTAGAGTTTGTTGTTGTTGTTGTTGAACTTGCATTGCAAGTGTATTTTAACCTTGTGTTGAAGATAATACATTGTGCAGGTTCTGGAGGGGTGGGGTTGTTTGACCAAAAGGTTTTTCCCCATCAGTAAATCTTTGTGTTATGTGTTTCTTTCTCTGTCTATTTTCTTTATCCTTGTTTGGATGCAATATTGTTGTTTACATGATATTGAATCTGTAAGTGTGAAATATTTTAATAGGATTTGCACCATACTTCTCTTAAGAGATTAGTGTAGGAAGCTATTTTCACACCTAAGTTTCCTTAGAAGTGGTATCAGAGCCTGATCAAATTTTCATCCTAGTTGTTGGGCAAGGTTTTTTGAGCTAATCTCAAGTTGAGTGGGAGTCTTTTGCAGAGCATCCTGAATCTTATTTGCAGATTGAGATGGTGAGTTCATCATATGGAAGAATGGAGGTGGAGAAATTTAATGGCACTAATTTTGAGTTGTGGAAACTCAAGATGGAAGACATGTTGGAAGATTGTGACCTATGGGAAGTGACTACAAGTGCTACAAGACCATCAACTATAGCTCAAGTAGATTGGGATATCAAAGATCGTAAAGCTAAGGGTCTCATAAGACTCTGTTTAACCGATGCAATCCTTCTGAATTTTCTAGATGAGAAAACCAAATATAGTTTGTGGGAAAGACTTGGGGCTATTTATTAGGCCAAATCTCTGGTGAAAATTTTTTTCTTGAGAAAGAATTTGTACTCTCTATGAATGGAGGAAGGTGGATCCTTAATGGATCATTTAAATGCATTTAATCTGTTGGCTGCATAGTTGACATCTGCTGGTGTCAAGTTAGAGGAGGAGGATCATTGCTACACACTCTTGTGTTCTTTACCAGATTCATGGGACCATCTTGTGATGGCTCTCAGAAGCACCTTAGTCACTTTCAAAATGGATGATGTGGCGTCTTCGCTGCTATCAGAGGAGATGTGAAGAAAGGCTTCTATTTTGGAAAAAGAAGCTCTTGCTATTCATGGGACATCCACGGAAAGAGGAAAGAAAAATGACAATAAGTTTGATAATAAGGGTAGATCCAAATCCTGTGGGAAGTCAAAGACTTCCAATAAGTCCAAGGAAAAATGTTGGAACTATGATAAACCTAGGCACTTTTGTAAAGACTGCAAAGAGCCGAAGAAGAAGAAGAAAGGTTCAGATTTAGCTTCAAAAAAATCTCAAGAAGATGGTGATGCATTCATCATAGCTTTGGCAGCCCATGCATCTGATGATTTTTGGTTGGTTGACTTAGGTGCATCTTTTCACATGACCTCTCATCAAAATTGGTTCTCAAAATATGAAGAATTCGATAGTGGAAAGATGTACTTTGTTGATGATTCTCATCTAAAGATAGTTGGACGTGAAAGGGTCACTATCAAATTTCCTGATGGATGAGTAAAGGGAATCAACAGAGTTATGCACATTCTAGGTTTGGCACGAAACCTATTATCTGTAAGTATGCTGAATGATGTAGGTGTGCAACTTGTTTTTTCGAAAGAAGGATGCAAGATGATGAGAGGATCGATAGTGCTTGCAAGGGGTACTAGGAGAGGTGCCTTATTTCAGCTAGATGCATGTATTCCTCTATGTAATAGTTCTTCATCCTCACCATCTGAACGAGTAGTGAAGAATTCTGTGGTTATTGGTTTTGATGGCAATGCAAACACTTTGGAAGGTAAGCTTCCTTTAGAAAAGACAATGTTGTGGCATTTGAGATTTGGTCACATTGGTGAGAAGGGTCTTAGAACCTTGAAAAATAAAAATCTCATTGAGGGGTTAAATGATTGCAATCTTGAGTTTGACTTCTGTGAACACTGTGTCTGTGGTAAACAAAATTGTGTTCAATTTTACTCTAGTTCTCACAAATCTTTTGATGTTTTGAATCTTATTAATTCTAATGTATTTGGTCCTATAAATGTTCCTTCAATCTCCAAGTCTGTATTTTTTGTATCTTTCATAGATGATTACAGTAGAAGGACATGGATTTATTTCCTTAAAAGTAAGACACAAGTCTTTAGGCGATTCAAGGAATTTAAAGCCCTTGTAGAGAATCAGACTAGTAAGAAGATTAAGTGTGTGAGAACTAACAATGGTGGTGAGTTTTTCTCAACAGAGTTTGAAGAATTCTATAAAGAAAAAGGTATCAAGAGGCATAAGACAACTCCTTATACTGCACAACAAAATGGAGTTGCAGAGAGAATGAACATGACACTGATGGAGAAGGCTAGGAGTATGCTTAGTGGAGCTAGTTTTGAACAAAGGTTTTGGGCTGAAGCTGTGGCTAGTGCTTGCTATCTGGTAAACAAATCTCCTACATTAGCCCTTGTTAGTAAGACACCCATGGAAGTGTGGTTTGGTAAGAAGCCTTTAGTTAGACATCTTCATGTTTTTGGTTGTGAAGCTTATGCACATGTTCCAAAGGAGAAAATATCTAAGTTGGAAAACAAAGCTGTTAAATGTATTTTCATCGGATACAGTGCTAGTGTGAAAGGATACAAGCTTTGGGATCATGTGACTACTAAGGTGTTGTATAGTAGAAATGTTATTTTTAGAGAGCTAACATCTTCTCCTATTGTGCTACAACCAGATGAAAAAGAAAAGGAAAAGGTTGTTGTTCAGTTGCCTCCTACCCCTAAGAAGACTGAATAGAGAGACCATGTTGGGTCTCATGATGAGGAGAGCTCTAGCAGCTCTAATAGTTCAGAAGAAGAGGAAGAACAACCTCAACCATGGCCCTTGAGGAGATCCACAAGAGAAAGAAAGCAACTAGAAAGGTTTGGTTATTCTATGTTAGATTCCAACTGTGCCTTTGCTTTGATTACTAACACTGATGAGCCTAGATCTGTGAAAGAGGCTTTCGGCATGGAAGATGCAGGTTCCTAGATTGAGGCTATGGATGATGAGATGGCTTCGTTAGAGAAAAAAAAAATTGGGACCTTGTAACTATGCCTAAGGGGAGAAAATCTATTGGCTGTAAATGGGTGTTCAAGAAGAAATTATGTGCAAATGATTGTGTTGAAAGGTACAAAGCTAGATTGGTTACGAAGGGGTATTCACAGGTAGAGGGAATAGATTATGGTGAAATATTCTCTCTTGTTGCAAAGTTGACATCCATTAGATTTTTGTTATCTCTTGCTACATCATATGATTTAGAGATAGAACAGATGGATGTGAAGACAACTTTCCTTCATGGTGATTTGGAGGAGGAGATTTATATGTCACAGCTTGAGCAGTACATTGTTAAAGGTAAAGAATCCTTAGTTTGCAAATTAAAGAAATCTCTATATGGTTTGAAGCAATCTCCTAGGATGTGGTACCTTAAGTTTGATGCTTTTGTGTTGCCAATTGGATTTGTAAGATCAAAATCAGATCATTGTGTTTATTTCAAAGTTGAAAATGATTTCCTTCTTATTGTTGCATTATATGTTGATGATATGTTGTTGTTTGGGAAGGGTAGGGGTATGATTTCTGATTTTAAATCTCAGTTGTTAGCACAATTTGAGATGAAAGATCTTGGGGTAGCTAGATATATCTTGGGTATGGAAATCAGTAGAGATAGGTCTAACAGAAAACTTTGGTTGAGTCAGAGTAAGTATGTGAAGTCTATGTTGGACAGGTTCAACATGGCAGATTGTAGACCACTATGTGTTCCTATTTCTATGGGAACAAAGTTATCTGTAGATGATTGTCCAAAATCTCCTAGTGAGATGGAGGACATGAGTAGAGTACCTTATGCTAGTGTAGTTGGCGGTCTTATGTATGCTATGGTCTGTACTAGACCAGACATTGCCCAAGCAGTGGGAGTCCTGAGTCAATTTATGGTTAATCCTAGATGGGTACATTGGGATGTAGTTAAGCGAGTATTCAGATATTTGAGGGGTACATCAAATTACTCCATATGTTATCATGGTAATTCTTCTAGATCTCCGCATTCAATTTGTATTCATGGGTTTGTGGATTCAGATTGGGTAGGTGATATTGACCACAAGAGATCCACCAGTGGTTATGTGTTCACTATGTTCGATGGTGCAATCAGTTGGATGAGCAAGTGACAACGTGTGCTTGCTTTGTCCACTACAGAAGCTGAGTACATGGCTGCTACTCATGCTTGTAAAGAAGCCATTTGGCTTAAGAGATTGTGTTCTAATTTTGATGTTGATGTAGAATAGATTACTATTTGGTGTGATAGTTAGAGCGTTATTTGCCTTGCGAATAATCCAACTTTCCATGCCATAATGAAGCACATTGATGTGCAGTTTCACTTTGTGAGAGATATGGTGGAAGATGGAAAGGTAAATTTAGAGAAGGTAGATACTATGAAGAATTTTGCAGATGCATTAACAAAACCAGTGCGCATTGAGAAGTTCAGATGGTGTTCAGAGTCTATGGGCCTTTCGGCCTATAGCGGTTAGTTCCTGTTATGTTCTTGTTGCTCTTACAAGGTGTTTGACAAGTGGGAGAATGTTAGGAATAAGGTGTCTCAACCTTGGATAATTCCTATTCTTATTATTTTTTTTCTAAAATGTATTTCTTGCAAATAATGTTGATGTGTCGACATGTTAAATTGTGTATAAGGAGATCATTGCTAAAATGGTTATGACGGATTCCTATGACACATAAGAGCTATGTTAAGAAGATTCAATGATAGGTGAAGACATGTGGAAACTGACAATTTTGAGTACTGTACACTTTACCCCAATAGTAGAATTTTTTGGGTTCTTATTTTCTTGAAGAATGGTAAAACCCTAATACGGTTTACCTTTGGGAGTAGCCCTAAAGTGAAGCACATGTTATAAGCATTTTTAGGGTTGCAAAGAGATGTGATGCGAGATAGTGTATTTTTGGTACTATGAGTTGCTACTAGAGTCTGTTGTTGTTGCTGTTGAACTTGCATTGCAAGTGTATTGTAACCTTGTGTTGAAGATAATAAATTTTATAGGTTCTGGAGGGGTGGGGTTGTTTTACCGAAAGGTTTTTCCCCAGTGAAAAATCTTTGTGTTATGTGTTTCTTTCTCTGTCTATTTTCTTTATGCTTGCTTGGCTGAAATATTGTTGTTTACATGATATTGAATCTGTAAGTGCAAAAGATTTTAATAAGATTTGCACCATACTTCTCTTAAGAGATTAGTGTAGGAAGTTGTTTCCACACCTGAGTTTGCTTACAATAAATAAATATTAATTATATAAGATAAAATAGAAGTATGTAGTAAATTTTGATAAATTGATCAAGGAGGAAGAGGAGATCTTGGAGGATTTAGCTAAAATCTATGAGACAACTTACCAAAGAGTGATTAATTGTGACTAGGATGTGAGAAAGTTAATCGATAAGATAATAAAAATTTATTTTTGAAAAGGATAGAGTCCATAGGAGGTTTATAGAGATAAGGATTATTATCACTCCAAAGAATTATATTATTTAGAGGGAATTAGAATTTATTGAGACAACTCAAAAGTCTTAATTTTTAGGTTTACAGATCCTTAGGCAGAACAGATAGTTTCTTATTTTTATGTATAGATGTTCAGGTAGAAGAGAATATAAATATGATACAGAATATTGACTTTTAGGAATTGAAAGATAATTGTGAAGATATCTTTAGGTTTCTATAAACTAGGATTTGCTAGATGATAATTGTTTTAGTTGATGCACATGGCTAGATGACATTTGGCATCTCATCTTTATCATTGATATTGAAGGAAGAGTGATGGATTAAAAAATTATATATGTATAGTTTATATTATAAGTGGGAGACCAGTACCAGATAAATCTAGTGAGAGCATTCTTTTTTTAAGCATTGGACACTTGGTAAGTTTTTTACTAAATGTTGACATTAATGTCAAGTATGAAGATTGTTGACAAGTAACTACTAGGTGGGTGATTAGATGTTGTCATTGATTTAAATATATATCTCTTGCACTAACACTTATTTTTACTTGATTTTTTTTTTATGACAATTTTTCATAAGGCTAGGATGGGAATAAAACATACAATTAGGTAGCTTTTTTCAGTGATCACATCGAAATTATTAAATGAGTCTACAACATCTGAGATACAGTATATAGCCTATATAAGAGATTGGTATGGTTTATTGTGTTGATATGATATTTATCATATGATTTGGTGATGTGAAGTAGAAAATGTCAAGTGTGACATAAATTAAGGTTAATTTATGATATCAGTTAATTTGACTTGAAGTGAATTGAATTGCCTTATTAATCCAATTACTCATCAATAGAAGGACAACATCCAAGGACATAACTCTTGGATAACATGGTCTATTTTTTAATAACGTAGAATATAATAGATAATTTAGTGTCCAAAATAAAATTATATTTATTTTATACACATCATTTTATCTCAACAAAAATTATAAATGAATTCTAAGGCGTACATGTTATATGTCTTATATTGAAAAAAAATGTATCTAGATATTTAAATGTAAAACTACTAAATACATATGATATTTATTATATTATGTTTATAAATAAAATATTTATATTTTAATTATATTGATCTTAATATACTATAAGAATCATATTTGATGGAATAACTATGTAAAAAATGCTACTAACTTAAACACATAATAATCATACAAAAAGAGCAACCTAGAAATGATCTTAGATGCTTTTGAATTAGAGGAATTTTACATTGCAAAATGATTTCAACTTTGGTGACACTTATATTTGGCAAAACAAATAAAACCAATATAATGGAAAATGTCTTGTTGGTTCATTTGAAAAGCATGTATATTATCTTTATGAGAATGCATTTTTCAAGTGCAAAGGCTTGAGGAGTAGGAAGATTGAGCTCTATGGATATCCATTAAGAATACCTTTATTTTGGATTAAAATGTCAATGAATTTCATATCTTTTAACATTAATAGAGTAGAAAAATCCATTTCTAATGCTTTAAACTTCTAGATCCGATTGTAAACTTTCTTAATATTAATATTCTAGATCATACCTTAAAATTTATCATTAGAATGAGATTGTGCAAGAATATAAACAATAAAATTTAGAATGCAATTTTTATCAACATTTCAAATTACATAGTTCTACAAAGCTAAAACCATTTTCACGAGCTATAAATTGAATCTTGAGAGTGGTTGATGGAGAAAAAAATTTCCATTCCACACCAAGATGCTCCAAGCAACATTGGTAGTGGTAAGGGTAAAGTGGAGGTGTGGATTTCTATTGATAGTTGGGCTATTAATGAAATTAAAGTCATGAAATAGGCAGTTGGAAAATTGGATAACTACTTGTAGAAAGAAATTGAGGCTAGGAGATAGATAGAAGAGGGTATCCTAGGGTAAATATAGGAACTAAAGAAATTCATTAGGGATGGTGACTCCATACTTCAAGGGCTCATTAAAAAGTTGATCATTAGTAAAGGTAAATGAGAGATAGAGGGCATTAAGCTTAGGGTGGACTTTACTTGAGAGGAATATGGACATGAGGAAGTGGTGGGAGGGCCTAGAAAAAGAACAGGGAGAAATTTGAGTAGGAACAAAGTGGCTATAGTGCCAAAGAATACAAAGGAGAACCCAAAGGTAGTTGAGGTCTAGAAAGCCTAGCTCCTCAAGGAATTAGCTTAGTTTTGGTTCTCAGTTTTATTTTAATGTTTTTCTTTTACTGGTCTAGTCTATTTGTTGGTTTTTTTTCTTTTGTGTTGGTGTCTTGTTTTATGATGCTAGAAAATTCAATGTTTTATCTTTTGCTAGCATGATTGTCATTTTGGACTTTATCATTTTAAACTTTTTATATTGATATTATTGGGCTTTGGCTCCCTATAGAACCTATTTTTAAATTAATCCAAAACATTTCAATTGAACTCATTTCATACTTTGCCAAATCACAAGTTCCTTTTGAGATTTCTATTAAACTTTGTACTCTATTGGAATGTAATTTTTCCAAGGATTGGTGGTAGTTACATGTACTTATCAATTTTTTCATTTCCCCTTAAAAAAATCTACTCAATACTACTTCCTACAATATCATTGAGTGCAAGATTAAATAAAATAAAGGATTGTAAATTTAAATAAAAATACTTGAAATGAATTGAGTACTCAGATTTCACTTTCTAAAGAAGAAACTAATACTTTTATTGTTTCTTGGAAAGTTTTACAATTCAAACTATTAGTCAAGGAATTGTTGAGATTTTTGATGGTTTAACCTACAAAATGTCCCTTTTTTTTTTAGCTTGAAAATTTAAAATAGGTTATTTGAGACTATATATTGACTATGAAACTATTGAATGTGGTTTTTATTAATAACCAAGCTAGTTTTCAATATTGTCTAAGTTGGAAAGAAGCAATTTGGGAATGGACCTTAAAAATAATATTGTGGTTGATTCTATGAGGTGAATTGTATTATTTAACATTTGGAAAAGTATGTGTGATGCTTTTTTCCTAGTTGTAATACTTGCCAAGAAGGAGAAATCCTAAGGTTTTACTCATAATTAATATTTTCCACAGTTTTCTTTTGTACTCATTTGTAGAAAAGTTCTGAAGAACAATCAAAGATCAAAAAAAAACAAGAGAGAACTATTATCTGCTTAGCCAATCTTGAAAAGAGATTTTTTATTGTTGTAAAGAAATCCAATAAAGTTTATAATATTTTGTAATTAATTAAGGTTACTCATCTATAGTTCATTATGATAGCAAACTCCATTAGAGTTGTAGTCTTAAGAGATGCTAAAATTTGTAGTTACATCACTAGTACAAAAACAAAAATATGTGACTAAAAAAACTACTAAAAATTGTATATATGTGAAAAAAATCAGTCAAGTGACTAATAGTAGTTAATATCCAGTCATTTATAACACCACTAAATATACTACTAAGCGATTTTAGTCATTGATTTTGATCTGTGACTAAAATATACTAGAAAATATATTACTACTTTAGTAGTATATTTTAGTCACAGATCAAAATCAATGACTAAAATTGCTTAGTAGTATATTTAGTGGTGTTATAAATGACTGGATATTAACTACTATTAGTCACTTGACTATTTTTAGTAGTATATTTTAGTCATGGATCAAAATTAGTGACTAAAGTTTCTTGGTTGTATATTTAGTCATGTTATAAATGACTAGATATTAACTACTATTAGTCACTTGGCTAATTTAAATCACTATTCTTAATCGTTGATTTAGTCACATATTTAGTCATAAATTTGAAAGTTGTTTTAGTAATATATTTAATTTTATATGTAGTGATTTATTTGGTCACATAATTAGTATATTTAGTAGCATATTTATTAGTATATTTAGTTATAATAGGGCATGATAGAATCAAACCACCACCCTCCTACTTTAAAAGCAAGTCCTCTTCCATTGAGCTAATACCCTTTGAAGAATAATCATACAAGGGTATAGCATTGTATGAGTACATTTACTAGCATATTTAGTAGTATATTTAGTTATAAGAGGTTATGAATAGCATTAGGAGTTCTAGATCTAGATGACTTGAAGTTGTTTTCAATCCTATCTTTCATTATATCAAGTATTGCAAGGAGTACATTAGAACATGTGCCCTTCTCAAATCATTTAGCTTGCAATATCTGTGTAGTCAAGTGCTTGCATTTAGGTACAAGCATTTCTCTTCCACTTATGATTTTATGTATTGCCTTAAATTTTGATATAACATCACCAAGGTCATGCATCAAACATGTAGTTGCAGCTATAGATTTTGCATCCACCCTTTGACCATGCAGTTAAACAAAATAAATGCTTATTATTTAAGGCAAGAGCATATGAAATTTTTTTATTATAAAGTATTTTTTAGTTCCAAATAAAATGGTGTCTACTAAGCCCACATGGCATTGACATAGATAAGACACATAAGAGTTTGTTTTCAAGAATAATAGTAGCCAAAAGGAAGTAAGTGAAAATGTATCAAGAACACTAAAAAAAAATTACTTATATAGAAAAATTCAAAATTTTCCTTGAAGCCACATTAATGAGCACAAATAAGCATGCAATGTGTTCCATAGGCATGAATTATATTTCTATTGTTAAAATAAATTATCTTTAAAAATTGGACAACTAATTCCACTCACATTCTTTGGAGGTGACAACTTGTAACATTCCATGTCAGAGAGGCTAAAAGGGTTTTATACATTATTCAAAACTCAGTTGCTCTATTTTTTCGGTTAACACAAAGGTCCAAGTAAAAATTTATATCAAAATTTTAAGTACCAAATTACTATTGTATTTTACTACTATGGTCCACATGGAACATCGTATAAAAGGAAACTCAAAATTGATAATTAACGTTGAATAAGTTACTCAGGTTGATTTAGTTGAGGTTGATGTTGTTGCTAGGTCTATTGAAGTTTTCGTTGTTGTTGTGCATTGGATTGTTGCATCTAAGGCTATTGATGTTTTTGGGGTTGTAGGATTTGAGGCTTTTGTTGTTGATGAGGTTGTTGTAGTGCTGGCCAAGGATGCAGCAGTTGTTTTTGTTGCTCAAATTTTTTTAGCATGACTACTAGTTGCAAGATAACATAAGTTGGAAACCATAAGAAATTTTATCATTTTTGTTTTTCAAATGATAGCATTTTAACTAAAAAGAGTGGCCTCTACTGAGCAAGTTGCATAATTTGAATGTCTAACATAATCGTAAAGTTTCAAGTGAGGCTAACAAGATTGAATAAAAGAATGTTTTCTAAAACCATAGTTTCACCTATCACACTATTATAATAATACTTGTATCCCTCTAGAGAAGTATGCCCTACCCAGACACAAGTTAGCAGTGTAGAACTAGGGGAACTAACTAGTTTGACAGTTGCAGTAGTCTTGGTTTCAATAGACATAGAAAGTGCACTGGTATAGCTAGTTGTCACAATTTCCTATGACTATGCTGAGAATGTCCATGGATTTATCAACAACATAAAACAATTTTAATATTATACCACATTAACAATCCTAAATAAATCAAAAAGTAAGTCATAGATGAATTACTAACTTGTTGTAGTCTAGCTTATTGTGTTGGAGCCACTTGATAATAACTCTAAAAAATGGAAATCATGAATAACTATTCTTAAGATATTTCACATCCACTCAACTAGTTTGGGTTATTATATTTATTAACAATGTTTATATGCACTTGCTTTTGCTAAGGGTGCATCAAGGGTGGTTGTTGTTGGGATTGATTTGAGGCCTACATTAAAGGTATTGGTACCAAAGGTGACTAGATCTACTGTTGAAACAAAAGATGTCATTGGAGTTGGACATTTTTCTATATAGGAAGCACCTAGTGTTATAATAGCTGACTAGAGGGTTTCTATTGTGATAGTTACTACATCAACTATTGTTGTGATAGTTGTTGAACTTTGGGAGGAATCTACTAAAGAGAGGAAGAAACATTTGGCTAGATTAAAGATTGAGAAACATGAAACTACCCATATTTAGATGGTTGCTATGAATATGGTGCATGGCCAAATGGGGTTTTCTAAACATGTTACTGTGAAGATTACAACTATTAACCATACTATTGCAAAGATTTTTGGGCCTACAATTGTGAAGGAAATTGTGTGCATTGTTGGACATGTGGTTGTGAGTGTTGTTGCACCTGTTGATGATATTTTTGTAAAGATGGTTGAGCCTACATTTATAATTGAGATTGTATTGGTTTTGGCTATGCAGTTGAGAGGATTACACATGTTGACCATATTGTTGCAAATTTAATATTTTTTGTGATTTTTGCAACTATGAATGACATTATGTGGATTTATGTTGATTATGGAATGGTGGCTACAACTATTGCTGCATTTGGTGTGTTTTTTGTACTAGTGGTAACCAACCTTGAACTTGAGTCTGATGCTACAAAGAAGATTAATTATAACCCTATCAAGGACAACATCCAACACATCCCTAAATGTCATAAACAAAATACTATCCAAACCATTTCTACAGGTAACCAAAAAATGCAAATCCTTGTTAGAACTTATCAAACTAAAATATAAATTATCAACTGGTCAATAGAGAAAAGAAAAATAAAAGTTCAAAGCTACCTACTTCAGAGAAGGGGTAGTCACCCTTGCAGAGCCTTCTACTAGAGTGACACATGAAGAGGCTCTTCAATAAGGCCATTTATTGAAATATTGGGCCAACTAATAGATCTAACTGGTACATCACACTTGATGTCTATATTAAACAATGATACAACTCTCCTTAAAAAGATTATTGCAAACTTCCAAATTTTTATAATATATATAAATAATATAATCAAAAAATTAATATTTGAATGGCCTTACCAATGGATTTCCTTAGATGATATTTCAAGTATCAGCATAATTAGTATTTGAAGGGCCACAATTGATATATATATCAAAGTCAACATTTCAATATTAGGAGTAAATTTGTGCAAATAGCCAGTCACAGATTTATTTCTTTAGTAGTTTCAAATTAAATTCATGTGCATTGTATTTGAATATTTCATAAAAGAGTAATGCTTTAGAGTTGACAAGGAAATTAGTTGCATTGCAAATCTATTTTCTTCAAGAAAGATATTGCAAAATTCATGCATGGTTAAATGACTCTGAATTGCAAAACCATTCAAGCCAAACACATAAACACTCATAAAATCATAACTTAAACATTGCATGCCAACTATGTGATGGAATTTTAAACATCTAAATTACATTTGTAGTCATAATACCTGGTAGGGTTCCTAAAACTTTCATGACCCACCACTAGAATTT
The DNA here is from genome assembly GCA_028749045.1 of Cupressus sempervirens. NCBI lineage: Eukaryota > Viridiplantae > Streptophyta > Pinopsida > Cupressales > Cupressaceae > Cupressus > Cupressus sempervirens. The sequence continues at coordinate 229,619,128 of CM053791.1, forward strand.
CTAATGAAGCATTTGTTAGAAATAATTGTCATTGATATCAAAAATAGAAAATAGATACAATATAATTTTCCTCATTTTCTATCTCATTTGAACATCTCACACATAGGATGTTTTGGAGAATTGAAGACTTTGGTCTTTGTTTGACCTAGTTTTGGGAGTGCATTTTGAGAATAGTAATCTGTGACTAGAATAATACAACAAGCTTCATCCATCAAATGAAGAATGGTGATGTACCTCAAAAAGACAAGGGGTGGGTGATTCACAAGTTCCAAAAGAAGCATTGAACTAAAAATATATTATACTAATGTTGAAAAACTACTTTATGGTTGATGACTGTATTGCTATATAAATAGTAAAATAAGCATCTATGATGGTCTAGCCAAAAATGTATATATCTATTGATTGTGTTGATAGAAGTAATTAGAATAATGAAGTTTTGATAGGTGCGTTATCTTTAGATTAAATAATCTACATTAATTAGTTATAATCTCTATGCTTTTACATTCCACATTTATTATATTGTTCCTCCATAGCATGAAGAAAGCTTGGTATCATTGGGCAGTAGAAGTTTGTAATTTAATTCAAAGGAATTTTCTTGATCAAATCATTAACTATTCTAGATGATATTATTCCATGCATTATTTTATTTGAAATGTGTAGTTAAAGATTGATTAGTAGAGAAAAATAGACAAATTGCTCAATATCATATCAAAAAATTATAATTCAGAGTATGATTACAATCTATGATGTCTTTTAATCTTGATGATAAAATCTCCAAAAATGAGTATCCACAATATGTATATCCCCAAATAATCATGTAGACATGTCTCTAGTATGAGTAGATCTACAGAACTAGCCATGGACCTTCGTTCTTACTCTCTAGCATCTTAGACAGTCTAGATGTAACAAAAATAGATATACCCTAAATTTTTGCATTATTTCTCTATATTTAAATAAAACTTCCATTATTTCTTATTAGAAAAATTTAATAAATTTAAACTCAATCAATAGAACATTTAGAATTATAAATATTATCAAGAATTATGCTAGAAAACATGCTAGAGCTAAATGTAGCTAAAATAATGCTCCTAAAAATCAAATTGGTACCAAGAGACAATCCAACTTCACACATTCGACCAACTATTTATTTTTGTAACTGTAGTTGCTAATTCAACCAGCTTTGAGGTAGAGGGCCACCCTATCTACCATAATCACACACAATTAGAAAAAAATTGCAATTCCAGGAAGCAATATTTATCATTATTTTTTTTTTTAAATGCTCAAATTCTTTACCCACTAGCCTGAGAAAAAGAAAATGTACCTAATTTTTATTTTAGGATTAAAAGAACTTGTTAGAAAGATATTGTGAGATTAAGCAAGTTGCATTCTTATCATGCCATAACAATGCTACTATTTTAAAAGTTTTCTATAACAAGACAAAAACTTTAAGAGAATACAAAATATTTCATATAAGAGAATCATCATGCATCAAAAGGCTATAAAAAATTATTTGGTTTTCATAGAGTTGAAACATTGAATATTATACCCATATAAATTTCCCATCTATGACCATGCTATGAATTTTGGTCACCCAAAGAAATCATCTACATCTAATTTGGTGAAATTGTGTCTCTATCATCAACAATTCCATCATTCACTATTAAAATGTATACTATATATGAAAGAAAACATAGTCAATCTTTTAGTTTGTACTACAAGCAATAAAACATTAGTTCACTCTATAAGTAAATCCTCTAACAAAGTATTTGACACTTCTCATCTGAATCCTTTGGCAATCCCCAAAGTTGGTAAGAGTCCAAACTCTAATATGTTTGCAATGGAGCTCCATGCACTTTACAAAAGGTGAAATAAAATTGGAGCAAATGCAAATTGTGCAGAGTGGCATACTTGCCACTACCATTCTAATTTACCAATGTTCCTAGAATGCATTGGGGTTTTCTGTGATAGTGCAAGTCATTTAAGTGGACATATGGATGCACACCCATCTCACTGAAAATATTACTCTTATAAGTTGCAATGCCTAGTTAAGTGCAACAAGTCAACATGTGATGTGACTAATATCAAAGAATTATTTATATTTCAGCATTGTATAGGCAAAGAATTTGACAAATTCTATGTCATGTTTAAACAAACTTGGAATAGAGTAGGTATTAAACTAATTTGCAACTATGTATGTTGTAATTAACACTTCATGTGACATAGGATGAACTACCCATATGTTGAAGTGGAAGACAATGCATATCTCATTAGCAAGGATGGTTCAACATTGAAGAGAGACCAACTTAGTGAATTCTTGTTCTAAGAAGGGTTCACTCATCACCCATGATTCAAAACTTACTATCAATAGGAATGTTGCACAAACAAATGAGCAATTGAGCTTGAATCATGAAATTTTATGGTCTAGTTTTTCTTTGAACTTAAATTAATGAAACATTATTCATGATGTTTGTAGTTCCTACCCTCATTCACATATTTTCTAGACTCATTGTTGCTATTATTATCAGACTCTGATGGACTAGTTTTATCTTGATGGTTTAATGGTATTGTTTTGAGACTATCAGATATTATGATATGGATTCAGTTGATATATGATGAGACCATTTAGACTTTACATTTCATGTATGTATGATGATCATTATATTGTTTTCAATTATTAATGATGATTAGTTAGATGGTTTATTATCTCATGTGTTTTATTATGGATACTTACCCCATACTTGCATGTGTATGATGTGCGTGTTTTCTTATTGTATGGCATTTCTGATGTGGTTAAGGAAGGGAGTCATAGTCACCTACTTAGTTAGGATCTACACGATGCACCACTTCCTGCCATTGTCTATTTAGCTTAGCACTATATATATATTGGATGTACATGCATGGTTTTTCTACAGGTTGTAGGTATCGGGCATCGACTTCCCTAAATTGCCAGGATGAGCATACCCTATTATACTATCTCAATGATAAGATAAAGGAGATAAATTCTCAAGTCCAAATCCGAAACCCTAAAACCATTTGTCCTAGTGAGTTAGGACAAGTATCAGAGTTGAATACCCACCGAATGTGTCAGATGACATATTTCGTGATTTCTAACCCTTTAGACTGATTTTGTATGATTTGTTCTATGATGGGTTTTAATATTTTATCTTGGAGGTCTATGGTGAATTTTCTATTAATTAAGTCTTAATAAATAGATTCAATTAATAAATTAATTATTTGAGAAAATTAAATATCATGATCTTTGATATTTTAATTATAATTAATTAAATGAGAATTAATTGAGGAAAAAGAATTAAATAAAAGAAAATTAGTAAATTAAAATTAATAATAATTATAAAATAATAATAAAGTAATAAATAAAATAATAATAATAAAAGTTATAAAAATTAAAATGAAAGTTATAAAATTTAAATAGAAATTATTTAAAAAGTAAGTCGGAGTTATAAGCTTGCATGGGAATTAAAGAACTTTTATATTTCTCATGTGTCAACAACACGGGGGTTAGTGCATTAATTAAGCACGTGGCGTCTACAACCCTATGGCTCATCAAAAAGGTTGGAAAAGACCCATGCTTAGTTGGTGACACCTTCTAGCTATTTCTAGAAGCATTCTAGAGGTTTCCTGAGAGCTCTTTATATTCAAGCATTCCTAGAAGCTTAGAGATAGTGTTTGGACTGCAATTGGAGCATTGGAGGATTCGAGAGTTCTAGAGAAGGGAGCTTGCTCTACGGGTTTTCTGAGGAAGAGTGATTTAGCATCAGAATCCGGGTAGATTCTTGTGATTTTATTTATGCTATTTCTGCATCTTTCATTTCCCTATCTTCTTCGTGTCTTCCATATGTCTTCTAAGGAATTTCCTATTGTTATTGCATGCATTCTCTATGGGTAGTTAATTTAATTGAGAATATTATAGATCTGAAAAAATACGTGGCTAGGGTTGAATTGTAGCCAAATTCATTGAAAAAAATTTTTAGAGAAAATTTAGAGAGTAAATAATTGTAGGAAACTTATATATATTCTTTGTGAAAAAATATATATATATAGTTCAGATCTGTATTTTCATGTATAAATTTATACTGTATAAAACCCTGCGTATATTTGTATATATATATATATATATATATATATATACACATATATATGTACACATATATATATATACATACATATGCATATATATATATATATACATACATATGCATATATATATATATATACATACATGTATGTATATATACATACATATATATATATACATACATATATATATATATATGTATATATATATATATATATGTATATATATATATGTATGTATGTATATATATATATATGTGTATGTATGTATATATACATACATATATATATATATATACATACATACATACATATATATATATATATATATACATATATATATATATGTATGTATATATATATATATGTATGTATGTATGTATATATATATGTATGTATCTATATATATATGTATGTATATATATATATATCTATGTATATATATATATAATTAATTGGAAAGCCAAGCGATTTATCATAGTAATACTCATTAAAACGCATTTGCGATTTCAATTTTGTTTTAGAAAAATGTTATAAAAAATGTTACATTGAAAACGTTTATATATATATATATATATATGTAACTATTGGGCGGGTATCATATACCCCACGCACCACAGGCCTGCGAGATCGTAGGGTACCTGCGATCGCAGTGTACTTGCGATTTGCAGTGTACCTATGGTGCGGTACTTTAAATATCTGCACGATTTTAAATCGCGTTGAGTCATACGTGGGTTTTAGATTATATAAGGTTTAATCCACAATGTTATTTCATATGTGATTTGAGTTTCGATTTTGTTTTCAATGCGGAAATGTTATTAATTATTAAATGCTATTAAATATATATATTTTTGTATGTATATATATATATATATATGTATATAAGTATATATGTATATATAATTAATGATAAAGTTCTCAATTAATGGGTCACTCTTTTTAATGATTTAAAATATTGCTATTAAGTTTGTCAATTATGAAGAGATATTAATAATTAATTTAATTATTCTTAGTTTTAATTAAGATTAATTATTAGAATAAATAATCAAAGTTTTGTTCATAGGAAATGTCTATCTTCAAATAGATTTTATATAAATAAAATATTATTAGATCAATTAGAAAATTGAGTCTAATGGAGAAACTTTTTATCTATCAAACAAATACATGGGTTAGGTAAAACGTGAAATTTCTCCACTTGATAGAGTTTGGGAAACATAAACCGAGCCTTTTGCATTTGAATTCAAAATTGAAAACATAGAAAAACCAAAACATGTGTTTACATTGTGTATTCTTTATGCTATTTTTTTGGGTTTTGGGTTGACTAGAGTTGACCAGTTATAGGACGTCTACCAGAGGCTTTGGGGTTTTGTGATTGTGATGTCATGATGATGTTTTAATCTCCATCTTTATAAACCCAACCATGTTTATGTGATGGAATGCTCTATGTATTGGATGTGATTACTGATTGTTATAGTTGAGATTCTTGTGTATGAGACACTTGACCTAACCATTATTTTGGTCATCGATCCGTTATCCTTGGTTATTTTCTTGTCACCATGATGAGACTAAGATGTGGATTTATTCTTGATGATGTCATGTTGTGACATGTTTGACTCAACCATTTTTGGATTCTTCGATCAGTATGATTGAGATATATTTTGGTTATTGAGAACCATTGGATATTTGATTATCAGTGATACTTCAGTTGCCAATAGAGAGTTGTTGTGTTCATGATTTTCTATGGATGTTTGCTCATGGAGATCTGATGCTTTTATGTTTATTTGAAGACTTTATGGATTATCTTTTGGAATTTTGAGATTTATGAGTCCATGAGCATTAGGGTAGGATATCTGCATTTAGTGATAGGAAGTGGCTTGCAATGGGGGCCGGTGTCCTAAGAGGCTGCCAGGGTAACTCATTGTAAGTTGGATTAATAAGTGATAACATTCACACCTAATACTAACTGAATGAACCTAAAAGGATAAGTGTTTTGTTCTCACCCATGCCTTGAGTGCTTATATAGGCTAGGATGGGAGTAGTGAGAACACGTGGTTGCGACCTTGCATTCCATAGTATGCCTTGTCAGTATGAGAGGATACTAGTGGCCGCATGAGATTAGTATGGACCCGTGGAGTTTAGCTAACTGCTAGGGTAACTTGTACATGATAAATGCGATGACACTTTCCCGCTTGCATAGTAGGTTCCTACATGTCATTGTGTGCCTCTGGGAAGTAGATGTCAGTTTTGTGATTGGAACCTTTGAGTTGGTATACTTTTAGGATTCCTGGACTTATAGAGATTTGTGCTATGTGATTTTTGATAGCCTGTTTGTGACTTGAGATTATCTCCTTAGCACGGTGGGAGTGGACCACTTAGGTACCACATGGTCGGGTGGTAGTGTATTTTCCACTCTTATCATTTGAGACTCATTGAGACATCGTGGTTGATGCATCCTTCATGATGGTGGATATGTATCCTTTCATTGATGATTAGCATATGTTAGATGATGTTATCTTATGCTTATATTTGCATGTTAGATTACTTTCTATATATGATGTTGTATATGTTAGGAGTGACATTCCTACTATGTTAATACCGATGATCTCTTCGGTGATTTTGGATGTTATGCACGGAGGGATGGCTAGGGCCCATGATGGTCTAATGATGCTATTAATGATTGGGAGGAACTGTGCACTTAGTTTATTTTGTTTGGTCTTTATGATGGATGTATATGTCTTTGATGATGATGTATCATCTGATTATCTCTACTTTGATGTATCATGGATTGGAATAGGATGATGTACCTTATTCTACATATGTATATTCTTTGAGCTTGTCATACCTTGTGACATGTACAGAGGATGATTGAGCATTTGGAAATGTAATGTTTAAACATTGGACTTATCATCATTATTTCATGTGGATGTTGTACTAGATGGATTCTTGTATGTAATTCAACGTTAAGGGATCTTTAAAGAATGTAATATGTTATGTATGTTATGTTTACTTTCAGATGGACATTGCTATTGCTTCTGTTATTATGAATAAGTTATTTATGGTATTTACTTTCATGTAAAAAAAAAAAAAAAAACTGTTACCAAACTTAGTGAAACTCTAGGTTAATTCTTTGGATCCCTTGGAGGGGCGTTACAATGTTTGAGATGTAAATGTGTGCTCATTAATATTTAGGCAATTGGTTTTATTTTTGATGCATGCATTTTTATTTAAGCACATGATGAACTACCCATATGCTAAAGGGAAAGGATTTGCATATCTCAAAAGGAAGGATGATTTGACATAGAAGAGAACTTAACTTAGTGAATTCCATGAATGAAGAGAGCCTGAGATATATTCGATGATAGGAGAAAATTGTTCTTGATACCATATCAGTGAGGTTAATGCCATTCAGAATGCCTCAACAACCGTGCAAACCAACATATGTATTGATGCCAGTAGAAATGTTGTCCTAAATGTCAAATGGAATATAAATGAGAAATGTCAATTGTTCCTCGGTAACCCTCCATTTGAAAAAAATTATGTCAAAGAAGAGGAATTGAAGAAAGTAACCCTTGACGAGTATCTTCATATAAAGTCTCAAATATCAAGTAGGGAAGACTACAATGAAAACCCTCTAGGAGCATGTAAAATTTTTGAAAAATCAGAGCAACATTCACATGAAATTTACTCTGTGGAAAATGAAATTTATAAGGGAATTCTTGGGAATGAAATCCATTCAAATTCTGTGCAAGAAAATAATTCCTAATTTGGCATCTTGTTTTTGATAGTGAGCATGGTGTTGGTGGTCTATGTATGCGGGAAACTAGTGATGCTCCACATAATACACCCAGATCTCTCGGTGTATGAAAGCCTATTATACCTAAATCTAGTGTTGGAAAGAGCAACAAGATAGTGAAAACAAATTTGGATTTGAAAATCCTAGGTCTTCAATGCATAGGTTCAAGAATCACCAAGACTGCTTATCATAAAAAGTCTCCATTGAACTAGTTTCCACATAAGAAATCAAAATCTTTTCATGAGAAGAAGATCAGAATGTTGTAGGTATTCCTTAATTTATTATCATATCAAAAGGAATTAAAAATAATGTCATGTTAATAAGGTAGATAAATTATTTTAAATAGGGCATGATCAAAGTTCCTTAAGCCAAGATACATTCATATTTTTCTCTAGTTTGGAAGAAAAAGCATGTAGTTTTATTGCCAAAAGGATTGATTTTTAGATTGAATGTGTTCATGCCTTTCTTGGGCATCAAACATGTTCAAATAGACCTTGCTAACCAGTCCCAACCACCCCAACTAAATTTTTGAATCAAACTAAACATTAAGGAGCAGTTTGTGAGCAATTGTAGAAAGGTTCATGACAAATTTTGGTGCAATTTTATAGCTCTTGTCATTTTTTCTCTTATGAAATATCTATTGACCCTAATGCATTACATTCCATATTTTTACATAAAAAATGACTCAAAAAACATAGTTCTACTCATGGTATTCACATTTGACCAATTGACCCAATATGCCAACATTATGCAATATTACAATTCTTAGGACCATTAGATATTATCTCTCTATTACCCTACTAATTGGATCCTATTGACCGCATTACATCACTTTTTGGTCTATGAAGGCCTTGCCTACAATTTATACTAAAATATTACCTTTTTATTCATAGGGCCCTATTCATAACATAATCAATAGCATCACAACCAGAATGACAACCAAGAGTCTATTGGTGCTACTCTAACTAGTGATATTGATGGATCAACAGACTTCCTAGGGAAAATGGATCAACTGATGCTATAAAGTAGGGGTAACCCAAAATGGGGTTTTAACATGCATAAACTTTTTTATCCAATGTCATAATAAAAAAACTTCAACACCATACAAAATCCCCATATAGCAAGAGGGTTGCATCTGCTACTGATGACTTGACCTATGTCCATGTATATGTTCCCCTTGCTAGTGGAGCATTAGCCTACTATTTGTCAATAGTAGCAGCCCTATAGAATCATAACTAGCACTTGTGCAACACCCCTATAGAATTGTCCATGCATAGGCATCACAAGATAAGTCTAGAGGTTGATAAAACCTCAAAACCATTTCACTATCTATTTTTTACCCTCTACTCATTTGTAGACATCAAATTGATTTGTATAGCCCACATTCAACTCATTTACACATCCTAAATGTAACTACACTAGTCTCTACCACAATTTAAGTTTATTTCTTTCTTACAACAAGCTGGCTTCATTCAAAAAATACAAGCATTATCCATCAATTTGCACACCAAATTATTTGAATATTGGAGTGTAAGGCATCATATTTAAAGAAATTCCCTAGCACACTAATTCTATAACACATTAGAAAATGAATGCATTTGATCAGAGAGGAAACATAGCATTATAGATTTTAGGTCTAGGTTTGTATTCAACAATAGATATTATATTGGTCTCCATTTTAAGAATTATGCATTAATCATGTCTTAGATCTTGTAAATACAAAAAAAAAGGGTCTCATCAATATGTAATGAAGCATAAGCACCTTATGCAAATTCCTAAAGGTATTCCTAACACCATAGTTTCTCAATCAAATACTTTGTACTTACCTGTCAACATTGTAGAATTATAGATGTGAATGATGCACTAAAAGTAGTTGGATGTGATCCACAGGAGTAGGTCAAAATGTACTTAACCATTAGGTTCATAAAATTATGTGCCTATAAAGAATTGTCAAAGTATTTATAGTTTGAGTTCATTGTGAACCAATGAGTAATAGGATAGAGAAGCACACTTCAATAATGTCAAATAGATAGTTGAGATGATTAGGCATATAAGAAAGTGTCAAAAAGAAGTTACAAATCTTCAAAATGGAAACACAAGCTCATGTGATTTAGACGTAATACTTGGAAGTAGAGATATTCATTGAGATGTCAGATAGACCTTGTAATTCTTGTTCTTAATCCTTCTCATTGATGGTTAAGTAGTTGTTTCAATTATTCTCAAATCCTTACAAATTTATTTTAATTCTTCACTAACACAAGAAACTCAATATATTCTATGGGGGTTAGATGTAGAAGAAGGATGGTAGAAAGACAAAAGACACTTTTAGATTATAGGGTAAATGTATTCATTTATACTTAAATTTGTTACTATTGATTTGGGACATGGGCTATTGTATGTCAAAAGACTTCCATTGTTAATTCTGGAATATTAAAATTATGCAATGTTCATGTATAGATACTCATGATAGAATTAACAAGGATTGCATTCAGTTGAGTGAATATATCACCTGTTGCTTTATATTTTATCAAGAAACTATGTTTAATGCAAAATACCATTATCATCATGTGAAAATGTATTAACTATATTGCAAAGAAAAATTTTGTCACATAACATGTTGCTCAACACAATATTGGAAGTTAACATCTTAGAATTTTCAACTCATTTCAATAAAAGATTCATCTATACTTTATGGTGAAAACTAAACTACATTAGTTTTTGATGAGATATTAATGCAAGAAAAATCAATGCACTTTGTAAAAATTATGAATAAAAATAAAATCAAGGTTTGGAGAGTGACCTCAAAGTCATAAATATCATGAGAATAATTTTTGGGCATGCCAACAATGTCCTTAAGCTCATAGAAGTTCTCCACAGATTTAATCATGTCCTTCACTAGTAGAAGAATTGCCTTGCCTAACAATATTTGTGCCATCCACTTTGATTGTGACTCAAAGAATGGAAAAGCTATGATCTATAATGAGCTAGAAAATATGGTTATGAAATTTAAGAAGCATGTATGTAGAAGACTTTAGGATCATTTTATGGAGATAATTACACAATCATCATCCACTATAACAATGCCCTTTGTATCAAGAAGTGGGAATGAATAAGAACACCTATAAAAAAGAGATACTATGAGAACAACTCAAGTTGTAGCTATAAGTACACTAAATAATATCATTAATCATAGACACAATAGATAGAGGACATAATGTACTTCCCAAACCATTTGTACTAACAATATGACAATGCATGATGAAAAGTTCTCTAGAAGGAACATAGCAACTAGACCAACTTGTCTTACCTAGTACAATGTATAATACAATCTTCAATAATAGAGGAACCATCTTGAAAAGCCACAAGTCCATTGTCATTAAGAGATTTCACCTGGATCATGATAAAACACACATTAGTAGGCTATTCGGTATCAAGTATGTTGATTGTACATTATTATTTTCCATAGTGTTTAAGAATTATGGTAGAAAAAGGATTTGTATTTATAAGTTGACAACTTCGAAGTTAACTGATGCTCAATTGGCTACATTCGTAGAATCAACAATCATGCATCATAGGGTCTAGTGTAGTTGTATTATGATGTGATTGGTGTAAAGTTCACCATTCTTGATAATAAATGATGGAGTACATCATTAGGCTTAAAGCATTGAGTTGAACTATTGAGGTTTTCTTTATACAATGGGAAATAAATCTACATTGTTAAGCATCCAGCATGATTAATTGAAATCTTGAGATTTCTTCTGAAGTTTAAACCCATTGTAATCAACCTCCCATTGCATGGAATCATGGACTAAACCTTGTTGGAGTTGAGGAAAGCCAACTCCGAAGACGCCAAGATCACCTGCATGCGAACCTGTCAAAGAGAAGCCAAAGAAGGGAAGAGCATGGAGCACGGGCAAAAACCCTAAACGGACATGAGAGCCATCATAAATGCAAATACAATGAAAAATGTATTTACAATAAGAAATGATATGATGATTGATCTTGTTACAATGAGAGAGAGCCCGAATATAAAGAGCTCATGGAAGCTTGTAGAACAAGCTGGAAGGAGGTAGAGGACAAAAATGACAACTCAGCACATATCCACAAAAAGTGGAATATGCTAAAAAAGGAGAAAACTGCCGAGTTGTCAACAACTAACCACTATATGTATTAAATAAGAAATATTAAATAAATGCATGACCTAAGTAAGCTTAAGCAATAGAATAAATAATTAAATATTAATTATTTACTCTAACACCCCCCCTTAAGTGCAACTTAGGGAAATGCCTTAAGCTCACAAAGCTAAGATGAATGCATAATGGGTCCCGGCAACGAGGCCATTTTAGGTACCCAAGTACAATGCAAGAAGAAAGCAACCTCTGTAAACGGGGAAAGAGAGAAAACCACATGGGAAAAACCCTCCCCTAAAAAGAGGTAAGAACCCAGTGAAGAGCTGAAGAAGTCTCCAACTAGGGAAAATGTTCCCTAAAATAGGAACAAAGAGTGATCATGAAGAAGTAGCATCACTGAAGCATGAAGAACCGCAAATCTGTCAAACTGCTGATCTGAAAAAACCTCCATGGAAGAAGAAGGCACGAACTGAGCACGTCTATATGGTAGATGATCCATCTCACCAAAATGCATAGGTAGCCAGCCACTGCAATCGCCTTGTATGTAGGATCAACCACTGAATACATAGTTCACACTATCGAACCATCAAACCACGGATGCATTAGAACACAGCATAATCCCCCCTTAATGCAGACGGGGTGTGATGACAGGCAACTGAGAAGGTGAGCCAAAATTTTCTGCAAACGAACCAAGAACAAGGAGAGAGGAAAAGAAGTACAGACACCGATAAAGACACGGTCTAACTGACTCTGCATGGGGCTAATGTCGTGGAAGGGACACTCACTTGACAAAGGGAGAATGCCTAAAACAGCAAACAAATAATCCCCCCCATGGTGCTTTATGAAAATAGTGCAAGTACACCTGACTCAAAACAACGTTCATGACTCCCAGAATGCAAAAGTGACAATTTATCTCAGTGCAAAATAGAAAAGTGCTTCAAAAGGATAGCTACAATGATCATAACTGAAACAGAGCTAAACCAAAAGAAAGTATAGCCGAAAATAAAGCAAACCATGCTAGGAAAATGATCCTCGGGCCTAAAACACTCAAAATATCAACCATAGAGCAAAAATGCCAAAACTATGATAGAAAGAGAAGAGGCCAAAAGTGAGGAAAAAAGACTACTATTCTGAAAAGTACACAGAACCAGCTTTCCAGAAATATAAAGTTTTCCAAAAACAGACATGGGACGCAAAAGATATGCATGCCGGAGTCAAAAAAAAGACTTCGGACTTCAACAGAAAAAATGAGCAATAAAAAAGCATCAAAACCTAAAAATACCTACACCAAAATCTCCGTCTCGGAACCAGCTTTTCGGCACTTCTTTCGGATCAGAAAAATACCTCCGTATGCAAGAGTTATGGCCAAAACACCACAAGTAGGTCCAAAACCAAATCAGGAGAGGTGCAAGCAAGGATGATGACATAGGGATGACATCAGCAAGTCATGCGATTAAATTTGACGGCTTGGAGGCCGTTGCCGCAAAAAAGAAGTGCCACGTGGCATTGCCACGTGGCAGTACAGATGATGACGTGGCAGGGGCCACGTGGCACGCCTGCCACATGTCACGCACTAACTGGTGCTGACTGTGCTGCAGAGTTGGCTGAGCGGCGCTGACAGGTGGAGGTGGCCGCAGGGGCGGTGGAACCGGCGGAGGTGGCCGCAGGGGCGGCAGAGGCGGAGGAGCCGCCGGCGGAGGGCGGCGGACGGGCGGAGGCCGGGAGGAGGCCGGGCCGCGGTGGAGCGCGGGTGGCGCTGCCGCTGCGGGCGGCGCACGGGTGGCGCGGTGGCGGTGCCTGAAAATGTATATATTTTTTTAAAAAAAATCCGCGCTGCGTCCGTACGACCATACGGCAGACTCCTAGAGGCCTCAAAAAATTGCCAAAATTGCCCTGTCTCCAAAAATGACAAGTTTTATATGAATCTTGACTGCAAATGGCCTTCCGGATCCAATGGTGATGTCCGTTTGGGCTGAAAGTGCTCCAAAAATTGCTGATCCCCTGATTTGAAGAAAAAATGCACAAACAAACTAGGGTTTGTGACTTCAAATCACGGCTTCAAAATTTCTTCAACGAAGCTGCAGCAGGAAGGCTCTGATACCATGTTGGAGTTGAGGAAAGCCAACTCCGAAGACGCCAAGATCACCTACATGCGAACCTGTCAAAGAGAAGCCAAAGAAGGGAAGAGCATGGAGCACGGGCAAAAACCCTAAACGGACATGAGAGCCATCATAAATGCAAACACAATGAAAAATGTATTTACAATAAGAAATGATATGATGATTGATCTTGTTACAATGAGAGAGAGCCTGAATATAAAGAGCTCATGGAAGCTTGTAGAACAAGCTGGAAGGAGGTAGAGGACAAAAATGACAACTCAGCACATATCCACAAAAAGTGGAATATGCTAAAAAAGGAGAAAACTGCCGAGTTGTCAACAACTAACCACTATATGCATTAAATAAGAAATATTAAATAAATGCATGACCTAAGTAAGCTTAAGCAATAGAATAAATAATTAAATATTAATTATTTACTCTAACAAACCTTAATAGTTCAGTGCAATTCATTTGTACATCATTTAAGCCCTACAAATGCACCCAATAATATATTATTGGTAAATGAGTTGTTTTCCAAAGCTCCCATTTTGTGAATATTGTGCAATCATGATGTTCCATGAAACAATAGTTCTTTGAAGCATTTTATGAAACAATTCAATGGTCTTGTCTATGCTTTTCATTTTTTTCTCACATATCTCACAAGGTAGTTGCAAAATCATTCAACAAATTTCTTCTCTTCTTTATGATTTGATAGATTTTACTGCCTTGTTCCAAAGCTCATCAGATTATCATCTAGGCATGCTCAAGGAAACTTAAAAAGAGGTAGAATTATTACAAAGAAGTGAGAAGCTTGATTTATCGCTGTTAGGTTTTAGTAGATCTAAGATGGAATAATCATCGGCTCTAAAAATACCCACATTGTTCAATGATTGGAAGAAAATTGAAAAGATTCGTATGTTTTATAAAAGGGAAGAGATGGAAAGCCTACGAGTATTTTCATGATGCCAAAAATAATGAAAGAAAATTATGTTGTGGTGTACACTCAGGTAATATATTTGGGCTCTTATCAATTTCTCAAACCTCACCTTGCTGAAACGAATTTTGAGAAATCTAAAATCATTATAGGAGAAGTTATGAGTAAGATTTGTCCTCATTTTTTCACACCACTTCAAAAAGTTAGAGATGAAGGAAGCCTTAATTTAGATTTGTAGCAAGGTAACAAATTTTTTGGAAGTGAATTTCTTCATTGCAAGGACTTATGTGGGGACACTCAACTTCTCAAAAAATAGAATGAGGAGGCATTTTCCATGATGATGTTTAGGGATGTCTCATTTCTCCTTATTTTCCTAGCACACCATGTAACCAATAAGAATAACCCACCTTATTATCAACAATCCCATTCACATGGCGATAGCCCATTCTAGGGTCTACTGTCAAGTAAAGGTGTGTATTTAGATATCACAAGTAAAGGTCTCTATTTAGATATCATGAAAGATTTCATCAAATTAGAAAATCAAATCTCACTTTCAGCCTTAAACTTACTCTAATTTAATTAGTGACCCTAATATATTTTTATTATTCTCCACTCTAGACTCATCCCAATGAAGATCAAGATTTAGCTACCAATTTTTATCTCCTGCATTGCCTCCATTCAGGTGTAATTTATAGCAAGTCCCCTAAGGATGTTTCCCAATACCCTAGTAATGGCTGGCCTCTTTTGAAATGGCTTAAAAAATATAGTCTATGTTTCAAAAGTAGAAGTAGAATGAAATATGGTAAGAGGGATGGTAAAAAGAGAAAGGACAAAACTCACCCATTTGGATTGGATTTTCTTCCCTCTACTTTAAAATTAAGCAAGATTCAAGTGAAATTTAGGCATTACAAGGGAGGAGTTTAGCAAATAAATTCTGACAAGGGCTAATCTACTTTATATTTTCCTATATTGAGATTGGTATTATGACAAAGATGATTGTCAAAAACTTGATTGCCTTTGAGTTGTACTCATCAAAGAGTGAAGAGAATTGTGTTACTACTTTTTCTCATTTGTTGGAGGATCTAAATCAAGAGGCCAGAGATGTTGAGGTTTTGAGACAAAATGGAGTCCATCTCAATTGGGTTAGAGGTGATGATAAAATGATGTAGATTGACAAAGTCTTGAATAGTACTTATACATGGAAACCATACTTCAAACCTATTAATGGAGTCAAAAGAAGCCTCAAGGCTTATTGCTCAACAATTAGATGAAGAATCATGTGAAGTGAATTTGTGGAAAAATATTACTCAAAGCCATGGGTTTTAATCTCTATTATCATAGCTTTTTCAGTTCTTGTTATGATTTCTCTACAAATTTTGTGTTTTTTATACACCTGCAATAATGCCTAGATCATCTGTTATGTCTGCTACCATCAAATTGTGAAACTTGTTTAATTACAACATTTTTTTATATTAGCATTTGTACCAAGAGCAAGCACAATGGTTATACTGATAATCATAATAAAGGGTACAACAATCTTCACAAACATTCTTACTAAGCTCTTTTATTAGAATGTTGACACATTCTCCACTTCCCCATGATTCTAATTTCACATATGTGCAAGTTTTGTGAAAACAATTTGAAAAGCATCCATATTACCATAATTATTTGATAGATACTTCAACAATGTTTATAAATCATGTCTCAAATTGCATTGGATTCATCTAATTTATGAAGTCAACAATGGGTTCTTGTTTTCAAAAAGAGGTTTCTCCATATATGGCAAGGACATGTTTGCCATCCAATATGTTGAAGCCAAATTCCAAGAGTACTTAGTTTGTAGAAGATTCGTGGTGGAAAAAATTCATAAAATCTTGAATTTGTCCCTAGCTAACATGGCCTATATAATCAACAAAATGTTGGGTGACTAAACTCCAAGTCTATAAATCTAGAATATATGTGATATAGTTTCTAAAATTCCTATATTCTACTCCATTTCTCCTATTTCTAACTATTGGAAAGCTTCTATCATGAAAAAAAGTGCTAAGAATATAATTGCTACTAACACCTTAGATGGAGATGTGGAGAATGCAAAATAGAATAGATTAGGAAGAATAAACATACTTGGAGTAGTTGACTTTATAATGCTTCTGAACAAACAATTTTGAGAATGCTAGACTTGTATTGTTCGCTTTCTAATTCATTTCAATTTGAGATTGTTTGGATCACTTCTTATTGCTTTGAGTGGGATTTCATACTTTCTCCTACTAGCATAGTTGTCCTTCAACCCTCACTTTTCTGCTTTCTTGATCCTTTGCATTATGCAACATTTCAAGTATTCATTTCCTTGGTGTCATTTTAATCATTCCATAAATTATCTAGTTCTTTGTGCTTCATTCTTTAGCCTTTTGAGGATCTCCTAAGTCATTACTTGTCTGGTCATTACTGTCACACTCATTTTTTTTTGTTTTTCTTGCATTTCACAATCTCAAATTACTGATACATCCTTGTTTTCAAAAATTAATTTTTCCAATATGAATTTGTTCTTTCTCACCATGTTGACATGCATGGAAATGCCAACAAAACCATCCTTGTTTTATTTTTTGAGTACAGTGGACTTGTTGAGTATACCACGTCAATATATATGACTAAAAGGCTAATAGTATATGCTTACAATTTAAGATCCAACATAGTTACTTGCAAGTAGATCAATTTAGTTTAGGTACTAAATGTTTTAAAATAAATTGTCCTTTGTAACTTTGAGTTTTAGAGATAAATGGATTAGAGAGAAGCTCATTTGAAATATATGGCCTAACAAAAGCCAAAAATGAGATATTGGAATGGAACTACAATTTAGAACTACTAGCTACAATAGTGAGATATGAAGAGTGTTCTAGAATTCAAGTTTGGAGTTTCAACAATTATCACTAGTATCTGAAACAGGAGTGGAGGTACATGGGAAAGAACAAGTTGAATTTTATTTGTGACCATGAAAGGCCCATGTAGTTTATTCATTGGACTTCCTATGGATTAGTCCAACATTTATAATATACTCCTTATGACAAGGTCTGAGTTCACATTTATTTCCTGGTATAAGAGATGTGTTCGATAATGTTTAGAGGATATAGTGTAAAAGAATATTTACAAGGAAACATAACTTTAAGATTCAAATTTCTATTGAGCTTGCTACAAATATGTCTATTATTGTCATGGATGAACTGACTTTATCACTGGATGCCAGATTAGCAACAATTGTGATGTAAATTATGCATAATATTTTTAATACAAGAAGAACCATTGTCTGTACAATACACCAACCTAGCACTGGCATATTTGAATCATTTGATGAGGTAAACCAATGAATATTTGTATCTTTTGGTGTCTAACTCATTGTTATAATTAAATCACTGATGTCTAGTTGAGGTTTTCTGCAACTTCTATTAATGAAAATAGGAGGGAAAATTATTTATGTTGGGACCCTATGTTATAACTCCAACATGATAATTGAATATTTTGAGATAATTTAGTATGAACAAACATAAGATCGATTAATGTAGAGGAAGAATATGAATCAAATTGAAATGGGCCATAGGGAATGTTGCCAATAGAAGTAAATGTTAGTGTATGAAGTGTAAACTACATAAAGTTTTATTGCTTGACCCTTCAATTGAATTTGATAATTTCTTCCAAATTTTCACTCAATAATATGTTACATAGTCTTTTTCCAGGAGCATCTAGGACAAAAGATAAGTACAGTCCAACTACATGTTTTCTTGAAGTCAGCTCTGTTGCCTTTGAACTTCACTTGGGAATAGACTTTGCAAATAAATACAAGAAATCACACCTCTATGAGTAAGTAAAACATAAGGCTTCTAGTAATGGAGTCCCAACTTGTGCCTTTCCTACTTAGCCTAATAAACACTACTAACTTTACAAATGTAGAAGAAACAAAGCATTAGTGAAAGATCATAGTGTGCCAATTTTTGATGCAAAGGATCTTTACTATCCAACACAATATCCATAATCATGTTGGAATCAATTCACATTCTATCTATGGAAGAAGTGGATTATGTATTTTTGAAGCTCGAGCTACAATAGAATTAGATATTTGGTTACTCTATTCACTACTTTGATATTTGGAACCATATTTTGGGAGTACAAAAAATAAATTTGTAAGCTTTCAATCATAGAGCACTTAAATATATCCTTTATTTTGATGTGATTTTATAGGTCAATTTCACATTTCACATGGAAAAATACTAACAAGTTCCATGAATTCATATTAAAGATAATGGCACAAACCTTTTTGTTATCATTGGGGGCATTTATGGAGTAGTGATGTTCTTAGCAGAAAACAATTCCTAAATAGTGCAACCTCTAGTTGTAGTTTAGAGAATAATGTTCTATAGAGAACAAGTTGAAGGGATGTACTCTGCCATCCCCTATGCCTTGGCATAGGCAAGTTGATGTTCTTAGGTTTTATTTGTTATACCAACAACAATGGGGTCTAGCTAATGAGAAGTTTTTTTTCTAGCTCACTTGTTTCTTTCCTGATTTGTTGTACTTTCATTATTTGTAGATATCTAGATTTTTTGTTTCATTCTATGTGAGAGGTTTGCAAGCAATCTTGAAAAAAATAGATTATACAGTTTTCAAACTACAAGATGTAGTGAATTAAGTACTCTTTGATTTTTATAGGTAGCCATAGAGATCCCCTACATATTATCCTAGATGGTTCTTTATGTTCTTATTGTCTACAATATAATAGGTTTCCAATGGACAACCAACAAATTCACTTGGTTCTTTTTCATTTGTTTCTCCACATTCCTCTATTTTAAATATTATGGGATGATGGTAATTTCAATTACATCGAATGAGAAGATGGCTTCAATTTTAATAGGGTCCTTCTATGCCTTGTTTAATCTCTTTTTAGGATTCTTCATTACAAAACTAGTATGCTATTAATGATGGTTTTATTTCATTTGATGGAGTCTTCTTAGAGGAAAAAGGTGACTGAACTAAACATTGATTTTTATAATCCAACAAATACAATTTGTTTAGTATGAAATATAAAGGTAGTTGTTAACTTCATATGTTGTAAATTATGATGCAAAAAATTCCAAAATGATGGATTTAGTATTACTGGATCTATACAAGTGCTTGGAAAGTTTATGGCCTCACTATAACACAATATGGAGACCGCACAAATGAAATCATGGTAAATGGACAACATGTTCCATTGAATAAATATATGGAAAAATACTATGAATTCCATAGAGATTTTATAGGCTCAGTTGCTATAGTTCTCATATGTTTTGGAGTTTTCTTTGCATTTATGTTTACTATATGCATCAAAGTATTAAATTTCCAGAAAAGGTGAACCATAGGTTTACACTATTGTTTAGAATTTTAACATGGGATGTGATTGTAACAATTTTTTATTTTTAAATCAAGACAGGCTATATCATTATGTAGTAGTTGTATATATTTTCTCACTGTTATGGTGAAGGTTAAATGCATCCAATCATTTTTATCCTACAAATATTTTTTGCATACTAATAATTATGAATTTGATTTTCAAACTAATGATTTATAATCATGACACTGATTTACATATGATGGAAGATATGGTCATAAGGGACATATGAAAATAGGTTACAATTATTTAAACTTAAAAAATTGATTCTATATTTTCTTGTGAGTTTGAACTTAGATTATTGTTAGGTAGATGGTTTGTTTTGTTGTTATTACTTCCCTCAAGGTTTCACCATAACCATGGCCCAAACCAAGTGTTAAGCAAGACATCCCTTATGTGTCTTGCTATAAATATCACTAAACAGTAGGACATAGTTAAAGAAAATGTGACAGGGGTTTTTTTTAGGTATGCATGTGTTTTAAGGACCTTGCATGCACTCATATAAGGTTGAATAACCCATTGGAAGAGTCAAGTAGGTGAGATAATGAAGATTTTGTGACATTTTCTATAAATGGAAATGAAACCCTCATGGAAGTAAGGATTTGAAGAATCAATGATGGAATGGGTCGAGAGAAGTGTGAAGTAGAGTTCCAAATGTATCAAAGTGATTGTCTAGTATTTCACATGGAGATGTAAGTAAAAGAATCTTCAAGCCATTCCCAGGCATTGATTAGAGACTATAGTATTAGGAATGTAGATTTAGGCATTCTTTTAGTGTTTGTAAATACTACAAGAGTGCCTAATGAAGATGACATGGAAACATATAGACATGGACCTAATACTACCTTCTGGTTAGGAATTCATGTACTATTCACAGTCCCAATATTAATCAAAGCAAAAATGTGACTCAAGAATAATAGCGATCAGCAACTGCAAGTTGTGTTTGGGATTTTGCATTGGTGAGTGTGTTGTTTGGATAGTGGGAGATCCTAGGAAGGGTGTGCACAATAAAATCTCTTTCCTTATTGAATACCCATCAAAAGTTTTTACAAATTTGAACTAGTATTTTGAACCTGTGGAAATTGATAGTTTATGAAAGAAAAAAGATTGATAGTTTACATATTGATTTTGTAGTCTTCATTTTCTAATTATACTATCAATTCTTGTAGTTTTCATTTCATGTTCTATTTTCTAAAGAAATAATGACATAAAATGTGCTCCTATTTTTGTGACATAGAAAGGCACATCATCTGTACAATTTAGTTAAATTTAATTTTAGTCAAGAGGAATACAATGAAGCATCGTGATTTCATCAACTTAAGATAAAAATGGAGGAGAGTTCATTGGAAAGGGACATAGAAGGGGATGAAATATCATTTTTTATTGTAACACCAGACATACAAGTAGATATAAGTAGCAAGAATCAATAACAAATTAATGAACATAGATAAAGGTTAAGGGAACATGTTATAGTAATGTGCAATGATTATATTATGAAAGCCACTAAATTAGTCACCCATAATTATTGTTGAAACAAAAATCAAGGTTAAAAAAATTCTTTTCTATTGAAGATACATCATTCTAAAAGGTTACCTCTCATCACAATGGTTGCACTCATTGATGAAGTCACCTTCCTTGGGAAGATATATCAAGAAGTTGTGAAGTGCATTTGAAAGGAGGGGGGAATAAGAGTTTATATCAAAGGTTGAAGGCATAAATATAAGAAGAGTTTGTAGTAGAATTCTAAGAGACTATGTGTAGATATTAAAAAATATGTAGATGCAAATTGAGAAGGAAATTATATGCAAATTTAAAGGAGAATTATTAAGAAAAGACATAGTTTGAAGATGTGAGTCAAGAAAGATTTGATGGATGATATAATGAATTAGAAAGAAGCATGTAAATCATGATAGGATTAATAAAGGAATGGGAAGTAAATGAGGAAGAGACTATTTTGAGAGGGCAAAAACTATGAAGGGTTATTTTCTTTCAAAGGGCACTAATTGTGAAAGGTTGGGATCCTTTCAAAGGGCACATATTATGATGGGTTGTACTCTTCCCAAGGGTACTTATTGTGAAAGGTTGTGACTCTTTCAAAGAGAAGAAATTATAAAAAGATGTAACTTCTCCCTTACATTGGAAGATTTTAAGGGAAGAAGGTTTTTTTTGAGGAGGAGGTTCAAGGGATATCAACTAGAAAATAAATTTATTACTCTCAATGGGCAGCAAGGAGGGTGGTTACTCAAGTCTTATAAAATATGCCAAACCTTTCACCAATGACATATAAAATATATTATCCCTATCATTCAAGGATCCTTTATAAATCATCATTTGTGAATCCACAAAAGAAATTATCATTTATTAGATCAAGAAAACAATCAATTACCAAACCACTCTATCAAAATAACATATATTCAATTCACCAATATATCAAACCAACACTCATTACATCATTTCTCATCAATAATTTAATCAAAAATCACTTACATCACTCTTCTAATCATTTGATCAAATCAAACATTAATCAAAATACTTCATCAAGAATAATAGAATCAGATATCACACAAGCAATAGTCAGATTGCATAACATAAATGAATTGTTCCAATAGTGGTGGTAGCAATCAAAGAGAAAATTAATACCAATTCCAACAAGCAAGTTACAAAAAAAACATTTCTAATCATGTCATCAAACTCATACTTATTGTTATATTTATTCAGTTAACATACTTGTCCATCATGATTATTAGATAAATGATGTTGTTTATTTATATAATGAATAATGCTTAAGTATATATAAGATATGTTGACTACAATATACCATTGTAAATGTTGATGACTATTTTTCCTATGATGACAAATATGTGAATTTTTTTGTTGATTTGAAACCCATCTTGCAAGGAAGGCCTAAGGTGGAAGAAAAAGGGGTCTCAAAGGGCTATGTAAGCAAGTTGTCCAATAGTTGATGCTAATGGCCCTTAGGACCAGGGGGTCATTATGTAGAAGAGCTGTGGAACCCACTTATGACCACCCAATTTTGCAAGATAGTATGCATTTTTCAAGAGATAGGGCAAGATTGGGAAAGCAAGTGCAAGCCGCCAGGTTAGAGGTTTGTAGGTATTCAAGTTCCAAAGCCTATTTTTATCATGTGTGACAATACGAGTACCATACAATTAGATAAAAACCTAGTAATGCACTCTTCTACTAAACACATGGCCATAAAACTATATTATCTGTGTGACATGGTTCTTGACAATGAGTTTAAGTTGATCTATGTTTCTACTAAGAAACAAGTGGTGGATATTTTTAATAAAGTCCCACCTAGGGATTCCTTTGAATGTTTTTGAACTCAATTGGGAGTTTTCTCTTAATCCTTGTTGCACTAATCTTACTATTTTTTAAGGAAATATGTAATAGGTTCTTGCTTCTATTCACATATCTCTTCTATTAAAAATCAGTCCTTAATCTTCATTTCTTTTTCTCTATCAAGCATATAGAAAATCCTGAATGCACAACATGGTAGTGACATTACTAAACACTAGGAGAGAGAGAAATGATATAAGAACTCAAGAAGAGTGCTAACATCAAGAAAAGAAAATAGATCAAGAGAAAATGGAATGGTCAAGCATATGCTCCTGAGAAATAGATCGAACATCATTTCTTATTTTACATGCATTAATAATCAACATTTAGTCCCCTTCAATATGAATATTGTTTAGAAGTAAGACTTTGCATGAATTAACCACTGGAGCAATGTATGGCTTCATTAATATGATTTCTTCTATTAGGAAGCTCAATAGATTTAGCTGCAATGAGGTTGCCAAATGTGTCTTTGACACAAATTTGAGCACTTGAGGTGCCTGGGTTGCCCCTCAAAATGCCATAAAAGTTGGTTTTTACATGAGTAAGAGGAGGAGTCCATGACACAATAGTTTTATCAATTTTATTATTTTTATCTTTGGAAATTGTACCCATTGGTTGAATTTGAAGGATGTTCCATTCCTTTCTGAAATTATTATCCCAAGTTGAAAATAGAGTAGAGGTTCACTAAGATTTGATAATATAATGCATTTACAACTTCTGATATAGAAATGATTTTTCTATTTTGCACTTGATCTAGTGTCATCTTCTCTTTTCTAAAAATCCTTTTGTTACATTCCCACCCAAGTCTTTAGATTTTAGGATTTGTGGTGACAAACCAATCTGATCATACTCTAATATCTTTGATGTGTAATGATCTTGTACATCCATAGGAGAGTTATGGTTTGATAATTTTCCTAACACCTCTGCTATAGGATAATGCCCATCCATTTTTCTTGGTGTGAAGATCTCATGGTTCTCTACCATGTTATTAGCATTGTGTTGAGGCTGAGAACTAGATGATCCTCCTAAAGAGACTTTTGATATACTAGATAAATATGCCTTTTTTATCTGATTTGAGTTGGGAGCATTGTTTATAAGAAGATAAGCTAATAGAGGTTGGTCCTTCATAATGAAACTTGAACGTTCCCCACCTAAGTTTTAGATTGTTAAGATCAAAATAATAGAAGGAAATAATAGCAACCTGATATCCATTCCCTCCATTAATATGAAAATTATTTGTGAGAGAAAACTATGTACATGAAGAAGATGAAATAAGGATTGAGGCAAAGGAACTATTCATAGGCCCAATATTTTTTGTAGTTGAGACCCGATGTACATCTCCATTTTAAAAAAAATAAATAGTGGAAACATGGAGATATAAATGTTTTTTTGTGACTGGAGTTGGGAACAATGTTCTTCCTCTTCCATCATGACTTCATTAGCTGACCCTTCAATGAGATTTGAATTTCTTGGTTTTGAAAACACTTCAATTAGGTACAATTGATGATGTGTTATATGAATGTTTCTGAGTAGAAAGTAAAAGTTATCATCTCAATTACCTTCTGTCTTGGTTTAGTACATAAAAATTAAAACCTTAAGTCACAATTCAAGGAATTTTCTAGCATTTTGATTATTTATATTTTTTGCCACACATAGATTAGTAGCTATTTGTACATGTGATTTTTTTTCATTTTACTATTAGATCAATTAAGTACTTTAAAGTTGCAACATGTTAAATATGTTGTCTGCTTAGATATAACCATCATAATTATCTTTTTGTTGCTAAGTTTGTAGAATATTGTGCAAGATATAGTAAGACAGAGGATATAATCCTTTAAATGTATAACCCTATCCCCACAAGAAATAACATGATTAGTTCAACTTTAACTCATTAAATTAAAATCCAAACCAGATCCATAGCCTCCCCCCAAATCATGCATCAACATTAATACCACCAACCAATCACATTAGCAATCTACCCATGTTTAAGTAGACAAAACCCTTGATCATGTCTAATACACTTGATCATGTGGTAGGAAAATGAATTATTGTGCCAAATGATAGGTGCAGATCCCCAAATTTTGTCAATAAAAAAATCCAACTCCTTCCCATCTATATCACAATCAAGCCCTCTACAACTAAAACCAAAAGAGAAGGAAAAGGAAACCTTACCTTTCCATTATCAAGGCCAAACCCTAAAAAATCATTTCATTCCCCTTTATATTGTGTAAAATCATTCTTGGTATCTCAAGTAGAAGTTACACCTATTCCAACATCAAATAGTCAAGCTAATTGTCAAAAGTGTGAGTCCCCAATATCATTCTCTAGATGCAATAATATTTGCCAAGTGGTTCATCTCTCTTGGGAAGCCACTACACCATAGCCTAAGGTTCATTCTAGGATGCAGGTGATCACTAGATCATACAAAAATGACATTTTTTTCTTGGACGCATACTCATTCAAATGCATCCCTCCATTTCCCTTTGAAATTCATCAAAATTCTTTCACCATTCTTGAAGAGAAAGATGAGAAAAGAATAATATTGTTCTACCCACCAAATGAATATGAAGAAGTTTATGATTTTTTAATTTTAATAAGTATGAATATATTGGTTATATTTGGTGTTTTATTTCAAAATATTAACACAAGGTTTGTTTTTTTCATTGCCAATAAAAATTTCAAAGCCTTTTGGAGGTAAATTATTTTTTAAAACAATTTGTTGAAATTAGACTCAAAATGGCAGGAAGAATAAGATCATGGTCCAAACTCTTACTCATAATTATAGGATGTCTAAAGATTTAATTTAGAGTTTAGGTAAGTGTTTTTATAGAGGTGAAATGTCATAGTTCTTAAGATATGTAAATTAGCAATTGCATCTAGGTATCCAATGTGATGTTAAATAGGTGTGGAAGATTGATTAGTATGAATTTTAATAACTGATGTTATTAAATATATTTTATAAAAAATAATATTTATATATATATTTAAGAAATATAGTTTTAACTATTAGTATTAATTAATAATTTTTTTTATTATGAATATTGGAATAAACAATTGAGAATCTAAATGACTAATACAAATAGAAGATAATTAAATTAAGTGTAAAAGTATCAATCCATCCATTTATTGATATACCTCTTAGAGAAAAACTGAATCAGTTTGCAATATTGATTGAAGAGTCCAAAATGATGAATAAAATCTCTTGGGCCATTTAACAAAGTGTCCAGTATTTGGGAAGATGCAAAGTGAAACTACAATTAGTATAAGAAAGAGAAGGTCCAAGGTTCATGAATGAGTTATGGAAAATAAAATAAACATAATCCATTAATTAAAATATCTTAGAAAAATTGAAGAGAGAACATACAAATGACTAATTATTAGTGACTAATTATTAAGTCACTTATTTAGTCACTTGTATTTCAATGACTAATTAGTACTATACATTTATCTAGTCACTTATTTAGTCATTTATTTGGTAGTGTATTTCATCATTTCTATTTGGTTGATCTTGTGATTTTACCTTGTGACTGAATTAATCACTTATTTAGTCACTTATGCTTGTAAATTGCAAAGAAAGAGTGAAATTTGATTAATTCTAGTAACATGACTAGAAATTTTAGTGTTGTGACTAAAATTTTTAGTCACATAGTCACATATTTTCCAAAATGTACTAGTGCATTAATTATCATGTTAGTTAGATTATGATGTTTTTTATCAATGGGATATGCTCTTTGGAGATGTTATAATTGGTTGGTCATATTTTTGGAAAGACTATATTTTCTACAACAATGCCACATAGGAATAAAACCAAAATTATCAAAAAGAGTCATTTGAAAGTCAAAACTATTCAAATAAATAGTCAAAAACAATAATAAAATCTATATAATGGATGAAATAAAATAGACACGCACTTCAAACTCTTGTTGACAGATGCATAATTTAAATATAAGAAATTTTAGTCACTATTGAAACATAAGTAACATTAAGAAAGTGGGTAGGTTAATCTTATGGTAATGAGTTTTATATGAGTTTTTCATCTTTGGGCCAATCCTTGTGTTTCCCACTTTTTAATATTAAAAAAATAAGTAACATTATTTATCATAAGTAAACATGTGATCAAAATACAACAAGAAGTTAACCAACCTCTCATACTTTAGTTGCATCAAGTACAACATGATCCACAGACATACATTACAAACATGAAATGTCAACAAGAATGCTTCATACATCCTGAATATATTTACAAGTAAAAAGTTTGAGAACATTAATAAAATAAAGTTACATAGAGATGTAGTCCATCTTCAAGTTTTGGTCTCATGTGCTCTCATATCTAAGAACATCTTCTATTTTGAGATAGGAGTGTGGTTTCGGCACTTTTGCCACCTAACCATGAAGTGGTTAGCTCCTCTAAAGTTCTTCTTGACATGAAGAGCTTCCTAACCCTTTAGGAGGAACCTAGAAACTTATGATGATTGGATTTGATGTATGCAGTGTAGCCATGTGACTACTCATCAATACACATATTCCTAACTATAAAATTAAATAGAAACCATCTCCATTGCAAGATTGGATGGGTCAATGGAAGAGTGAGATGCAGCTGTAGGTTCAAATTTGAAACAACTGAGTGGGAAAAATAGTGATCTTGAGTAGGATGGTAGATGTTTGGAGGAAACTAAAAGGAATTTTAGCCATTCTATAAGTTTTATTCTAGCAATATTATATTCCCAGAATCTCTGGGGAGGGGTCCTTTGAAAGTATCTTGAAAGATGGACATTTTGGGACTTTGGTCAAATCTCCTGATATTATAGTCCCACTTTTCTTCTAATGTTATCTCTATGTTAGGAAAGGGGGCCTCTAAGGTGTTTGTGAAAGTGTGGGATGAGGTACCTATCAAAGGAACTTTCAAGTGAGATCAAAATGATTGGGGTAAGTTATGTATGGCGAAATTGAACAATAAACACTCAATTTTGATGGAACTTAAAAATTTGGGATGCTAGAATGCGGAGTTTTCTATTTTTATACCTGACCTCATTCTAGATTCTTCAATTTTAGCTTTGGAGATGATTCTTATTGGTATTTTTCTAAGTTCCCATCTTAATATTGAAGAAGTTCATTCTTATGTTAAAAAGTAATGGTATCTAGAAGGCCAAGTTGAGCTTGCACCCCTTCCCAAGGGTTTCATCTCTATCAAATTCTCAAATAAAGAGGATTGTAATTGAATCCTTTGCGGGGGACCTTGGATGATTTGTAAAATGGCTCTCTCTTTCTGTGAATGGGCTCCCAAATGGAAATTTGAGGATAATATTTTTTCTTATATCTCTATTTGGGTTTGATTCCCTCGGTTGCCTTTGGAGTTTTGTAATGAAGAATTTTTCAAAGGTATTGCAAGATGCTTTTTCCAACTACTAGTTGTTGGTCAATGTAAGACTTCTAGATCAAGTTTTATCTTTTCCCCTATATTTTTTAATGTTTGCAAATTCGAGAACTTGTCATCAATGATTTTTATTAATTCTAAGAAAGGGTTTCTAAAATAGGATGGTGAGTTTGAAACACTTTGGGCTTTGCCTATTTTATTTGCAATAAGATAGTTCATTGGAATAAGCACTATCCCAAAAAAGATAAGAAGATTTCTCATCCTCAAGTTCCCTCAAGGAAGAAAAAGGAGCAGATCCATAAATAGGTTTTAAATTCTTGGAAGGATTATGGGTTAGAGAATTTAGCCCTTAAGACTCAAGTTGTAGTCTCATCAATGGACTATGTTTTATCTAATTCTTTGTGAGTTCCTATCAAATATAAATATGCACATCTTGGGTTCCTCCTAAGAGAGGGAAATTTGACATCTCTAGTTTTGAACAATTGTTTAGAATTTGAAAGAGAGATTGATGCTATTCAATCCAAAGGGAATGATATTCAAGTGGAGTGAGTTTTTCCCCATGATGGATTGAAATATGGGGTTTCTAAGGATGTAATAGATATAAATATGAATGTCACTTGAGTTCCTCAAGTGATGGTTGAGGTTGAGATGGTGGGTTCCTGAACTTTGAATGGATTGATTCAAAAGTTTTGAGTTGTGTTACCTAGACAAAATGTCACTAGTCCAACAATAGTGGTGAACTTTGTAGAGGTAATATTCCTACCTAGGAAGTCTCTAAATTTTCCAAAGGTCCTCTCTTAGGTCCTTGAAACTAGACTTTATGTGCTTCAACGAAAGAGGAAAGCCTATAGTAAGAAGAACTAAATATTCTCTTCTTATGATCGACCCTAGTAGTTTCTAAATGATCATAAAATTTTGAAGTAGTAAATGCCATCTTTTTTCAATAAAATTATCTAAAATATCATTAAATCATATGTGGGGGGAAATAAGTTTAAATATGACAAGAAAAATCAAAAGGAAGCAAGGGAATTAGCCAAAAAACAAGATATTGATTTTGGAGAATAGAAAACTATCTAGGAGATCTATTCCCCTAGTTCCAAATGTAGATCATGTCCTAGATTATTAGGGGATTGAATGTCCCTTATAAGAAATATGTAGAGAGAAATGTGATTCAAGATCATAAAATAGATGTGTTGTTAATTAGAGAAACCAAGATGACTAAAGAAAAAATAAAAGTGCTTTCTTTTCTCAAAAGTTGCAAAGTATTTGGGTGTGATTTAGAAGGAGCTTCAAGAGGTGTTTTCATCTCTGAAAATTATTTCATAATTCAAGGTGAGATTATTTTTTCTAAAAATAATTTAATTTGTATCAGGTTTACTAATATTAAGGTTAATGTTTCTTGGATTATCTCTAATGCTTATGCCCCCAAATCTAAAAATGGAAAGCTAATTTTTTTGGAAAGTTTGGCCATTTGTAGAACTTATGTTATGGATTTTTTGTAGTTGGTTATGGATGATTTTAATTATTCCTACAATGAGAATGACAAATTGGGGGGAATTTCTTCTCAATCTCATATAGGTAGTAGGCTAGATTTTATGAATTTCATTAATATGCATGCTCTACTTGATATGGACCTTCAAGCATTCTCTTATACATGGTCTAACCATGGTAAGGGTAAAAATATTATTCAAGAAACACTTGATAGAGATCTTATCTTGAGTGATTTATTTAATAGGTTCAATTACTCTTTGTCATCAATCACTGAGATTATGTTTGGTCATTTCCCAATTTGTTTACTGGAAGAGCCTTTAGCTATGAAACATAAATTTCCCTTCAGGTTTTAAAGGATCTAGATGGAATACACCAACTTTGATAACTTTATTTAAGATTTGGTGGAATGTTAAGGTGGAAGGGTCAACAATTTTTAGAATAACCAAGAAACTTAGTTTTTGTTAAAAACCAAGTTAAAATCCAGAACAAGGAGAACTTTCTAGATATATTTCTTCAAAAAAATCATATAAAAAATAGTCGTAATGAAGTACAAAATTCTATCCAAATTTGTGTGGACTCCTAGGGGTTTTCTTATAAGGAAAAATTTGTTTCTGGTGAAGTATCATGACATTGTGAATAAAGAGGATGTTTATTGGAGGAAAAGATCAAGAGTTGTATAGTTGAAAGTAAAGGACAAGAACTCTACATTTTCTTGTCTCACCACATCTAGACTTAGAGCTTCTAAAAAGTATGTTGAATATTTATACATATACGGATATGTTCATTTTGATGGGAATATTTTTAAGGCCTTTTTTTTTTTTTTCCAAACTTCTTGAAGAAAGACTCCAATCTTAGTCAAGTTAGTTAGAACCAACGCTTCACCTGTATTCCTTTGATTTTGGATTACAAGATTAATAAATTGTTAGTGGCCATTTTGTTAGTGGATGAAATTCATAAATCTGTGAGTGTGGAGGTTTATGTGGCAATTAAAGAATCCTTTGGATCTAGAAAACTTCTTAAAGAACTCAATTCAACATTTATAGTGTTCATCCCCAAAATAGAGGGGCCCAGGATGATCGAAGATATTAGATAGATAAGCTTGTGAAATTCTATTTATAAGGTTTTTTCTAATTTTTTGATGTCAAATTATTATAATTTTTTTCTTCTACCATATGAATTGTCATGGTTTTCTTCTTAAACATGACCTCTCAAAGGCTTATGATAGAGTGGGTTGGGACTTCCTATTCAAAGCTTTGGAAATCATTTCATCTAGCTTGTTAACCAATAGGTTGATACCTCTTCTTCTATAATTACTATTAATGGATCCTCTTAAAAAATATTCAAACCTTCTAGAGGATTGAGATAGGGATATCCTCTCTCTCCCATACTTTTTGTGATTATGGTAGACAGCTTGGATAGATCTACAAGTTCTTGTATGTCAAAAGGGTCGATTGTTCCTCTTAAACCTTTTTTTGATGGCCTAATCTACTTTCATGTACAATATGTTGATGATATTGTAATGATGGGGGAATCTTTGATAATGGAAGCTAGAAATTTCAAAGATCATCTCCAGGTGTACATTAAGACCTCTAGGTTTTATATTAATTAGGGAAAAATCCCTATCCTTTTTATCAACACCTATTTCCCTAGATAGGCAAATATTTCTAAGATTTTGGATTGTAAAATTGATAATATGCTAGCCTTCTACCTTGGGCTTCAATTAGGGCTTATGTTTATGGAGTCTTCATGGAAAAATTTGGTTCATAGATTCAATGTGAAACTAGTTAGATAGAAAAAATCCCTTCTTAGTCAACCACGAAAAATCCATGTTCTAAAATATACCTTGCAAAACTTATCAGTTTATACTCTTAGTTTGTCCAAAATGTTTGGAAAATTTTAAGATTCTATTAAAAAAATGCAAAGAAAATTTATTTTGTCTCAAGTTAACAATAAAAAATGATTAGCTCAAGTTGGATGGGATAAAGCTTATAATTATAAATCTAATGGGATCTTGAGAGTTCGATCAATTATAACTATTAAACTTAGCCCTTATGGCCAAGAAAATATGACATATTTTTTAAGACAACAAAGATTGGAATATGATCTTAGGGAGTAAATACTTTATCAATAATATGATCATTATTGATGTCCTTGATTTCAACAATGTGGTCCAAGGATCTTATTTTTGGAATGGTCTCCAACAGGAGAAGGATTTAATTAAGTCAAGAACTAGATGGAAAGTGGGTAATGGTTGTACTCTTGACAATTTGGGAAGACAAGTGGATTCAACAGGATCTAATATCTTCTATCTTGATGCTAGTGCCATTCAAGGAAAGATATATTCTTTCATTTAGTTCATAGGTTTTTAATTATTGATAGAATGATAGATGATTTTACCTTACTTCTCTTGATCCTATCATTACTCATGTTATGAATGAGTTCAATTATAAAGTGTTGATACTGAATAAGCTGGATCGAATCATTGGGGAACGTAGTACTAGTGGTTCATATTTTGTAGCATTGGAGATTACTTCACTATAAATATAAATTAATCCTCCCATAGTGTGCGCCCTGGTGTGGAACCATCACCTTATTCTGAAAATTAATATATTCCAATGACTAGTTGTACATAACAAAATCCTCATGCTTGATAATTTGATGAAATGAGCTAGATTTTTTACTAAAAAGTATTCTTTTTTTTTTTAAGAAGCTCTTGAGAGTGGATATCATATATTTTTGTAGTTCCCTTATGCTTAGGAAACCTAGATGCTATTATTTCAAAGATGGAATTTTCATTGCACCTCTTCAGGGATGGTGGCTAAGTTGTGGATTATGTGAAGAAGCTATAAACTGCTAATGGATAAAGATCCTTGGTTGTTCCTTTCTTCCCATATTTTGTGGAACTTCTAGAAATAACTAAAAAAATAAAATTTTCAAGGAATTCTTTCAAACACCAGTAGTCATGGCTGAAAAAATTAAATTTAGTTGTCAAAAATATTTGTAGATACTTCATAGGAAAATTGGACTTGGATAAGGGGTTTATTGAAGATCTCCCTAGGATGGAAAAAGATACGAAGAAAGATTAGAGAGAGAATTATAGATGGGATTTTTCACTTAAGGGATGGTGCAAATTTTTTTTTGATAGAGTAGTAAAGGGTAATCTTGAAGTTGTTGGTTATGGTGTGATTCTTGGAAATGATTATGGGGATATTATCAAGATGAGTGTTTTCCCTCTTGGATGTCCATCAGATCATTTTGTTGAAGAGATAGGTCTCCTTCATGGTTTAAGGCCAGTGGAGAAACACAATCACAAACTATTATGGATAGAGTGGGATTCTATAAATATTCTAAATTATTTAAAGGAAAACATTAAGGTCTTGTTGACCATATCTAATATTATGATAGTGTAAAACTATTGTTAATAATTGTGACTTGGTGGTTATTAGCCACATGTATAGAGAAGTTAATAATGTGGAAGATATACTGACCAATGTGATTGACATAAATCTAAAGCCTATTCTTTGAGATGATCACATCAAAGGCTATGGAAATTTCATATCTCTAATCAATCATAGAAAATTTTTATATTAAGTGAGGGATTATAAAAATTTAGTTATTAATGAAGGAAAAACCTAGGGACATGCACAATAATTAGGGAAATACTTATGGAAATTTATTGTATATATATCAGAGATATTTCCAATGTGGTTGTCATCAATTTGAAGCCCACTCTTTGCTATGATAACATAAAAGGTTATGAAAATTTAAAAACTCCATTCGATCATAACAAAGTGTTATGTAAAGTGGGGGATTTTTTTTAAAAGAATATTAATGAAAGATAGGCCTAGTGACATGCATAGTAATGATGGAAATACTTATGAAAATGTGTTTTATTTATTTAAGATATTTTTCCATAAATTGTGGATGATTTTATTTTTTCTCATTTGTCTCAGCTTTTCTCTAAGAAAAAGAAGTTTCATTTGGCAAAAAATTGCAGCAGAGGAAAGTTGTACAAATATTATCATGGGTGGTACTCTGAAAAGGAAATAACCTAGGGACTGTGATAGATGAAGGAAAGACCAAAAGGTTTGGGATACATTGGATAAGGGTGGTTTGGTGTTCTATATAAACATAATGAAAGACGGAAAACTAGAGATTACTTAGGTGTTATAAATAAACAAGATGCAAGCATAGTTACCTTAGTGATAAGACATCTTAAGATTGAAATGGACATTATGGTGATGATAACAGGGTTTAGATCAAAAGTATGAAATTTTACCAAAATAAAGAAATTGTAGGGGAAGTGGTTAATAAAATCTCAAAATTTGATGATTGGTATCTAGTTAAAGATAAGGGAGGAGTCTTTTCTATTTATTCTATAAAAATGCTCTAAATATTGGTCCTAAAAGAAGTAATTCAGTATATAACTTTGGATGGGATGTATGATAGGACTTATAATTGCCTTTTTGTTCTATTAAATAATTTCAGACATAAAATTAGGGTTTCCTTTCTATTTTACTTGCTTTTCTCTCTTGTGCATGGGATTAATAATTTTAAGGAGAAACTAAAAAAAAAAAAATCTCCATAAAGGGTTGATTTGGGATTTATTTTTGAGTTTATGATTGATAACGTTAAGGAGATCCTCCCTAGGTCTTTTTCTTTAAGATTGATAAAAGGCCCAGAACTCCTAGTAGTAGAAAAGGAAAAGGAAAGAACTTGATTGCAAAGTTTGGAGGAATAAAAATGGAGTCCATGAAAATAAATAAGAAGAATTTCTTTTATAAAGGAAGTAGGAAGATATCCCTGAACCTGAAGTTTAAAACACAGAAAGGGAAAGCCTAAGGAAATTACAGCTGAGCTTCTTACTAGATAAACTAGAACCAACAGAGAGATCACTCCCACAAAATAATCAAAAATAGATAACAAGATCTACTATAGCTACTGATACACATGATGAGAATATCAATAAAATTCATCAAAGATGGCATCAAAATAATCCTAGTAAACAACTTGCAATTGCATAAATCAGCCTAAAATATAGGAATCAATATAATCATTTATATATAACAAAGCTATAATAGTATAAAGTAATAATGCAACATAAGTACTTTTCCTCAAAAAATTAAAGATCTTAAAGAAATGAAATTTCAAAATAATAGAAAGCACCTTAAAATTACTATTAGAAAATATTTTAACACCTTTGCAATAGGTGATCAAAAGGCTAAAATAGGAAAGGCAAGTATGCTTTTTTAATAACTCTTCAATCTTTGATTAGCTATGATAACTCCCCATGCCAATCTGTGACATCTCTAGCCTCCTATTCATGATCCTTCTCCTTGCCTATGGTGTCCATGTCCTTAGTCTTCCATGGCCTAATATTTCTAGTACTTACCCCCAAAACCATTTTTCGATTATCTCCCTCTAGACTCTATAGATAGTCTTAGCAAAGACCCCCATTTCAAGGTTTGTGATGATATCTTTATACAAGTTTCCTAGGGAATCCATTTTGATCTATAGAGCATCTAGACTAATTGAAAGATTTATTTCAAGCTCTTTAACCTTGTTGAGAAGGGCATTCATTTTCATGTTTTTGTCCTGCTCTTCCTCATTGTGGCCTTTGTTGTCCTAGTTCAGCTCATTGAGCTCAATTGGATCAGTCTCATTCTTAGTAACCCCTCATAGGTTAGCCTCAATAGTTGCCTCTTATTCAGCCATATCCACATTTTCATCCTTCCCATCATAGCTAAAATCCTTGTCTTCCATGTCATCATTTTTAGTATGATCCTTTGCTTCATTCTACACCTCAAGGAATTTGTATTCCTCTAAACCAATAGAGGCGTCCTTCTTCTCATCCTTTTATTGTTTTTTTCTCTTTCTTCTTTTGGATCATTTCTAATATTCTCTTTGTAGAGGCTACCTCTTGTTAACCACATTTCCCCATGGTATTCATATATTTTCTCTCTTTGCCATTAGTTTATTGTTTACCAACTTCAATGATGTCTTTTTTAGTCTTGCTCATTTTAGGGGTGGGGCCTTGGCTACTTTAGGGATAATTCTTCCTTTTTGAAGGGGTTTCAAGAAGTAAAATTGCATTAAGGGATTTTTGTAGGGCCATTAAAAGGCATAGATGAACCAACACTAGTTGTTTTCTTGGTCCTTGATGGCCTATATTTTCACCACTCCTATTTTTTTGAAAATATTATGAAAAATAGGTAAATGTATGCAATTAGAGTTTCATGTATTTTATTGCAAAGTTTTAGTAGAGAAAACCTAGATTGATTAGTCCATACCCTATTTTATTTTCAGATTTTATGTTATCTTTTATAGCTTGAGATTATGTTGAGTGTTAAATAACCATATTATTCACCTACCCAAAAAAAAATTAGCCTATGATTGACACCTTAACTTTTCTTAAGTCTTATACTAAGTGGGAAGTTTTAGTCCATAATAATCCAATATTCTATATCCTTTCCTAATCTCATAATGAAGCTTTAAGGGTAGAATCATAAAAGCTATTACCTAAGTATCCTCACCTTACATTCCAAGGGTTGAGTGTAGGTTCATAAGTCAAAATCCTTAAGTCTAAAAGTCATTCCCAATAATAGTGCTAGGGCTTGAGTGTAAATGCATAAGTGGTTTTCCTGTATGTCACTAAATCTTTCAAAAATGTGATTAAAGGCAATGCATAAGATTGTAAGGTTACTTGCAAGGTCTTTTGAAGCTATGACTGAAGTGAAACATAAGATCAAGAGATTATTTTCAAGGGTAAAATTAATATCTCGATGTTTCAACAAGAAGACTTTAACTATTAGCTATCTCTCACTATATGATAAGGTGTGGAGAGTAATGGGACTCAAAATTGCCTTCCTGATTTTAGTACCATTTCAAGCTTTTGAGCCCTTAAAGCACATTTAATATATGTGTACCTGGCTATACTTTTGAGGCCTAAGAGGTGTTTGATTTTTATAACACCTTGCATTCAGTATATACATGTGTTTCATAAAGATAAATTTCCATTCCAATTCATTTCACAAAGTTTCATTTTGAGCAATGTTCAGATCTGCATTTTGCCCAAGTGTCAAACAGTGATAGGAGGCCTAATTTGCATTTTAATATCTTGCACCCATTAATGTTCCATGACTCACCACTTTAGGAGTGTTTAGTATCCATATCAAAGATCCCATATTTCAGATTTAAAGTCATTTTGACATATTTTGACTAGGTTTTGAATCCCTCAAAGTTGGTTGTTTATTGTTGTCATGCTGATGCAAATTGTTTAGAATTTTGGGACGCCCTGTTCGACCAGTTATAACTTTGATCTAGTTGAAAAAAATGATAAAATGCCTTTTTTATTGCATTCTAGAGGTCAAAGACTTTCTATGTTTCAGATTTGAGCTTATGATGAATCCGTTTGATCAATTTTGAACACATTTACAAATGCAATTTGTAAAGTTTTGTTGGTGTCACAGAGTGCAGATTGATTAATACCCCTATTCGGGATGTCATAACTCTAAATCCATGATACATGAGATCAAATGGATTGTGTCACTATGTTCCACTCTGAAAATTCTTCAAGTGTGTCAATTTGTAAGTTTTGACGAATCCGTCTGCACACTTTCTCAAGTCCATTCCATTTGCAAAAATTACTTTTCTGCAAATGTTCATAGTTTAGCAAATCTAAGTAGCACATTTTGACCACTTGCCAAGGGCACCCAATTATTCATCATGAGCCTAAATCATAGAGTTATACTCTCCTCATGATAGCAAAATTATGCCCCAATTTCTGTTATTCCATGTGTTTGTTTGACTTAATCTCGGAGCTAAAACTGAATGTATTTTATTGTTTTCTAACATGTTTGTTTGCAAGAAATTCTAAGAAGGAAAATTTGACAGTCAATACCTTTTGACCCCAAATTCATCATAAGATGAGATTTGATAGTGAAAGAGAATGTGGAACAGAGAATCAACATGTTAGATACCAAGGCTCAGTCAGGTGTTTTGATCAGTTTTTAAAACCAGTTTGAGGACCCCTTGACATGAAATTGATTGTTTGCAAATAAATGGTAAAATAAGCTTTAAATGATCATTTAGATGTCAATTTTGATTTTAATCAAGGTGATGGATTTAGTAGGCTAGTTTGAAGGATTGGGTGTTTAAGTTCAAAAAAAAATTAGCCAAACCCACTTTGGGGCCTGGCTAATTCCGCCAGACTGATAAGATATTAGGGAATAATGTGTTATTAAATAAAAGTGGAGTATGATTTAAAATTGTTTTAATGTGATAATCCGATATATGCATATCATTGATCCGACCTTTAATGGGTATGTAAGATTGCACTTGCAGTGACAAGTGAGCACATGATTGCAAGGGCACATCATTTGTAGTAGAGGCAAGTATCCAAGCAGGTCTCCATAGTTATTTCCATGTCAAAGAGAAAGAAGAAAGAATTGAAAGATGTCGTAAAAATGGATCTAGCATTTAATTTCTACCCATACTAAAGGTGGATTTGATAACATATGTGTGCAACCATGATTTTGTCTTTGATGCCATATTAATAATGTTATAAATTGGGAAGTTTATTGGATTACTGTGGAGCCCATTGTTCCAGTTATTTCCAATAAAACTTATTATGGGAAAGATGGTGATGGACACGTAAAGAATGATTGGACAAGTTGAGGGATGTTGTGTGGGATGCAAAGAATGTCCTCAAAATGTATGTTTCTCAACCTCTTTACAACGCTTAGTACATTCTTGTTAACAATTATCCTTAATTGTATGTCACCAAATGAGCATTGACAAAGTAAATCTCTAAGAGGGACGTGTTGTCACTTAGGTTTGCACCCTTGTCCAAGGCCTATGTGCGAGGGCAACCTAGTGAAACATGGAAACAACCTCCAAGCTGTGGGACTTGAACTGCAAGGTTGAGTCTCCGGAGAAGGCCAGCTTCCTCTTACTGTCAGGGTGCACCTATCTATTCTTAGAAGAAAAAGGGAGAAAGAGAGCACCAAAGCAAATCTACCTAGTCTAATCTAAGGCGGTGATGCACCAAAACAAAGTGTTCAGACTCATTCCTGCCCATATATGCACTTACAGAACTAGGGTAACATCCAAAAGTCATACACATCCAGACTTATATCGATCAATAATCACATATAGATTAGAAAACCAACTGAATGACACTAGGAAAAGAAGATTTCACTTGTATATTATCCAATAGGCCAAAGATAGATACAGTATGTGGACCACTAATCTCAATAATGTATCAATGAGAGGCAAAATGAAGCACATACACATTGACCACTGAAAAGAATGACACAAGATGCTATGTAGCTCAGAGACACAGGGATTCTACACTGCAGGTCTGCAAGCAATAGTAGAGAAAATCAGGAATAATCGACCCTTACAAAATGTACAAAACTTGCCTTTATAGTTTAGGCGTAACTAAGATCTTTTGGCTGAAATGACCCTGCAACTACCTACCATTGAGTACCATGGAAGACAATCGTGGAAAAAATCTCCAAAAAATTTGATCTCTTTCGCCAATAATGTCCTGAGAAGATTGAAAATGGCGCCATAACTGTGCTCTGACCTGGTAGATGGATCAACGGGTGGGTGGAGTGTCATTCTGTGCTTTACATTTACTCTGGTAGGTCGTGATTGATCATGGAGATCAGATCGCACAAAAAAATTGATTATCCCCACCTCCTAGTTCACAAATCCATCGAGGTCAAAAGGTCAACCAGGCTCCCTATGCACCAACTAGGCCGCGCAAGCCAATTGCATTTCTTTATTTCGCCACCTGGAGGTCCTCCCACGGTCGACCACCCTTCATTGGACTAACCGCGCCACCCTGAATACTATCATGATGGTGACGGTTACACTAACCGCCAACCGCCATCCTAGACTGCACTGACAGGACGCGTGTCGACAAGGCACTGTGTCGCCAACATAACCCTCGCACATCTCTGCCATAGTGCGATGGCGCCTACTGTCGATCAGCCTCGATTCGCCGATCATGGAGACTCGTCATTCTAAAACCTCTTCCCTTGTAAATCACTGGGCCCGCGGCACATGTGGCACTTCCCCATTGGTCCGACGATCGCTTAGTCCTTACTGCGCCAGCGGCATGAAACATGGTTCCACTAGGACACGTGGCGCATGGGCACTAACTCGCTATCATAAAATTCACATAGTTTCTCCATGGCGAGATAGCGCTTGCCGCCAATCGCTATAGATCTGACGGTGTAGAACCCACCTCTGCAACGTGCTGGTTGCGACAAGAAATTGGTCCCACGACATGTCTGTGCCTTGACCTGGCATATGTGGCAATTCCTGATTCGTCGTGGACCCTCCAATCTACGACTGGGCCCATCCTATTTGGCACCACCTCAGCGACGCATCCTGGCGAGACTTGATCGCACTGACACATGGCAAAAGGGTGCCAAGTCGCGATGCAAAAAACCCTGCAGCTTCGCCATGGCAAGATGGCGCCTGCCGTCGATCCTTTCCAATCCGACAGTCACAAAATTCTCCTTCCTGTGACCCTCCTTTTCACGTGATTCACCAGGCCCGCCGAAACATGGCTTCAGCTTATTGGTCTGTCAGTCACCCTGAATCTAACTGCACCGGCAGCATTAAATGCGGTCCCACCAGGACATGTGGCACAATGGTGTCAAGTCATCGATGTTATCTACTGAGCTGTTCTTGATAGCGAGACAACGCTAGTCGTAGATCTATTCTAATCTGACGGTTGTGAAGTCTCACCATTCCTTCCAAAACTACTGGGCCTGTTGAACACGTGTCATCATTTGATTCATTCTCCTGACACTGATTGGTAGGACCTGACTCTCGCTGACACGTGGCAGATGGTCGCTATGTCGCCATGTTAAAAATCTCGCATCTCTGCCATAGCGAGATGACGCCATCCGTTGATCTAAATCGATCTGATAGTGTGCAAGGAAGATCATTCCCCTCAGCATATCGATGAATAAGAATTGGCCATGTATCAACGGTCTGACTAGTCCTCGCTGACATCCCTGGACCCATGAGGACGCGTGTCCTTTAGGTGCAATGTCATTAACATAAGACTTGCGCAGCTCTTCTATAGCGTGATGGTGCCTGCTGTCGATCAGCCCTGATCTGATGGTGGAGATCTTACCCTTCCATGTACTGGTGATGCTGACTGAACTCTAACTTGGGGGACATGGTTGCTCTTTATTGGCCCAATGAAACACCTCCCTAGTCTGACAAAGCACCAACTCGGAGGGTCTATATTGCCTTCACCCCACTGATGAATACGTGGCTACGTCTGATTTGCCACCATGGCACTGGGCTCCTGACTGCTCATGTGAAGTACTTGCTGGGACCCAATGTGCCTGGTCGCTTCTCGCCACGGTGGATTTTCCGATTGGGCGCCATGTCGCCAATGGAAAACTGATGCATTTTCTAATGGCACCATGGCGCCTCGCCGGTCTTTCAAACTTCCGGCCCATGGGAACATGTTGCCCGCCGCCGTGAGCATTTTCGTCGGGCACTATGTCGCTATGGAGATTTCTT
Organism: Cupressus sempervirens; assembly: GCA_028749045.1. Classification (NCBI taxonomy): domain Eukaryota; kingdom Viridiplantae; phylum Streptophyta; class Pinopsida; order Cupressales; family Cupressaceae; genus Cupressus; species Cupressus sempervirens. The sequence continues at coordinate 229,661,376 of CM053791.1, forward strand.
CGGTCGGCATGCGATAGCGACATAGCGCCTACGGCGCCGGAAAACTTTCTCGACCCGCCCTCTGTTGTAGCCTGCTCGTCGGACCCACTAGACACGCGTCAATTGGGCGCGATGTCGCTGACGCTATTTCCCGTGCATCTCTAATGATGAGACCGCGCCGACCGTCGATCTTGCTAAAATCTGACAGAGAAGATCCTGCGGGCTGCAACATTAAAATATTAATTCAAGGCTAACCGTTGTACGAGCCGCACTTTCAAAATTTAAATCCTTGGCGGAAAAACCAGAGGTAACAGGACGTGGTGTCTTTTATAGATCTAGGGAAGCCATATGCATCAGAGATTGGGAGGTCTACAAATATTGTTAATAAGGTGGGAGATGGTGGTAGAAGGGGGTCAATAGCACACGTTACAAGCCCACAGAAAAGTTTCAAGAAACAAGGAGATGAAGCAGCTCCGTTTTCCATGCAAGTGGTAGACATTTGAAGACTTTCAAATGTTTTTCATGAGTTTGATAGAAAGCAAAGAAATAGAGCATGAAAATGGGAGGGCAGTGCCAATAGGAGTGATAAGGCAGAAGTATAAGAACTAGACATTGTTTTCCAAAACTACCATAAGTGACAAATTCGCTTCCCATGTTGGTTGTTTGCTAAGGGGGTTAAAAGATTAGAAAATTTGTTTCAAGTTGGTTTCATTCATTATATCACAATTTTCAGCAAGGCAAACATTCAGAGATTGAGACCATAAAAAGATAAGTTAGTTTTACCCTTCTAAGAAGTACTTGCAGGTTTTAAGGATGAACAACTATGCCTTTGCATTTTATACCACCAAGAATATTTTTTGTCAGGCGATGGAAAATAGGGATCAATCCAAATGCATAAGGATTCTAGTCCTTGATTTGTATAAAGGCGTCTAACTATTTTGGTGGAAGGCATTAAAGGTGGAGAAAGTAGATCAAGGCTCAATTTTTTTTGTCCCACATTCACAAGGCTAGGCAACCTTTTAATATTTAAATACCTAAATGCTAGATACACAATTGTCTAACAAGACAAAGGGTTTTTGAATTGCAAGGCTATGTGAGGGACCCACCCATACTTTGATGACAACTAGAGGCAAAACCATTAAATTTTGAAGGAAGCTGCTTAGTTCAAGGTGGTCAAAGAATGACATCACCAAGTCGACACATGGTGTGCATGTGTGCCTTCACACTGATAACCTTGTGGTTTGGAGGTTAGAGTGATGTCATCAAGTGAAGACATGGCATACATGTGTGCCTTCACACTAATAACCATGTGGTTAACAAAAATGGCCCCGACCATGCAAAAATCATCATTTTGCAGCTTCACAAGTGTTAATCATGGTTAAGACTTGGAGGTTCCAATGGTGCACAACTACTTGTCTCACCAGTTCACCCGCATTAAGATGTAACCCTGGGTTAAGCTCACGAGGTGGTAGGAACTAGCAAATGAGGAGCTACCATGTTGTGGTCAACTAGGAAGGTTGACCTAGATGAAAAAAGGGGCAAAAATTTTGAAAAATGGAAAAATTAATATTTTATCATTTTATTTACAAAATTGAGCATACAAAATCTCATTTGAAAAATTTAAAAGAATTTTGAGTTTTTCTATAGTTTTAACTATAGAAATTTTTTAAGTTTCCATTTAAATGCTCTAAACTTGCAATAGGGACCTGATTTTTAAACACATGCCAAAGGGGCAATTTTTTTTGAAACTATGCAATGCAATATATTGTCAAAAATAGGAGAAGATGAACTTTCCAAATTTAGAGTTAGAATTTGCATAGGTATTTAGTGATACAATCTGTAAGCAGTTTTATATTTTTTGGGGCATTCTTAGTAGAATGAGAAGAATTCATCGTTGAGCATCAAAATTAGTTAGAAGGCAGTAATGAAAGTTTGTTGAAGGAAGAATTTGGGGGAAATGATTCTAAAAGCTTTATCTTGCCTCTAGAGGTCATTTGACAAGTGTTTTTCCTTTTCTTTGATCTTAGATCTAGCATCAAAATCAGTTACACTTTTCAATCATTTTGAAGATATTTTCAAGCCATTTTTGAAGTAGCAATGAAAAGACCTAATGTGCAATTACAGAGAGAGAGTAGAGAGATGCTTTGGATCTGCAAATGGAGGCTTTCCAAGTGGACAAATGGAAGCATTTGATCGAATCTAGGATTTCTTCCTTTCTATTTAGTCTCTTCTTTCTTCTTTCTCAAAAGTTGGTTCTAGTTTGTTTGTGAGACCTCATTATTTGATCCAAAACTATGATTCCACAATATTTCTTCAGCACTTCTCTCATAATGAATAAGTAATGAGAATATAGATAGTTCTGATCTGTTAGGTAGTTTTATGATTCAATTTCATGCATATTTATGTATTTTTTTCAATGAAATAAATAAAAGTGTAGCAACAAGTTAGTCTTCTATCTGAGTTTTGTCTCTTGTTCATTCTATGTGTGATCTTCTATGATATATGTATAGGGTGAATATTGTCCAGTTACAATTTGTTTCAGATCATATATGTTGATTTTGTTTTCTTATGATTTAAGGAGTCATGTAAATGCTTATTTTATCATCATAAGGTTGTAGATGTCAAGATCACAAGGTGAATTGATAGATCAAAAATTCATGATGTATGGGATATGTCAATGAGTTTTAGGGATGTGTGTTAGGGGTTTATGGGATTTCCCAATAGATAAGGCATTAATCAGCTACGGGATCAAAGTGTTTTGTTGTTCATGTCATGGTTATGCTGAAATCATCATCATTAATCAAAGATATTTTCCCTTTAATTTTGAAGGAACTAAAAAGTGTTACCCTTTCTTGACTTACCAAGTTCTTCGGTAATTTTATTATCTATTTCATGTCTAGGATCTTTCCATAAGTTTTAGAAGATTAAGGGTTTCATCTTCTTTGCTAGATTCAAGCATATGTTTTAGCACTTGTACCATATAAATGAATCTAAGGTCCACCCACGTAGGTCTTGTAGACCATGAAGTAGAAGAAGGGTCTAGCCTTATAGTTAGCCTAGTGTCTAAAAGGGTATGTTGTAGATGGGAAGTAGCTGCCCCTAGATGTATCTTGTTCTCATCGGGATAATTCGAAATCCTGACATTTCAAAACACCAATAGAGCATACAATTGGAAGGCTAACACAATAAGATTCATGGGGTTATGATGAAAGTAAAATTCAATGAAGCATAAGATCAGAACCCTAATTGGATAAAAATACATAAAGTGACTTCACTAAATTGAAAAAGGACAAGGGTTTCCAACAAATTAGAATTTTTTTGCATAAAATAAGAAGGCTTAATTGGCTATTTATGTCACCAAATTCTAAAGTTATACTCATAATAAAAAATTTGAATCCTCATGCATGCATACATTTAATGGAGTAAAAGAAGAAGATGAATCACGCACATACATAAATATATTCTCTATGATAGGGAAAAAATACCAGTTGCCAAGGTTAACAAAATAATTTAGTTGCAAAGTGTTCAGGTTATTACACTACTGAATTATTTCTTGTAAGTTTCAAGGTTCAAGGTATATTTGTAGAAAAAAATGTCTAAGACTAGAGGTAATGAGGGTAAATCCAAGGACACAAAGGTGGTCCAAACATAAACATCAAAAGTAGGGAAAACCAAAAAAATAAATTCAAACAAGTATGTAGAAGAATGGGCTCAACTCCTACCTGGGTCATAAAATGTTATTTCAACAAATGACCATGATTTTAGGGTTCAATATATGTATTGCAAAGATACCATATGCCCAGACACAAATGGGTATAAGACTATCTTGTTCTTTTACAGTAATAGATTTAAGAAGTTGCCATTCTCTAACCCATGGCATAGAAATTTGGCAAAACTTGTATTCCCATAAATTTATGGATGTGGATTTACTCAAGGATCTTATAGCGTCCTATAACCCTACAAAAAAATCCTTTCATAACAAGGATAGGATCTCAGTGTGTACACTAGATTGTGTGTGTTTAATTGAATATTTTGGGCTTGAAGGCTAGATGAGTGTTGAGATTGATATCCAAGATTTTCAAAAGAAATTTGAAAGAAATTTTAGGTTTTATGTCAAGAAGGTGATTCTCCATCATATTCCATATGAGCTCAACTTAGTTGGAGAGATACCAAAGAAGGTGGATAAGATGCTCCCAGTGAATAAATTATGTAATTATCTTTAGAGTACAATCTACGACTTGCATAAGGCACTAGAGACTAATGGTTCAAATATGGTGAATGCAAGACCTTACCTCATGACTCTTAATATTTAGGACCCATTTACAAATATTGAATATGATTATGTGAAATATACTATTGAAAAAATGCAAGAACAAATTGAAGCTACCTAAAGAGGAGAACTTTGAAATTTCAAATTGCACCATTATTCATTACTGATTCATTTGATTTTATACAATAACATTAGCTACTTTAGAATATATTAGATTGACCAAACTTTAGACCTTAACAGAGAATTGCCAGTTCAACTTTGAACCTAGGTATGGGACAAACATTACCCTTATTCTAGTTATGTGTCAATTTTTAATAATTTATATTTTAATGTCATGATAATGTTAGGTGCCCAACAAGGTAGGGTTCTAGATATTTTAAATAAATTATTGAAACATGTGCTATTAAGATATGATACCAAATTAGCCCATAACTAGGGAGATGTGTTTTTGTTTCAAAAGATTTCAATTATGAGATTTTATGCTTGTCCTCAACCCCCACACATATTGCAAAGATATATACCTACTAGGGTAGCAATAATTGAATTCATGTGGCAACTCATCACAATGGACAAGGAATATCTAGGCCCTAAGCTACACAAAGGAACTTTTATGTGTAGATGTTTTAATATTGGTAATTTCACAGTTGGTAAAGAAGATATTGATCAAATTCATGAGTTTTTGAGATATTACAAATTGTCTTTTGCTCCATATAGAATATATGATCATGAGAATGTAGTCAGGAGTCCATTGAAAGAAACAAGAAACTACTCTCTCCCTAACAACAAAGAATTTCCCTAGTAAGACATAATTAGAAATAATTTGATTGAAACTAATGTAGAGTAGAGGTTGAGAAAATATGAAGATATCCAAAGGGTAGAGAAGGAATTGAAGAAGAATGGCCTTGATTTCAAGGGATTTTCCTTGGAAATTGTCTATCCCTTCAGATTGGAAAAGTTATTAGAAAACTATTACCATATTATGTCTCAAATGCCACAAAACCCATTAGAGGAAGAAGGCAGAGTAAACCCAAACCCTTTCGAGCTAGGTGTAGTTTTGGGAGAAACACATGATCAGCCTGAGACATCTTCTTGGGTGGAAAAGGGTATTAAGAAGTAGAAAAAAATTCATATGCCTGAGAAGATTAATGAGAGGACATTGTAACTAATGACTGGCAAGAGCCAATACTTTTTTGATTAGAGGTACAATTTATTACAACAAAGAGTAAAGGTAGCTAAAATTTCCATCACAAACTTACAGTTGACTACAACAAGACTAGATGATAGGATCATTCAAGCAAGAAAATTCTTAGAAGATGATGAATTCATAAAATGAAAAGAATATAAAAGTTTCTTGTATAAAGTTAAGAAAAGTGAATTGAAATTAAGAATTAAAGCATGGGTCAAAAGAAAAGACCAAATAAATCATTGAGAAACTACTCGCATATGATCTTGACAAGGAAACCATGGTAGTAAATGAGGCAATAGACCTTGTACAAAGGAGTGGTATGCTACTAGTGCTTGGATGGGACTTGGGAAAAACATTTGTGCTAGATCAAATAAAGAAGGAAACAAAAGTCAATATCATATAAAACATTTGTTGCACAAGGTTTGTAAAGAGGCTTTGGTTTTAATGTTGACACTAAAACATTAGCTGTGTGGAGCATTGTTCCTGAGTTAAATAAGCCCCTATTGATGGGTGTACAAGATATAGCTCAAGATAGTGTAATAATATGGACATTGAACTCAACTACTAGTAGAGATATATTTGTTCTTTCAAGAACTTATCTTTTATGAATGAGGAAAAGGTTGAATAGATTGAAGATCCACTTGGCCAAATGTTCAAAGAGTACATTGCCACTAGAAAGGTGTGCATAAAGAGGAGCTCAAGAGGAGCTATGTGCTCGAATAGAGTATGAAAGAGCTGGAAGATAAAACTCAATAATTATAAATGAGATTGTCAATTTGAAGGAGCATCTCGAAGCTATGGAGGAAAGTGGGATTGAAATTAGGGTTGAGGAATTAGAAAGAACAAATGAGCAAATTTCTCCCATGACTAAAGAGAAGGCATTGGAGACTAAAGATGAAGTTGATGTGTTGGAGAATGAAGCTCCAAATTAGAACAATCATCTAAAGGAGAAAATACTAAAGGGGATGGTATATTATAGATTAGATGTATTGAAATGAATATCCCAACAAGTTCATAGTGTTTTCATCACCTTTAAAAGTGTAGAATATGTGTGCAATGAAGCTATAGCATGGATCTCACCTATTTTTAGTCAATAGGGCCCATAGATTCAATTCTTTGATAGGTTAATTACTTTGATGGCTAAAATGCCAGGGTTTCTTGATAAGATCTTTATAGTAATGAGGCTTTACAAATGGTGACAGACTTGATTTCTTTCTTTATGAGCAAGTCACAAGTAATCCAATGAAAAGTCAAGATAATGAGTGAAGGTGTTCATATTTTTATTTCCTCGATTATTGATAATAAAAATAAGTTGAAGGATTAGAAAGAGTGGTCAACATCCTTTGATCACATCATGACATTGGAAAAAGTTTCAACAATTTTTGACGGGGATGTTGATGACAACTTATTTGATGATCTAATGGATTCTTTGTTCAAGATAGAAGTGGATATGAATAGGTTTGTAATAGAATCAAAGGCCATCATAGATGCCAAATGGAATAAATGTATAGATAATCTAGAATTTATTAGTGCTACTAAGTGGCCAAGTAAGAGAGAAGTTAATGTGTGGGAAGCAGTTGCAGAAATCAAGGCCTTGCCTATGGGAAGTAGTTAGAAGACAATAGATGAAGACAAATAAAGATAAATTAGAAGAAGGACATAAATCATATCAAGGTATCTTACTTTTTCATTGGCTTTCTATTGAGACACCTGCATTACAAATAAAATACTATACCTAAACATCAAGATGTTAGAATTCTTTAGAATAACTAAGAGGGGGGGTGGGGGGGGGGGGGGGGGGGTGGTGAACCAATTATTCAAGGTCTGATGCAGGAGCATCCAGAGGTATAAGGGCAATCCTGTGTCACCCAAAAAAATGTACTTAGACTTAGTTTTTGTTTCATGTGATTTCATTTTTGGATACCCATTTGGGTCAAATAAAGGTTCCAACTCTCACAGTTCCACTATCAGTGTGTTAGAAAATCTCAAAAAAATAGGAGTATGTAATTGGGCCATCATTTTGGTAAACTAGAAGGTGTGAATTGGCCAGATGAATGTAATCATGATTTAGAGCATTCTAGAAAAAGAATCAGGTCAATAGGCCCCACGGTTTGAAAGTTATTGCAATTTTTCGAGTTTTGGAGACCTCCTAAGAATGCTTCAAAGTTAGGTTAGGGGCATTAAATGACTTCAAAAAGGTCCAAAAAATGGGGGACAAGAAAAGCTGTCAATAAGGCTATAGAGCACTTCAAGAGCTTTTTGAAAATGTAAACGGTTCGTCAATCGGAGCTACGGTTCAAAAGTTATGCCTCCCGAAAGTTCGGTTACCGTTTCTGGATTCTTCTAGATTTGCGCTAACTTCTACCGTAGCTTTTGAAACCTTCTATTTGGTCGGTGGATGCCTACTACCACTTTCTATAATGTACTCCTAGTCCTTAACCCTCTGGGGTCTATTTAAGGAGATTTTTGGCATAGTAAAAGGCAGTTCGGAGTGGATTTTGAGAGGAGGTACTGAAAGGAGAAATTATCTCCAGATTTATGCTATTGTAAGCCCTTAGGGCATGTTTTGAAGTTTATTTTCTCTGTACTATTTGTACTAGCTTATTTTCTCAGTTAATACAATTTCCCTTTTCTATTGTGTCCATTCTATTCTTGGGTTGTGTCCTCATCAAGGTCCAATGATGTCCAATTTAACTTTTCCTACAAATCCTTAATGGCACATAACTGAAATCATCATGCATGCAATTGAACATTAAACAACCATGCAAAGTAAACATGCATCATAACACTAAGGATTTGATAACCCAAAAACCCTCCAGGAATAAGAAGGTAAAATTGGAGTGGGGATGATACCCACAAAATAACTGCGCAATTGATTTCAACCACTTTTGATGGTGTGCCTTATTAAAGGCATGCCCTGTTAAAGGCTACAACACATTATTAAATGTGACCTTGTTAATGGATTTAAGAACATTCAACTTGAAATGTCACCCTGTTAAAGGATTTACATAGAGCTATTAGGCTCACCCAAGTCCATGGGATTTACAGTCAGCTTCTTAAAAGAATCTTTCATCCCTCTCTAAGGAACTCATGTCCTCCTACTAAGGATCTCTTTATCCTTCTCCTAAGGATCTCTATATCCTTTTCCTGAGGATCTCTATATCCTTCTCTTGGGGATTTTCTATCCTTTTCCTGAGGCTTATCCATATAGCTATTGAGCTAACCTAACAATGAAGGATTTCAACATCTAATACAATGGTAAGAGAGTATTAGAAGGGTTTTGACCTAATACAGATTGCAACTCCAACTGTGTAGATTTCAGATCACTCTTTAGTTCCTTTCTTTGCTTGGCTGCTCTTCCTTGTAGTGTTGACAACTTGTTCACCCTTCAAGATCTATCTCCATGAGTTCCTCCACTCGTTATGCTAATGCAATCTATAGTCACTTGATCAACTCAAAGTCTTGATGCTCTATTCTTACTTCTCTTGGCTTCTTAACATAGTCACACTTATGACCAACCCCTTCTCATGTATGCGCACTTGATCTCTGACTTGTAACTCCTTATAAAGAAGTTATGTTCTTAATTTCATGCTCAAATCTTAAGTTGCTCTTGAGAAAATGATATTGTTTTCCCTCCAAATTGTTTCTTCTAGAAACTTCATGAAAAAAAAAAAACCTTTAGCATTTTCCAAAAACATTTTACAGAGTGTTCTCTACCACTAGCTCATCATTCTTATCTTCTATCTGGTTTAAAAAATTCTAGACAAGTACCATGTCGGCTTAGATCTGGCGAATCTTCAACGTTTCAAAATAATGCAGCAACTCGGCATCATTGGTTTACTGATGCTTAGCACCATGTATGTTACTCAAATTTTTAATTTTATTTACTAGTGTTGGGCACTTGAAGTATTTTGGCTCGGCACCTGTATCGTGCTCAACATCTGATCTTCACTTGGCATCTGATCTTCCCTTGGCATCTACTAAAAATCTGTTCGGCACTAACTAGGACTTAGTTAATCCTAACATCATTTGTCTTAGTGTGTCCATCCTATGTGTCTTAGAGTATGTCATTAATACACTATTTTATCAATGGCTTAGTTGATCCTTATACTTCATTACAACATCATAACTTCAACCTTTCTCTAGGTACGCTAGTTACATCTTATTGATTGCCACCTCCTTGACAATCAACCAATTGATAGTATTTGAATCACTAAAGAAATTGTCATTCCTACAAGAAGAAAGTTTGTCATCAATGAAAAAACAATGATTAAAAACATTCTTTACCATTTCCATGATTCTTCATTCATGATCTATTCAATCATTTCCAACACAAGATTGCAATTGTGGAATTTTGAGCTACTTTCCATATCATTTTAATTGCAAAGAATACTTGTAAAATAATATTTTGTCTTCTCTGTAACTAGTTTTTGAGTCATGCAATGAAATGTGTCTTCCCATATTTGAAGCTTTTTGTAATCCTTATTCTACAAAAGTATGTATAAGATTGAGATGAAGAGTCCAAAGTCTAGTTATGTGATGGATATTATCATAAGAGTTAGTCCAATTTTTGTGTTAAGTCTAGAGATGTCTTAGTTTGTTACTTTTGAAAGTTTGAAGTAAATGAAATGTTGATTTTAATCCTATATTATTTTCATAAGTATGATTATCAAAAATGTGGATTATCTATAAAGAGATTATTACAAGGAACATTTCATTATATCTGTGTCCCTAAATTTTGTCACCGTTTCAATATTTTTATGATATTTTAGAATGAATAAACATTTTAATTTATTCAAATGCAATTTAAGTGGGTTGTATATCATCTCATTTTTTCTTTTAATTAAAAGAATTAAGTAAACACTGCTATGGAATGATAGGGTCATTTAAGCTATGGGAGGGATATTGTAACTAGAGAATTTGGAGGTCACCAATTGATACATTAAATTGCAAGCCAGTTAAATAGATCTATTAATATTGACTGATATGACTTTATTATGACAATGGATTAAGGCACTGGTCATTTAGTTGAATTAAGAAAATCAATCTTTGCTTTGCATGAATTAAATTTTAGAAATCAAAATCATTATATATTTCTACCAAAATAGGATATAAAGTTGGTCAACATTTGTTGCAATAATTTGTCAAGTTTCAAGACCAAATCTACTATAAGTTATTTGTGAGATAAGGTGTTATTCCTGAATTTTTCAAATCCTTAGGTTGACCCCCCTTGGTTTAGCAAAGCCCAAAGAGTAGAAAGCACAATTTCTTTGTTGGTGCAAACTGAAATAGAGGATACCAGTAATGGGAAGTAGCTAACCCCTAGGTATCATCTGATTTGATGTTGTTATGTTATTGTTAAATATGGTAAATCATAAAGCAAAAATAGTGGTGATTCTACTGGGGAGTATTGTAGAGGTATATTGAAATGTTACAATACTTGTCAAATCTTTTTTTATTAGGTAAACTAGAATTTTTTTGAGTCCAAATACTTTTTCCATGGGTTTTGTTTGGTACAAACAAGTCTTATGTATTTTGTGATAGGTGACTTAACAAACTTTAAAGGTTTGTTTATTTTAAAGTCACAATTCCTGTAATTAGTGGGTGGTGACTCAGAGGTTATAAAACCAGTGTCATTTAGGTTTAAAACTATGGATAAAAGGAAGAATAGATTGGCTTTTCTTAGAAAGAACCCAAAAGTAAATCTTCAAGGGGAGCTTCCACCAAGAGGAAGAAAGGGTTCGTTAGCAAAGAAAAGTGAATCACCAAGAATGCGAGACCCTCAAGAGCAAGCTACAATTAGTAGGAAATAACATCTTTCTCTTAGTAAGAAAGAATCTTCTTATAAAAGTTCTAAGTCTATTAGTGAGCTTTCTCATGATAATTTTTATGACACCCCAAAGATTATAGGTCAAGAGAAGGTTACACACCAAGATCTACTGAATATAGAAAAAAAGAGAAATAATAATTTGTTCCAAACCAACCAAACTCCTATTTTTTTTAAATCCTCCTCATATGGAGTTAGAATTTATCCATTCAATTCATATAAATCATGTGGATATAGACATGACTTTGAATTCTGAAGATGTTAGGCCAAATCCAGATGATTTGGGAATATTGAGAATGCAACTTGTCTAGAAATTGGCAATAGAAAAATGTCTCAAAAAAGAGAGGACAGAGGAAGTTAGAAAAGTAATATAAGAAAGGGAAAATTTACTTAGAAGCATTTCTTCTCTAAAAGAGAACAATGAAAGAGCTAATGCTCCTTGGCAATCAACAACGTTGGGTGATGTTTGTGATTTGAGGAATGAGCAAGAATGCTTATTGAATGTTCAAGAATTTGAAAAAGAGGGCCCTTTATTTGATAGGTGCATAGTTACACAAACATACTAGTTGAAACTCATAAGGATGAAAATGTAGGATCCTCTATTGTTGAAAAGATAAAAGGTAAGAAAAAAGTGATTGGTATTAAAATCAATGAGTCTATAAATGTAGTAAAGACTCAAGTTACTTTGTTAGCCTTTGATTTAGAATTGGAGAAGAAAAGAAAGGGGAGAGAATATTTTGCAAAGGAATTAGAGAGTAAAGACTAATTTTTCTATTTCTAAAATAAAGAGGAAGATTTTATTTTTGAAATGAAGAGGAAGATTCAATTTCTCACAAGAACTTCCAATATCCAAACAACAACTATTCTTGAAATAGGTATGCCTTTAGGTTCCATGTCAAAATATAATGCTAATAAGAATGCTAAATGACATATTCCTCCTTCATCTTCTTCAAAGTGGATGCTAAAGTTAAGATAGTCTCAAACATTAGTATAAATAATACCTCTAGCTCTAGTGGTAATATTGAGGTTGGAATACAAATAAGACCAATCTAGATAGAGGGATATAGGTAGTTATGTTTTAATAGGATCCCTCGATATCCAAATTCTATTGCACAAGAATTGAGAAATAAATTGACAAAATTTTCTCGAAACAATGTTCTTTCTTGTGAAGATCTTTTGAGATGTTTCTTGGACTGGTTAAATGACTATGATGTTGAGCATGAGGATGTAGTTATGAAATTGTTCATATAATCATTAATTGAGGATGTGAGGGAATTTTTTAAGAGATTTCCTAAACGATGTATATCCTCATGGAAAGAGATGGAGCATTTCTTTAAGGACCATTTTGGTGACAAACCTAATGTTAGCTATATTTTGAATGAATTCAATAATATAGAAAAACTCAAGAATGAATTTGTCCATGAATTTAATGTTATATCTCATAAGGAAATGTACAATTTTTTTCAATTTATTAGGATTGACAATAAATTTTTTCTTACCACTTATTTTTATTCTTTTGATGGTAAGATGGGATACTAGTTAAGAAATTATAGGGATCCAAGAACTCTCATAGATTCTTTTAGAATTCTAGTAAATGTTGAAAGTAATATGAAGATCTCTAGTAAGTTGGGGAATAAAAGAGATGACCCCAAAATGTTTGCGAGTAAAGTTAATAAGAAAGATGATCATAAACTTCTAGGGAACAAGAAGCAAGAAGCTGATAAGATAGATCAAGTTTTTAGTGCTATGTGAGATCTTAGAGTTTCTATAAGTAGAAATGGAAAAGGTCTTCCCACAGACATACCTTAATTCCAAAGGAATTTCAATAGGCAAAGTAGGCTTCCTAATTATCCTTACAATACCCAATGCAAAAATGGTAAACCTATTGTTCCTCCTCCCAAAAATACAAATGAAAAGACAACCCCTAATCCTTTGCAAATAGATTATCTCAACATGGTAGATGATTCTCATTGGTGCATGATATGCCAGTTACCCCATTCATTAGTGAATTGTTCTATTACATTATCTTTTCATACCTACTAGAGTGAAGATGATGATCAATCTAACTAGGAAAATAAAAATGATGATATAGGTTGTAATATGGTTGAATCTTACTATGATGATGTGTCTAATTGTGATGATATTGATAATGATATGTATGTGAAAAGATAGATTCATGATGTCATACACTAGAAATTTTTATTAGATGAAGATGAAGTAGATGATGTAGCTTGCAATATGATGACTTAAAAGGATGAAGTGGTCTTGAGAATACCTACTAAGGAAGGAAATGATAAGATCATTGCTAACATGGTTGTGCAAGTGCAACTCAGGGGCATCTTCTCTAGAAATAATGGTGGCAAAGTAGCCAGTATCCTTGTTGTTGTGATGTGGAGCCTAATTAGACTAAGAGGTATACTTAGCACAATTTCTCCCTAGATTATTTCTACAAGGGTTTGGGGTTAGCACCCCCAAGATGGGGTGAAGGGATAGTGCCCATGCAGGGTCCTAAGTTGACTATGATTTGGCATGATATATTGATACCTGGAGGAGTACTATAGGTTATGTATTTACTATTGGTGGGACAGCACTAAGTTTGATTTCTTGATTGAAAAAGGTTAATCATTTATCAACTATAGAGGTAGAGTATGTTGCTGCTATAGAGGTAGCCAAGGAGATAATATGGTTTCACTTCTTCATGAAAGAATTGAGACACCCAAAGAGGGATAATTATCTATTTATAGATGGCTAAAGTGTCATTCATCTTGCAAAGAATTATGCTCTACATTCAAGAAAAACACATACAGTTGTGGTAGAATTTCATTCAGTCAGTTTTGGATGATGGACTATTAAAGTTGGAGAAGATAAATACAGATAATAATCTAGCGGATATGTTTACAAAGGAAATCACAAGGGAGAAGTTGAACTCCCCTTCAGCTTTTGTTGGTCTTCTAGACTAAATAGAATAAAAGAACAACAGAGTCTAGGGTGGTTTGATATTCTAGTGTGAGCTATAGGTTTAGTGGTGTTATGATCAGTCTAAAGTAGGAGGTTATTATTCTAGATTTTGATCAGTCTCCAAGTGGGAGATTGTTGTGATTTGGAGACTAATTAGACTTAGAGGTTTATTCAGTGTGGTTTCTCCCCAAATTATTTCTAAGGGGGTTTGGAGGCAGTGCCCCCAAGACAAGGTCAAAGGGCAGTGCCTGAGGTGTACTCCCTGTCATAGTATAGGACGCAGTCAAGGGGTATTTCCCCCATGGTGGTTTTTGAGGACAGCACCCTCAAAGCCTAAGATGACCCACTATTATAAAAGGTGTCATCTATTATTTTTATATTGGATGACTTATTCTAGCCCTAATTTTGTAAGTGACAAAAGATTGTATAAAATGGTTTAGGGTTAGGGATTTTATAGTGTATGGGTATATTATAGCTTCTTGCAGTGGTATTGAGCTCTAAGGGATTGTGGATTTTAATCACTGGATAATAATAATATTGGACTTTTTGTTGGTGGATGTACCCCAGGGATTGGGTGAACCACATTAAATCCATGTGTCTTGTGTTCTCATTTGTGTTCTCTATCATTTTCTGATATTAGTTATATTTGCATGTAACTACTATTTTACTTTGTGGTTAATCCTAACACTTGTTAAGAAAATAGATCCAAAAGAGAATAATACAAACAAGCCCAAGGATGTGTATGAAATCAAGATGAAGAGTGTGAGAAAAAGATGGGAACCTGAGAAAGTATAAACTTCAAAATATCCTAAGACTCAAATCAAGGATGAGCAAAAGTGAGAAGAAAAATCATCTAATGCAACTACTGGAAATGAAAAACAAAAGAATCATGGTGATGCTAATGTTACTTAAAAATAGAAGGAGATAAAAGGTATGCAAGTAAAGATTCATCCTACCCATCTTGTTGATATGTTATCTATGTTATCATTGACTCTGATAAAGGTTCCACTCTCAGAATTGTTAAGAATCCTAAAGCATAAGGATAAAGCCATAACATGCATTGGTAGTGTTAGAGAATATGTTGACCTAAATTGTAACTCAAGTAAATATTCTAAGGGAAATAAGGAACCAATAGAAATGGAGGGTGTTGTGTCTCAAATCCTACATATATACTTAGATGATTCAATAAACAAGTGATTGGGAAACATGGACCCATTTTTCCTAAGCATTGTTGTAAATGGAAGAACATTAAAAAATTGCTTGATAAATTATGGTGCATTGAATACAGTGATGCTTTTTGAGGTCATTCAGAAGTTAGGATTAAAGATAGATTATGTGCTATGGGTTAAAGAGAAGTTGTTGTTGTAGGGGCAATAAGTGCATTGCCCTGTAGACTATCTTCTTATCTTGATAAAGAGTTGGCAATGAGTGTATTAGTCATGTATATCTCACCCTAGTATGGTATGGTGCTGTCTAGGAAATAGAGGGCAACAATAGGTGTAAGACTTCAATGTAACTTATCCCATTCAACTTTTTACATTGATCAAAAATTAGTTAAAATTAACAAAGAAAGAAAAAGTGTTTATATGATTGAGAAAAATGTTGATGATGAGATGCTGATATTAATTCAATCAGAGTTGAAGCCTTAATTTTAGAAAAGGAGTCTTCCAAACCACCTATTGCAGTATAGGTTGAAACATAATCAAAGAAAGGAGACTTATGGACTATGTACTTTGATGGAGCATGCTGCAAAATGGATTTGACACAAGTATTCTTTGATTTTTCATGATGGGATTACCTATAATTTTTCTTTCACCTTGATTTTCCCATGTACCAATCATGTTGTAGAATATGATGCTTTGATATTAGGTTTAAGAATGGCCTATAAATATGGAATTAAATTTTTACATGTAATTGGTGATTTTAAATTGGTTGTTTCTAAAATGAAATCAGTTTATGTCTATAAGAACAAAAGATTAAGGCAATATATAAATGGTGTATGGGATATGATAGAGAAATTTGATGCATATGGGATATCTTGGGTGGAAAGAAGTAGCAAAAAGATGGCTTATGTAGTAGAAAAAAAATCTTTAAAGCTTGACAATGTCACATTTGTTGGCATATCAAATGTAGAAGTACAAACCAGACCATTTATCCTTGATAACATTAAGAACTAGCAAGTTTTTTAGAATGGTAGAGACAAGCTAATATTCCTAAATTGTGAGGATTGATTCTGGGGTCAAGAAATTGTTTGTGATACATTGGTTGAAATAGTAGAATGTAAGCATGTTATTTTTGCAAAACAAGTAGTTCAGCTTAAAATAAACAAGTTTCCCAAAGGACTAGTAGGCTTGTAAACTATTTTTGATAATCATGATAGATCGAAGATGAATGCTAAGGAACATGAGGATAAATATTTAGAGGATATTAATGTTTGGACTAAGGATGCACCAAAAAAAGGTATATATTGGTAAGAGATTATCTCATGGAGTGAGAAAATTCTTGGTCAAATTTTTAAGAAAGTATATAGACATGTGTTTTCTTGGTCTTATGATGACTTAAAGGCCAATAGAGAAGATTTATTTCCACATGAGATTCCATTGAAGGGTAGAAATAGAGGATTGTTAATCCAACTTTGGCACCAAAAATGCAAGAAGAATTAATAAATTTAAAGCATGTTGGAATTATCAAACCAATAAGGAATTCTTCTTGGGTATCTAATCTTGTCCCTGTCAGGAAGAAGAATGGACATATAATATCGTGTCTTGATTCTACAAACTTGAACATTTATTCAGTAAAGGATAATTATGACTTGCCCAATATGGAGGCCATACCTCAAAGATTCACTGGGTCAGAATTAATGTCAATGATCGATAGTTTCTCTAGATATAATTAGATGGTTGTCAAGGAATTAGAATAGTATACAACTACTTTTACAACACCATGGGTAATATATGTATATTGTAAAATATTAGTTGTTTTAACAAATGGTGGTGCTACTTTCAAGGGAGCCGTGGATATAGATTTTACAAAATTTATAGATAAATTCCTACTAGCATATAAGGATGACTTGACAACATATTCAAAGAAAGAAGATAATCATTGCATGTATCTTGAAAAGGAGTTTTCCGAGGCTTTGAAATATTGTATTTCCTTGAATCCAAGGAAGTGTGCTCTTTGAGTTACTAAAGGTAAACTCTTAGGATATATTGTTGGAAAAGGAGGAGGAAGGATTGATATTGAGAGGGTGGAAGCCATTGATAAAAGTGAGAGGCCAAAGAATGTGAAAGGCATTCAGTCTTTCTTTGGATAGTTTAATTTTTTAAGAAGATTTGTTACAAAATTTGTAGAAGTATGTCTAGACCTATTTGTTTGATGCTCAAGAAAGGTTTTGAGATTAAATGGGATCCTATACCAGCCATTATTTTTCAAAAAATAAAACAAGAAATTAAAGATTATCCTATTTTAAGATCCCTTGATTACTCAAATCCCATGGACATATTTTCTTTTGTGTCATTTGGTACTCTTTCAAAAGTTTTATTATAGAAAAATGAGGAATAGTTTGAGTAGCCCATTGTATTCTTTAGCAAATATCTTCAAGTTACAGAGTTGAAATATGAAATAAATGAGAAACAAGCTTACACACTAGTTGAGGTTGTGAACGCAGTTAGATGTTATCTCATGTGAGATAGTGTAATTTTTTTTTTTCCAAGTGTTGCAGTGAAAGATATATTCTCTCAGTGGGAGGTCTTAGGAAGGAGGTGTAGATGGATCAATAGAATCCAAGAGTTTAATATAGTCATCCAGATTACTAAGTTGGTAAGAGGACAAGGACTTGCAAAATTAATGGTAGAGACCAATTTAGAAGCAAACTAGATAAACCAATTAGATAATGATTACAGGACTAACTTATATGACATGGATTCTTGTGAAGGGTATAAGCGTGTAATCCATTATTGTAAATACATGAAGACTCCACCAGAGATGAGTGATAATTAGAAGAGGATATTTAGGTTACAAGCCATTATGTGCTTGTCAGAGGAAAGCTATGGTGGAGGAACATGGAAGGTGTATTGTTGAAATGTGTTGACAAAGAATAGCCAGTTAAGATTCTTATTGAGATACATACTAGAGTATGTGGAGGAAACTACATGGCTAAAATAAAAAGTCATAAGGTGATTAGGGTTGGATTTTGATGGCCTACACTGATTAGGGATGCACATAAAATTTTGAAGAAGTGTGATGCTTTTTAGAGGTTCATAGGCAAGTTGAAGTTCTCTGGTAATTTATCATTAAGACCAGTGGAGGTAGAAGAACAATTTTAGAAATGGGGAATTGATATCATAGGAGAGATTATGAATAAATCTAGTGGTTGACATTCATGAATTCTAGTGGCAACAAACTATTTCCCAAAATGGGTTAAAGCAATCCCTACCAAGAGGGCAAGTAGAACAATGGTGATCTACTTTGTCCTAAAAAATAGTATTATCAGATTTGGTTTTCTAGATATAATTATCATAGATAATGCTATATGTTTTAGATATGACGAATATGAAAGATTTTGTGAGAAATATGGCATTATCAAATCTACATTATCCCCATATCACTCTTAAGGAAATGGGTGGGTAGAATCGAGTAATAAAAGTCTATTGAAGATCATTGCAAGTTTTTTGAATGAGAAAAAAAACTTGGGATTCGAAATTACACTTAGCAATATGGGCTGAGAGAGTAATAGTGACGAAGGTAGTTAGTTGTGCACCTTTTGACTTAGTTAATGGAATACAAGCTAGGATGCCATAGAATAATCTCAATGCAATGTATAAGTTTATCCAATGGTATGGTGATGATGTAACAGATAAGATGTAGGTAAGGCTTGATAATTTAGTTTGGAAATGGATGAAACTAGAAGAGAGGGCTCTCCAAAAAATGTAAAGTTAAAATGACAAGTAAAACCTTTGTATGATAAAAAGGAATCCGAAAGGAAATTTAAGCTAGAAGACCTAGTACTACTTTAGAATGCAAGAATAGAAGATAAGGATAAATATGGGAAGTTTGATCCCATTTGTCTTGGTCAATATTTCATTCATGAGAAATGGAATGAGGATTCTTATTTTGTCAAGGAATTATTAGGAGATATTTTAGAATTTCCATCTCATGGATAGTTCTTGAAGAAGTACTCCTACAGTAGGTACTTTCTATTCCTTGAACAATAGTTTTAGGTTTTTGTACATTTATAAATGATGTATTTTTTTATAAATATGTTATTTTGTTCCCTCCTTAGATTAGATGTTTCTCTCTATGTAGTTGTCACCTTGTCAAGTATGTGGTCTTCTCTTCTAGAAATGATGAATTCTTAAATGGATGCATGTTATACATTATCCCTTGACAAAGCCACTAATGACATGTATTTTCACCATTCTCATTTTTTTTTAAATATTATCAAAATCAAGTAAATGTATGAAATGAGGGTTTCATGTATTTTATTGCAAAGTTTAAGTAGAGAAACCCTAGATTGATTATCCCATACCCTAAGTTATTTTAATATTTTAAGTTATCTTTTATAACTTAAGATTATGTTAAGTGTTTTAACCATTTTGCTCATCTAGCTGAAAAAAGTTTATCCTATGCTTGACACCTTACCTTTTCCTTAGTCTTATACCCAAGTGGGAAGTCATAAGCAATAATAGGAATATTATTTATCCTTTCCTAATCTCACAATGAAGTGTTAAACGTAGAATGGTAAAAGCTATTACCCAAGTATCTTGACCTTATGTTAGGGCTTTTAGAGTATCACCATAAGTCTATTCTTTTAAAGGTCAATATGTTTCCTGATCTTACATTCCAAGGGTTGAGCATAGTGTCATATTTCAAAATCCTTAAGTCTATAAGTGATTCCCAATAATATAGCTAGGGCTTGAGCGTAAATGCATAAGTGGTTTTCCCGTAGGCAACCAAATATTTTAATGATACAATTAAAGGTAAAGTGTAAGATCATAAGGTTTATTACAAGGTCTTTCGAAGCTATGAATGAAGTGAAATGTAAGATAGAAGGATTAATTTAAAGGGTAACATTATTAGCCTAATGCTATGATGAGAAGACTTTAACTATCAACATAAGTTCATAGCTTCAAGGAGGATATAACAGTTAGGCTCTTTGACTATATGATAATTTGTGGAGAGTAAGATCGAAAGGCTATGGCATTAAGGTTCATGGGGTTATGATGTTCAAGTAAACTTCAATGGAACATAGGATCAGAAACTTGACATGACAAAAATGCATAAAGTGACTTTGCCAAATTGAAAAAGGATAAGGGTTTCTAGCCAATCAAAATTTTTGGCATAAAATAAGAAGGCTTAGTTGGATGTTAATGTCAACAAATTTTGAAGTGAAACTTATACTAGAAATTTTGAATCCTTGTGCATGTAGAGGTTTAATGGAGTAAAGAAAGTTGATGAAGAATGTGCATACATAAAGATATTCTCTATTATAGGGAAAAGTACCAGTTCGCAAGGTTTAAGGAATCATTGACTTACGAAGTGTTTAGGCTATGAAACTAATTTTCAAGGTTCAAAGTTTATTTGAAGAAAAATTGTATGGAACTGGAGGTGACAAGGAGCAATCAAAGGACACATAGGTGGTCCAAACATCAACACCAAAACTATGCAAAACTGGACAAAGAAATAAAATCAAAAAAACAATGGGCTCGACTCTTAATTGGGTTATCAAATGCTATTTCAGAAAATAACAATGATTTCAAGGATCCATATGTGTATTGTAGAGATGCCATATGCCCAGACACAAATGAGTATGAGTTTTTTATGTTCTTTTTATAGTAATAGATGTAAGAAGCTGCCAACATCTAACCCATGGCAGAGAATTTGGAAAAAATTGATATTCCCAAAAGTATATGTAGATGTGGATTTACTGAAGGCTCTTATATCATACTATAGCCCTATGCAAATATTCTTTCTTAAGCAGGATAGGAGCATACCGTGTACACTAGAACATGCCTCTTTTTCTGAATGTTTTGGGCTTGAAGGTCATATGACTATAGATATTGATATCCAATAATTTTAAGAGAAACTTGAAAGAAATGTCAAGGTTTATGCTGGGAATGTGATG
Source organism: Cupressus sempervirens (assembly GCA_028749045.1). Lineage (NCBI taxonomy): Eukaryota > Viridiplantae > Streptophyta > Pinopsida > Cupressales > Cupressaceae > Cupressus > Cupressus sempervirens. The sequence continues at coordinate 229,682,719 of CM053791.1, forward strand.
CTCCATCATATTCCATATGACCTCAAATCAGTTGGAGATATACCAAAGAAGGTGGGTAAGATTCTTCCAATGAATACATTTTATAATTATCCTTAGAATGCAATCTATGGCTTGCATAAGGAACTTGGGACCAATGGGTCACATATGGTGTATTAAGGACCTTACCTCACAACTCTTAATATTTAGCACCAATTTACAAATATTGAATATGATTATGTGAAATATATTATTTCAAAAATGTAAGAAAAAATTAAAGTTGTCCATAGAGGAGAATTTGGAAATTTCAAATTCCAACATTATTCATTATTGATGCATTTGATTTTATACAAGAACATTGGCTACTTTAGTACAGATTTCATTAACCAAAATTTAGACCTTGATAGAGAATTTCTAGTATTGTTTTAGACCTAGGTATGGGACAAATGTTACCCTTATTCTAGCTATGTGTCATTTTTCAATAATTTTAGTTATGTTTTCAATAGAATTTCAGGTGAACAACAAGCTATGGTTCGAGGAATTTTAAAGAAATTATTGAGGCCTGAGACCTTGTACAAAGAAGTCATATGCTACTAGTGCTTGGATGGAACTTGGGAACAAAATTTCTTCTAGATCAAAAAAGAAGGCAAGAGAAGTCAATATCATATGAAGCATTTGTTGCATAGAGTCTATAAAGAGGCTCTAGTTTTAGTATTGTCACTAAAACATTATCTATGTGGAGAATTTCTCCTAGATCAAATAATCCTCGATTGATGGATGTACAAGATACAACTCAGGAAAGTGTAGTGATATGGACATTGGACTCAACTAATGGAAGTGAGATCTCAAGTGCTTTGAAGCACTTCTCTTTTATGAATGAGGCTATGATCGAATAGATTATAGATCAACTTGCCCATACATTGAAACTAGAAAATTGTATGAAGAAAAACTCAGGAAGATCTATGTAGTCGAACAAAGGATGAAAGAGTTTTAAGATAAAATTCAAGAATTAGAAAATGAGATTGTCACTTTGAAGGATCAGCTCAAAGCTATAGAGGAAAGTACAATTGAAATGAGGATTTAGGAATTAGAAAGAAAAAATGAGAGAATTGTTCCCATGACTAAAGACAAGGCAATGGAGACTAAACATGCAGTTGTTGTGGTCAAGACTAAAGATCCAAGTTAGAACAATCAACTAAAGATGAACGCACTAAATGGGATATTATATCACATATTAGAGGTATTAAAAAGGATGTCTAAACAAGTTCATAGTGTTTTCATCTCCTTGCAAAGTGTAGAATATGTCTGAAATGAAGCACTGACATGGCTCTCCCCTATTTTTAATCAGTAGGACCCATACATTCAATTCTTTGATAGGTCAAGATTATCTTGATGGCCAAAATGCCAAAGTTTCCTTATAAGATCTTTATAGTAAAAGAGGATTTAGAAAAGGTGAAAGAATTGATTGGTTTCTTTACAAGAAAGTCACGAGTAATCCAAAGTAAAGTAAAGATAATGAGTTAAGTTGATGATATTTGTATTCCCTCAATTGTTGATAATGAAAATAATTTAAAGGATTGCAAAGATTGGTCAACATCCTTTGATCACATCATGACATTGTACAAGGTTACAAAAAAATTTCATGGGGATGTTTGTGACGACTTATTATATGATCTGATTGATTATTTGTTCAAGAAAGAAGTGGGTATGAACAGGTTTGTAACAAATTCAAAGGCCATCATGAATGTTAGATGAATTTTTTTTTTAAATGATCTAGAAGCTATTAGAGGTATTAAGTGGCCAAGTAAGAGACAAGTTTATATGTGGGAATTAGTTGGCAAAATCAAGGCCTTGCCCATGGGAAGTAGTTAGATGATAGCTAATGAAGACAAATAAAAACAAAATAGAGAAAGGAAAGAACTCATAGACAATTATCTTAATTTTGCATTGGCTTTCTATCGATACACTTATATTATAAACAAAGGACTACACCTGAACATCAAAATGCCAAGTGTCAAATTTTGAGGTACTTCCTATATCATTCTAGTTGTAGAGAATATTTGTAAAACAATATTTTTTCTTCTCTGTAATTTTTTTTTATTCAATTAATGACATGTGTCTTCCCATATCTAAAGCTTGTTGCAATTTTTATTCTATAAAAGGATTGCCAAGATTGGGAAGAAGGGACCAAAGTCTAGTTAAATGATGGATATTATCATATGAGTCGGTCCTTGATTTTTATGTTAAGTCTTGAGATGTTTTAGTTTATTTCTTTTGAAATTTTCAACTAAATAAAAGGTTAGTTTTAATCTTGTATAATTTTCATAAGTCTCACTATAAAAAATATGGATGGTTCTCAAAGAGATTAATACAAGGAACATTGCAGTATATATTAGTGTCTATAAATTCTATCTCCATTTTCATACATTTGTGCTTTTTGATAATGAATAAACAAGTTTCAATTTATTTAAATACAATTCAAGTGGGTTGTATATCATTTCATTGTTTCTTTTAATTCAAATAATTAAGGAGATGCTACTATGGAATGATAGGGTCATTTAAGGTATGGGAGGGATATTGTTTGTAGAAACTTTAGAGGTCAGCAATTGATACATTTAAATGCAAACAAATTAAATAGATCTATTAATATTGAATAATATGACTCTATTATGGAAATGGATTAAGGGAATAGTCATTTAGTTGAACAATCAAGAAAATCAATCTTAGCATTGTATGAATTAAATTTTACAAATCCAAATCATTAAATATTGTTGTCAAAATAGGATATAAAGTTGGTCATCACTTGTTGCAATAATTTTTCAAGCTTATTATGGCTAAGTTATCAAGAATAATTCTATTGTAAGGGATTTGTGGGATAAGATATTATTCATGAATTGTCAAATCCTTAGGTTGACCCACCTTAGTTTAGCAGACCCAGAAGAATAGAAAGAAAAATTGCTTTGTTAGTTGGTCCAAAATCAAATAGAGGGTAATAGGTATGGAAAGTAGCTAACCCTTGGATATCATCATTTTTTTTAAATAGTATTATTAAATCAATTAAATAAAAAATCAATAGTCCTAAAGTTAGGGATTTCTTTACTAGGGCTAACATTAGGGGTGTGTTTAATTTGCTCAATTTATATAGATGATTTGGTCTCAACTAAGTCTTCTCCATGGGTCAAGATCATTCCAAAATTCAAGCAATAATAAAACATAGGATGGCAAAAAAAAAATTAACATTTGATGGAGAGGCAGGTTGTCACCATTATCAATTCTAACCTTTAAGGAGGAAACTAGAAAGAAGGAGACATTAATTTTCTCACCATGACATAGAAAATTCAATAGGGTGAAGTGATAGGCATGGTAAGGGTTAAAGTTCCCTTCACAAGTAAAATACTTCATAACCCAGAGGGAGATAATAAAGAAATGAGGAGTGAGAAAAAGATTGGCATACCCATTATTAGCATTCACACATTCTTCCTTCTTATTACTACCAAAAAAAAATTCATCTTGGAAGTATCCTATTACAAAGACACTCATTCCAAATATCTTCTTGAGTAGGGTACAAGAAATTTTAGGAACTCTAGATGATAGAATGTTGTCCCTAGCCACAACTTTGAAGTTGGAAGATAAACTTCTCCACCTATAATAGATGGCTTATACAAATTGTTTACCTGTTCTAAAGTAGTTAGAGATCTAATTATTATGCACCAAATAGTAAACAAAAAACACAATACATAACTGAAAATAAAGAAGAAAATATGCATAGATAAGCATTAATGAGTTTTGATATTGATGAGAGACCAGAGTTTCTTTCTCAAGAAAATGGTATCAGATGTTGTTGGTTTAGGTGCAAGATTGTAGGTAAGAAATTAAACCATCTCACATTTTTATATTAGGATGTTCTAAATAAAGATGAAAGTAGAAATCTAGATGTTTGTTACATGATGCATGAAAATTTTAAGGGTTGCAACATTTGTGTTTTAGAATTTAAATTATGATATCTCGTTAAAAGAAATAAGTTGTAATAGGATAAACATGTCCCCTTTCCACACATTTCATGACAATATATGTCTCTAAGTGTCCTTGAACCCCTAGGAACATATTATAATTAATAATATGGGTTGAAGAGGGTCATACGATAACCTATGGCCCATTTCAACACATTTCATGACAACATATACCCCTAGGAAACCTAGGACCCCTAGGGACTTATTATAATCGATCATATGGGTCAAAGGGGGTCATAGGTCAACCTAGGACTCCCTTTGACACATTTCATGACAATATATGTCCTTAGGGTTCTTAGGACTCTTAGGGACATTTTAATTGATCATATGAGTCAAAATGGATCATACCTGATAATGTATGACCCATTTTGACACATTTCATGACAATATATGTCCCAACGGTTCCTCGGACCCCTAGGGACATTATAATTGATCATATGAGTTGAAACGGGTCATAAGATAATCTATGTCCCCTTTTGACACATAAGAAATTATATATATATATATATATATATATATATATATATATATATATATATATATAACATATCTAAATATGTTTGTAAATGTAAAATATATATTTAAATTAAATCAATAGGGTCCCCAAAAATGTAAAATGTAATGTCTACCCCTAGTTTACTTTTTTGTTATTATTGTCAAACTCTTTTAGGCCATCTTTATGATTATGTTTGATGATTACTGAGATTTGTTTTCTAGATTGTTGGGTATTATTTCATACTTAGTTGATTATATGATGAGTTACCTTGGTACTAGTTATTTAATGTATGCATGATTATTCTTTCGATGAAGATGCTAGTATATAGTGTTTTCAGTTATCTCATTATGTTAGTTATATAGATTATTTATATGTTTTTTCTGTAATGTCCCCAATTAGGACATTAGAGTTTTAATTCTAATTGCGCACATATTTTCCCTTTGTTTTTTTTGTATGAACTTCATAATCCTCTTATTTGTATAAAATTTGATAATGATTTGATATGATACCCATCTCAATATTTGATATTATATAAATATATATATGTATGTGCATTTCAAATAGTCATGTCCTTCCATTAACATTAATCATATTAATGATAATATAATTAATTATATATTTACATTAATAAACTTAGTTAAATTAATTAATATCATTATATATACTATTGTATTTGCTATATTATAATATATATTATTTTAATAATATATTAACTATATATATAGTATAATATTTTTTATTAATAGTGTTTTCATATCTTAATTATTATAATATCATAATATTATTATTTATTTATAATTATATTAGATTATCATTTAAATAATTTCATACTTCCATATTGTTATTCTAATGTGATATTATTACTTATAAAATATTATTACTTTAATATTATTATTATTATTACTTTAATTCTTATTTATTATTTAAATTATATGTTGGAGTGGGGACATCATAGTCCTTCCCTCTCACATTTGCTTGCCCTCAAGCAAAATCTTTCATACACAACAAAACATATTTGCATTCAAAAGACAAGAGATATTTATGAAATATGAATGAAAACGCAAAGCATACACGAAGTGGACACGATGCAGATAGATAAAGACACAGAGAAAACGCGATGCAAACACATCATACATTATTTTTGACAATGAACTAGAGCAAAGAGAATAATTTATGAAATATAATTCCAAGTATTCTTTTTGATCATAGATCTTGCAACACAAACAATTATTAGCATGTACATGTTTATAATGGCTTCAAAGAAAATATTAGTCATGATAAATTAGTCCTGAACCAATATCCTACCAAGCCCAAGCGCAGAACTTTGGCCCTCTTGGCCTTGATGGCAGCCATTGACATCCATCAAGGTGGTCTACATGGAGAATTCTCAGCTGAACAGAGGTGACACGATGTCAAGTCTTTAATCAATCTAAGCCTAGGAGCAGAACTTTGGCCCTCCTAGCCTTGATGGTAGCAAGTGACATCCATCAAGGTGGTCTGCTTAAGAGGTAATCTTATTCTCCTTAAATATCCTACCTAAGTCCAAGAGTGGAACTTTGGCCCTCTTGTCCTTGATGGCAGCCAATGACATCCATCAAGGTGGTCTACTTAGGAGGCACCAACAATATATCTTTCTTATTTGTTTTCTCACATCCTTTAATATATTTCCATGTTGTCCCATTGTTGTCCCTTTTAAAAGTCTTGTTTATTTTCATTACAAAATTCTCTAATTGTTTGATTATGATCTATTAACTTGATCAATTAATCTCACTTCCTTATAACTATTCAATTATAAGAATGAATAATAGATATTTGAATGTTCATATTCATCAAAAAATACTAATAATAATATTTCATGAAACTATGTGAAGAAAATAAATAATTTACCTCATTACCTATATGTGTTGAGGTGGTCATTTAAGAGTGTGAAGTAGTATTCATATTGACTTTCCACATTAAAGTGCCATATCCTATTCTTACCTGATGTCATCAGAGGGAGTGTGTTGGATGTTGAAATGCATTGGACATATATATGTGTGTCTTGCTTCTAATATCTTTTCTTTACCAATTAAAATATGGGCCCCTCCTGTACTCATATGAAGCACCAACCAGCTGACATGGGAATGACTTGATCTTTCTGATGTTAGATGATCATATAAGGTTTATCTTATGATTTTGGTGTCCTAGACATATGGATCATATTGTGATGTGACAACTGAAGCCTCAACATTTTAAAGACATGTATTTTGAGGGATGGGCCTCATACACGGGACTCTTGAATAGTTGGTAGTAGTGTGACATGAAGCAAGAATCATTATAACTGTAGAATACAATAGAAAAATATCGTTACAAACTACAAGACATAATAAATGGTGGCAATGATAACAAGGACTTATTTTTTTTAAGGGTTCATGATTTGGCTTTTATTTTCAGCTGCTTGTAACTGTTCAAAAGTTTCTCTTGTTTATTTGTTTGCTGATCCATAATCTCACGTTTCTATGCAATGTTTTCCAGCCACATGTCCACTTGACTATCCCCTTCATTTGGCAACAATTTGAAGGATCTCACCACATGCTGTCCATTTCCTTCATTTGCTTCAAGTTATTGGCAATCTCTTTCCAAAATATTTGTTGACTTATTCTCTCAACTTGCTTTGGTGAACATTATCTTCATGCCATCAATAGAAATGATGCTTGTTTATTCATATGATCAACCCAATCATTCACCACCTTTCCATGTGTTTGACTTTTCCCATTGTTCATGGTGCTGATGTGTTAGAGTTTCCATTGCTCATCATCTAAGGTTGATGTGAATCAACCTCAACAAAAATATCTCACACAACTCATCTTACTATAAACATCTCCCACACTTTCCTTAAAATAAATATTTTATGCACTTTTTTTAATCGATGATGTCACAATCATGCATTAAAGAATTCGTAGTTATTGTAACTAGAATTTTTCTAAGTGCATGTGAAAAAGGCAGAAGTGGAAAATCCAATTTGTTCAAATGTACATTGGGTTTGTCCTCTATGATTCAGATAGAGGATAGAGATTTTGCTAGTAATTTACCCCTATTTTTTATTTTATTTTTACAGTAGCATTGGGATCTGATAGCATTGGGATCTGAGACTTCATAAGGGTTTGAGTTCAAATTAGTCTTTCAAGAATGAAATCTCCTAGAGGAAATTGGAGTTAGGCTACAATTGGGCAAGACCCTAGCTCTTGGTGAGTGCATTGTTAAGAATTTCCTTGATTCGTCGCAGCAGCCATACAACCTGGGCTTGGATGATTTACTCCCAGCAGGAAGGAGGTCTAACTACACACAACCGTATCACCTCGTATTGGTTCCAGATCTCACCTAGACTTGGACAGTACATTTGGAGGCAGAAAAAATGCATAGATATAAGAAGTTACTAAAGTTGTTCTTCATCCTAGTATGGCATCAATAATTTCAGAATTGTAGCAGTAATGTACAATTTTATGTTAGATTAATTTCCAACCAACTAAGCTTGAATCTTCTATTCCTTGGAGTTTAGTTTTAGTTATTAGTCATTCTTCGCATTTGTACTTTGCATTGCAGTTTGGATAACTTCTATAAAATATCCTTATATTGCATTCACAAGCTAGTAGGATATTGAGCTCTGATACCACTTGTAATGTCCCCGATCAAGACATTAGGGTTTTAATTCTGATTGTGCATATATTTTCCCTTTGTTTCTTCTGTATGAACTTCATATTCTTCCTATCTATATAAAATTTGATAATCACTTGATATGATACCCATCTCAATATTTGATATTATATAAATATATATATATGTTTGTACATTTCAAACAGTCATGTCCTTCCATTAACATTAATCATATAAATGATAATATAATTAATTATATATTTACATTAATAAACTTAGTTAAATTAATTAATATCATTATATATACTATTGTAATTGCTATATTATAATATATATTATTTTAATAATATATTAACTATATATTATTATACTTTGTACTAATAGTGTTTTCATATCTTAATTATTATAATATCATAATATTATTATTTATTTATAATTATATTATATTATCATTTAATTGATTTCATACTTCCATATTGTCATTATAATGCGATATTATTACTTATAAAATATTATTACTTTAATATTATTATTAATATTACTTTAATTCTTATTTATTATTTAAATTATATGTTGGAGTGGGGACATCACATTTTCTATGGATACTTACCCCATACTTGCATGTACATGGTGTACCTATATGTTTTACTTTATGTATGATATTTTTGATGTGGTTGAGAGAGGGAGTGGTAGTCACCTAGTAGTCGGGATCTATGCGATGCATCACTCCCCACCATTGCCTATTTAGTTTAGAATATATATGTATGTACTTGTGTGGATTTTATGCAGATAGTAGGTACCAAGTATTGACTTTGTTGAATTGTCAGGATGAGCGTACCCACCCTATCGTAGTATCTCCATGGTAAAAGAAGGGAGATAATGCTTGAGTCCAAATCCTAACCTTAAGCCAATTATCCTAGAAAGTAGGACAAGTATCTAAGTTATTTTCCCTCTTGAATTTGTCAACTGACGTAAATTCATGATTTTGACCATTGAGTTGATCTAGTATTTTGTACTTTATAATGGGTTTTTGTATTTTATCTTGTGGGTTTCTTATAATTTTCTATTATAATTAAATCAAATTAATAGATTTTTTAATCATTTAATTTAATAGAAATTTTATAAAAAAGATTCAATATTTAATTATATTTAATTAATTGAGAAATTAATAAAATGAAAGAATTAAAATTTAAAGATATAGTTAAAGTTCTAATTTTGGCAAAATCATATTTATTTAATTTAATAATAACATATTTAGGAGTTTCATTTTTTTAATAAACTCTATATATTATTATATTATTTAAACTAATAAATATTTGATCATAAACATCTCAAGAATTAATTAAAGAAGATAGAAATTAATTAATAAAAGATATTTTAATTAAATTTCAAAAAGGTTTCGCATGAAAATTTAAATATAGTAAAGTAATTAAGAAAAGAGGTTTTCACATGATTGCATAATCGAAGCCCTAAATTGGAGAAAAACTCTTTATTAGAAAATTAGAGTTCATTTCTCCAAACCTAGATTTGGAGGAGCAATTTCTGAGAAGAAGGTATTTACGAGAAGGGGGATTACTTCCATGCTCCATGTGTTTGTCATTTTTAACATCAAATCCAAGTAGGATATTGTGGGTTTATTTGTATAGTAGTTTTCTGTTCTTCAAACTTTTGTCTTCTTTGTGTCTGGGTGAATCTATTTTCAAAGTTTTAAATTGGGTTGAGACCCTTGTTATAAATTTTATTGTTCTTCATTTTGAGATTATCTCTATATGAATTGATAACTGGAAACCCTCGTTGTAAAACTTTAGAGAACTGTATTTTGATGTGAGTAGGGTTTTGAAAAGAAAACAATAATAATTTATTTAGATTTGGTTGATTTCTCATATTTCCCATATCAGTTTATTTTGGGATAATTCCTTTCAAAAATGTGTGTGTGTGTGTGTGTGTGTGTGTGTGTGTGTGTGTGTGTGTGTGTGTGTGTGTGTGTGTGTGTGTGTGTGTGTGTGTGTGATAATTTTATCACATACTATAAAATATATATATATAATATAAAATTAAAATTGAATGAGGGGGGACAAGTTTTTTTTATAAACAAAAAAAATTAAATTAAATCGTGAATGGGAGGTGAGCCACCACACACCACCTCCCCTCCTCTCTCTCCTCCATGTTGGCGGCAATTTGCTACTGTGCACACAACAAGTACTATTGCTGATGCAACAGTACTCTATTGTGATCGCAACAAACTGTTATAGTAGTAATGTGTAGACTAATGAGCCTTTAAACATGTAATTAATAAATGTTTTTTTTCAAGTTTTTTTTTTTTTTTTTTAAATTTTTTTATTGTATTAACTTTTTTTATAATTAATAAATATTTTAATGTAGTTTTAAATTGTTAAGTTATTTAATGTAATTAATAATTTTTTTAATTTTATTTAATTAATTAAATTAATATTAGATATTATTTAATGAATTAAATATATCATTATATTATTATTTAATGACTATGGTTATTAATGATCATTATTAGACTACGAGTTTGGAAAAGGTTTTATGTTTTTTAATTTAAAAAGAAGCAAGAGGGTGTTGATGCAAGGTATAAACAAAGGAAAATAGAAATTGTTAAACAAGAAATTAACAACACTAGTGCAAGACATTCATAGAGACATCAACTAAGGTCCAAATGCGGCAAATCCACCAACCAGAGTCTGCATTACTAATGATTAGCATGAGACAAGCCCTCACACTAGCTACAATCTTAACCCAAAAATAAGAACAAAGGACATAGTCGCAAGAGAAAAAGAAACTAAGAGGGAGAGACAAAATCATCCTCAGAAGGCCTAGCAATAAATCATAGGTAGCGGGTATCCTATTCTTCTTACACCCTTATAGCTATAGTTCCATAGGTAGCAGAACCATCCATTCAAGTCAATAGTCTCAAAAATCTTTAGTCTAGCGACAACACCCTTCCCACCTCAATAGCGAAAGGGTCCTCCTCAATTGCAGTATGGGGAGGGAAGATCTCAAATTTAAAGTTGGGGAAGAGACTCCCAAACACCCACACTATCTCTAGTGTCCACCCAGGTTCCATCTCCTTTAATAAAACCTAGCCTCTACCACCAAAAACACTAGAATCAACTCGAACTCTATAGCAATCAATCTCATAGTCAAGATTACAGAGGACTCAAATAGCAAACTCCACATTCACTTTGGAGGAACACTCCAAATCTATAAACAAAGCTTAGAAGAAGCTACACTCCTGGTATAGCTTCATCCCCCCTTAAGAAAACCCACCACAAGAGGGATAATGAGGAGGAAAAGGAAACCCAAGAAAACCCTCTTCTGAAACCAGTCCACCTCCATGTCACTCAACAAAAGAAGAGTGTTGTTCAGCCAACCATTAACAACATCCACACAATATATCACCACCTCAATAGATGATATCTCCATCTCAATAACAGTTATGTGCATATTGTTCAATAGCATGAACCAGTCCTCAAACCAAAGCACCAACTGAAGGTGCCTTTGAAACTAAAGATGAGAGTTCATCTCAATAGAAACAACAACCACCTAGTAACTAATAGGAAAACCAAAAAATAGAACCCACTTAAGAAATTGGTCAAACAAGCTTGATGAGGAGGCAGAGTGAAGAGATCCATGACTTCCAACTACTAAACCACAAAAGAGCCCACAAAATTGGTAAACCCAGAAGTAGAAGACCCTTGGATGAAGAAAGAAGGGGTAAAAGCTAGACTTCCCAAAAGATAAAATACCTTCGAGGATAGATCCCTTCTTTTCCAAGGGAACACCAAATACTCCCAAGCCAACCATGCCAAAGGTAGAATGAGGATTCCCAAATCTACCAACAAATAAAACAACATCACGCCTCCAAATCTAGATAACCCAGCAACACAACACTCTTGGGTACAACATGTAGAGGTATAAAGCAAAAGTTCCAAGCTAAAAAATAGAGAAGTCATCACTAAGGGAAACACCCCATAGTCTAGAGGTGAACCCACCAATGAAAAAATTAGATCCCTTACAAAGCAACATATTAGAGAAAATGACATCCCCAAAGGGCTTAGAAGGAAATGACAGCCAAGTACCCCACATTGCAATTGAATTCACCCACAATTCGTAGCAATGAACAATGAACCAATAGTGGGCAAGCGTAGGGGAGACCCTCCTTCTATCTAGCTCAGCATCATCTAAATCCCCACTATCTTCCTCACTATATTTCATAGCATTTGAAACCCTAGCCACATGCAACACCATGCTTGTGCTCCCATTCATTCCTATTCCTTATTATTTGTAGATGGTTTATGTTTTAGACCAACATGATTATATTTGAATTGTTTATTTTAAATCTAATGTTAATTTAATTTAGTAATCATTGATTTTTTTTAAGGGGTTTAGGTATAAGGGATAAATATGTAAACTTTATAAAGTCAAAAACTTATTAAAATATGTAAACTTGAACCTAACGATTAAACCAAAACTATATGTTTTCAAAACCAAATAGAAAATATGAAACTACATTATCAATTGTATGTTTTCTTGTGTGTTGGGTTTGAAGTTGACTTAAAGTGTTGACTAGTTTTAGGATGTCTACCAGAGGCCAGGAGTTATTATTTTTGGTGATGTCATGGTTATGTGTACTTGATTTTGGATAAGTCCTGTTAGGATGATTGTATTGGTGAAATTTGTGATTTTCAATTAGTGATATTTCAGTACCTTTGAGTTGCTTGTTTAAGAACTGATGTGTATTTTATGATCTTATGAGATCTTCTACTTTTACTAAGCTTAGGGTAGGTTAACTGTGTGTCATGTTGGGAAGTGGCTTGCAATGGAGGCTAGAACCCTAAAGAGGCTACCTGGGTAACCCATTGTTGGTTGTTTTAATAAGTGATAACATTTCATTAAATGAAAGTAATATGAAATAATAAGAGTCATTATTCTTCCTTGTCCATGCCTCGGGTGCTAGTATAGGCTAGAATGGGAGTAGAGAGGATGCTTGGTTGTGACCTTTCTTTGTTAGTATGCCTTGTTAGTATGAAGGATATTGGTGTCACATAGAGTTACTAGGGAGTCGAGGTCAAGGGAGGCTACCAGGATAACCTTAGAGTTGGCTAATGTGATGACACTTGCCCACTTACATAGTAGATTTCCTATGTGTTATTGTTGCCTCTAGGTTTAGATGTCATTTGTGTCTTGGTACCTTTGAGATAGATTTCTTTTAGGTTTTGCTTGACCTAGATGTTGGATTTGAATTTTAGTATTGTTATCCTATTTGGAACTTGAGACTATCTTCTCAGTATGGTCGGAGTGGACCATTTAGGTTATGACAAGGTCGGGTGGTAGTGCTATTTAATTTTACCATTGAGAACTGACAGTTCGATGTCATTGATGGAGTTCCTTGTTCTGTATTACCTTCCATTATGTTCTTGTGTACTATGATGGATGGTTATACTCTATTTTTTATTTGATTTGATTTCATAGATCTTACAAGATGATGTAATCTATTTTATGATGTATATTCTTTTAGCCTTTCATACCATGTGACTTGTATAGTGGATGATTGTGGGTTTTGATTATTGCCAAGTGGCATTTGAGATAATTGTATATTATTTAAATCAATTCATACTTGTGGTTATCCTTTAATGTGGATTTTTTATATATTGGTTTTAGTATTAATTAAACTTAAATGTCATTCAACATCATGGGACCCTTAAGAGATGTAATATGTTTATGTGTTGCTTATGTATGTGTGTATGTTATTGCTTCTGCTATATTATATCTATTGTTGTTAAGTTATTATCTATCAAAAAAAATGTTTTACAAACTTAGTGAAGCTTTGGGTTAATTTCTTTTAGGTTCCATGGTGGGGCATTACTTAAAACAATAGAGTCCTAAAACTGTAAAATATATCTCAATTTTGAAAATTTCCATTTTGCCCCTAGTTTATGTGGAACCCAAAAACATATTGTGTGCCTCGTGAGGTTTGGTATTTACAAAGCCTATTTGAAAAATTCAAAAAATATGTTTGACCCATGTTTATCTAACATCTGGACTTCAACTGACCATCTAATGACTTTTTTTCAGCCAAATTCAAGAAAATGAAAAGGGTTTCTTGAGAACACTCTCAAAATTCCATTGATAGAATTGATGTCAAATTATGTGTTTGATGAGTAATTATTAGTTAATTTATAATGAAGATGCATGTAAAGTGCTGATTGACATAGTGATTGAAAGAAAAAATTATAATTCTCAAATGTGATAATATGTTTGGAATCCAAAAGTTGTATCACACTTTTCTTTTCCTACTATAAGAAAAAAATTGTAAAGTTTTCAATTACTTAAGGTGGTCAAACACAAGATTTTTTTTTCCTAAAAACATTATTGTAGAGAATTCATAGTTAATTATTTATTTGGAACAAAAATGTACAAATCTTGTATCTTGAATTATACTAAAAATTATTTTGATTTAATTTTGATCAAGATGGTCAAACATACACCTACTTTTTATTTTTTCCTTGAAATTTTTGTAGTACTGCATTAAAATCAAAATTTTTGATGAATCAAATGATATATTTTTTCAAATAAGGTCTAGTTCTTTATAAACTTAGTGTAATTTCCTATAGACTTTTTTGTTACAACTTTTTTATTTAAATTTCATAACTACTTTAAAATAATGTGTCAAGTTGACATAACCTTGATTTGTTGATTTTTCACTTCCACTTAAGGCCATATTTTGGTTGACCATGATCTTGTGCATACCTTTATAACAGATTTTGAATAAATATATTTCTATAGCATTGACATCTGATCTAATTGTTATCACTTCCTTGAATAGTGAGAATTGATTTTATTTTCTAATGGCAATTAGCTATTTTCAAACAACTCTTCTTCCTTTCTTAAGTTGGAGTGCTTCTTGATTACTCTTTTAATCAACTTCTCTTTTCTACTATCCTAGTTCAAATTTTTAAATGTCCAAAATTAAATTGGATTAATTAGTTTTCTCAGGTATAATGAAATAGCTCCATGCTCTTTTCAAGTCAAATATTAGACATTATCTTTGTTTAGATTTTATCACTCTATATTTCTATAAGGAGAACAAAGAAGATATAGATTTTTCATGTATTAATAAAAACCACTCCACATTACTAGTTTATGATTCAAGGCCTCCAAAGTTCCAACTTACCTTTGGAGAAATTTTTTTTATCTCACTTAGTTTTTATCAATCCTTTCATTATTGTAATAAGAAAATCTAGGAGGCAAGATTCTGGAGATTTGAAATCATTTTGAAGGTTGATTGACATTGTGCAAAAGACAAACAATATGAAATGGTAAAGAATTTATAGAAGAAGTTACTAATATGCACGTTATTTAATTATGTCATTACCCCCAAAAGACAATGCAACACAAGAACTATCTCATTAGCTTTCAAGTTAAACATACAATGGCTCATAAGGATAGTATTCTAATTTCAAAGATAGCAGGAAGATTCATTTTTATTTTTTTACTAATGGTGCAATTTTTGGCATCTACTATCCTTTTTATTATTTTCACATATGCAAGTATATTTATTCCATAGACTTCAGCATCATGCATACCATATTTTATCTTAAACACATAGTTGTTTCTCAATTTCTCATTCTAAGTTAATAAAGATACATGACTAACATTGAATCTGAGGAGTGAGGATCTTGTTTGTGAAACTGATGTTGATCTCATGCATCATTTTGTTCTCACCATAAAATACTTTCCATACAAATTATGCTTGTATCAATTTTAATATTTAGATGATAATTTCTTCTCCTGTAGGACAGTCAGGTGGAACTCAAAGTATAGATTTAATGCATAAAATGCATCTTATTTACTAGTGTTTTAATAATTACTTCAACTAGTGTGTTTGTAAGATTATCTGGGATAGAATTTTCTTAAAAATATATGAGATAATAAAAATATATTTTGAGCAATGTATTAACTAAAGGTGTTTTATGAGAAAGTTCTCTAAAGGCCCATAGTCAAGATTTGGATGTCAAATTATACTCTACTCAAAGAAAATTCAAATCAAAATTTTTTTACTAGTGAAACAAATAATGGGAAAAAAAGGTGCATGTTTGTTAATGCTTGAAGAAGCTACAGTTGTAGCTCCACAAGAAAAAAAGCAGTATACAGAAGGTTGTACCAGGTAATTTATTTCTATTAAAATAATTTATGTTTTAATGGAGAAGGTTAGAAAGAAGGCTAAAAATGAAAATTACAGTGTGTTTTGTGAGAAAATATTTTTAATGATGAATTGAGCAAATTGGAGAAGTGTAATTCAGAATCATTAGAGAATTTTAAAAGTTCAGAAATGAAAGATGTGATTATTTATGTCAAATTGAGAAGCTTGAAAAATAAGTGGAAAAGGTTAAAAAGTAAAATGTCAAATTGAAGGATAATTTAATATAATTTGACAGAGTCAAGAAGGAGAATGAAGATATAGGTAAAAAGTTAAAGATTATAGAAAAAAATAATGGGATCTTGAAATTAAAGTCACTAGTTTATGATGTTGCATTTGACACAAGTGATCTATATCAATTTAATCTTGATGATGTACTTAAGAGTTTCTTCATCAAAAGAGTGTACAGATGAATGCAAGAATATGTCTATAGGTATAGATGAAAATTGTGATAATGATAACATGAGATTTTTTTAAAATAATATTGGTTTGTGATAATGCAAAAGATGAGATTTAAAGGAAGAAGATTGGAAAAATCATGGTCAAGGCATGAAGGAACCCATCTAGCCCATTTGGAGGCCAACATTTGAAGGCCTTGGATTTGGTAAGCAAGAGAGATTTGATGTTTGTAGTATTGTAGGCTGGAATAAAAAAATTAAAAGTAAAGTGTGCATTTCATATTCCCTTTGTAGAAGGGAATGATATAAAGAAGATAAATGTTGGGATCTTCACCCTTGTAGCATTTGTGGGTTGAAGAGTCATAGTAAAAAATCGTGTTGGACTAGAGATTATGATGGACAATCTAGAAAGAGTTGTATGTAGATTGATAATGGATGGATCGATGGATCCAATTGGTAGAAGGTCACAAAGATGTTCAAAAGGTTGTACAAACCTCAATGTTCACATGTCAAAAGTGACAATGGAAAATCAAGGTTCCAATGTTTGGGTGAAGTAGTTGATGAATACTTGTTGTGATCGACACATGGAAGTCTCATGACTCTTCCCTATATTAGAGAAAGGAAAGGAATATTGAGCCTTGTGATCTCTAATGAAAGAGAGAAATAAATAAAAAGTTGGTTGACTTCTATTAAAAGTGAGTGACCCAATGTAAACTTTAAGAAACCCATCTTTGGAAAAAGATATAAAATATTGGTTAATCATTCATTATTTTGAATTTACCAAAATTATTTCTATGTGCGAATCTCTCAAAAAAAATTATGTTAAATATTATAAATATATTGTTGATTATTTATGAATCATAATTTTTGTGTAGAAAATATTGGTGAATCTCTATAACAATAGGAAGTTCATTAATCACCATGGAACATTACAAATCAAAAGTGAACATTTTTTACCTCTTGGAATATTATAAGGATCATTACATAATATTTAAATTAATAGTGAAAATTAAATATCTATGATATATCCCTAGAATAACTAATAATTATGATAATTATCAGTGAATTAATTTTATTTTCTTCAATGATAAATAATATTGATGGGAATCAAATCTAATCATGTATCAAATATTGGGGTGAATCTTTGAGTTTAAATTTCTAATAAAATAAATCATTGAGTGATTTTCATTGTTTTAGAAAAAAAAAATTGTAAATATATGCCAATTTACGTTTTGTTAAATCTTAAATTATTAGCCAAATTACTACCAAAAATTTTCGTAAAATTAGTCAATTGGCAAATATTGGCCACTAAAAATTACCTTGGAAGTGATATATGAGTTTATGAGACTTTAGTGTTGAAAAGTTGAACTATAAATTGCATGAATAAAGTTTATGTACTTTGACATTGTATTATGAGTCTTAGCATCAAGGAAGGGGAGGGGTGGTGTTGTGAAACTGATGTTGATCCGCATCATTCTCACCACCAAAGACTTTCCATGGAACTTCAACTTGCATCAATTTTAATATTTAGACAAACAACTTTTCTCTTGTAGAACAGTCAAGTGGAACTCAAAGTTTAAATATAAATCATAAAATGCATGTTGTTTTGTAGTGTTTTAACAATGAGTTCAACTTTTTATAGTGGGATGCATATGATCTATAAGCTCTGTAAAAAGAATTTGATTCTTTTGATAAGCTCTTTAAAATTGAAAGCAGAGCAACCTGCAATATGTAAAATATCAGCATGGAAGAGCAATAGAAACAATTGTGTTTGTGTAAATTTCTTGTAGTGCTCTATTTTTTTCATTTCTCTATTATTTTCATATGTTTTAGATTCTATAAGTATATGTATTCCATAAACTTTAGTATCAAACATACCATGTTTCATCTTAAACACATAGTTATTTCTCTATTTCTCATTCTACGTCAATAAGGATACATGACCAATAGTGTAAGTTAGGAGGGGGGGATCTGATTTATGATAGGTTGTAGATTGTATATTTTAAGATCCTTTAGATAGTATAGTTCATAAGAACCTTTTCCATCTTCTTGCTTTCCTACCCATTCAGAATAATTAGTTCCTCTACTTTATTTTATTTTACCAAAAATTTAGGATAAGTGGACCCCATTTTTAGAAGTGGTTACATATATTTAGTATTCACTCTCCCTCAACCTAAGCGGTCCTTGTTCTGGTAAAACATATCTTCTCCTTTTTACTACATTTCACTATTTTCTTCTTAATATCAAATTAAAAAATCTCACATTACTCATTGTTATTCATTCTTTTATTCACATATTTGATGGATTATATATACACTTCTTATGTACATTAACTTTTGGTTAGTAAAACTTGTTTTTAGTAAGTTACTTGACTATAGAATAATTCTTCCAATCAACTTTAGTTAAAATCACCCACATAGTGAATTAAAGATTAAGGTATGAGACACAATGTATAAATAATGATCAATGTAACAAAGGAACTAGTGTACAAAGGAACTAGCCTCCTCTATCCCAACTACACTTTCACATTCTCCCCAACAAAACTTAGACACCAAACAACAT
Source organism: Cupressus sempervirens (assembly GCA_028749045.1). NCBI lineage: Eukaryota > Viridiplantae > Streptophyta > Pinopsida > Cupressales > Cupressaceae > Cupressus > Cupressus sempervirens. Next base: position 229,702,018 of record CM053791.1, read on the forward strand.
GGCAATTAGTTAGTAACTTAGAAACACCATAATCCATAACAAACAAAATACATCATATGTGCATATTAATAATTATTAAACATGCATGAAACATCATCATAATCTGCTCATATAACCACTGCCCGTGCTTAATAAATTATGTTGCAACCATGAGGACTTTGTACAAACGATGTGATCATTAGTAATAAGTGTTAAACATAAGATATGTGTAATTAGTCTAGTATGTAAGATAACGAACATCAAATCATCAATCAATAAGTCTAGGACAAAATAATTTCACCATAAGTCGAGTCATTTTACAATTTTGACTAACAGTCTATCATCATACCACTAAAACATGTGAACTCAAAGTTGAAACATAAGAACTAAGCCAAAGTATTGAAACGTTAATATATACTTACATTATATTATTTAAATTTGTTTATTTTTTGCTTCATTTAAAATAAAAAAACATTTTTTCTTATCGATAGACAATACTGAAAGAAAATTGAGTACAAGAAGGGAGAGTCTCGCAGACTTTTAGAAGACATTCAGTTGACTGTCTAGAGAATAGGAAAGCAGGCGAGAAAGTCATATTCGTATCTTGCGAGGCTACTAAAGACGCTTGTTTTGTTATTCATACAACAAAACAGACATGGATAGATTGGACGGGGAAAGCTAACAGAATTTCCTAGCTCTGTTGATCTGGAAAGCAAACAATTTCGTTCTCAGAATTTCCTAGCTCTGTTGATCTGGAAAGCAAACAAACTTGATATTCTTTCGAGTCCCAGGACTGTCTCCTTGCGGCTGTGGCCGCCGCATGCCTCTAACCTTTCCAACACCTCTCTCATGGAAGGCCTCTGATTTGGCACTCTGTTGGTACAAACCAAACCCATATGTAATTCTTGTAACATTTGTTCTATGCAATTATCTTCTACCGTTCGTTCATCCAGCACTTCCATTTTCTCCCCGCCCATCCGTATTGTGTTACAGACCCAATCAACAATGTCTCCGTCCTCTCCATATTCCGCCTCACCCGTAGCTTTCATACCGGTGACTAGCTCTAATAACACCGCTCCGAAGCTATATACATCGCTCTTCTCGTTCACTTTTAGCCTCTCCGCATATTCTAAACATCACATTTTCATACGAGCGAAGAAAATATGAGATAACTTGTGCAAGCCAAGAGAAAAATATAAATATTGGAATTTGAGGAGAGAGAGCTTCGTACCTGGGGCTATATATCCGTGCGAACCCACATAGTCAGACACCAAATGAGCTTTCCCCAAGGTGTCAAGCACTCTCGAGACGCCAAAATCTGCAATTTTGGCATCGAAATCCGCGTCCAGCAAGATGTTGCTAGATTTCACATCACTGTGCAATATTGGTAGGCGGCAATCATGATGCATATAACTCAGTCCCCTAGCTGCGCCAAGAGCAATTTGATATCTTATCCGCCATTCCCCTGCCCTTCCTTGTCCTGCGCCTTGCCGGTGCAGACGGTAGAACAAGCTGCCATTTGGCATGAACTCATATACCAACAGCTTGAAATCTTCTTCTTCACTCGAAATGCAACAGAGAAGCTTCAAGATGTTCTTGTGCCGGATGTGCCCCAAGGTATTCACCTCCACTTCCCCCATTTTACTTCCTTTTCGTCACTTTTTCTCTTCAAACTTCCAACTGATCTGCTGATGTTACGGACCTTCTTAACGGCCACAGCTTCTCCGTTCTGCAGATGGACCTTGTAAACTTTTCCAGCACTTCCGGATCCAATCACGTTAGTCTCCTTCAAATTCGGAAAGATGTATCTCTCGCTCACTGATCTCGAGTGGAATGGAGTTACTTTCCACAATGGCATGCTTTTTGGGTTCTTGTAATACAAGGAACGGAACACACGGCAATGAGGACCACAACTAAACAGATCGATAGAAGAGTAGCCAAACTGCGAGGCGGGAGATAGTGCTGATCAGAGGAAGACGAAGAAAGCATCAAATTCCGACCTCCGCATAGCCTCGGGTTGCCCACAAAGCTGTCCTTGTAAGCCAGATTGTCTAAGCCATCGGGAATGCGTCCAGACAAGTGATTGTTGGAAACATTGAAAACGTAAATATTCGATAGTCCCAATTCGGGAGGAACCCCTCCAGAAAGAAAATTGTTTGACAAATCAAGACTAGTCATGTCACTCAGAAACAATGCAGGGATTTCCCCAGTAAGTCTATTGTGACCCAAATTGAGCTCACTGAGATTCTTATGATACATTATTTCCTTTGGAATCTCATCTGACAAAAAGTTATGGTCAAGCGTAAGAATATTTACCAAATCCAAGCTCCCGAGCTCGCGGGGAATGGGGCCTGACAAGCGATTGTTGCCAACCTCAAATACCAGAAGACCTTTCAGCTGTCCGACTTGCGCAGGAATTCTTCCCTCGAACAGATTGTTGCTTATCTTCAATCGACTCAGCTCCTTCGCTTGGCCAATTGCAGGTGAAATCTTGGCTCGGAACTTATTGTTGTTTAACAACAATCCCTGGAGATTAACAGCACCCCATAGCCCCGGAGGAATCTCACCGCTCAGCTGGTTGTTCTCAATGTAGAGAAAGCGCAGAGACTTGCAGTCTTTAAAAGTAGAAGGCAGAGAACCGTTGAAATTGTTTGAACTGATTTCGAATCCATACAGCACTCCTCCCATGCACAGATTTGTTGGCAGAGGGCCTTCCAGTCTGCTTCTCGACAGATCAGCTACAATTAGATTTGAGTACGTACCCAAATTCTGAGGTAACCAGCCATTGAATTTGTTGTCGTAGAGCATCAAGTTATTCAAGTAACGTAGCTCTCCGAGCTGAGCAGGTATCGTCCCAGTAAGCCGATTGGAGCACAGTTGAAGAAGATTCAGATTTGTGAGATTGGTAATTGCTTGAGGAATTGTGCCGTTAAGCTGATTGTCACAAAAATTTAAACTGGATAAGCTCCTCAGTTGGTCAATGTTACCCGGAATCTCGCCTCGGAGATGATTGGACGAGAAATCCAACTCCTCCAGCTGGGTTAGATTGCCCAAGAATGTTGGGATGCCGCCCGAGAGATTATTGTGCTAAATGTCCAACAACCTCAGCTGCGTTAAATTGCCCAAGAATGGTGGAATTCCGCCTACAAGGCTGCAGTTTTCTAGCCCTAACTCTTGCAGCTGCTTTAACTTGCCAAGCTCCCTCGGTATAACGCCAGGCCGCAGCTGATTATTCCCAATAGTGAAGTTCGCTAGGGACTCCAAATTCCCAAGAAACAAAGGGAATGTTCCGCTCAAACTATTGTCGTGCAAGAAGAGAGCTTCTAGCTTCGGCAGCATTCCGAAAGATATAGGAATGGTGTCACTGAAAGCGTTATTTGCTAAATTCAAGACTCAACTCACTCAATCGGGAAATATGAGCGGGCAGCATTCCTGAAGGCAAAGAGAGACAAATACACAGAGATAATAACTGATTTTATTGCCTTACTGTCTTGCCCAAATGCATTACATAAGGCCTCTATTTATAGAGGGTATGAGAACTCTCTACACACAACATATTTTACACATGTTAAACTACATATAATATTACATATATTAGAAAACGCTGGTGGCTGGAACGGCAGAGTGTCTGCTATGTGATTTAATGTGGATGGTGCTGGACGGCAGAGTTGGGCTGGACGTGGGCTGGCTGTTTGCTAGTAATGACAAAAGTTAATAACTAACCACTACCGCCAACCCTCCCCCTTAATTTTTTGTCATTAACAAATTTTGCATCAGTAATACCCAATTTCTCTCGCAGATATTCAAAGTTATTCTTTGGTAATGGCTTAGTGAATATATCTGCCAATTGATCTTCAGATTTGCAGAACTCAAGATAGATTTCTCTATTGTTGACCAATTCTCTGATGAAGTGATACCTTGTATCAATATGTTTGCTCCTATTATGAAATACATGATTTTTAGATAATGCTATTGCTGATTTATTATCACAAAGAATTGGTGTTGGTTCCTCCTGATGATGGTGAAGATCAAGCAAAATTTGACGCATCCATACTGCTTGACATGCTGTGGAAGTGGCAGCTACATATTCTGCTTCAGCTGATGAGATTGTCACTATAGGTTGCTTCTTTGATGCCCATGATACAGCTCCTGATCCAAGGTGAAAGATATATCCAGAAGTGCTCTTCCTGTCATCAATGCTACCTGCAAAATCACTGTCAGTATAACCAATCAAACCAAAATTGTTAGCTTTGGAATATAGAATTCCATATCCCATTGTTCTTGCAATATATCTCAATATCCTTTTTCCAACTTGCCAATGAGAATTTTGTGGTGATTCCATGAACCTTGAGATTAAACTGACACTATACATGATGTCTGGCCTTGTAGCTGTCATATACATTAAACTTCCAACAAGTCTTTTAAACATAGTTGGATCAACATTTGAGCCCTTTTCTTCCTTGCTAAGTTTTGGTCCTGTTGCAACTGGAGTTGACACTGGATTGGAATTCATCATTTTAAATCTCTTTAAAACATCCTTTATATACTTTGATTGAAAAATGAAGATACCTTTGTCACATTGAATAACTTCAATACCTAAGAAATATCTCATCAACCCCAAATCTGTCATTTCAAATTCTTTCATCATTTCTGACTTGAACATGTCTACTAATAGATTTCCTGTGAATATTAAGTCATCAACATACAAGCATACAATCAAAATCTGACCTTCCTTATTAGTCTTAACATATAATGTGGGCTCATTGTTACTTCTATTGAATTGATTACTTATCATGTATGAATCAATCCTCTTATACCAAGCCCTAGGAGCTTGTTTCAAACCATAAAGTGCCTTGTTTAGTTTATATACTTTGTTTTCATGCCCACTAACCTCATAACCAGGTGGTTGTTTAATATATACCTCTTCATCAAGAAAACCATTCAAAAAAGCTGATTTTACATCCATTTGATACACTTTCCAATCATTTTGTGCTGCTTTTGCTAAAATAGTTCGAATTGTGTCAAGTCTAGCAACTGGAGCAAATGTTTCATTATAATCAACTCCATATTGTTGTGAAAAACCTTTAGCAACTAGTCTTGCCTTGTGCTTAACAATTTCACCTTTTTCATCAAATTTAGTTTTGTAAACCCATTTGACTCCTATACATTCTTTTCCTTTAGGTAAATCCATTAATTCCCATGTGTTATTTCTTTCAATAGAGTCAATTTCTTCATCCATTGCCTTGATCCATTTATCTTCTTTAATTGCTTCATCAAAATACAGTGGATCACAAGAAAATAAAGCAAAATTTGAGTAAATATCTATATTCTCTTCTTCTTGGTCATATATTTCTTTTAAGCTTCTTGTCTTCTTACCTTTGTAACCTGGTGTTGAGAATGTTGAATCAAATTTATCACTTACATTTGAACTTGGAGGTGAGGCACCTTGCACAAAGTTCCTTGGTGGAGTGTTGAGTGTTGATTGAGTCCCATGTTCCTTTAATTCATCATCGCCTTGTAATATTGGTGCTCCTCTTGTGACTTGTTTGTTATCATTTTCATGCCATGAATCTTCTTCTTCAAATTTAACATCCCTACTAATGATCAATTTCTTTGAAATAGGATTATACAATCTATAAGTGTTTGATTCTTCACTATAGCCAATAAAGATGCATTTTTCACTTTTATCATCCAATTTCTTTCTCAATTTAGATGGAACTAATGAATAAGCAACACATTAAAAAACTCTAAAATGGGATACTGTATGTTTCTTACAATTCCATGCTTCTTATGGAATTGTGTTCTTAACACTCTTTGTAGGACTCCTGTTCAAAATGTATACATCACATGCTACTGCTTCTACCCAAAACTCATTGGATAGATTTTTGGCCTTCAACATACTCCTTGCCATTTCCATTATGGTTCTATTCTTCCTTTTTGCTACACCATTTTGTTGTGGTGTGTACCTAGTGGTAAACTGCTTCTTAATTCCATGAAATCTGCAAAATTCTAGAAAATCATTAGAACTGAATTCACCACCTCTATCAGATCGCAATACCTTGATGTAGTGACCACTTTGTTTTTCAACCAAATTTTTGAAATCCTTGAACTTTTCAAAAGCTTCACTTTTTTGTTCGAGAAAGTATATCCAAATCTTCCTACTAAAATCATCAATAAATGTTAGAAAATATATACTTCCTCCTAAAGATGGGGTTTGCATAGGTCCACATATATTAGTGTGAACTAATTCCAATGGTGCTCTTGCTCTATATGAACCTCCTACTAGGAAGCTTTCTCTATGTTGTTTTGCCAAAATACAACTTTCACATGAACTTGGTGGTTTCAATATTTGAGGCAATCCTTTCACCATATTCTTCTTTTGTAATAAGCTTAAAGCATCAAAATGAGGATGACCATACCTCAAATGCCATAGCCATGACTGATCTGAGTATACTGTCTTGAAACTAACTTCTTTTCCTCCTTGAATGCAATGAATTTGAAGGGGGAACATTCAATTTTGTGTCATGTTGACCCTTGCAATTAACCTGCCACTAGGATTTCTATCCAAGATTGTGCAAACATCATTATCAAAAGAAACTTTGTAACCTTTTTGTACTAGTTGACCAACACTCATGAGATTGTGTTTTAATCCAGGCACAAAATACACATCAGGAATATATCTTTTTCCTCCATTTTTTGTCAAGACATTTATAACACCTTTTCCCATTACAGAGACTTTAGTATCATTTCCTAGCTTTACTTCAGATTTTACAGAATCATCCAAGCTAGCAAACAAATCTTTATTTCCAGTCATATGGTTACTACGTCCACTATCTAGGAACCATATATCACTAGAGCTTTCTTGAGCAACATTACAAGTTATAAATAAACTTCCTGAATTGTTATCAGATACATCTAAGTAATTAGCACCATTCTTTTCAATATCCTCTTGTTTCTTTCTACATTCACTTGCAATATGACCAAATCTTTTACAATAATGACATTGAATTCAAGATTTATCAAACCTTGATGATGGGTGTTGGAATGAACTTCTGCCACATCCTCTATTAGAACTCTGAATGGATTGATTTGTTCTCTCTTCTTGATTTGGACTTCCATGTCCATCTATGCTTCTACCTCTTCCTTTTCCTCTGTAGTTTGATCTTCCGCTTCCTCTGCCAAAAGATACCTGCGATCTAACTGCATTTTCCAAAGAAGAATTGTTATTTCTATTCATTCTTGATTCATGAGATAAAAGTTAGCCCATCAATTCATCAATAGATAGTATTGTCAAATCTTTAGATTCTTCAATGGCAACAACAATGGCATCAAATTTTCTAGGCAAACAACGAAGTATCTTTTCAACAACTTTTTGATCTGTCAAATCATCACCATATGATCTAATTTGATTAACCACATTCATTACTTGATTTAGAAATTGATCAACTGAGTCTGAATCTTTCATACACAAATTTTCAAAATCACGCCTTAAAGTTTGCAATTTAGCAATCTTAACTTTTGATGTCCCTTGATATGTTGTTTCTAAAATATCCCATGCAATTTTAGACTTTTTAGCAGCACAAACTTTAGGAAAAATTGATTTATCTAAAGATTGTTGAATTAGAAACAACACTTTAGCATCTTTTTTCCTGTTATCTTGTAATTTATCCTTTTCATCTTGTGTTAATGTAGACTCATCTTGTGGTTCAATAAAACACTTTTCAATAAGATCCCACATGCCTTGAGAACAAAATAGTGTCTTCATTTTTATAGCCCAAAATTCATAATTTTTACCAAAAAATATTGGAATTTGTGGTTGAGCTATACTACTTCCTGAAGCCATATTAATACACAGTTACAACTGCACCTTACAATTTTAAACTTTGCTTTACAAAGAAAATCCACCAAACAAGTCTAAGCCAATGACATATAGCTTAAACAAACAACATTATAATGCTTATTTTCCCCTTTTAACAATTTTTTTTTAACATTAGACTTCACTCCAAGAAATCAGCTCATACCTTCTTCAAACATTAAACTGGGATCTTCTCTACTCTCAATCTTGGCAGCCACTAGTCTCCAACTTTAGAAGCTGATAATGATCTGCAATCAAAAAACATTAGAAGCGTCATTCACTACTACAGTAGTTATATATATCAACACATAATTCTTTTGCTCCTAGGCCCAGCTCTTCATGCTCTGATACCAATTTGAAGGCAAAGAGAGACAAATACACAGAGATAATAACTGATTTTATTGCCTTATTGCCTTGCCCAAATGCATTACATAAGGCCTCTATTTATAGAGGGTATGAGAACTCTCTACACACAACATATTTTACACATGTTAAACTACATATTATATTACATATATTAAAAAACGCTGGTGGCTGGAATGGCAGAGTGTCTGCTATGTGATTTAATGTGGACGGTGCTAGACGATAGAGTTGGGCTGGACGTGGGCTGGCTGTCTGCTAGTAATGACAAAAGTTAATAACTAACCACTACCGCCAACAATTCCAGCGAACTTGTTGAGCGACAAATCGAGCTTGCGCAAATGATAGCAGTGCAAGAGGCCAAGTGGGAAGGGGCCGCTGAAAGCATGGTGGTGGAGAGTCAAGACAATGAGATTGGGTAGGGCGCAAATAGCAGAAGTCAAGTTGCCAAAAATGGAGTGACCAGTGAGATCAACAGCCGTAATAGTGTTGAATTTATCACAAGAAATTCTGTTCCAAGTGCATGGATTTTGGTGAGAGTCATCCCAATTGCTCAAAGAATTATTGGGGTCCCTCCAATATTTGGCCATCTGGCGAGAGGGAAGCGCAATGGGGAATCATACGTAGGCAGATCAGAATGCTCGTGGCTATACAGCCATGAAAATGCACTCCCTTTACATTGTTTTTTCTAACTTTTCACAAAAAAATTCTTAGTCCTCTCCTTCGTAAGGAAGTGCATTTTTGTGGCTGTAAGGAAGTGCATTTTCGTGGCTGTATAGATGCCAATGAGAATAAGTGGAAAGAAGACGAGAGTTGGGCAGAGCATGATTACATACTCTCTTATATTTTGTAACATCAAATTAAAATAAGAAAAGAGTTCGCTGTGTAGAAATCCTGGTGTAGCACTTTCGCATTTAAAGTATTGTAGATATGTTACTTTTCTTTCTCACGTTAGTGATAATGCAATTGCATGGTGATCACTTGCAGACATGGATTTGGCTTTTGATATTAGATGGATTTGATATATCCGAAAGATGCGAAGACGTGAATGACCCGCAATGCACTCTATAGGGTTGAATCATGACATAAAGTAGTCCTGACTCGTGACTTTAAGTCGTCTATGGTCTTTACTCCACTTGGAGGAAAATCTATGTACGTCCAATGGGAATATCACTTCAGAATCTAGGAGAAAAGATAAGGAGGTTTTAAGACTACAATCATCTGTTTTTAAGGCTTACTTATGGTGGTAATAATATGAGACTTTTATTTTTCCAATGCATTCAGTAGTCTTATACAAGAAAGTAATTTATGTTTTCTTCTAGTTATAAAAAAAATTGTGTATCAAATATGAAAGTAATTTATGTTTTCTTCTAGTTAAACAAAAAAATTATGTGTATTAAATATGATATGAAAAATTAACTTATGGTGTCAATAATATGAGACTTTTATTTTTCCAATGCATTCAGTAGTCTTATTCAAGAAAGTAATTTATGTTTTCTTCTAGTTATACAAAAAAATTGTGTATCAAATATGAAAGTAATTTATGTTTTCTTCTAGTTAAACAAAAAAAATTGTGTGTATTAAATATGATATGAAAAATTAACATCAATTTAGAATCATTTTTCATGTTAGGCAATAAGGAAAAAAATTGTGTATCAAATATGAAAGTAATTTATGTTTTCTTCTAGTTAAACAAAAAAAATTGTGTGTATTAAATATGATATGAAAAATTAACATCAATTTAGAATCATTTTTCATGTTAGGCAATAAGGAAACAAGCTTTTAGGCCAACATTTATCTAGTTTTGGATTTATATATGGTGACAATAATATGAATGTATTCTTTGCAATGCATTCAATGGTCTTGACAAAGACTTAAAAGTAGTTCAAGTCTTTCTTCTAATTAGACAAAATTCTATCTCATCTAATAGAACTAAACAATTAATATTAATACAAATTAGTATTCATTGTTAGAACAAAAGGAGAGGACATTTTAGGATATCATTCATCTATTTTGAATGTACATATGGTGGTAGTAACATGAAACTATTATATGCAATGTATTCAATAGGCTTACTTATGACTAAAATCTAGTCTAGGTCTTTCTTCCAGTACTATAAAAAACTACATGTGATGTCGAATAGGATAGGAACAATTAATATAGATTTAGAGTCATATTTCATTTTAAGAAAAAAGGAAAGGAACTTTTAGGATAACATTCATCTATTTTTGGATTTATATGGTGGCAATAATCTTATATTATTCCTTATTTCTTCTATGATGAACATGATATATCTTCTTCTTGTAGAATTAAAATTCAGAATAATGTCCCACAACAAAAATAATGTAATAATCAAATTTTTTATTTTAATTTTATTAAAATTAAGTTGTTAATTAAAGAGATGAAAATTAATTTTTCTATAGCATTGGGTTTTTAAATTATTATATGTGTACAATATCTACTTATCTCTAGTTTATTAATAATTCAAAATATAACGTGTTTATACTATTATTCAAGTTCTCTAATTTTTTTATATGATCAAATCTAACATGTATAAAAAAATGTGCCAATTTTTAGATACCTTAGTCATCAAATATGCTCTCCACAATTAAAAATTCCCCACCTATCATTTATGTTTTCTATTTGTAGCCAATGATATGGGTTTAATAGTTATTATCCAATTGTACTAAACCCTAAAATGTTTAGCTTTTCAATATTTTACAAATTATTTTTCCCCAAAGTACCTCATTCTATTCTATGCATACACTTTCTATTTTGATGTATTATTTCTATGTATGTAGTAAAGGTTTTGAATGAAACAATTTCATTTGCTTTGAAATAAAAAAGCATTATATAGAAATGAAAATAAGGAGAATAGTACAATGTTCTATTTAGAAGCTTTGGTTTTAAAATTATCAAATGTAAGTGGTTTACATTATTGTGCTAGTTACATTATTACTTTTGTTTGGTTTTAGTCTAAAAGTGAATTTTCTTTGTACTTTTAATTTTAAGGATTCTAAATAGTTTTGAAATTTTATCTTATAGAAAATTTTAATATAAAATTTTCTTGATAATAGCCAACCACTATTAAGGATGATTTTTAAACTTGAGTAGGTATACCCACACTTGTAAGGGTGTTAAGGGATTGTAGTGAAGTGTTAAATTATCTTTCGCTTTCATAATTTATACATATGTACACAAAAATAAAATAAAATATTATGTTATATTGTCAACAAAAATATGTTTAGTTTATTCCCCAAACGTGTATGTTTTTACTTTGAACCATTCCTCATCTAAGTCTCTTTGGAATTAAAGCCTGAATTGAACTTTTTCCTATTGGGATTTCAAATGTATATGTTTTATTTATTAACTAAACATATATTTTTGGGTTGTCAACAAAACATATATAATTATTAATAATAATAAATTTTTAATGCCAATGATTAATAGTAGTGGTTGTATAAGCTGGGGGGAATAATAATTATCAATATCAAAAGGTGTGATAAAGGTAATCAAGAACTATGGAACACAATCTTGTATTCATAAAGATCTTATGAATAATCAACAACTTGGAAACTATAACATTGTCTTTCATAGTTCTATCTTATATTGGGTTACCGACTGAAGAAAATGCTAAATCTACTAAAAGGAATTACACACACGCACACACACACACACACACACACACACACACACACACACACACACACACACACACACACACACACACACACATATATCATGTATGTGTACCTTGTATATGTTGGATATTTTAGTAAAGTGTTGAATGATTTTCATCAAGCCTCTTCCCAATGAGAAATCGATAAACGTGAGTTGCCCTAGATATAATTCACCTTTTAATTTTTTGTTTTGTTTAGTAGTATGGGTATTCATGAGCTATTTTTTGTTAACTATTGAATGGTAAATGACACAAAAGAAGACATCTAATAAATATAGACTTTAGAAATTCAATGTTTGATTATGTTGAATCTTGTCATTTTGCAATAAATCACACTTGTATAAAAAAATTTCACAATAAATTATATTTCTAATCTAAATGTCCTTGATCATATTCTACTATTCTATATAACATACGCAATTTTAAAAATAAGTATCCACAAAATTATATACTCATTTTCCACTTTGAATTTTTTATAAGAAAAAATCATAATGTAGTGCATACATATCTACACAATAATGCATAAAAAAAAACCCCAAAGGCAATCAATAATAAGAAAATAATAATAATAACATGAAATACTGCACTTTATTGGAGGAAGATCTTGATATTGTTTTGTTGTTTCTTCAGCATCATCTTCTTCCCCCCACCAATTTTATTATCACAAGGACAAGGATATGCTCTATTTTGCTTGAAATATAACTCTGCATTATGGGAGAACTTTTACTTCCTAGAATTTTCCATATTTTACTACATAAGGGTTATGCATTCTCTTTTGCTTTATTCTATGAATGATGAAGTTGGGGTTGTCCATTCAACCTATTAGGCTCATCTGAAGCTGGTTGTTTTTTGTCAATGCTCTATTTGTATAGGTTGGTTTATAAACATTTTGACATAGGTAGTGTTTACGGCTTAGAGCAGGTACTAGGAGGAGCTCTTAATTCAGCTTTTTAGATTGGGCTTCTCTATAAAGAAGATGTTAACTCAAGAAAACTGAGCATGAAAATATACTTGCTGCAATCAAAGATTTATCACTCCTACTATCTATTATCTTCATCTTCTATAAAGGCAACTTGGAGACAAAGTATCTACCCAATACCAAGACACCAACACAAAGAACACAGAAGCCTAGCTTTGTGTTATGTGAAAAATTAAATACATTTCTAAATAGCTAGAAGACCTAAAGCTATAAAAAGAGAAAACTGATCAAAATGCATAAGAGGCAATATCAAAACCATGTTGATTTAGAAGAACTATAAACCTAACAATCAGTTCATTGTAGAACTCAAAACTTTACAAAATAATATAAACCAAAATGAGGTAAAGCTCAAATTAGTTTTTACTTCATAAAAAAAATTTTAAATGGTCATTTCAATATTAAATGAATTCAGTTTCTCTCACTTTTAAGTAGAATCATTCATTATTAATTATTATTTGTTGTTGAAAAATAAATTCAGAAAATATAAATATCTTAGTTTTGATTACAAATTAAATTTTAACTATTATCATATTGCTTACTTTTTAATATAAATATCTTACTCATAACTCATTTTTATATTTGAGGAATACAATAAGAGTTAGAACAATTATAATTATAAAATAATTGAAATATTTATGATTAGAACATTGTTTATAATTATCAATATAATTAAGAACTTATTTTTAACATGTTTTAACATTCAATTTATCTTATAAGTAGGGAAAGCTTTTTCCAATGATAAAGCTAGTTAAAGGAGTTATGGAAAACTAAGCACTTGAAGTAAAAAAAATATTATGAATAATATGACTTCTCTTTATACTTTTAATTATTTAGTAATTATGATTTAATCATCATACAAACCAATTTTTTATTTCTACAAGAGGCACTAACTTAAGTTTTGAATTTTTATTGTAATGTCTGTAAGTATTTTGGTGCATTCATGATCTAATTTTGGAGCTCAATGATTCAACATAGTCAAACTCACATACCTGACATACATTATATTCTACCCTTTCACAAGGTAGGGACTCAAGCTCTCCTAGATCCCTTGTTTCTATATGGTATTAGAGTCATTTTAGATATTTTAAAGCCTCCATTTTATTTGACTACGTGTGTTTTTTTAACATTGTGATTTGAAGGAGCACATGGCAGTTTGAAGTCTATGATGATCAACAACCCTATATCCCTTTAGCACACATCTGTAATAGCCACATTATCCAAAGGTTTAGGTTTCCCCTAAAATTCCTTAATGTACTCTAGTGTTGCTAGTAACTAGTAATTGCTAATCTGGAAAAATTAATAAGCTAGCACATGCATGAATCAATGTAAGGGTCTAGCCAATTTTAATTATAAGTTGCTCTAAACATGACAATGTAACAAAATAGTTTGAAAATAGGTTTTTTTGAACTATTTTTTTAATCAATTGCTAATAATGTTTAGTTGAATCTAATATATACACCATAGAAAAGAGAAAATTTCTACATAATATTAGTAGATCACATAGAAAGTGGATAAAATTTTGAAAAATCATAGCAAAATAAATGATAGTATAGAGAGTCGGTGATCTGTAGATACAAAAACTATTGATGACAAACATTGTGAAAATATACATTCCACTTGTACCTAGACACCTACCATGAAAGATTGACAATGCAATTTAATAATTAAAAATTAGGAAGAAAAAAAAAGATGAAAATTAATTTGTGGTGCCATGTTTGTCTTATTTTTTCTAAATAAAGTATTGTTTCTTATTGCTTGTAATAATTAGACCTCTTGATACTTCTTATTCCTTGTAATAATTAGCCCTCCAGTGCTCTTAATGTGTAGTACAAATAATCTTCTATGAAAAGTAAGATAATGTTGAAATAAATGAAAACAAAAATTCCAACTATAATCTTGACAATCTTTCTATCTATTATTAAGTTTAAAATCAAATATTTTAAGCAAAACAAAAACCATTTCAGGATATTTCATTCAATGTTTAATACATTCTAGAGAAACCAATCTCTCATTTTCCTACTTTTAGTTCCCTCACAGTCAACTTATAAATAAATGAATTTACTTGCGCCTTGAAAAGTTACCAAAAGAATAATAGGAATTAAGACTTCTACTCAAACACAACATAAATTTCATGCCACAAGATACCAAACTTTGAGAAAGTAAAATAAAAAGGTGATGTTTATTATCCCGGATGGATGTGAAAAGCAACAAGATTGCAATAGATGAGTAGCAACATGTAAATGTAATTTGTTAATCTGTAATGAAGAGGTCAAGGAAATAACAAATTTGCAAACCAAGAATATAGTAAGCATGGGCTATTTTGCATATTTTATTTGATTATGGACATTTTCTTGAGGTTGTCATGTAGAAGAAGTTGTTTTAAATTATCTGATGGTAAAGCCAACTAATATAATTTAAATCCTAGAGACATTTCATCCATTGTTGAACTATCTTGATACATGCTCTTAGAATTTTGATCTGTATTAGTAGACTAAAGAGAATGAGGACTCAACATAAGTTTAGAATTGTATCATATATAATTGAAGAGAGATTTGAAGTCCAAATCAAATTGGTAAACTTCTACTTTCCTAAATAGATTCATATGTAGAATAATGCTACAATGGCTATAACAACATAGAAATAGATAGGTTTGGTCTTAGCCAATACAAGCTATACTTTCTACCATAAACAAAGTAGAATCTCTTCAACTAATTTTACCTTAAATAAGTTTATGATAAGTTTATCTATTTTGTGTACCCCTTAATTATTTCTCTGAATTTGAAAAGAAGGTACTTGGTGTCCACTTCATCTACTAGTATAAATCTTTGAATGAACTTCCTCCACATTTCAATAGAGATAGTTGTGACATCTACTAGTATCTCTAACCATTGTCATCTATTAGTTTAAACTGCTTAGTCATTTACAAGGCAGACTTAGACGATCATCACTGTGACTGAGATACTCTATATAGGCCAAGTCATGTACATAAACAAGTATGTACTGAGCTCTATAGGAGTCAAGTAACTTTATTGCCAAGGAGCATTTCCTATACGAGCTGAGCTCATCAGCAACTGAGAAAGTATCAAACATACAAGTGTCGAGTTACATAGTGTGTGCTGAGCACAGTATGTTCTGAGCATCAAAAGAGTAATAAAAACTGAGAAACATCAATGTCAAGCATTAGGAAACAATAAAGACTGAGCAATGCTACATAAAATTTAGGAATGGAAAAAAGTTTGAGGCAAAATAATTATCAGGCTAACTTGGAAGAAACAATTAAATTTTGTTGAGGTTTTTACAGAACATTTAATACCTATAGAGGTCGTTATAGAACATTTACACAATGTGGATTAAATATCCCTATTTTGTGTGTTAAATGATCAAAATAAAGAGGCAAAATATGGAATCATCTAGAAAATGCTTTATGAAATTCTTTAAATAGTGATGATCTTAACCTAGATCAATGACATGTGATCAAAAGGAAAGAGAGGAAGATGAGAAGAGTATATGTCCAAACATGGGGCATTATATAGTGAAGCATTGAGAACACATCATAAGTGAATGAATGGTTCTCTTATCATCTAACAAAGAAAGTGATCTATTCATTAGAAGTGAACTTATCATCTAACAAAGCAAGTGACCTATTCATTAGAAGTGAAGTGAAAGGGAAAGACAAGTAATATTAGATTAGAGGAGAGCATCAATTAGCAAGAAGAAGACTCAAAATCATCTTATAGAGAAAACTGAGAGTCAGGTACTAAATCTATTCTAACAGACTTGAATCAAGGTAAATATCTTAATAGAGTGATCTTCACAAATATTTGGAAATCTCCTAACAAAGTCCTTTCTTAGTTGTAAGTGTTAAATCCTTTAGCAAGATAAGACCTAATAGTCTCTTAAGCCTTTAACAAGGAAAACTCCTCATAGGGTAGATCATATCTTATGGCCAAACATTGTAACCTTAACTAGTTAACTCTATTATTGTAGTAGTGAAGATTTGTAGGAGTCATCCCCACCCTAATTTTACCTTCACCCTGGAGAGTTTCTGGGTAACAAATATTGTGTTATTTGTTTTATTTTCATGCATGTGATTGATTAGATTTATATCTTACAATAGATTTACATTACAAGTTTTACATGCACAAGTTTACTAATAGATGTAAATGAATTGGTGAAAAGTTTTAAGTGTTTAAGATATTGATTCGCCCCCTCTCCCTCTTAGTATCTAGTTTATCTTGTTTATTACTCCATCAATCAACAACATCAACATGTTATTATTTTAAACTCTCAATTGCTACCACTTCACTGAGAACCTGCTTCTTTTGGCTGTCCTAAGTAGGGAGTTTTTGAAGAGAAAATCATTTGAGAGACTCTTCATAATTGTCCACACTACTACTTCTGCTATGTTATCTTCTTAGTTATAGAAGCTTTCATTTTCTCAAAGTTCTCTTCTATCTATGTTGCTAAGTTTCCACTCTTCTCTTTAGCAATTACATTGTACTTCTTCACAGAATCCATTGAAATTGTCTAAGTTCTTAACATTAGGTGTTTTCTCAATAAAGAAGTATGTTTTTTAAATGTTTGGGTAAGACTATAATATTGGTGACGTGAATGAAATTATATGTGCTAACCAAATTGTTATGGGCATATTGGCCATGTGGTACGAAGTTTGTGTAGTCACAAATATTACTTCCTTATCCAAGTGAGGGAAGATTTTAGGGTGAGACCATTGACTGTGACGAGAGGTTAGACCAAGCTTCACCCAAGTAATAGCCTATCGACTAGATTATATAATTCACTTAGGCGTGAATGCATTATTTTTAATAAATGATAAAGCTCAACATTGAAATGGTTATAGGTAATAGTAAGGTTTCTTTTCATTAAAAGAAGAAATTAATTGAGCAAGATGAAGTATCTATTTTCATCAATGAAATTCTCTTCTTTATTTCATACTTAATCTTAATAGGATTGAAGACTTTTGAGAGATTTAAAACTTGTTAATTTAGGGTCTATTTTGAACAGGAATTAATATTTATAATTCTCAATGAAATCTAATTTAGTGTTTGGGTGTGTAACATCTGAATTAGAATTGGGAAAAATTATAATTTGGTATAATCATTTACCTTCTAAAACTGGAATTTGATTTTCTATCTAAATAGGTTCAATTGATGATATTATCATTCTAATTACAATTTCACAAAAATAAGCATTACATATTAATTGAAAAATAAAATTTTTATCCCCATGTGACCTATTTGGTTTTCATTTTCTTAACTAAATAATTTGTCATTGCGCACATTTTCCTCAGCTCACATTTTTTGCCATCTTGCTCATGGTTTTACATTGGCCATTAGAAATGCATAAAGCTCATGCTCTACATAAAATTATCACTTTTCAACTAAGGTATTTGTTTTCAAATTTTGAGGAAAAGAATCATGTCATTCATTACAACCATTGTGCCTTTCATGTTCCCCCTTCTGGCACATCACACTAATTACTCCAAAAAATTAAATCTACTATTAGCCTAAAATTTTCTTGTGAATTTAGGCCTTTTAACAACACCATTGACTCGAGAAATGCTATTGACAAATTTGTTTATTGTAGTATCTCCACATGATGCCCAAACAATTCTTCTATTTATAGTTTTTCCTTCTCATGTATAGACAATAGCATGGGATTTTGGTACATGGTGCGGAAATGGGTTTTAAAGAAGAAACACCTAGAATTATTTTTAAGGAGGAGGCTATTAAAAATGCACATAGATTTTTCTCTGTATGATCTTATCTCTTTTTAATAGAGGTATTTATTTTTAAATTTTGAGGAAAACAATTTAGGCTTTCGAGAAATTATTTGTCAAATTTATCTTTTTTGTTTTTTTGTTTGTTTTGTACTAATAATAAAATTGGTGAAAAAGAAATTATGGTATGAATAATTATTTTAAATATGCAAAATCCAATTCCAAAATGTGCAACCAAATGGAGGAAATGTCTAGTGTTATTATGAGTTCATGATAAATCAAATAGTCCCAAACCATATTTCAAAAACCATAATTTTGATTTTGAATTCTACAATAACAAGTCTAGAATATCAAATTTTGATTCCAAAATCTAATTCCAACAATTACACAAGCCCTTAACGATTCAAAAGCCACTAAATAAAAACATTAGTAGAATCTTTCTTGGGTGTGCATTCTAGGCTATCTCTATAGGGAGTTTGGAGCAAGGAACATTATATTCCTTTTGCCCAATTCATACTTGGGTCAAGGCTTAATTATTCCAACCTATTGTTCCATTTGAGATTTGGGTTAGAATAGAACACAAAAGATGTTTTAATAATTATATTTTAAATTTCTACATACAAGGGAAATTAATAGTCAACAAAGGTTTGTACTTGAGATAAAAGATTCTATTGTAGCAGCTCTTTTGGTAGATAGCTTAAACATCACATACTAAGACTTGATTCCTAGACAAAAAGTGTTAAATAATAAAGTTGATTTACTTTTTTTAAGCTTAATTTTTTCTTTGATGTGTGATTTTTAAGGGTGGTCCTCTTTTGGATATTGGACAATCCAATAACATGTTTGAGGAAACTAATAGAAGTATAAAATATTGAAGTTGATGAAAGATCAATCCCATAGATCCAAAGAATCACCTACATGCAAATACCTACCATAGAAATAGAGAAGCAAAAAATATGGAGGTTTGAATTTCCAGATCCATAGATGAAATATTCTTGATGAGCGAACATAGAAATTTTTATTTTCAAAATTAAATCAATCAATTATTACAAAGGGAGATCATCCTTATAAACGAGATCGAAACCCTAAAATGAGTCTAACCTAGGTTGCATGATAATAATTAATAAAAGAATTAATTAATGCATACCCAAAGTTTAGCTTAGTTGAAATAGGGTTAATAAGTGACTTAATAATTAGATTAATATGATTTAATTAATAAGTAAATACTTTATTACTCTAACATCACCCCTTAAGATAAACTTAAGGTGTAGCTAAAAACCTAGAAACTACCACTAAAAGTAAATTTGCATCCTAGGAAACAAACCCTGATGAGGTACCCAAGAACAACCAAATCTCTACAAAGAGGAGAAATACAGAAAATCACATGGGAAAAACCCTACTCCAAAAAGAGATGGAAAAATACTGAAAGAAACTAGTGAAGGACTGAAGTAGCCTCAAAACTAGGGAATGTCCCAGAAGATAGGAACAAAAGATGATCATGAAGAACACCAGTGAAGCATGTAGAAGTTGCAAAGATCTATCAAAAGTAACTACTGATATGATGAACCTCCACTAAAATAGAACCCAATGAGTTAGAGAAGACTATAATTTGCATCGAATCAGGAGGCACACAAAGGAAAACAACTAAACTCAAAGATACAGATGGCATGAAATACCAAATCCTGAAGAGTTGATCAATTAAACATGAGAGGATCCATCCAAAGTAGGAATGAAAAGAAGAGTGTCTATATGGTAAATGATCCATCTCACCAAAATGCATAGGTATCTAGGCATTGCATCTGCCTAGTACATAGGACTAAAAACTGAATACATAGCTCAGTCAATCAAACCAAGGAAGCGTGAGAAACAAAAAAAGACCCCATCCCCCCCCCCCCCGCTAATGCAGACAAGGGTGAGGTGACAGGCAACCAGAAATGGGGGCCAAAAGAATTGCATGTCAAAGAACCTTGATAAAGATGCATAAAAGAATATATATTTGTGTACAGAGGTGATCAATCTCAGACACATTATGAAGCTAATGTCATAGAAGGTAAACTTATTGGACAAAGGAAGATGGCAAATAAAGACAAAACATCAACCCCCCATGGAACTTTAATCAAAGTAGTGCAGAATAAGACACAAGATATAGTGAATCCCAAGAATACAATAATCTGTACAAGTGTCCTCAGATGACAAGTTGCTCAAATTAGAAGGCAAAACAAGGCAAAATAAATGGAACTTTTAAATACAAATAGAATATGGCACTTTACCCTAGTGTGTTTGCAAGAATGCATACAAATGATGTATAAATAGAGGTTGATACAACATATAGTACAACTTATGACAAATCATCTGAAGCAAGAAAAGCAATCCCCAAACCTGAAATAACCAAGATATCCACTAGAATGAAAAAATGCAATAGACATAATTAAATGTACCTAGAGTAGAATCGGGAAAAACAACTAACATCACTGCAAAGAACTTGGAAAGCCCTTTCAAATGATGTAAAAAATTCCCAAATCATAGATCAAATGCTCAAGATATGTCTCTAGAAGTGCAAAACTGTACCCCTAACTTTAACAAAATAAAAAGCCATAAAAAACATCAAAAATGAAAAATACATGTACCCTATGACAGGCTTAGAACCAACTTTCTAGTGATATCTCAATTGAAGAAAATGGAGTCTGTATGCCTAAGAAATGAGCAAAAAAGTGAAGGTGGGTCCAAATAGAGCTTGAAGGGGTGACGTGAGTGCTAACATGGCATTGATGTCAGCAAGTGATGAGCCCAAATTTGAGAGTCAAATGACTCTTGAGGCAAAAGAATTCCAAAAAGCTTACCCCTACCAGAAAAAAGATCTGATCATTAGAACTACGTATCGGGTAAAGGGCCGGTGTCAAAAAATTAAATTCTCGTGGACAACTAATAAGCATGTGCGTAAAAAATTGAATACCACAATCATTGCTAGAATACTTGAAAAAAGTAAACTACCATGTGAATACCACCGATGAGAAAATAAATATCTCAAGCAACCCTTATGATAAAAATATGTGGCTTAACATATGTCCACATGGCCAAGGATGGCCCCACACTTGGAAAAAGAAACACATGCTAGGAAGGAGTAGCTCCAATCAATGGCAAGAAAAATTCTAAAAAAGCACATCCAAGTCAATCTACAAACTCTTATTGTTGATGGACATGACTTAGAGAAATCAAAATACCACTGGAAACTTCTCAAACCACCAAAGCCACCAATAAAACATCAAGTCACATTGTTTTCTTGAATCAAATTGGTGATATTAGAGAATAACATAATAGCAACTTCATTACTGAGTCATTTCTTGGGACTAGCCACTACAATAGGAGCTCCAATGCCAGTGAATAAGTGGTAGTAGAGAGGTTGAAACTCAAAGATGGGACCTAAAGATGGTCCACTTATAGGTAAACACTAATTGTGGAGATCATCTCCTCATTAAAACCATTCCCATCAAGTCAAAACATAGTCTTTTATCCAAGCGATAAAGATGGAGTACAGAGGCTTGAATGGGGCTTAATTAAAACTCCATCACCAAGACAAAGTCAAAAACTAGATCATGAAGTATAGAGTGACTTGCAGTCACATGCATGCATTGTCCAAGAAAAAAAATTGGCATGGCAACCTACCAAAAAGGGGAAAATTGCCTTTAAAAACTCCCCATGCTAAATCCACCTAGAAACATGTGAAGCCTAAGAAAAAAGGCTAGAATTACCATTAGAAAAGACCCCAAAATCACTACAAATTTCTTCTTTCCAAATATTTTCACCCACAAAAGGGTCTTCTCCTCCAATCAAGAAAGTACACACATTCCAAAAGAGAGCCTGAGACATTAATAGGAATAGAGTGATGCTTTAGAAGCTAGGAGTCTAGGTGAGTGTAGATATTGAAGAGGCCTCTTGATCTCCAAAAAATGCCCATCCAAAATAGGCTAATCAAATTTTATGGTGTGAACTATGTGATGAAGTCATCATCGATGGGGTAATGGGGCCTACAAGACTACATGTCTAGGTACCTGCAGTACCTTCAATGTAATGAAAAATGCCTCCTAAAAAACTCCTTCACCAATGACCATGGGCTTAATAAAGAGAGCCACTAATACACACCAAAATCATGCCCTTCCAAACACTTCTGCATGCATTTTTGCAATAAATGAAATTTGCAATAAATGAAAATTGCAATAAAAAATTTTAACCAAAAAATATCTCCACCTTAGGATGTGTGCCCAAGTCAATATGGCCTGGTGATGACAAAAAATTTCCCTATAATCTAAGAACATTCAAACTAGACATATTTTATATGGAAATGGGGGTTTTCAAGCACTCTAAATTCAATGATGATGTCCATTTGAGCTCAAAGTGCTCCAAAAAAAGGTCCCCATAGATCCATTCCAAAATTCTTTGAAAGAGATAGATCTAAAAAAAGATGTCAAATCTTTGAAGAATAGAACAAGGGCATTAAGATTTGGTGCTCTAATACTATGTTGAAGTTGATGAAAGTTCAACCCCACAACTCCCAAGAATCACTTACATCCAAACACATGTCACAGAAAGATAGAAGAAAAATATATGGAGTATCTATAGTTAAGCACACTTGAGCTAGAGTAGTACTAGGATGGGTTACCTCCCAGGAAGTCCTGATGCTTCATCTCTACGAGCATCACCTCAATCCATTGAGTTCTCAGTCTTCCATTTGTTCTTAGGAGAGATAATTTCATGTTTGAATAATTGCTCATGATATATGGGTCAATGAGTTTGAATCAAAAACTACATAGTTAAATGATAGCAATATCACAATTTGACTTTGTGTGGAAAATATCTACTACTTATCACTTGATGAGCTTAAGGGGCTTTCTAATGAATGGTTCATAAATTAAAACACTTCGTGAATGGTTTTCAAATGGATTTGTAAGTAGAGTGTGTCTAACTAAGGAGGACATTTTGTAGTTAAGTGCACTCAAGCTAGACTAGTACTAGAATCGGTGACCTCCCCAGAAGTCCCAATGCTTCACCTCTGTAAGCATCATTTAGATCCAATGAGTGCTAAGTGCTACATTTCTTCTCATGAATTATGTATTCATGTGTGAATCACCACTCATGATATATGGGTCAATGAGTTTGACTCAAAAACTACAAAGTTAAATCCTGATAGCAATATCACAATTTGACTTGGTGTGGAAAATATCTCCTCCTCATCACTTGATGGGCTTAAGGGGATTTCTAATTAATGATTCATAAGGCACAAAACTTGTTGAAGGGTTTTCAAATGGGGTTGTAACCATAGTGGGTTTAACCACGAAGAGAACTTTGTAGTTAAGCACGCTCGAGCTGGACTAGTACTGGGATGGGTGAACTCCTAGGAAGTCTCGATGCTTCACCTCTTTTAGCATCACCTAGATCCAATGAGTGCTAAGTGTTTCATTTTTTCTCATTAGAGATGGATTCATGTGTGAATAAATACTCATGATATATGGGTCAATTAGTTTGACTCAAAAACTACACAGATAAATCTTGATAACAATATCATAATTTGACTTGGTATGGAGAATATCTCCTACTTATCACTCAATGAGCTTAAGGGCTTTATAATAAATGGTTCATAAGGTGCAACACTTGGTGACCGGTTTTCAAATGGGTTTGTAAGAAGAGTGAGCCTAACCATGGAGGGAACTCTTTAGTTAAGCATGATCGAGCTAGAGTAGTAATTGAATCGGTGACCTCCTCGGGAAGTCCTAATACTTTACCTTAGTGAACATTACATAGATCCAATGAGCGATAACTATTCAATTTGTTGACATGAGATATAAATTCATGTTTGAATCTCTACTCATGATATATGGGTCAATGGGTTTGACTGAAAAACTACACAATTAATTCCTGATAGCAATATCACAGTTTGACTTGGTGTGTAAAATATCTCCTACTTATCACTTGATGAGCTTAAGGGATTTATAATGAATGGTTCATAAGGAAAAAAATTCTTGGTGAAGGGTTTTCAAATGTAGTTGTAAGAAAAGTGTGTCTAACCATGTAAGGGACTCTATAGTTAAGTGCATTCAAGATGGAGTACTACTAGGATGGGTGACCTTCTGAGAGGTCCCAATGCTTCACCTTTGTAAGCATCACCTAGATCTAATGAGTGATAAGTATTTCATTTTTTTTGATGAGAGATGGATTCATGTGTGAATCAATACTCATGATACATGGGTCAATGAGTTTGACACAAAAACTACATAGTTAGATCCTGATATTAATATCACAATTTGACTTGGTGTGGAAAATATCTCCTACTTATCACTTGATGAGCTTAAGGGGCTTTCTAATGAATGGTTCATAAGCCACAACACTCGGTGAAGAGTTTTCAAATTGAGTTGTAAGTAGAGTGGGTCTAACCATGTAGGGAACTTTGTAGTTGAGCACGCTTGAGTTGGAGTAGTACTAGGATGGGTGACCTTTTCGGAAGTCTTGGTGCTTTTCCAAGATCCAAGGAGCGCTAAGTGTTCCATTTATTCTCATGAGAGATGGATTCATGTGTGAATTAGTAATCATGATATATGGATTAATGATTTTGACTCAAAAACTACACAGTTAAATCCTAAAAGCAATATCACAATTTCACTTGTTGTGGAAAATATCTCTTACTTATCACTTGATGAGCTTAAGGGCTTTCTAATGAATGGTTCATAAGGCACACCACTTGGTGAAGGGTTTTCAAATGGGGTTGTAAGTAGAGTGGTTCTAACCATGGAGGGAACTTTTTATTTATGTGCGCTTGAGTTAGAGTGGTATTGGGATGGGTGACCTCCCAAGAAGTCATGCTGCTTCACACTTGTGAGCGTCACCTAGATCCAATGAGTTCTAAGTGTTCCATTTGTTCTCATGAGTGATGGATTCATGTATGAATAACTACTCATGATATATCTCCTACTTATAAGTTGATGAGCTTAAGGGGATTTCTAAGGAATGGTTCATAAGGCACAACACGTGCTGAAGGCTTTTCAAATGTGGTTGTAAGTAGAGTGGGTCTAACCATTGAGGAAACTCTGTAGTTAAGCATGCTTGAGTTGGAGTAGTACTGAGATGGTTGACCTCTTGGGAAGTCTTGATGCTTCACCTCTGTGATCATCACCTAGATCCAATGAGTGTTAAGTGTTCCATTTTTTATGATGAGAGATGGATTCACGTGTGAATCACTACTCATCATATATGAGTCAATGATTTTGATTCAAAAAATAAATAGTTAAATCTCGATAATAATATCACAATTTAACTTGTTATGGAAAATATCTTCTACTTATTACTTGATGAGCTTAAGGGGCTTTCTGATGAATGGTTCATAAGGCACAACACTTGGTGAAGTGTTTTCAAATGGGGTTGTAAGAAGAGTGGGCCTAACCATGGATGGAATTCTATAGTTAAGCATGATCAAGTTGGAGTAGTACTTGAATGGGTGACCTCCCAGGAAGTCTCGATACTTTACCTTAGTGAGAATCACCTAGATCCAATGAGTGATAAGTATTCCATTTTTTGACATGAGAGATGGATTCATGATTGAATAACTACTCATGAGATATGGGTCAATGAGTTTGACTGAAAAACTACATAATTAAATCCTAATAGCAATATCACAATTTGACTCGATGTGAAAAATATCTCCTACTTATCACTTGATGAGCTTAAGGGGGTTTTCTAATGAATGGTTCATAAGGAAAAAAACTCAGTGAAGGGTTTTCGAATGTGGTTGGAAGAAGAGTATGTCCAATGATGGAGGGAACTATGTAGTTAAGTGTGTTCGAGCTAGAGTAGTACTAGGATGGGTGACCTTCCAAGAAGTCCTAGTGCTTCACCATTGTGAGCATCACCTAGATCCAATGAGTGTTAAGTGTTCCATTTATTTTGATGAGAGATGGATTCATGTGTGAATCAATACTCATGATATATGGGTCAATGAGTTTGACTCACAAACTAAATAATTAAATCCTGATATTAATATCACAATTTGACTTGGTGTGGAAAATATCACCTACTTATAACCTGATGAGTATAAAGGGCTTTCTAATGAATGGTTCATAAGCCACAACACTTGGTGAAGAGTTTTCAAATAGAGTTGTAAGTAGAGTGGGTCTAACCATGGAGGGAACTTTTTAGTTAAGCACACTCGAGCTAGAGTAGTACTAGGATGGGTGAACTTCTGGGAAGTCCTGGTGCTTCATCTTTGTGAGCATCACCTAGATCCAAGGAGTGCTAAGTCTCCCATTTGTTCTCATGAGAGATGGATTCATGTGTGAATCAGTAATCATGATATATGGGTTAATGACTTTGATTCAAAAACTACATAGTTAAATCATAAAAGCAATATCAAAATTTCACTTGTTGTAGAAAATATCTCCTGCTTATCACTTGATGAACTTAAGGGCTTTCTAATGAGTGGTTCATAAGGCACAACACTTGGTGAAGGGTTTTCAAATGGGGTCATAGGAAGTGTGGTTCTAAGAATGAAGCGAACTTTTTATTTAATTGTGCTCAAGCAGGAGTAGAACTAGGATGGGTGACCTCCTAGAAAGTCCTGGTGCTTTAACTCTATGAGCATCACCTAGATCCAATAGGTGCTAAGTGTTCAATTTTTTCTCATTAGAGATGGATTCATGTGTGAATAACTACTCATGATATACGAGTCAATGATATTGACTCAAAAACTATAGAGTTAAATCCTAATAGTAATATGACAATTTGACTTAGTGTGGAAAATATCTCCTACTTATCAATTGATGAGCTTAGGTGCTTTCTAATGAATGGTCCATAAGGCACAACACTTGTTGTGGAGAATATCTCCTACTTACCACTTGATGAGCTTAAGGAATTTCTAATGAATGGTTCATAAGGAACAACACTTGTTGAAGGGTTTTCAAAAGGGGTTGTAAGAAGAGTGGGTTTAACCATGGAGGGAACTCTATAATTAAGTGTGATTGAGCTAGAGTAGTACTAGTATGGGTGACCTCCTATGAATTCTCGATGCTTCACGTCCATGACCATCACCTAGATCCAACGAGTGGTAAGTATTTCATTTATTCTAATGAGGGATAGGTTCTTGTGTGAATCACTACTCATGATATATGGGTAAATGATTTTGACTCAAAAATTATGCAGCTAAATCCTAATAGTAGTATTACAATTTGACTTGGTGTGGAAAATATCTTGTACTTATTAATTGATGAGCTTAAGGGGATTTCTAATGAATTGTTCATAAGGCACAACACTTGGTGAAGGGTTTTCAAATGGGGTCATAAACAGAGTGGGTCTAACCATGAAGGGAACTTTGTAGTTAAGCGCACTCAAGTTGGAGTAGTACTTGGATGAGTGAGCTCTCAAGAATTCCCAATGCTTCACCTCTGTGACCATCACCTAGACCCAATGAGTGTTGCGTGTTCCATTTGTTCTCATGAGAGATGGGTTCATGTATGAATTACTACTCATGATATATGGGTTAATGAGTTTGACTAAAACACTACACATTTAAATCTTGATAGCAATATAATAATGACAGGGTGTAGAAAATATCTCCTACTTATCACTTGATGAGCTTAAGGGGCTTTCTAATAAATGGTTCATAAGGCACAACACTCGGTGAATGGTTTTCAAGTGGGGTTGTAAGTAGAGTGGGTATACCCATGGAGGGAACTCTCTAGATAAGCATGTTTGACCTAGAATGGTACTAGGATGGGTGACCTGTCAAGAAGCCCCAGTGCTTCACCTCTGTGAGCATTACCTAGATCCAATAAGTGCTAAGTGTTCCATTTGTTCTTGGGAGAGATGGATTCATGTGTGAATAACTACTTGTGATATATGCGTCAATGAGTTTGACTCAAAAACTATATAATTTTAAATCCTGATAGCAATATCACAATTTGACTTCTTGTGGAAATTATATTCTACTTATCACTTGATGAGCTTAAGGGGCTTTCTAATGAATGGTTCATAAGACAGAAGGCTTGGTGAAGGGTTTTCAAATGGGGTTGTAAGTGGAATCAGTTTAACCATGGATGGAATTCTATAGTTAAGCGTGCTCAAGTTGAAGTAGTATTGGGATGGGTGACCTCTCGTGAAGTCTTAGTGCTTCACCTCTATGAGCATTACCTATATCCAATGTGTTCTAAGTGTTCAATTTGTTCTCATGAGAGATGGTGATGCAATGCAAAGTAGGAAAATCCCCAAAGGAGATGTCCTAGCCCCCAGTAAATAACCACACAATTGAAGATAAGCAACAATACAAGATCTGATACCAAATCACAACTCTATTCATAAAATAACTAAGGCTGTAAGGCCTTCCTAGTTATGACTAAATACAAAGAAAGTAATAGTTTAGCAAGATCTCTCAAGATCTAATCCAAACCCTACCTATTCCATATCCACATTCTAGTAGAAACCTCCAAGGAAGATCCAACTGGTACTTGCAAGCCCACCAAGCAATCTCGTTGTTTCCCAAACCTCAGCTACTAGCCTTCCTAAAAATTCACTCCTCTACCACATCCTCTTCTCCAAGGTGGATGAAAAAATGACTAAAGATGTCAAAATACCCTCTACTTATACCCAACTAAGCCACAAATTAGCCTAGTAAGCTAAAAATAAATGTCCCAAACATTAACTACATTAAGAGCCACAAGTCGGCCTCCAATAGAAATTAGGTACCAGTCAAATGCCTTTAAAGGCTTACAATACTTATCAAATACATTGAAATTAATTACTCAAGACCCAAATAGGTCCACTCAACTCCACTAAAAATTCCTTAATCATGCAGGATACCTAGCTACCCCAAAATGCTCCTACATCATATGGATTTATGCATGAATCACTGCTCATGATATATGGGTCAATGAGATTGACTCAAAAACTACATAGTTAAATCCTAATAGCAATATCACAATTTGGCTTGGTGTGGAAAATATCTCCTAGTTATCAGTTGATGAGCTTAAGCGGCTTTCTAATGAATGGTTCATAAGGTACAACACCTAGTGAAGGGTTTTCAAATGGGGTTGTAAGGAGAGTGGGTTTAACCATGGAGGTAACTTTGTAGTTAAGCGCACTTGAGCTAGAGTAGCATTGGGATCTAGGTGACTTCCTAGAAAGTCCTCATGCTTCACCTCTATGAGCATCACATAGATCCAATGGTTGCTAAGTGTTCCATTTGTTCTCATGAGAGATGGATTCATGTGTGAATTGCTACTCATGATATATGGGTCAATAAGTTTGACTGAAAAACTACATAGTTAAATCCTAATAGTAATATCACAATTTGACTTGGTGTGGAAAATATCTCCAACTTATCAGTTGGTGAGCTTAAGGAGCTTTCTAATGAATGGTTGATAAGGCAGTACACTTGGTGAAGGGTTTTCAAATGGGGTTGTAAGCAGAGTGGGTTTAACCATGGAGGGAACTTTGTAGTTAAATGCACTTGAGTTGGAGTGGTATTGGGATTCAGGTTACCTCCTAGAAAGTCCTTGTGCTTCACCTCTATGAGCATCACATAGATCCAATAAGTGCTAAGTGTTCCATTTGTTCTCATAGAGATGGATTCATGTGTGAATCACTACTCATGATATATGGGTCAATAAGTTTGACTCAAAAATTACATAGTTAAATCCTAATAGCAATACCACAATTTGACTTGGTGTGGAAAATATCTGCTACTTATTAGTTGATGAGCTTAAGGTGTTTTCTAACGAATGGTTCATAAGGCACAACACTTGGCGAAGGGTTTTCAAATGGGATTGTAAGTAGAGTGGGTCTAAACATGAAGGGAACTTTGTAGTTAAGCATGCTCGAGATGCAACAATACTGGGATGGTTATGCAACTATTTTTTTGGGCCGAGATTGAGAGTGTAAGAATGTCATCTAGATCCAATGACTCCTAAGTGTTCCATTTGTTCTAATGAGAGATGGATTCATGTGTGAATAACTACTCATGATATATGGGTCAATGAGTTTGACTCAAAAACTACACAGTTAAATCCTGATTGCAATATCACAATATAACTACTTGTGGAAAATATCTTCTACTTATCAACAATGTATGTAATATTTAACTAAATCTAATGACATGCGCCCGAATATACTTTCTTTGTACAAGATTCAAATTAATATCCATCTATTATTGTTCAAATAGCAATGTTACTTACTTTGTCTCTTTTATTTTGACATCTACAACCTATTGACATATCCCTTCCACGACCTTCATATCCGCTCAACTATTATCAACTATTAGTACGTCCCTTAACACAATTCCAAATTCGTCTCTTCTACATGATTTAATTCGTAGATTTAATTCATACAATTTTGTTCTGCAATCGTGCATTGACGCGCATTCACGACTTCCAAATGTAAATGATCAAATGCATTGCGGGTCGTTCACGTCTCCGCATCTTTCGTCGCTTTTCAGTACCACGTAACATCGGAACCTAGAAAGCGCAATTATATCAAAGGAGAAATGGAATCCTACGCAGCGCGCACTACCTAAGAAGTTTCCCATTTTTGTTGACCAAATTGGGCCGGTTCACACCACTCGATATTTTCTGGTTTTTCCAAGTTGACATCATTGCTGACGCGACGAATAGAATGCAATGGAAATCTGGAAGCTCTATGCCATTGTGTCTACAAAGCCAGCGTTTTCTTAGCATAATTTGAATTTGCATAGCATAGTGCAGCAATCATGGTCCACCCAACTCTCGCTTTCTTTTCATTCATTCTCAGCAATTTCCTTTTGCTTCCCCACTGTGCTTCTCTCTCACATGACGGACTAATTTTGATTAATATCAAAAAGGCAGATTGGAGAGACAGCAGTAATGCTTTGAGCAACTGGAACGAGTCCCATCAAACTCCATGCGCTTGGAAAGGAATTGCTTGTGATGAGCTCGACAGAGTTACCACTGTTGATCTCACCGGTGCGTTGATTTCAGGCAATTTGACTTCTGCCATTTGCAGCCTTCCCAATCTCACACAATTGACTCTTCAGAGCAATGCCTTCACTGCTCTTTCCCCAGACGCCCTCTTCAATTGCAAGCGTTTGCAAGTGCTCTATTTGTTCAGCAAAGGCTTCACTGGAACACTCCCAACTCATATCTCCGAGATGAGTGAGTTGAGAGTCCTGAATTTGTCAGATAATGCTTTCAGCGGCTCCATTCCACCTGCTTTCTTGGGTAATTTACCGCTGCTGGAGATCATGGATCTGGCGGAAAATGATCTTTCAGGTAGTATTCCTACCAGTTTGATGTCTCTGTCAAATCTGACAGAACTCTCTTTTTATAAAAATAAGTTGTCTGGACGAATTCCGGCCAACATTGGCCAGCTGAGAATGTTATCCGCTTTGGATTTGGGTCACAATGAGCTGCAAGGCCGAGTTCCCGACGCGATTGGCAATCTTAGATATCTGAGTCTTCTTCAATTGCAAGACAATCGGCTTACCGGAGAGATACCTTCTCAGATCGGGAAGCTGCCTCAGATGAGTAACTTGATGCTCTACAAAAACAACTTCAGTGGCTGGTTGCCCCAGAGTTTGGGCTCATATTCCGATTTTGTCGTCTCTGATGTGTCTCAGATTGAACTGGAAGGACCTCTGCCGAAGAATCTCTGCAGGGGATGAATGTTGTATGGCTTCGCAGCCTCTTCCAACAAATTCAACGGTACATTGCCTTCCTTCTTTGCAGACTGCAAATCTCTGGAGTATCTGTACCTCGACGACAACCAGCTGAGTGTGAGATTCCAGCGGGGCAATGGGGTGCTGCGGAACACAAGGGAATGTTTCTAAACAACAATAAGTTCCAAGGCCAGATCTCAGCTTCTATTGGCCAGGCGAAGAATCTGACAAGATTGAGGATTAGCAAGAATCGTGTCGAAGGAACAATTCCTCCAGAAGTTGGGCGTCTTACAAAACTTCAACTGTTTGAAGCTAGCAACAACAGGTTATCAGGGCCAATTCCACGTGAACTCGCAAACTTAAGTCTGGTTAGGATTCTCAAGCTGGACCACAATCTTCTCTCAGAAGAAATTCCCGAGAAAATAATGTCATGGAAGAATCTCAATCAGCTCAATTTGGGTTACAATCGACTCACAGGAGAAATCCCTGGTATTTTGAGCAACGTAAATAGTCTTGATTTGTCAAATAATCTGCTTTCTGGAGGTGTTCCTGCCGAATTGGGACGAATGAATCTGAATATTTTCAATGTATCGAAAAATCACTTGTCTGGGCGGATTCCTGATGGCTTAGACAATCCAGCTTACAAGGACAGCTTTGTGGGCAACCCGATTCGTGCTCCTCGTCAAGTAAAATGTCACCGCAGAGGTTAGCGACCATTCTAGTGCCATCTTTAGTTATATTAGCCATTGTAACCTCGCTCTTTATTTATCTGTGTCACTCCAAGCGGCGTTACCCAGACACGCAGTCGTGGAAGATGACGCCATTCCATTCCACAGATGTGGACGAGGCGTTCATCCTTCGCAACTTGAGAGAGAGTAACGTGATTGGCTCTGGAGGCGCCGGAAAAGTTTACTAGGTCATTCTACAGAACGGGCAAGCCGTAGCTGTTAAGAAGATCCGGAACCGCCGGAACATGAGCACATCAGGAAGAAATCGCAAGAGAAAAGGTTTGCACGGAGTGTAAAATGGGGGAAGTGGAGGTGGACAAATTGGGTCTCATCAGGCATGCTAACATCTTGAAGCTTCTCTGTTCCATTTCAAGTGAAGACTCCGATTTCAAGCTGTTGGTGTACGAATTCATGCCCAACGGCAGCTTGTTCGACTGCCTGCACGGAAATCGATCTAGACCCCAAGTAAATCTCCAATGGCCAATCCGTTATCAGATTGCTCTTGGTGTAGCCCGTGGCTCCCCTCCGCTATTGCACAGAGATGTGAAATCCAGTAACATCTTGCTGGACGAGAATTTTGGGGCTAAAATTTCAGATTTTGGGGTGTCCAAAGAGCTAAATAAGCTGGGGTATGAATTCACGGTGTCTGGTTACGTAGGGTCACACGAATACATCCCTCCAGGTATCAAAACTCACTCTTTCGGATCGACAAAATATAGTTTTCATACGGAAATTCTCTACTTTGTTTTTGGAAATTGTCTTCTTTCTTTTCATTATATTTTAAGAAATTATTGTGATGCAGAATATGCGAATAGGCCAAAGGTGAACGAGAAGAGTGATGTGTACAGTTTCGGAGTGGTGATGTTAGAGCTGGTTAGCGGAAAGAAAGCTACGGGTGAGGTGGAGTATGGAGAGGACGGGGACATCATGGAATGGATACGCAACAGAATTCTGATGGGCGGACAAGAGGCAGTGTTTGACGATCGCATGGTGGGAAATAATTGCATAGAACAAATGATGCGTGTCTTGCATTTGGGTTTGGTTTGCACAAATACAGTGCCTAACCAGCGGCCTTCTATGAGAAAAGTCGTGGAGAGATTAGTAGCGTGCGGTGGAGATACGCGGAAGGAGAGATTTGAGAATCTCGGAACGAACTTGAGTAACGATTCCGACAGCGATTGCTTTCAAGAGACGGACTTGTAGATTATTGTCCACGTCTAGTTTTGTAGCATTGCTTCCTCAAGCCAAAACACATGTTTGATCTTGTCCGTATAAAGATAAGGCCCGGCTTAACCGGCCTACTCGAAGCATTGACTTCTATTGCGCTGTGTCGTGTGGAACCCATTTGACGGCAACCGTTGTTGTTCTGTTTAAACTGAACTTGTGTTTTAAAATTTATTGACCAATCGTTATTAAAATAAAGTTGAGTTCCACATTATTATTATTACTTGACGGAATAAAAAGGAGAAGGGGATTGTAAATTTTTTTAATCTGAGTTATTTTGATTTAAGTTTATGGTGTGGGTAAAATTATTTTCAATCTATATAATTTTTTTAATTTAGAAATAATAATATGATTTATGTAATGAAAATAAACTATTTAATAATTATTTTAATATTTTAAATAAATGATTAATTTTAATAATTTAAAAGGTATTTTTATTTGTATTTATTTTATATATTAATATAATAATAAAAGTAATTTTTTAAAAAGTGAAATAAAATATCTAATAATGTTTTTTTTTGACGTGTAAGATCTTTATTTAAAACTAATGGTTAGAAATTATAAGAAATAGATATAATTTAAATAGTTAAAATAAAATCATGTTTTTTATATACAAAGATCTATATTGAATTTTTTTATAGATATAATTAGTATTCCACAAAATTAATACTTATTTTTGTGGATATTAAAAATAAAATAAAATTATTAACAAAATTTAATCTAATCTTTTATAAAAGATTATATGAAAAAACTAAATTTATGTACTTTCATATATAATGTAAAAGAGGATTTGTTATACAATTGATGCAAGAAAATATACATAGTTTTATGGCATTTTTCACATTTTTAATCATTTTGTAAAACAAAAATAGATGTATATATCATATATAAACATAATATTAATAGTATTACAAATTTAATAGTATTAAATAACTTTTTTTTTCATTCTAACAATTGATTATTGAGATAAATGTATCATAAAAAATATTTTTTTAAACATTATAAAAATTTAAATAAATATAAGTCATTGTTTATAAAAAAATATTCACTTAAAAATATTTATTTAAGATAATTATTTTCTCTAAATGTTAATCATAAAATGATCAATTTTATGAAATATGGAAAATATTATTTCTTAACATTATTAAAAAAAAAAAATTACATTTTTAAATTAAATATTAATTAAATGAAAAAAAATTGTCTTTTTTAATTTTAACTTCTAATCATTACTTTTATATCAATAAGATTTATAAATTATAATATTTAATATTGATAATTGAAAATTAAAATGCATGCATAACAAAAATTAGTTATTGAGAATTAAAATATATGAATAATAAAAACACATTTAAAATAGTTTACTTC
This sequence comes from Cupressus sempervirens, assembly GCA_028749045.1. NCBI lineage: Eukaryota > Viridiplantae > Streptophyta > Pinopsida > Cupressales > Cupressaceae > Cupressus > Cupressus sempervirens. The sequence goes on from CM053791.1 coordinate 229,737,584, forward strand.
AACAAATCTCAATCTTGTGCTTGCAAAAAATGTGAAATTTGAACATTGCATAATGGAAAGGAGAAATGATAGCCAAATAAGTGGGTCCCACATTTATGACAGACTCGAAGTCAAAGCTTCAAGTGTGCCAGTTAAGTTTGGCCTAAAGATAATAAACAAAGCCTGCTTGAGAAGGTTTAGAATTTCAGATTAAATAACATTGCCTTCTGTGTCTAATTTAGTTTATAATAGTGTTTCAAATGTGTCTTGTCATATGGTTGGTCACATATAAATTTAATGCACTTAATTTTTTCTTATTTATATAATTGGAGTCATAGTGCTTACAATGTTGTTTTCATCAAATGGCTTGTCAAATACGAATTGAATATGGGATTAGATTTTTCTTATAAATATAATTGTTATATATATATATATATATATATATATATATATATATATATATATATATATATATATATATATATATATATATATATATATATATATAGTTGAACAAAAGTGGAAATACCACTACATTTTTTATATATTTATTTTTCTTATTTTGGTTCAACAAGGACTCGTGGAGGAAAGAACCCAACAAGAAAACCTCCACTTCTGCTCATTAAAATTCTAAAGTAACTAAAAAGTACAGAAAAAGAGCATGATAATAACTTATTGCCAAACAAACCTAAAACTACTAAAGTTTACAAAATTGGTCATATGAAAGGAGGCCAAATGTAATTTTTTTTTAAGAAATCTGAATCATAATACAATTGCTAACTTGAGTATATATAACCCTCCCCACTTCCCAATTACATGAGTAGAAAATTTTATACATATTTGTCCCAAAAAATAATCCTACCCCAATAATGAAGCTGACAATGTCACAAAGTAGTAGATGTAGAGCCCAATATGATGAAGAAGAAGTCACGGACGCCTATGTAAGTCACACATAGAACCATCAGAATATATCACCCAAATGAGCCATGGTAATAAAGCTTCTATTATCAATTTGAACTATATGTGTAGATGAGCCAAGAGAATATTATCATGAAAATTCAATATGTGAGTCAAAAACATATTGGAGGAGAGTAGTATAGAGCCCTATGATGTACCAAAAACTATAGTACAAATAAGACATGTATTCACAGAGTGAAATATCTTGGAAGTACAACTAATATACACAATATAGTATTCACAAAAAAAATATTCAGTCTACTATATCAATCTACAGCATCATACTGTGCATAAATACCAATAACTATAAGTATTGATTATATATTTCTAATCCCCAAAACAAATAATTTTCTCAAGTATAGATTTTGTATTGAGGAAGATTGATATCCATCACTACTATACCAAATTGAAATATTTTTTTGGCTTCAAAAGCTAAATCAATGGTACTATATCTTTCACCTAGCATGTTTCAGTGTCAGGTAGTAGTTTTATGAGTTTTATTTTACACTATTTTGTCAATGCCTTCGACTGCTAGCATCCCAATACTGTTACGAGATGCAATACAAAAAAATTCATATTTAGAATCAGACAACTACACATATTCTAATATCGTGTATTGCTAGTTGTTAATACCTACACTAAGGTGCTCTCATTATCTTGGACAACTTTCCACATCATATGCTATGTCCTTCTTTTGATAAATATATTTCAACATTATAATATTAATATCCACTTTAAAACTTATCGTGCAACAATGGTCTTATAATCATTGACAACTTTTCTCTTATTACAATAACCTAGAGATAAAACTTTAGATCAATGAATTTTCATAAGGCTCTCTTTAATGTTAGCTTTGAAACATATCCTTGCATGGCTTTTCGGCTAAACCAATTGAAGACTTCACTTCTAAGAAATGGGGAAGAGATAGTGCAATGTTGCATGCTTGTATGTGTATGTGTGTGTGTGTGTGTGTGTGTGTATATGTGTGTGTGTGTGTGTGTGTGTGTGTGTGTGTGTGTGTGTGTGTGTGTGTGTGTGTGTGTGTGTGTGTGTGTGTGTGTGTGTGTGTGTGTGTGTGTGTGTGTGTATATATAGGTGGTCCTCTAAATATTTATACATACAAAGATGTCAAACAAAAACAACTCAAAGAGTAAAAAGATCTTAGGTCTTCCATAGTTGAGCCCCAAGTTCAACTCCTAGGAGACACTATAAACTAATTAACTAGAATAGTTTATTCATTCAATGTCATAAAATAGAAACATTTTTAAATAGGAGAACACAAATGATGTAAATGATAGTACTAGTTGATGTTGATTGTTAGAAATTATCAATCATTTGATCTTGATTGAGCTAGTATTAAATTTAGGCATTTTATAATCACTCAACTTGTATTAAGATCTACTCAAAGATGATTCTAGAATGTATGAGAATGCAAATTATTTTATTTATCAGCATAGAAAATTGTGTATAAAATATCAATGTGTCTATCTAGTAGAAGGTTTCGTGTCAGTAATCTTGGTCATGGTATTTTTGTTCTGATGTGTGAATCATGCTTTGATTTCTTACAACATTTATGTTTTTTGTTTCTATTTTGTGCTATTAATGACTTTCATTTTCCAAACTGTAATATGTTCTCTACAACCTCACTGATCACGAAAAAGCACTCTTAGCATGCATGATTTGAGTATGACATAACCTCTTAGTATTTGATTTATCAAACTATCTTTGAAAATACATTTTTTTCTAGCAACCATGTTTAATAGGGGAAAATGATTAAAATTACAGTTACTATTGTTGTATCATTTTATAATATTGTTGTTTAGTTACTGAATTTCTTTAGGGATATTTTGGTAAAGGAAATATTTAATAAGAACAAGAGATGAAATTCAATGTAGTTAGATTCCCATTTTACTAAAACAAATTTTCTAATTTCACAATTCTTTGACAAATTGCCCAACTTTTATGTTTCCATAAAATAAAATTTTTGTGTATTTGGTACAATAGTCTTTCAAGCATACATAAGGAAATAATTGTATTTCCATATAGATACCTAGGTTAAACCTTAATTTGATGATGAGAACATATAGGAATGGATGAATCTAGCCACACTGCACTCCAAGTTAAGAGAGAATTAAAAGTGACTAACAATTCAATTGCTGTACTATGCAAAAAAAGACACCAAGCTGCTAGTAATCCCTTCATATTTATAGGAAATATTTTAGGTATTATGACCCATAGAGTTCAACCAATTCCTTGTGAAAATGATGCTATTTATACCAATAGAAAAAATAGAGATAGCCTCCACCCAAGCAACTGTAAAGAAGATCATATGGAGCATCCTAGTAACTAGTATTACAATCTAATAGTGCTAGAATAGATGCTTGAATTCCTCTTATAGAAAACATTAGAAGTGGTCTCCTACTAGGTTTGTCTAAAAAAAAATGCACCTATAATAGGACCTATTATAGGAACTAAATATATATTTTACTAAACATGTATGGCATGAATATTACATTTATGGAAACTTCTAATCTCACAACTAAGAATATAACTTGATTTCTAAAATATATGAACCATTGATAGAACAAAATTGATATAATTTGTCAATGAACTACAACTTGAATAACACTACATGTATACTAGTCTATAAATATTGAAATAAAAGCCGATAAAACTCTTATTATAAAAGCATACAATTATATCAAATTATGTAATCCTGTATAACCAACTTCACCTATCATCAAATAAAAAAACTATATGTAACCAAAACCTATGATACTTCATTGATAACAAATTGTAGGTTCATACACCAAATTAAGGTTTAACTCAGTTATTAGGTCTAAAGTGCTACATAGTCATGAAGAGTGTTGTACACACACACACACACACACACACACATCAGAAATAGAAGTTGATATCTTCTTGAACCCCTTTGAACTCATTCAATGATAACATATGCGCCTTGGGGTCCTAGGACCCCTAGAGACATATTATATTTGTTCTAATGGTGACTTTATGCTATATATTATAATAAGTAATCATTATATCCTATATAATATAATATAATATCATATGATATGATATTATATGATATAATATATTAAAATATAATATAATATATTATGATATCATATTTAATATAGTATATTAGCAATGATTAGGATCTCATTTGTAATAATAAAAAAGACACAACTTGTATATCACATGAATCATGAAGGAGATAATCTAGTACCCTACTTAACTTTTGATCCACACCCTCCATTTTTCATGTGTTTCTTTTCACTAGTTTGGTGATAATGTATTGGGTATTGGATAACCAGAGGTACTTGATATATCAAGTATCTAGTTTTGATGTATTAGGTAGAAGCCAGAGGAAGAGGGTTGACCCCGTAGCATAGAAGGTTGGAGACCAATAAATATTTACTTGCTACTATCTAATCAATACCTTTCCTCATCATCAAAAACATCTTCATGGTTAAAACCATAATAGAGTACTTCAAAATATTATATCAACCATACTACCCGGGTAAAAGCACAAACCTGTGTCACCTTTTATAAAGGAGAAGTGATATTAGAATTTAAAGTCTTCAACTTTAACGAAATAAAAGTGGCATTTGTGCTTAGAATTTGAAGATGATGTAAACTAATGAAATGTGTAAAATTGGATGAAGTTTATGTATATAATTTTTTTTTTAAAAATTGAGTGAAAATTTTATTTATTTTTTAATTTTTAAAGTGTATTTTTTAATTTTTTAAAAATACTAAAAATATAGAGTATTTTTCCCGTCAAAAAAATATATGCAAATCTTCATATTTTGGTTTGATTTTGGAATATGTTAGAGTTAACATGTATACCTGGTGCACCAAAAAATAAAAAATAAAATTCGGCTAATATTTTTGAAGTTATAACTGGTCAAAGTCAAAGTTATCAGAAATAGACAGTTTTTTTCTCCCATCAAACATTTCCCATCAAATCTACATATTTTTTTTAAAAAATTACATATTCTTGAAGAAGACTCTCTCCTCTAGTGCACCATTAAAAGAAAAAAAAAAAATTAACATGATTTACTATTTTTTTCTTATTTTTGAATAGACATCTTCTTGAATCTTAAGATACCTACTTGTAATATTTTTAAATTATAACATATTATTCATAATCAAAACTTTAAAAAAATTATACAATCATAATCGTGACTCCGAGAACTACTAAAGTATATTTTTAGTTTTAAAAAATACTTCAATTTAGTAGGTCAAATTGGCCTTCAAAGTGAGATGTTTATAGAAGTTCTAATTTTTGCTTATTTGGCTGCCACATAGACAGTTACGACCGGAACTATTTCGGCCATAACGGTTTCGACTGGAACAGTTACGGCCGAAACCCCAAGTCGGCTTGAGAAACCGCTAGTGGTTAGTTTGACTTTTTGATATAAAAAAATATTGTTTTGTCTTTTTTAAATAATTAAATATACAGGGACAGCGAAAATTGAAAGAAGATTAGCAAAAAACAATTAATTTTGAAGCAATTTTCAACAACTGTTTTGTGGATTTAATCAATATTGCAAAAGATCGAATAATTTGAAGGTGCTTTTTTTCTCTTCTAATTATTTTTATTTTTATGTATTATATATTGAACCATTAGCTGATATTTTGTAAAATCTAATTTTTTAATTTTTTTTTCTATAGATTGAATTATTGAATGGGTAGTAAAAGGAAAAGATCAAGGAAATATGATAGAAAAAGAGATGACAAAATGAAAGGCCATACAAAACATGCTCAAAAACAACCTACTGAAATTCTTGAACATGATGAGATTCATGAAGAAAATGAAAGTAATGAAGAGGAAGAAATTGGCAGTTCTATTGATAGAGACAAATTAGAAAGCATTAAAAATTTGATGGATTTGGATGAAGAACTACTTTTTAACCAAATTCCATCTAAAGATATGATAAATGATAACACTATCAAAAAGCATTGTCAGAACATGTGGGATGAATATTTCAAGGATAAAAGTATATTTGGACAGGCACAATTATTTGTCAAGTTATTTAGGAGAAGAGATATGAGACCTATCTTAGAGTTGTTGGGTGTTGATAACAAGAAAAGCCATGCTCATAATATTAATAAAACAATAGTTGAAAATTTGCAAAATGCTTATAATAAAATTGGCAACACAACTCGAGGAGGTGATTTGAGTAATGCATGTAGAGCATTGATGACTACTATATCTAGTAGAAAATTGACACATAGAAAATAGGTACGTGCAATTTCTGATGTACTACATATATCTAGAAGAACTGTCCAAAGATACATCAAGAGGAGAAATATGCTAGATGATAACATTGAGAATAATTGGGTGACTATTTGTAGAGTTCCTCGAAAAGACAGGATTTCTGAAGAAGTAAAAAGACAAGTTATTGAATTTTGGACCACACATTCTCGTGTTTCTTCCAATAGGCGTGGTACTATACAAATTAAAGATCAAGAAACAGGGGACAAAATTGAACATCCAAAACATTTCATAGATATAACTCAAAGTGAACTTTTTGAAGCATTCAAACAAGAATTTTCAAATGTCAAAATATGTCAAAGAATGTTTGAGAGTTTACGTCCTTCCTTTGTACGCATAAATAAGATGCGAGAAACTTGTTGTTGTAGAAATCATGTTGAATTTGGTCTACACTTGCAATCATTTAAAAAAGTTATGGAAATACTTGATCCTAATTTGGTCATCCCTAGTAGTACAACACAATTTGTGAGGTCCATATTATGTGATAAATTAGAAGATTCAGATGAATTCAAAGTGCAATGCATCAAAAATCAGTTTGAAGTTTGTGCAGATTTACACAAATTTTCTCAAATTATGCAAGTTGAGAATATTAATGAATCCACACCAGTTTCATGGATGAGATATGAATATGAGACATACCAAAATAATAGAGGGGATGAATCTAGAAAAATTGTATTGAAGGAGAGTGAATTGCATTATGATGAGTTCATGGCCAAGTTTCGTCCATTGATATATCCACATATCCAACATTGTCATGGTGCACAATGGCAAGCTAAATAGTTTCGTGATTCCAAAAATTGTTTTCCACCTGGTTGTATACTTTTAATTGTAGATTTTTCTGAGAATTATACATTTGCACCTCATACAGAGCTCCAAAGCCAATATTATCATTCTGAACAAGTTGCAATATTTGTGCAAGTGACCTATAGACATGCACAATTTGAGGTGGATCAGATAGAAAGATTGGATGAAAATGAACGCATCATCATCAAACAGGTTCATTTCTATATTAGCGATGATAAAGTTCATGACAAGAGTTATGTGGCTCATTATTTTTTAATGTTCTCTGAAGATCTCAGAAATCATGGAATAAATGTTTCAGAGCACTTGATTTGGTCTGATGGATGTGCAGGTTAGTATACACCAAATAATTACATATTTATTTAACTTTATTTTAACTTGTATTTATTTGGACATGTCTATTTCTATTTAATATATGTACTTGGATAATTGTAGATACTTATCATGTTTCACGTTCACAGGACAATTCACATCTGCAAAAGCATTTAATTGGTTAGCAATGCAACATGCTAGAACCAATGTTAAGTTTTTATGGAATTTCTTTGAAAGTGGACACGGAAAAGGGGAGCATGATGGAGCAGGAGCATGTATAAAACATGCACTTCGACAACATGAACTTGCAGGTAAATATATGCATTTTTTAAATGTACATGTTTAATACTCTAATAGCATATGTTTTAAATTTTATATATACATGCATATTTTATGTACATACAGGGAATAGGATAGAGAGCGCAAATCATATTATTGAATGGTACAAAGTTCATTTTGCTACTCGAGATACTGAATACAATAAGCGTTACTTTTGGGAGGTGAAAGGTGAACTAAATTATATTTATTTTTAATGTCTTTTTCAAATCAAGTTGAGTTTTTAATTAAATATTTATTTTGAAATATGACAATTAGTGTTTGTATTTGTAACAGATATAGATCGATCTAATCCTTACAATTGTCAAACGATTCCTAGAATTAGAAGTTTACATCAAGTGATGACTACAGGAAACCATAAACCTCCAGTACTTAAAGTAAGAGAGAAAACATGTTTTTGTGATGATTCCATTAAGGACAATGTAGTGAGTGCATGTGAAAATATTGAGAATGGATATGTTTCATATTGGGATTTGAAGGAGATAGTTAGAAAGCCTCCTTTTGAAGATGTTGACATTGACATTGACATTCATGATCTTGTATATTCAGCCGATTATGAGCGCATTTTTGATTTAGTTGTGGCAGGTTTGTGTGCATATATACATATATATAAATTAATATACATGTATTTTTTTTTAAAATTAATTTATATTTCTCTTTTTATATACATGTAGGAGATATTTTTGCAGTTCAAGCCTTACCAGATAATGCAGAAAATGTGGACTATTATCTTTTAAGATGCACAAAAGCAAAACACAAGTTGCTAGAAGGAACTATAGATGCTAATGAACAGTCATAGCCAATTGGATCAGTTGTTATTGAAGGAACATATTATCAACAAACAAGGGTAATTGGTAGTGGTATTGAATTTATTGAATACAAGCCTGGAGAAAAGGTTTTACACTATAGCAACCAAATTACAATTTGAAGCAGTACAAAGAAAAGGACGTCGTGGAAATCAAAAGTGGAAATTGCCTATTGAAGAACACGAAAAACTTCTAGAGATAATAAAAAGTAGAGAGGATCCTAACAATACATTGTTTGTGGAGCTCTAGTTTACCTATGTACTTATTGTGGAGCTCTAGTTGAGTTATGCCTGTATAGCTCTTATACTTTCATATTTAATATTGATAGGATATTTGTTTTATATAATTTTTTGTACATTGGATCATTTATCTTGCATATGCAAAATTAGACATGTATTGTTATTTTTATTTAAATTCGACATGGATATCTCATTTAAGACCAGGTCTCTTAGGACCTCCCCTTAAGACAACCTTTTTAGTATTTGTATGTATTTGTATGTGTACATATAATCTTTATATGTTCTTATATGATACATTCTTTATGTTTGTATATAATCATTATGTTCAGATTACATGTATATGTTATATGAACTATGTTACATATAATTACATGTACATTATATTTTATTAATTAAATGTTGTTAATTATAGTTAATTAAGAATGTATGTCATTAAATATAGTTAATTAAGTTATTAAATAGAGTTAATTATTAAGACATTAAATATAATTAGATTAAATATAGTTAATTTAAAGGTTAAATATAGTTAATTAAGGTGCATGTCATTAAATAGAGTTAATTAAGTCATTAAATAGAGTTAATTATTAATACATTAAATATAATTAGATTAAATATAGTTAGTTATAGTTAATTAGATTAAATATAGTTAATTATAGTTAATTAAGACATGTCATTAAATAGAGTAACTAATTAAGTCATTAAATAGTGTTAATTAGTAAGATATTAAATATAATTAGATTAAATATAGTTAATAGGATTAAATATAGTTAGTTATAGTTAATTAGGTTTAATATAGTTAATTATAGTTAATTAAGGCATGTCATTAAATATAGTTAATACATGATCTACATTAAATATAATTAGACTAAATATAGTTAATTAAGACATGTCATTAAATATATGTTATATTGTTATGTACATTGACCATTAAAATTATATAGTTAATTACACTTAGATTAAGGCATTAAGATGAATAACTATACATATACATGTAAACTTGAATATTGAAAATATGAATAACATATATAGAAACATGTGCATAACACATACATAAGTTACATAAAAGATGAAGACATCAAAAGATCAATAAAATAGATGTCTACATTAAAAGATCAATAACATACATGTGCATATATCTGGAGAATATAATGTACCCATATTAAATGTATAAAAATAGATCATGTAGATCAAATGTCTGGAAATAACATATATAAAACATCAAAATCTCCATATAAGCATGTATCTCGAAATAACATATAAAACATCATTTAGTGTCCATGATATAAACACGTATCTAGAAATAACATATAAAACATCAAAGTGTCCATATAAACCATGTATCTGAAAATAACATATAAGACATCAAAGTGTCTGGATATAAAATATATACATATGGAAATAACATATAAAACATCAAACCGTCCATATAAATATGTATCTAGACATAACATGTGTGTAGTAAAATAAAAGGCCAATATGATCTAATCAGCTACATCCCCCCTCTTGATCCTGGGCCTTGTCCCCAAAAGGGTCTATCAGCTGCATCTGAACCCTGTGTCAAATGATAACAAGTGAGCCATTTAATTATGTGTACAGACAAATTATATCAAGATCTACATGTATATAAATCAAATATATATATATATATAAATTGTAATGTATACCTGGGACTCACGACGTGTAGGATCTGTCGGCACAGTCTACAGATCAGCAAAACATAACATACTATCAGTCAAACCCTATAACACATACACAAACACACACATATACATTAATTTAAACATATAGACATATTATTTACTATAATAAAAATAAATCTAAACATATAGAGATATTTACTGTAGCATTATGTAATGCTCTGCCGATATGACTGATATCTAAATCATGTAATGAAAAAATAGTATCAGCATCCAAGTCAATACTGCGGCCCTGATCTGAAAGCATGGAAGTAAATAGACCAGGGTGTATGGTGCCACTGAGATCCTAAGTGGGGGGGGTGTTGTAGGGTCCTGAGTAGCTGGGGTTGGTGCTGTAGCCTGGGCCTGTGTAGCAGTAGGAGTAGTAGAAGGTGCAGGAATGTCCTCCTGCCTCTGTGAATCCTCTGGGACTACTGTACGTGACAAAATATGTCTAATCTGAGAGCTCATGTCACGAAGTGGAATCCCTGAGAGTGTAGATAATGCTCGATATGCATCTAAAATATCAAATGCTAAATATGATGCCAAATGATGCAATGCATCCACCTCTAAGACTGCAAAAATGTCTACAGGAGAAGGTATGACTGCAACTCCATAATCATCATCAACAGGTGTGCTAGATGATGTAGCTGTGGGAGCAGTACCTCGAGACTGTCGCATATATCGACTACATCGATCAAAAGAAATCTCATGTAATTGTGTGGTGACGGTGGCGATGCTCGAAAAAATCTGTGTCCTAATTGTGTCATCAGGAACACTCTCACCTGCAGTAGCCATCTGTGGACCTCTCAGCATAACCAAAAGGTTTGGACCCACCATTGCCCGTTTATTAACGGGCATAGGAGTTTCCGCGGGTCTAAATCTATCAGAAAGTCTCCCCTGACCTTGCCCAACATGCTGTGGATAATCTGTATAGTCAACATCATAGTGTAAATGAAATTCTGCAAACAATTGTTTGCAGAAATATAGGGGGAACTCATCCTTCTGTGGCCATCTATGATGAGTAGCCAACCAATGAGGATACATCAATGGTGCAACGAGTGGATCAGTACACTTCGTCACAGAGTAGCCTCTGACTCTATGATGATGTGCATAAGATGGAAACATGGTTTTCACCATGCCGGTGGAAACCTCAGTATCAATCTGTGTGTACTTCACAATGCCAGTGACACTGCGAGATAAAGAAGAATAAAATGTCTCAATGCTCATATCATCAAAAGGGTTGTATGATTCAACTATCTGAATCATACGAAATAACTCCTCTCACATCGCTATAACATTCTCCCTATTAGGGAGGGTGGTAGAAGAGGAAAGCGAGCTATCCAAAACCTGCATAGCATGAGATAATCTCGCCATTGTATCTCTAAATAATTGTTGTCTATCATGGGTGGAGGTCGCTCTATGTATTGTACCAGACTCAGCACTCTGACCCCCACCATGAACACTGGCATCCACTAAGGATGCAGGAGCACGATCCGCAGAATCGGATGCCATAGTGTATATATGAAAATAAATATGAGAATATGAATGTGAAGCTACAATCTAAGTGATAAATATCTAGAGATCTGCACATGCAATATATATACAAATATAAACATACAAGTCTATTTAAATTAAAATAATTAAAAGTTAAATTTAATTTGAAACACATGTACATATAAATACACAAAATTAAATGTATGGTGCTAAATGAACAATCATGTAACATACATATGTATTTTAAAATAAATTATCTTAGAGACCATATCTAATGTACATTGTAACGTGCTCATGCAAATGTGAAAAATAAATATTCGTACATGTACATGTATATGCAATAAAAATAAAATAAAATTTCTTGATTAAATGATAACTAAGTGCACACATGTACATACATGCAATAAAAAAATATAATTCTTGACTAAAATCTAAATTTTGATGTAAATGCTTTGATGATTATGGCCCAGAGTGTAGATGACAGTTAGGACATAGGGATAGAAAAATTTGTTACTAGATAAGTAAATGAGTTTAGTTAGCAAATGTTAATTTACAATTTAGAACTCATGACTTAATTTACTAGTTTGAATTAGAGTTAAGAATGTTAATAAAGTAAATGGGATATAGTTTTATTAAGGTTGATAGTAAGGTCAGTCTATTATGTGCTAGTTTAAACATATGAATACCTATTACAACCTATAACATACGTAATGACCTAGTAGGAGTCCCTAGGTCCCCTTAAAACATATATATGGATAAAAATACCTAGAAATGTATCATGAGGTCCTATTACGACTCATATGTCCCCTTAAGACACACATGTATGGATAACGTATTGAAAAATGCAGTTGACGTAAGTGATCTCAAGTAATGTGTTGTTTGGTAATGTAAGACTCATCATTACTTGAGAATACCTATTATGTGCTAGTAAACATATGAATACCTATTACAACCTATAACAGATGTAATGACCTAGTAGGAGTCCCTAGGTCCCCTTAACATATATATGGATAAAAAAACCTAAAAATGTATCATGAGGTCGTTATGTGTCATTTGGTAATGTAAGAATCATCATTACCTAATAAGACCTATTATATCCTAATAATACATATTAAGATTTATTAGAACCTATAAAAAATAGTATGACCTATTACGACTCCTATGTCCCCTTAAGACACACATGTATGGATAAGGTATTGAAAAACGCAATTGACATAAGTAATCAAGTAATGTGTTGTTTGATAATGTAAGACTTATTATTACCTGACAATACCTATTATGTGCTCGTAAACATATGAATGTACCTATTACAACCTATAACAGACGTAATGACCTAGTAGGAGTCCCTAGGTCCCCTTAACATATATATGGATAAAAATACCTAAAAATGTATCATGAGGTCGTTATGTGTCATATGGTAATGTAAGAATCATCATTACCTAATAAGACCTATTAACATATTAATATTTATTATCTAACCTATAAAAAATAGTATGACCTATTACGACTCCTATGTCCCCTTAAGACACACATGTATGGATAACGTATTGAAAAACGCAGTTGACATAAGTGATCAAGTAATGTGTTGTTTGGTAATGTAAGACTCATTATTACCTGACAATACCTATTATGTGCTAGTAAACATATGAATACCTATTACAACCTATAAGAGACGTAATGACCTAGTAGGAGTCCCTAGGTCCCCATAACATATATATGGATAAAAATATCTAAAAATGTATCATGAGGTTGTTATGTGTCATATGGTAATGTAAGAATCATCATTACCTAATAAGACCTATTATATCCTAATAATACATATTAAGATTTATTATCTAACCTATAAAAAATAGTATGACCTATTACGACTCCTATGTCCCCTTAAGACACACATGTATGGATAAGGTATTGAAAAAAAAGGTTGACATAAGTGATCAAGTAATGTGTTGTTTGGTAATGTAGGACTCATTATTACCTGACAATACCTATTATGTGCTAGTAAACATATGAATACCTATTACAACCTATAACAGACGTAATGACCTAGTAGGAGTCCCTAGGTCCCCTTAACATATATATGGATAAAAATACTTAGAAATGTATCATGAGGTCATTATGTGTCATTTGGTAATGTAAGAATCATTATTACCTAACAATAACTAGTTGTTAAAATGAACATCATCAATATCTAAGTGTGGTTCATTCGGTTAGTAGAGGGCCTATGTTATGGTTAGAATGTGGTATGGGTTATGATTGTAGTTAATATAAGGTTATGTTAGAAGGTATATTTTTGTATATTTTAACCTAATGTTTTTGTATATTTTAACCTAATATTTTTCTACACTTTTAACTAATGTTTTTCTATATTTTACTCTAATGTTTTTCCTAATATTTTTCTACACTTTTAATTAATGTTTTTCTACGTTTTTATATCATGTTTAACTACATTTTTGCTAAAAAATTAATTCAAATACCATTCTTAAATAATCTAAAATAATTAAAATAATTTGAACATATTAAAAAATAAATAATTTAAAGCATTCCACTCAAAAGATACGTAAAAAACAACTATTTTAAGTACGATTAACATCTACTAATCAAAAAATACGTTTAAAAACTATTAAAAAATAGGGAGGGAAAAGCCACCAACCAGTTACGGCCGAACCCTTAATCCACTCTCCAAACATTCATAAACCGCAACAGTAACAATGATAGCCGCTAGAGGTTTGTGCGGAGTTTTATTCCCTTTTTAGGTTTCGACCGTAACACTTTCGGCCGAGCCAGTTTTGGCCGGAACGGTACATGCCACGTAGGTGCGCAAAACCGCCACGTGTGTACGGTCGGATCGATTACGGCCGAAACGGTACAAGATATCAGAAAAGGTGACACAGGTTTGTGCTTTTACCCACCCCTAACATACACACCTTTCCAAAAAGTAACCAACAACATAACTTACAAATGTTGTTGTTAAAATGATTGATATCCACATTAATCAAGAGTGCCACATAGGATATACAGTTCATAGTTAACCATAACATAATAAAAATCAAAGGAAATAAAAGAACATGGGCTAGTTCCCCTCATTCTCCTCGAGGTCCTCCCCCTCCTTTTCATTAGGCTCCTGCATGGTCAGTTTCTCCACCTCCTCCTTGATGGGTTTCTCTAGCAGAGCCTTGAGCCAATTGTCTACCAGGAAGCTATAGAGGGAATGGGTGGTCTCACTCTCTTTTCCCACTTCCTTCTCATCTTCATTCACCTGTAGAAAGTAGAAAGTGATGGATGTTGAATACATCAATTTTCTGGAAAACTCAGCAAGGGTTCCAACCTTTTGGCATAGGGCTTCCTGTTTGTCAGCCAAGTCATGCATTGATGTCTCCAGCCTATCCAACTGAGTTTAACTTTGGTCCTTCCCATGGCTATGATTCCCTTTCTTCGCCCCACCCTTAGCAACATCCTTCATAGGGGAGGTGATATATTCCCCAAAGCTTTTATCTGGGAATGAGTTGGCTTCCAAGGTGTCTAAATGTGGGAAGGGCTTGGAACATCCTTACTCCTAGAGCTAGGGTTTATAATCTTCCTCTTTGTCCTAGTGGATCTCCTTTGACTCTCTATGTACTCAAACCTCAACTCTTTTTTGGGGGTGTCTTAAATTTTTCAAATTTAAGCCTTTTATTAGACCTGGCAGTTTTATTACTCCTCCCACTATCAATATCAGAATATTCTCTTCCTAGTGGATCTCCTTTCACTCTCCATGGACTCAAAACTCACCTCCTGTTTGGGGGGTGTCTTAAATTTTTCTATTTTAAGCCTTCTACTAGACCTCCTGGCAACTTTATTACTCCTCGAATACGTTCTATTTAACTACTACATATTTTTTTAAAGTAACTATGGCTCCCCAAGCTCAAGATATGCACAAATCAAATCACTTGTTTTTATGAGATTTGAGAGTATTGAATGCAAAATACAAAAATAGGGGCCTAGACTTTGAGAAAGTGGTCAAATTAGTTGATTAGGGGTCTCGGAATTGTTAACCCCATAAAAGTATAAATGGAAGAAGAAGGTAACAAATGATGATTTAGAAGAATATAGGAAAAAAGATAGGCAAAACAATCATAAAAGGAGACAAGGTATGCTAAATGTGAATGAATTTGATCTCATAATAGTAGTTTCTAGTGATGACGATGTTGTATTTCATAATATAAATCAAGTTAACATTGTGAATGACAATGTATTCATAAAAAAATTTAGTATGAAGCTTGACTAGGAAAATATGACAATTGAGAATGGCACTAATAATGTTGCAAATGAACCTTACACGTCTCCTACTTATAATTGAAATGAGGTCATTTGTAATGAAGAGGGACAAACATCTAACCCCAAACCTAGTAGAACATCGAAGTGGTTAATAGAGATAGATGAAACCATTTTGAGCACATTAGAAGGGAAGAGATCACATAGAACAGTTCTTTGTGGGCTTCTAAACTACAAGACATTTTTGGAGCAAAGAAAATTTTTTGTGCAATTGTTAAGCATGCAAAGTTATGACCTATGTTATCCAAATTGAAAATTCACGTCAACAAGAAAATGGAGAGAAATATCATTATCAAGAACACTACCTTCTTGTTATTGTGCCCAAAATCCAAAGTGAATAACATTGGTAGGTCACCAATTTTCACCAGAATTCATCTAACAAGTTATTTTTGTAAAGAGAGAGTTTTTTCAAATTTGATAGAGACATCAAACTGGTACAATGTCTACCAAAATATCATTTTCTACAAGATCCAAGATCTCTAGCAGTGGAAATTAGGCAAAATTGAGAATATATAAGAATTATATTACAAATTCAGAACTCTCAACTCATACATCTCAGACATATGAGTTGGCAACATTGCAATAAAGTTGTTTCTCAACAAATTGAGCTTTTAAAAATGCTTGCAATTGAGGATGGTGTCTAGGAAAATAATAGTGAAAGCATAACATTGAAGAGCCAAATATGTGAGATTGGGAAGGTTGCAAATAGAAGAAGTCAAATTTCTAGAAATCAATGCACTAGTGAGATAGATAGTGATGAATCTGTCAGGATCATCACAAGCAATTCTTCTCTAAGAACATGGAGTTTGGTGAGACTTGTTCTAGTTGCTCACAGTATTACTATTATCTCTCTAATCTCCCTTTTCTGTATCAATTAAAACTAATGTATCATATAAGAGGGAAGCATTATATGGAAGAAAAAAAAAATTGCTGAGAATGAATAAAAAGAAAATGAATCTTAGGTGGACCATGATTGTTGCATTATTTTTGAAAAATTTAAAATATCGTAAGAAAATTCTCACTTTGTAGATACAATGTAAAAGAGCTTCATGATTTCTAAATTACATTCCTTTTCTCATGTTAGTAATGTCGATGTTAACTTGGAAATGCCCAAAAGTTTTGAGTGGTGTGAGGAAGCCCAATTTTGTCAACAAATATAAGAAGTTTTTTAGTTAGTGCAAACTATATATTATTTTGTTTCTCCTTTTATATAGTTCCACTTTGTAGGTTCTAATGTTACTAAAAAGTGATGAAAGATGCAAAGACATGAATGACCCATATTGCATTTGATGATTTACATTTAGAAGTCTTGAATGTGTGTCAATGCATGATTGGATAGCAAAAATATCAGATTTAGATCATTTAAGGCCGATTTGGTTGTTGGAATTAGATAGAATTTATCATTTGTAATTCCTAAGAATTTCTAATTTGTTGTTTGGATGCACAAAATGATAATTGGAATTGAAAAAAATAGAGTTTGGTATCACCATCTACCCTCAAATAAAGGATTTGGCCTTTCATCTAAATTGGTGGAATTACTCTAATTCCCATTTTGATTCCAATTTTCTAAAAAAATAGATTACATATGAATTCAAATAAAAACGTTTTTACTATGCTTAATTGACATTTTTAGCATCTTAGTTTCCACTAGTTTTTCTAGCATTTTCTTTGTTTCTCATTTTTCTTCCTCCCACTTATAATGATCTTGGAATTTTTCAAATAATCTTGATATGTATTCTTCTGATTGTTATTAATTTACAATAGGGTCTATTCATAGGAGGGACTTAACTTGTCAATGTCAAAGGATGCTCCAATAAAGGTTACCTTGTTAATATTCCTTTAAGCTTGGGTTTGTACTATTTCATAAAATACTTATAAATTGTGCATCATTAAAAGAAGACATACATTCAAACCTTGAGATTGAAGAGTTGAAACAATCTAATGTGTGCATTATGTACAATCAATCAAAAAATTTACTACAAAACCAAAAAGTTAATTTGATGGATTGAATGTATAAAATCTCAATGAGATGTACGAGAATTCAACATTTTAAGAGATCACCATACATAAAAAATAATACAAATTTTTGAAAATTTCCTCTATTTTTGCACTTTTTTCTTGAATCTTGATCAACAAAGTTGCCAATTTGTGAAGCCTTTTCAAAATTGACTAAATGTGAACAAAAGTGAAATGGACTAGGAGCCACAATGTTTGATATGGAGTACTCAAGGTGGGTTTCTAGATAGTGACCTTTGTATAGTTATGGACAATTTCCTTTACCACTTTGATGGAATTTATAGATTGAAAAAATGAGGGAAATAAACCAAGACCTATGCTTTAATTTTTGTCCATTGCATAAATGAAAAAAAATGAATTTGTAAGTGCTATAATAAAGGGAGACATTTATGCAAAGATAAATGATGTGTGTGTTTATAGATCTTGATCTCTCAGGTGGAGCCCTTCACGAAGCAACAATTTTTGGGCATCTATAATTTACAACAGCCATCGCAATAAGTAGGAGACACTCTTTCACAGTGCTTAGGATCATTTTCTCATTTTCTACATCCTTCTACATTTTTTTAAAATTGGTTTCAAGTGAAGACCATCAGAAAGGGAAATAGAGGAGGTGTTGAAACTCATGTGAAAGAGAGAAAGTCCCATTAATTAACTAAATGGTCCAAACCAAATTTCAAATACTAGAATATGGTTTTCAAACTCCAAAAATCCAAATCCTAAATTTCAAATGTGAATTCCCAAATCATATTCCAACAACCAAATAGGTCCTTAGAAGAGATGAATATGGAATTGTGTTACTCACAAGGAGAAAAAGGATATTAGATTGAACTCATTTATGGACAAGGAATGTGAAAATGTGTTAGTTAGGATTGAGTTAGTCATCACAGAAAAATAAATTAAACTGAAATCACTTAGGAAGAGGAATTGGGAATTAAGAAATAAAAGGATATCACATTTAAATAATTTAGGAGAGAGGAATCTACAATTGGATTAATCATTAATCTCAAGGTTTTGTAGTGAATCTTTTGATTGATTGTATGTGATGTACATGTTAGATTTTTTTTGCTCTTTAATCTATAGGTTTCAATGCCTGTCTCCTTTCAATGATGAACAATCTTTAAATTTGTTATGAAATAGTACAAACTTGAGCTTAAAGGAACATTGACAAGGCCCCCTGCACTTGAATATCTTTGGTTATTGATAAGTGAAGTTTCTCCTATTGATCAATCCTACTATAAATTCGTGACAATTAGAAGAATACATATCAAAATTATCTAAAAAAATTCCTAGATCATTGTAAGTGGGAAGAAGAAAATGAGAAATTGAGGCAAATGGTAGAAAAACTGGTTGAAGGTGAGAAGCTGCAAATGTCAGATAAGTGCAGTAAAACAAATTCTATTGGAATTCATAAATAATCTAAGTTTTTGGTGAATTAGAATCAAAATGGGAACTTGAGCAAGTCGACCTATTTAGATGGAAGACCAAATCCTGAATTTGAAGATAAATGAGAATACTAAATTCTATTTTTTTTTCTAATTCCAATTCTAAGAATGTGATGGAAATCTGGAAGCTCTATGCCATTGTATCTACAAAGCGAGCATTTTCTTATCGTGATTTGACTTCGTTGAACATAGTGCAACAATCATGGTCCACCCAACGCTTGTTTTCTTTGAGCAACTGGAAGGAGTCTCGCCAAACTCCGTGCTCTTGGAAAGGAATAACCTGTGATGAGCTCGACGGTACTTTGCCTTCCCTTTTGCAGACTGCAAATCTCTGGAGTATCTGTACCTCGAGGACAACAAGCTGAGCGGTGAGATTCCATCAGGGCTATGGGGTGCTGCCAAACTCAAGGGAATGTTCTAAACAATAATAAGTTCCAAGGCAAGATTTCACCTTCTATTGGCCAGGCGAAGAATCTGACAAGATTCAGGAGTATTAACAATCGGGTCGAAGGAACAATTCCTCTAGAAGTTGGCCGTCTTACAAAAAATCAAGTGTTTGGAGCTAGCAACAACAGTGTGGCCGAAAAGATACATAAGAAATAACTAATGTTCACTGCTACTAGTAGCAGTTTTATTTTCTTCACTATATGTCGATCTAGTTTGCATTGATTGAATAGTATTAAAACTACCAATTATTCAATGCTGAGCTACCGAAGTTTAGGGAGTCAATAAGAACAATCAGTGTATTATCATGCATTTATAAATGCAAAAACTAATGGTGACACTGAAGCAACTAATTTCTGTAAGATATCTGCATTTTGGAGCATTTTTTACATACCTAAGACATCCACCAAGCTGTCAAACCAACATACCACAAAATTTACCAACCACTTGTCATGATCCCACTTAGAATTAAGTCCAATTATTACAATTGATTGAAGTGTTAAAGATTAAGTAACATAATGTAATATGTTTTCGATTAAAGGAAAAAATAAGTTTTTAGTTATAAAAAGATAGTAAAAAAATTCTCAAGGCAAAATGTTGTCAAAAGTTTGGGGACACAAAAATTAGACAAATAGAAAATTCCAGTAGAGACAAAATAACCAATAGAAGATGGAAAAATGCTAGGAGGCAAAAATTAAGGAAGGTCCCCAAGGGAACCTGTCATCACCTCTTGAAGATTGTACATCTTTTGAAATTCAACCTAGACATCAATGATTTCCACAGGAAAGGTGGAGACTTTATTTTTCATACTGGCTCTGGTCCTTTTCCCAAGTCAAAAGTTTGACCAACAACCTCACCAAGATCAGTCTTAAGGTTAACAACATCTTTCTCACCAAGAGAGTCCTACAGCTTCCCCACCATAGCATTAATGCTATCTGCTATAATCGTAGCATTATCATGACTTTTCCAAAGGATTTTCCTTAAAGTGTTCTCTATTTGGTCCACCCTCGAGCTCATGTCCTCCATTTTCACCTCATTCAAATTATTGTTAGCCATAATGTAAGTCCCCTAACTACCCTCCATGATATTATCATACTTAAGAAAGAGGACCTTGTATTTAATATTAAGATTCTTGATCCATTGATAAGTCTATCTATCTACGTGAAAGGAGTAAATTGAAATAGCTTTGGCTATTTGAGAAACACTCTGGGTAGGCTCAAACTTGTTTTGAATTTTCTTTCACAAGAGCCTTATATTGGCCTCATTAGGATCAATATACTACATAAGGGCTTTCGAACCCTTTAAAGATTATGAAGACACCACATACCTATCTAGAATTATAGGCATCTCATGGTCCATTGAGCTGACTTAAGCCATAAAGATAGGAACCTTTGTAATGTCCCCTTTTGGGACATTTATTTATTTCCCCTATTTCATCCATATGAGTTTTATAATCTTCTATTTGATCCTCTTTTCATTGTTTGGTATCCTATATTTATATGCGTATCTCCAAGAGTCATGCCCCTTCATTAATATTAATTACATTTATAAGATAATTATATTAATAAGATAATCATATTATATATTATATTTAAGCATATTCTTTGTTATATTTAATCATATATATTAATTAATATAGTATTTTAATATCTAATATATATAAGTATATATATATAGTTATATGATAATATATATAATAATATATATTCTTTATTTATATACATTATTAATCATTTTAATATAAGTATAATACTTATATTATACTTATCTATTATTAAATTATATATGTCAAGATGGGGATATCATAGTCCTCCCCTCTCGAATTTGCTTGTCTTCAAGAAAAATTATTCATAGACAAGCTCCTTCATAGATACAAAACATATTTGCATACAAAAGTCCTAAAATATTTATGACACATACATCTTAAGGAATGAAAACACAAAGCAAACATAATGTAGATAGATGAAGACATGAAGCAAACACGATGCAGATAGATGAAGACATGGAGCAAACACGATGCAAACACACAATACACACATTATGCATTTCCTTAATTGTGAACCTACGACCACTAAATATTATTAGTACACATTTATATATAGATTCTTATTTTTAGGATTTCCTTATATCAATCCCCTAATAAAGTATTTATAGTCTCAATTTAGTGTCTCGTCCATCAAAAGTATAGTCTATTTATTAACTCATCATTTTCTAAATATGGGAGGAGAAACTATAATAGGGTGTCCTGTTACCCAACTAGTGGGCCTCACCATTCTCCCTTATTATCGTTACCTCTCTCTAATCATTATTCCTAAGATGGTGCCTTTGTATGATGTATCCTGGGATATTTGCTCCATCGTAGGCCTTATCCAGTACCCGTAGGCTTTATCCAATACCTTGAGTGGTGTCACCTAGCCCATTCCATTGCAGGCCTTATCTCATCTTTCTCTTTTCGATCATCATTCCCAAGATGGTGCCTTTGTATGATATACCCTGGGATATTCGCTCCACTGTAGGTCTTACCCAGTACCTCGAGTGGTGTCACCCAACCCATTCCACCACAGGCCTTATTTCATCATTGGAGAGTTATGATCTTATTAAATTTAAGTTTTATTCAATTATCATCCCAATACATTCCTTTGGTAGGAAAATTTATATTAATCACCATTATTCAATTATTGTCCTAATATATTCCTTTAGTCGAGAAATTAATATTAATTACCTTTATTCAATTTAATATATTCCTTTAACTAAAAAAATTATATTAATTACCTTTACTCAATTATCATCTCAATATATTCCTTTAATTTAAGAAATTAATATTAATTACCATTAATTTCATTTATCCCTTAAATATTAAATTGGATAGATGTACACTTTAATGAAAATGGAATGTATACAATTCATACCTTAAAACGTATAGCTAATGTTACGTGATGTACCGCAGTCTGTACCTCAATGTGGAGCCCGATGGAGATTTCAGTGCTGATCTTGATGCATAACCCGATAAAGTGGGGTGTGGTCTTGATTGAAAACCTGGTGGAATTAATTCAATCCTCCATTTACATGGGCCCTACAATAGAATCTGAGGCTCTTGTAAAATCTTGTATTAGCTCCAACTTAAGAGTTTTATGGAAAGAATTGAAAAGTCTATTAATGTCTCTTCATTGTCAGAGTCTTAGTATCACAGATATAAATATATATTTGTATCGATTCCAATTCACACCATGTCTGGCTTTTTAACTTGTGGTTGGTATTTGACTAAATTGTCTACTTTCTGCTCCCCAACTTCCTATTTCTTCACAAACCCTTTAAGGTTCCTACATTCTACCTTTCCCATTTTTTTGATGACCCGTCACTGTGCATCTTTTCCTGACATTTTTGCATTGAAACATTATTGAGTAGATCTGATTGGACTATTTTATTTTGGATATAAGGACTCCATACACACATATAGCTAGTATTCGGGGCGCCATAAATTTTTCTACTAAATTATTAAGAGCACTGAAGATGGTATGTCTCTCATTCACCATTCTCAAACCTGCACCAACTATAATAGGAACCCTCTTCAAATACTGACCATAAACATCATCGGAATTGGGCTTGATTTTAACACCGCCCTCGAAGCTATATCAAGTGACATTATGCTTCGCCCATTTCTTGGCAGCCTTATAGCTTTTGGAAAGAGTCTGTAACATATTGTTGGGAATGGCCACCATGACCGCGATATCAGTCTTAACAAGAGCCTTCAGAGTATTCTCATCCACGTCAAATAACTTCAACGTGTCAATCCCATTGTCTTTAAGCATTTGCACAACAATGTCAGGAAGTAATGAGTGCGAAGCCATGGTTCCCCAATTTACACCAACTCCTTCCACTTTAAATCCCATCATTGCACTTACCATGTACAAATCAATAGAAATATCCAACATTGCTCCATTATAAAATGTCAAATCTATGCTTCAGACAACTCAATGACAAATCTCGTCGAGTGTACTGAATAGTATACAACAATCCAACTCCTCCTTCAATTTTTTTCTTGTCATGCTAAATGAACTTTACAATATATGTTCACTTGGACATGTGATTTGATATCTTGTCACAGGTTAACCATTAGCTACTCTCTGAACCTAGTTTGCAGATAAAGGCATAAGCATGCGATAGTTTAACAAATTTCACATCAATATTTACATTATCAACGTTGTAGCATCATGCAATATATCACTAGAATTGTATTATGTTTTTCTATCAATTTAAATAATCACAACCTGGGAGGGCAACAAGCACTGATACCACTTGTAATGTCCCCTTTTGGGACACTTATTTATTTCCCCTATTTCATCCATATGAGTTTTATAATCTTCTATCTGATGCTCTTTTTATTGTTTGGTATTCTATATTTATATGTGTATCTCCAAGAGTCATGCCCCTTCATTAATATTAATTACATTAATAAGATAATAATATTAATAAGATAATCATATTATATATTAATTATGATTATATATTATATTTAAGCATATTCCTTGTTATATTTAATCATATATATTAATTAATATAGTATTTTAATATCTAATATATATATATATATATATATTGTATACACATATAGTTATATGATAATATATATTCTTAATTTATATACATTATTAATCATTTTAATATAAGTATAATACTTATTTTATACTTATCTATTATTAGATTATATATGTCAAGATGGGGATATCACAACCTTCTCATCCTCCATACCCTTTTTATTATATGTATGATCTTTTGTAGAATCTTGGATTACACTAGTCTCGGAGACACGAATATGAGGGTTCTTTGAATTAGCCAATGCATCATTATCATTCTTACTAGGAATACTCAACTCCTTAATATCCTCATGCTAGTATTCTTCTTTCTCATCACCCTTATGAGAACTTGGAAATGTATTGTCTTCTAGTTGGTATTCTTCTTTCTCTTCAATATTGTCATCCTTAGTACAATGCCTTACACCTCCTAAATCATATTCTTCAGAGAGGTTTTGTAAGAGGAATTTGGGGCCAACTAAACTTTATTATCATCATCTTTAGTTTCCATATATTCATCCTCATAATGTATTTTACTTTGAAGGGTATCCTTATGTTTTTTATGAGCAATAGGGAATTTCTTAGTACCTACATACTTAATTTGCCTTTTCCAATTATCTTCCTTAAAAGAAACATGCTTAGTAATGACATTATGAGCTTTATCCCTTATATACTCATAAATAAGGTAGATGATCCCTTTGAGTGGAACCCATATATAGACCTTCTTCTTATGATCCCTAATGTTGTTATCAAGACAACACAAAAGATAATGTCAAAAAGAAAATTGTATTTTATGTCTAAAATGATTCAAGAGAATAAAATGGTACATATGGACCCTTGTATAATGATCATCAAAAGTGATATATTTATCTAGAGCTATCTGAGTGTTTCTTGAAATAAGCATTATTTGGTTTAGATTAAAACTGTAGCCAACAAAATAAATTTAACATGTTTATTATGCTCACTATCCTTTTTAGCGATGATTTTAATAGTTTTATCAAAGGCTTTCCTAACCTTTGCAAATTTTATACATCTGTATTGTAGACCAATAATATCATAAATGAACTCATCATTTAGTGCAATGTTCTTACCTTGTAAAACCTCATACCATAATGTTAGTTCTCTGCAAATTATCTTGTAATATCAACATCAAAACCATGGATTTTCTCAAGAAATGGCATAATACCACCCTTCTTTAGGTTCTTCCAAACCTTCACCTCCTTCCATTTATCATAGATAGGTAGTTTCATATGGTTCATATTACCACCCATGACATTAACTATATAAGAAAGATGAATAACTTCAACAATATTTTGATAATGGATAAATTAAATGAACACAATGTTGTTAATTAATTACCTTCATAATATCCCTCTTTCTAAGGTGATTAAGTAAATCTCTAAAAAATCTCAAAGTAATTATGTGTAATCATTATACTTATTTGAAAGAAATCGTATTTTACTATTAGTCTTATCAAATTGTATGAGGGATGGAAAATGACCATTAACATGTTACTCTCTTTCAAGTAATCATATCAATTGATTTGATGCCTAGGATGGAAAAAGAATTAGGCACTAGGTTTCTCTACACATGTGTGAGCTATAAATAATATCAAAAGAACTCATAATAAAAGAGCTTTCAAAATAATGTGATTAATAGAAGACAAAGCCTTAAATTCACCCCTAAAATATTAAATTATATTATTTGAGTTACCTTCAATCCACACATTATTATATTGAAGGTCCATGAGAAACTTTAGAAAATGGAGAGCTCCCATAGCCTCCACAAAATAATTTGTCTCAATAGGCCTAGATAATTGCCATTGTGGTTATGCAAAATTTCCTTGATAGATAGCTTGACTAGGCTTTTCCTTGTCTGAATCATCAAAATTAAATTTTACCCAACTTTAAGAAGAACACTAGATGATTCCTTCTCTCTTACTATTATTCAAAGATCTTGAATATTCAAATAGTATAACCTCAGATAAAGCTTGATTCAAGTTTGAGACCAAAATTGACTTAGACTTAAAAAATCTCAAGCAATTTTCCTTCAATCCTCTGAAAGGAATTGTGAAACAAAATAGAGGGAAAGTTCTTATCCTTTAATATTTGGTTATTTCATTCCTTCCATATATTCAAAATCATCAAGAGAAATGAGGATTTAGAAAGAACTATCCACAAAAGAGTCAACAAACATCCACTAACTAAAAAAATTCTTCACAGAGCTAGAAAAAATCTAGCAAAGATTTCAATTCTCGAGAAGCTACATCCAAACCTTCCAAGAGAAAGAGAAAGCGAGAAAGTGATGTGGAGTCAATTCCTTGTTGTATTCATAGAGATGACATCTACTAGGCATAAAACATCCTCTTTTGCAAAGAATATCCATAGTAAGTCCATGACTAAAGAGAATCTTCAATATCCAACCTAATTGTCCATGACTAAACAAACATCATAAAATGGGCAAGAGGAGGATCAATTTGAGCAAGGTTAATCTGATTAATCTAATAGCTACAGATTAGGGATATAATATAATGTTTTCATCTTTCCACAAATTGACTAAAAGTGATAGTTTCCCCTAAGGGCCTAAACATTAACCTATTATCCTCTAAAAATTGAATACACCTTCTACATTATTTATCTACTATTTGTAGAAGTAAATTCTTTTCCTTGCATAATACAATTTTGGGTAAAAGAACCCTTAATTTTTGTAATATCTTATTAATATAAAATTGAATCGTAATTAAATTATTCTTTTAAAAAATTTATTTCTAGTCTATGTATCTCATGCATATATAAATTACAATTATTGATACCAATTTAATATATCTTAATAAAAATCAAAATGAGTATCAACTAATATTGAGTCAATAAACTTAGAAATATCTATCAATTATAAAATATCCTAGCAATAGAAAATAACCCCCATAATTGTGACACCTTGATGCTTCCAAACCATGGCATTCTTAAGTCATGTTTATTGACAACATAAGTATGTTGACATTGAGTAATTAGAATACTACATGAATTGATCAAAAAATTTAAGGAATTTCAAATTTTATAGATATCATCATATACATATATATCCATTCACTTTTATATATTAAAGAATTAATATCTTTTTATTTAGTCTACTTATTATTGCTCTACATTTTATTTAAGGTGATAACAATCACAACCTACAAAAATAACTTGATAGAGTCAAATAAAAATAATAGAAATTCACTTGTAGAAAACTATGGAAAATGTCGATTGGTTGTATGATTGGTTTGAATTGCATCAGCATATTTTACCTATTTGTGAGAGTATCAAAGAGAATATTAAGAAGGTCAAAGAAATTTTTTATTTTGAGAGAAATGAAAGATAGATTATACACATAATCAACCCAAACAATGATACCTATTTAGCTAGCAATGGAATTTGTGCATCAATAAAGTCATCATCTATAATTATAAAATGAAAGATGATAAGGGAAGGAGAGGAATATTTGAACTCATTTAGGAAAAATTTGACCAAGATGGATTATAGAGAAAAATGAATGATAAGTCTTCATTTTTGTAATCCTTTTCCTAGTAACTCATCAATAAAATTCATTGAAAGGGAAGCTTACTAAAAAGAGTTGGAGGGCAAACTAATGTTCGAAGTAGTCAAGTTTCCTCTAGATACAACTCTTGAAGGCATTTTAAATTGCATCAAACCATTAGAAAATCTTAATGGAATATTGGATGTATTATTTATTTCAAGTAAATCTTCTAAATAACGATGTATAACAAAGTTTTAGGTCATCTATTATAGCATAAAAAATGTTAAAACCCCAAACAAAGTAGAAAAATCAACATCCTAAAGAAGTTGGCTGAATCTTCAATCATTTCATATGACATCAATTAGAGTATATAAAACTTCAAAGTTCTTTTAATAATATTTGTAGTATTTGTTGTCAATTTAGCTAAGGTATATAGTGAATTTTATCATTTATGGCACCATATCTTCAATATGAAGAAGGAAAATCTTGAGTGAATAAGTTATGATTTTTATACATAGAAAATTGTCCAAGTATAACTTAGTTTATTTGGTAGGACAAATAGATCATAGAGTTTTGATCAATGCAATTCACAAAATTCATATTGGCACATGTACACACTTGAGGAAATGAGGTATAGACTATGTTGATGACATAAATAAGAGCACAAAACATTAAGGACATCACAACTAGAGTTATGGACACTTTATTAGATATGACAATATACAAGCATAACAAAGCATAACAAAGAATTGTATATTTTAGGTTAAGGAATTATTTTTTTTACAAAATTATTTCTTAACTAATTAGCTATGACATCTTTGATGTTAATCCTAAGTCACTGAAACATAATAATGCATTCGTAAAGTGTAATAATGCATGAAGGTTGACTGGGCAATAATACTATAGTTATAGAGGTATAAAGGAAAGATTGAGAATGTGAAGTTTTGTGAAGCATATAAGGAATATGTAATGTGTGCATTTTGGTGTATGATCAGAGGAATGAAAAGTGACATAAAATTTTGTGCTGAGCAGCTAAGGCAATATCAGATATTAAAGATATCAACACTAGTGTAAAAGAGGTTTTTGTCTCTATCTCTTTGTATTAAGGAATTATATTCTATATTGCATGTTTGGGAAGTGGGCTCATCGTGCATACATTTTGTATTTGTGTATAACAAATCCTAACAAGGTTGAGGCTTCTAAAAAGGCCTAAGTCCTCTAACAAGGATTGAGAAACTTTACAGATGTAATATATTGCTAATAGAGTCAATATCTTTAACCAGATACTTTTGATTAGTGGATAATTTTGTTAGTACCATCCCCACCATAATTTTCCCTTGGTTAGGTTTTCCTTAGTTTTAAAAAAATGGCCTTATGAGTTCTCTTATTGCATGGTTATGTTTAGTGTTCAACATGATCAGTTTACTTTCATATACAAGTTATAAGGTTGTTAATAATATCCAAATTTGTGCTAAAGTTTGTAAAATATAGATTCACCTCCCCTTTTATTTCATATTTATAACAATTGGTATCAGAGCTCAATTAATCATAAGAGGCTTAACAACTTTAGTAAGATCCCTATGGATACTGAATAGTTACAATAGAACCTAGAAGAATCTCTTGAGCAGATTGATATTCTCACTTAAGAAATCAATATGTTGAGAGAAAGATATGAATATGCTAAAGACTACATTGGAAAGCTTAAAGAAAAAAATGATCATCTCAAATCCAAGGATAGTGATGAAGTTTCTAGATTGATGAAAGAAAATGAGATATTAAAGTGCATGAACTAAAGATTACTAATCTGAATTTGAGCTTGGTGAAATATGATATCAAAATTGAGTCAGATCTAAAATCTTAGAACGCAAGTTTGTGATTCAACCTTAAAAAATTTACATCTAAACTTGAATCTAACATGTTGTAGTATGTAGAACTTGAGAAGTACAATACTCTCAATACCATTGTGAAAGGAGAGTTAACCTAGACTAAGAGAAAAATAGAGAAGTTATATTCTAGTAGTGAGAATATTGATAAAAAAATAAATTTAGAGACCCTCTTATGATAAAACTAGTCTTGGATATTTTATTGGAGAAAAGGCAGCTAAGAAATATTAAGTTAGAAAGGAACCTAGTCCTAAAATTCATTAGCCTATGCAAAAAAAAAAAGATCTAAACAAAATTGATTCAAATCAATCACTTGATACACCTAAGGAGATTGAATAGGTTGAGCAACTTGAACAAGTTGATGAACTGAAGCAACCTGAGAAAACTATGTCACCTAAAGAAGTGAGATATGAATTCAAAGCGAGATGTTATGGATTTAATGAAGTTGGTCATATCTAAAAAGAACTACACATGTAAGCCATTTAAACTAGTTATTTCTTTATGTTCTTATAATTGTCATTATTTTGGTCATGGAGAAATAAATTATAAGAAACCTAAGTTTGATAGTAATAATAGAAATAGTAGAATATTTAGAGACATTGACCTTGTAGGAAGAAGATTTGAAGAGGGAAACAATGGATCAAGAAATAACATTGTGTGTTACAAGTGTAACAACTTTGGGCACATAGCCAAAAATTATAGGGTACCTATAAACCAGTTTAGACCCAGATTTGGAAATAATACACTAGTATGCTAGTTGTGTAATAACCTTGGTGATATAGAGAGATTGTGTAGAATGGATATGAGGAACATTAATAGGGATCCAAACTTCAGAAGTAATATGAATAGAAATGTCTGAAGAGGAGATAGAAGAAATGATAGTCAAAAGGAAATCTTAAAGGAACGTGTAGAGGAATTCAAAGAGGCATTTATCAAAGCCAAAGATCCATGTAGGTCATATGTGGTGTTAGAGGAATAGTCATCTGAAACACTGAAGGCAGATTGAAGTCAACAATTTTATTTCATTCATTATATTTGAGATAAGTACTTTATGTAAGAAATCGAACATCAAAAAGGTAAAAGTGATGATAGAGAGAGGGTTAAGGTTTGTGCAGTTAGCATGAGGAAGAATATAATATAGTGAAGTTGTATTTAAGAGTACATATTTTTTGAAGATCATATGTGAATGTGTAAAAGAAATTGATTTTCTTGACAACCAAAAGTAAATTTTTGTTGATTGCGTACTTGTGCAATTAACGGAGTGATAAATTGAAAGAAATTTAAGAATCCAAATTAATTGATGGAGTATCATTTGATAATGAAAGTGTTGAAGAAGTACTTTGGAGTGAATTTAAGGAAAAGTTGAAAGGTTTTTTAAGTGCAAGTAGAAGAAGCCCTAGTTTCACAAAATTAAGGTATTCATCAATTTTTGAAAGTTTAATCTTTGAATTTGTGTTTAGGATTTGTGGTAGGCATGTATTGGAGTGTTTTTAAAAATTTTGAGGATAAGGCAAAAGCTAAGACCAAGGGTAACTTTATTCAACCCTTAGAGGAAGACCCTCCGACAACATTTTTTGTTATTCTAGACAAAGTTTTTTCTTTGGAGAATGTAGGAAGTTATCTTAAAAGAAAATTTGAAATAATAGGAGAGGGCATTGTATCAAAGGAATTTGTTCATGTTTACAACCAAGACATGAGCTTTAAAATTGGTTATGAACACCTAAAACTAAATGGGATGATAAAGTTTTTTATTTTCACATGATGTTGAAAATGAGAATTGGGAAAAAGTAATATTGAAAAAAGATCATAATGGGTAGTTCTAATTAATGAAAAGAATGTGAAGAAACTTTTATTAGAAAAAACCAAGTCTGAGTACAATGGAAGAGGAATCGTGATAAGCAAGATAAAGAAACATGATGTGAGATTCATATGTAGGATCATGACATCTAAAATATGTTATAGTTCTAGAGAGAATGACATGGCAACAAGTTTTATACATGTCTCCTATAAGATGTGTATAGAAAAATTAATGGTAAACATGTGCGAAATCTTGAGAGCACAGTTGATAGAGATTTTGGATATGATTAAGAAAGTAAAGAATAATCAATTTAGATTTAAGTCACTAATCACTTACATTTTTTTCTATTTGATTAAGAGATTTCCATTCCTATCTATGACCAAATTTATTAAAAATGATAAATACATTGTTGAAAGATAACTGATTTGTATAGAAGATGTCTAGTTGATAAGATTGAGAGTAGTGTGAGTCTTATTGTGAATACCTTCCAAGAAGAAATGAAACAAAGGTACAAAATCCCACATTTACTTGTGAGGAAATCCAGGGATGATATATCATTTATGGTTAATAGCAATTTTACTTACATAGAACCAATTAAACCAAGAATTACATGTGTTGAACCACTTGGTAACATGGTTACTAATGAGAAAGTCAAAGGTTATGTGGAAATAATTATAAAATAGGCAAGAGATGATGAGGTCCATAGGTTTGGAACCTATGAGAAAATTTTGCAAGTTAGAAATGTTTACAATGACTGAGGGGGTGGGGGGGAATTAGTTGTTCAAGGTCCATAGGTAACATTTGAAAAATAAAAAATTTAAACAATCGTTATTCTAATTATCTTCTTGTTGCTCGATCTATACTATAGTAATAAAAAATTATTGTCCTAAACATAACATACTTTTTAAATGTAAAATTTATCACATGTAAAACATCATAAAACATTCATCACAAGTTTGACACTAGGATTTTATGTGGAAACCCAATGAGGTAAAAACCATCAGCAACATGTCACAAATTTTTAATGCTTTCAAAGTGAGTTTTGTTAGGAGCTGACCCTACTAAAGGTTAAAATACACACTCTTAAATATGACCTAGTTAGTGGATTTAATCACCCTATTAGGTGTGGCCTTGTTGGAAGAATTTGATCATTCTATTTAGAATGTCACCTTGCTAATGGATTTACATAGACTGTGAAGTCCTTTAAATCACTATTAGGTCAACCTCTATTAAAAGGATTTCAATACAAACTATTTACAATTATTAAAAAGGAAATAGTAGGGTTTTGATCTATATGACTTTTTTAGTTTTAGGTCATTCTTCAGTTCATGTGCTAATTCATTGATAAATTCCCCATTGTCATATTCATCCTTGATTCCCTTGGCAACCCTTTGTTGGCTCCTAAATTAACATCTTTTCAATAACTCAATCATAGGAACAAATACATCTAGGGGTAGGCAAATCCTTCTTCTTCAAGCTCTGGAAAACCTAGGTAGATGAACCTTAGAATCATTCATATGGTACTAGTTCCAAAAATATTTATTTGAATCTAGATAAAGTAGATTGAAACCCAAATTATTCTACTAATTATGCAAATAATAAAGAAATTAAATAGCCAATAACATGACCTATGAACTTGAGAAACTAAGTGAGGGAAAATCCTCCAATTTCTTCAACATTAATGGAAAAAGATATTGATTAATATGTTGATTTCAACATAACCAAGACATGAACAACAAAACACATAGATCCTATAGCTAATCAATGCCTTATCTATTGGGAAATCCTACAAATTATTAACACACATCCTTGGAAATCATTAATACATCTCATATATCAAGACTCCTAATCCATCCATTCAGCTTGTGAACCAGACATATGCATCATTTCTGAATCTCATACTCAACCTATCCCTTCATGAAATTTG
Source organism: Cupressus sempervirens (assembly GCA_028749045.1). NCBI lineage: Eukaryota > Viridiplantae > Streptophyta > Pinopsida > Cupressales > Cupressaceae > Cupressus > Cupressus sempervirens. The sequence goes on from CM053791.1 coordinate 229,771,385, forward strand.
TAACCTTGTGATGATAAACCAAGCATTTACATGACTCCTTGAATCAAGGGCAAAATATATCAACACATACAGTGTAAAACATGTTGCAACTAGTTTTTTTCTCTTTGTTGACAAAGCACAAAGAGTTACAAATAAAACAAATAGGAGACAACATTCAGATTGAAGATAAAATCATTTCTCATTTTATTCATTTCCTTAAAATAAATACATAAAGGATGCATGAAAGTAAGTCATAAAATAGCTTAATAGAGTAGGACTATCTTTATAATTTCATTAACTATTGTTCCTTACAAGAGAGAAATGTTAGGCATGAATGGTGAGATCATAGCTAGAGCTTTGCTCAATAGTCTGGAAAAGAACCAACCATCAAACTAGGTGGTATTTGTTGATCTTAGATTGGTTTTGGCAAGTGAGTGTCTATACACTTAAGTCATTTATTTAGTTCATGCCAAATAAATAGTACATGATGAGCACAACATATATAAGATAGAGCATGTCAAGTCCATAGTGGGTGTCGAGTCACTCGTGTGCTGAGTCACTCAAGTGCTGAGCTGATAGTGTATGCCAAGTGATATAGGAGCTGAGTAAGCAGTGCATTTTGAGTTATTCAGATGTTGAGTCATAGTATAGAAATTAGTATATGTCAAGCATTAGAGACTTTAGCTGCAGAGTAAGACAATTTTGACATAGTTGTTTGTAATGGCATAAAATACTATGTAAACCATTTTTGAGCTGACTTAAATATTTAGTTATGATATTTTGCAGACAAAGATGAATCTTAAGTTGGAATCCCTATGAATTGCATCTAGAAAATCAGGAAAAGGGAAGGATTAAGCAACAAAATGGATGAATCACAACAGTTGATTCATACCTTACCCTAGGTCACCTAAGTCTTCTTAAGGAGGACAAACCCTAAACTTCAAATGTGCATGGAAGAAGCAAAGAGAGAATTTTTTCATGTGCAAACAGAGCATTCATGGTGGCTAAGAAATTGTGAAGTGAAATTGCATTGCAGAATTAATTAAAGGAGAATAGAGGAAGGGAATAACATACAACATAGAGACATCTAATCAAGAAGGATCAAGAATACATCAATTTATAGGTGATTTGTTATCAAGCAACCAAGTGCTAACCACATAATCAATGCCGAGTTATTCTAATAGGTGAATTAGTTAAATATTTTAATAGAGTAGTCCTAACAGGTTGTATTGAAATCCTTTAATAGGGTGCTTACTTAACTGTGAGTTAAAGCCCTTTAACAAGGCACACTTCTAATAGGGTGTTGAAATCCTTTAATAGGGTAAGACCTAATAGTCTTTGTAAGCCTTTAACAGCTTGAAGACCTTTCACAAGGTAGATCATGTCTCATGATCAAACATTGTAAGCTTCATAGGATATACTTTATTATTGCGGTCGTGAAGATTTGTGGGTGTCATCCCCACCTTAGTTTTACCTTCTCATTGGAGGGTTTCTAGGTAATCATATTTGGTGTCATATATGTGTGAATGCTTACTTGTTTACATGATTTAGATGTACATGCTTTACATAATATTTTAGTTTACTTATTGAATGTATGAGATGGATGTGTGGTGAATGTTTTATGGGTCAAAGCTTAAAATACTTATTCACCCCCCCTTCTCATAAGTTTACGTTTCCTATTGTAATTCCAATGATTGGTATCAGACCCTTGTTCTGTAAAAGGGAAGCTTTGTAGATTTAAGGAAAGATCTTGAAAATGGAATTCTAGAATTTGGGAAAGATCATTGAGAATCATGGAATTGAAATACAACTCATTATACATCAACTGAATGAAGCAAGAGAAGAACTAAAGAAATATTTAAAGATAAGGAAGGGAATTTCTATTAAAGAGAATGAAACACATTATGGAGAGATGGACACTAGTAAGCTATTTGCTAATGGAAACTCCAATGACTTTGATGTAGTAGTTGCAAATCTAATGGAAAAGAATGGAGACCAATCAGAGGAAATCAGAAATCTCAAGTTAGAGCAAGAATCACAAGCCATACTACTATGTGAGATGACTGAACAAAAGAAGAAAGCTATGGAAGATAAAGCCATGATTGAAGAAGGAAAAAGTGTTTTGATCAATAGACTAGAAGAGAAATCATTAGAGCTAACCAAGGTTTCCAACATGCAATTGGATACTTTGAGTCAAATGATGAGTGCCAACTATGAATTGAATGTCGAGGATATTGAGATAACAATATTAAAGTTACAGAATGAGAAATTGCATAATGACCTAGAATGGGAAAAGAAATTTGCTAGAAGTTTCAATAAACCAAGTGAAGCCATCAAATACTTTGAGAAATTATTTAGATCCCCTAGATCTAATAATGATACACCTAGACTGGGATACATAAGTACTGAAGAAGGAGAGTCATCCAAAAGTGCTGAAGAAGGGAACAAAAAAGGTAAGAATTCCAAAACAACTTCTCATAATTGTGGTAAGAAAGGGCATACTACTAATGTGTGTAGGAGCAAGATTGTAAATCTAAATGTCAAGCATAAGTGCATGGTTCATTGCCATAAGTACAATAAACAAGGTCATTAGGCATATGAATGCAGAACTATTACCCTGCACACACAAAGGTTTTAAGGATATTTTTATACCTATTAGAAGTATTAACGCAGACAAAGGAGGAATAACTAGGGCCAAAGGCTCACCCTACAAGAGTTAACACAACAGAAGCAAACACAAGGGAAAACAACCAAATGAGATGAAATTCTTTTATTGATTCATCAAAACATCTTCATACATGCCCAGCTATAACTTCTAGGTTATGACCAATTACAAATACATTCACATTCAAAGATCCAACTACAAATTTACACTTTTAGTTATGCTTTGCCATCTTCTCCTCCAAAAAATTGCCTAACTCTAAGCCTAAACACTCTATATATACTTTCCAAAATGGGTTACAAATTATTCTAGAACATTACCTAAGAGGAGGGCTGACCCAAAAATGGTTTGGACACATCCCAAGAAAATATCTTAACATAAATGTCGTGATCAAAAATAAATCCCACAAGTCGGCTCGTAGAAATCATGTCCAAATGCTGACACTCGACATACACTACATGAGCCTTTGGCCCTAGATATTCCTCCTTTCCATTGTGTTAAATCTTGTAGGGTTGTTTGTATAGCTGGGTGAGCCTTTGTCCCTAGTTATTCCTCCTTTGCCTATGTCAAGTATGGACATAGAGCTTTTGAGTGTAGATCCAAACCCATATGGTCACCAGACATGTAAACAAAGGTAAAGTACAATGGAAACTCTTATAATTGGGATTATAATACAAGATATAGCTGTCATTATTATCAAGATTATGGACATGTTCTTGAAAATTATATTAGTACACACTTCCAAAGTAACTATAAAATGTTGCTAAGTCAAACCACATGTTTTAGTTGTTTGAAGATTGGTCACATTAGTTGATATTGTCCAACAAAGTCAAAGGCACCAAGTTGTGAGTTTGATAAAGGAAAAGGAAAAGTAGATGTTGAAAATGTTAGAAATGAAATGAACAAGACATGGAAGAAAAAGGAGGATTGCAACACATCAAGTGGAGAAGAGATCACTCCACCCAATGGGTCAAGTGATCACACCTCATTAAACTAAAAATCAAGAGGTATGTTGGATTGATATTCATAAGTTATATCATACATTAGTTCCAAAATAATTTAGTACTAAAAATTCTATGTAAGCATGAATAAAGATGCAAGATGTTACTAGGAATCAAAGAAACATCTTTAAGTTTTTCATGTTACTATTGAGACTAAAAAGTTTCCTATGATTGCTGAGTGAAATGCTAGAGGATGCCGAGATAACAGACTGGCTAGTTGATGCCAAGCTTGTAATAGTTGTCAAATGATTTAAAAAACTAGTATATGTTGAGTGAGCTTGATATTGGTTCATGCCAAGCTTACAACTATGTAAGCACTCATCATTTATTGTAGTGTTTTTAAAAGGGTATTTGATCAATTTTCAGCTCATTTTACATCACTTCAAAATTAAGAAAGAATAATAAGAGCTAAAGGTGATTAGGAAATTCATCAGAAGTGATTGTAGAAGATTTGAACAATGATTCAATACCATTTCATCAGATCTTGCAGGTATTTATCATGTGTTGAGTTATGCTATTTCTATTTTCAAAAACCCTAGTTTCAAATAATGGCATCTATCTCAAAGGGTGTAGAGGGTAAGGATGTTTTGAATTTTCAACTGGTTAGTAATGAGGTCAAGCAACCAATTTTCAAAGACATACCTAATATTGCATATAGACAAGACCCCTCTGGTGCGTTATACATGATAGCACAAAAAAATTTAATGGTTCAAGATGTTAAGAAATGTTACAAATATAAGATTGGAAGTATTGGAAACATGGAGATTAGGCAAGCATATGATAGATTATGTAAAAATAGTGTATTAAGGGAAGAATTCAAAATTTTAGAGAAGAAAGGGTTAACTCGTGCCCTAGATTTCCCAAAAAATTTCAAAACACAATGGATTAGGATTGTATTGAGCATAATTCATGATAATTCACTTTGATTAGACAATGAGCCTATCAAAATAACCAAAAGAATAATCTATAGGGTAATAGGGTACCAACTCTAGATCATCCTAAGACTTTAAGGAGTGATTCAAAAGAGGTTATAAAAAAGAATAAAGGAGTCATGTAGAATAAAAGATGAATGATAGTTGACACCATTACAAATCCATTGACAGAGTTTCTAGTAAGGGTAATCTCACACAAGTTTTACAAATCCACGAGATTGAATAGTGTGTCCTATATTCTAGTAGATGTTGGTTATAATATTTTCAAGAAAGATCATACATATGATCTTGTTGGGCTACAACTACAATAGTTGATTGAAAATCTAGGAGCATTAAGGAAAAAAAAGAGTGCTCAGTACAAATTTGGTTCTATTCTGATATGTATTTTATTTTATGTTCAAAATACATTTCCTACATTTGGCACTATGGCATGGAAAACAAATAGGTAAGTGGCAGTACAGATAGGTGAGTTCATTGAACAATTGGATTAAAATTTTGAATCTATAATGACCAGTTACTTTGAGGATTGTAAGCAATCTATGAAGAAAAAATTGAGAATTCTAGTATCATTGGTGGAAAAACATTATGATGATGTTTTTTTCCTAGTTGATGCTAATTGTACTTTTGTTCAAGTAGAAACTCCAAGGGTAAGATGGCTAAGCCCATTAGGCTCTGAAATAAATGTAGATGAGGCATCTATAGTAATAATTGCATTACTTGCTAAAGATATATATAAATATGCCAAAGCATTTGTTAATAGGAAATGGAAAAAACTAAGATCACTATGGAACTAAAGACTACCTCTGTCATAAAGATGAAGGAGAAGTTTGAAAGCTAAATTTGGTGAAGGTGCCAAGAAGGAAGAGGATAATGAGGAAGAGGATGAAGAGGAAGAAGGCACCTAGACCCAATCACCACTTGCATTAACGTAAGGAATAGGAGAAGATTAGCAAGAGGAAGAGACAAAAATTACACAAGGTACTGAGGAAGAAGAAGCCAAGGAAGCACCTACTCCAACTGATCAAAAGAAGGGAAAGGCTAACGCTCAACTAGTGACAAGTTCCAAGAGGACTTGTAAACCTAGCCATCCCAAACCTGCTGCACCTACTATAAGGGCTAGTGCACGTGTCACTACACTAAAGGGAAAAGAGAAAACCAAACTTATGGAGTAGGGAGGAGGAGTGTAGAAAAGAGCAAGGAGGAAATACATTGCACAAGTTGAATTGGATGAGGAAAGAATAGAATCTGATGACAATAGCCAATTCAAAGTGGTGAGTCACAACCCATCCTTAGATCTAGAAAACCTACATGAAAATGTTAAGAACAATGTAGATTTGTTAGGATTTTCTCATATTGATTTTGATAATCTTGGTAAATTTGAAAAGAATCAAGTGGAGGAGGCTATATATGCCATGATGGAAAATTTTAAGAAAGCCCCACTAGAAATTGCCAACTCAATGCCTAAAATTTTATATGAAAGGGTTGAGCAAAAATGGCATTAATATTTGAATATAGAAAGGAAAATTAGGGAAACATCACTTGCAAAAGTTATGCCTGAACTTAGAAAGGCATAAATTTCAAAAGAAGTAAAGAAATATGCTAACATATTTGTCCAAAAATATAGAGCCTTCAACACACTATAAAATAATATTGAAGATGTTGTAAAGAAGGCAACTCAAATGTGGAAAATTACATATGGGCTTGCTATAGTAAAAGAAGGAGAATGGGAACCCATTGAGGTAAAAGATGATGAAGAAGATGATAACAATAAAGACACAATTGAAGGAGGACACAAAAATGAATATAGATAACAAGGAAACAACTGAGGTAGAGCAGCAAGAAGAATAAAGTGTACAAGATACACAATTGCCTAATGTTAGCCCTCAACATATAACAACTAAAAATACTAAAACAATAATAGTGAAGGATTTTTTTGGTCTAACTTCTTAGAGCATCAACTACCTAATAGAGGAAGATCTAAGGATACTTGATCAATATACACTATAGGAAAAATTATGTCATAATCCTATATTAGTGAGTGTACATGAAATACAAAAAATAGTGATGAATACTACAAGCAAAGAGGTGAAAACACAAGAACCACCTACCATCACCCCTCAAGTCACTAATGTACAACCTTTAGATAAAGTCCTAGAAGCTACACCAACAAAAGTTAATACAATTGGAAAGGATATAGTGGAAACCCAAACCACTACTAAAGAACAAGGTCAAATAGGTTAGATAAATCTTTCTACACCTCCAACACAAGTACAAGGTGAAAGTCAAGGCATTGTGGAAAATAAGGACAAACCCAGAGAGACTGAGGTTACACCAAAGCTGAAGGAGCAAGTAGTCATTCAAGCACTAGTAACTTTACCAATATTTGGCACTCCTTGCAATCAGACTCTTCAGAAGCTCAGCATAGATGCAACACCATTGAAAATCTCAATGCTGAGTCCAAGTACATCAAAGATAGAAGAGGTAATACAATATGGATATGTAAGCCATGATGAAGAGATTGTGTCACCAATGTACGATTATGACACAATGACAATAGAGCAGATGGGAATACTCCAAGAAGCCCTTGCTAGAAAGAAGCATCAGGAACTACTTAGAAGAGAGCATTGGTAGAAGCATGCTTTGATGGATATCAAAGACATCTTTCTAAATGCATTTAGTCTGCCTAATCTAGATGAAACCAAGACACTAATTGAACAACTAACAAATATAGTGGAAAAGGTTAGTGATGCAAACCTTGATATAAATGCAAAATTATTAGAATGGTTTGAAAAGATATTTCAAAGTAAAGTGAATGACAAAATATTAGATGACATAGCACTTACACAAGTTGCATTGGCAACTAAGATAGAAAGTGTGAAGAAGGTACTTGAGAATATTTTCTCATTGTAAACAAAACTATGCAACCCCACATTCTTCACACAAGAGACAAGGAGTCACATTTTGAGTTTGGAAAGTCAAATTAATGCATCAAGTGCAAAATTGCCTATGACTCTTGCCTGTGACTCCAACCTAATGAGAAACATTTTAGAACTTTATTGCAAACCTAGAGTTAGTTAACAACATTATCTACTCAAGAAGCCAACATAAGGGAAAAACTAATTAGCATCCAAACAACATTGACTCCTCACATGAAGATTTTGCACAAGGATTCGGGCTATGCATAAACTCTTATGAAGAAAGATCCTAATTATTCTACATTAGATGACTTAGTCCACCTTGTTACCGAGCTGGCCATCTAAATTAAGTCTTTAGATGTAGCATGTGAAAATTGGGATGCAACTCTTAAGATTATACTAGAGGGCCATAAATCTTTCTTAGACAAACACACTACCAGTGTATAGCCCATTGACATAAGTTTCAAAAAGGAGGATAAATAAAGTAGTAAGGAACAAGGGGGAGAAAAGTAAGATTAAAAAAGGGGAGGAGATAATAAAAACAAAGTAAGAGCATGAGGAAACAAGCAAAGAACGACACAAAATAGCATGAAGTGAAAAAGTATCAGTTGAAGCATATCTACTCAACAAGAGTATAAAAGATTGAATACAAAACATACCTATCAACTTAGGGGGAGATATAAATTTTGAGGTATGTACATAATTTTGAATACAGAACATACCTATTAACTCAGGTGGAGTTATCAAATTTTGAGGTATAAGTTGTTATGAAATTTTGATATTTTGAAATTTTGTAAAGTACTCAAATAAGAGATATGTTATCCTTGTAAGATTAATGATATTAATGCATAACCAAGTATTTTTGACACTCACATCAATGGGAGAGATTGTTAATCTCATACTGGTTTTGACAAGTGAGATTCTACACACTTAAGTCATTTACTTAGTTCATGCCAAATAAGTAGTATATGTCAAGCACAACATGTATAAGATAGAGCATGTCGAGTCCATAGTGAATGCCAAGTCACTCAAGTGCTTAGCAGAAAGTGTATGCTGAGTGATATAGGAGCCGAGTAAGTAGTGCATGCAGAGTTATTCTAATGCCAAGTCACAATATAAAAATTAGTATATATCAAGCATTAGAGAGTTGACATGCTGAGTAAGACACTTTTGACATAGTTGTTTGTAATGGCACAAAATACTATGTAAACCATTTTTGAGCCAACTTAAAGATTGAATTATGATATTTTTGAGATAAGGATGAATCTTAAATTAGAATCCCTATAAATAGCATGTAGCCAATTAGGAAAAGGGAAAGTTTAAGCGGAGAAATGTATGAATCACAACCATTAATTCATATCTAACCCCAAGTCACCTAAGTCTTCTTAAGGAGGACAAACCCTAAACTTCAAATGTGTATGGAAGAACTTAAATGTGCATGAAAGAAGTGAAGGGAGAGGTTTTGCATGAACAAATAGAGCATTTATGGTGGTTAAAAAATTGTGAAGTGAAATTGCATTGTAGAATTAGTTAAAGGAGAATAGAGGAAGCGAATAACATACAAAAAAGAGACATCTAATCAAAAAGGATCAAGAATACATCAATTAAGAGGTGGTCTATCATCAAGTAACCAAGTGCTAACCATAGGATCAATGTTGAATCATTCTAATAGGTGAATCAATTAAATCTCTTAATAGAGTAGTCCTGACAAGTTGTATTGAAATCCTTTAATAGGGTGCTTACTTAATTATGAGTTAAAGTCATTTAAAAAGGCATACTTCTAATAGGGTGTTGAAATTATTTAACAAGGTAAGACCTAATAGTATTTGTAAGCCTTTAATAAGGAAAACCTTTCACAGTGTAGGTCATGTCTCATGATCAAACATTGTAACCTTCATTAGATACATTTTATTACTACAATAGTGAAGATTTTTGGGTGTCATCCCCACCCCAGTTTTACCTTCTCATTGGAGGGTTTCTAGGTACTCATATTTGGTGTCATATATGTGTGAATACTTACTTGTTTACATAATTTAGATGTACATGCTTTACATGATATTTCAGTTTACTTATTCAATGTATGAGATGGATGTGTGGTGAATGTTTTATGGGTCAAAGTTTAAACTACTAAATCATTCCCCCTCCCTCTTAGAAGTTGAACTTTCCTAATATAATTCAAATAGTATCATAGCAATGGAAAAGCTTCCAATAAACTAGAACCAACCCCTACAATGAGAGAGAAATAGGGAGATATAGAGAAAGAAGAAGAATCTAGATCTGATATGGAAGTGACACATGTCCACTTGAATCTTAATCCCATGTTGCAAAGCCTCTCTCTTCTCTCCTCATTCAAGTAAAAATAAGATCTCCTCATTTTGTTTTAAAAATATGCTTCAAGAACAACCCAAATGATGGAGAAAGAACTAATAGGAAAATATGTTAGGATTGCTGCTAAAAGACATGCCAAAATGAATTCTCAATAACTTTAGAAGCAAAATAATACTCTCAAAAAAATTTTGGCCCAAATTTGGAACTTCTCTATTTGCTTTCCAATTGAATCTGAAGCTTCGCCATGAAAAAAACCTATTCTACTAAGAATGCCCCTATTTTCATAAATCTTCCTATATCTTTTACCATTGATGATCTACACATATTTTGACTATAGATTCAAAAAGTTCATCTACTCGGTATATTACACTTCATATTTTGGCAAAAAATGAGGCCTTTGGCATGCATTTGAAGTTTTTGGCCCTTCTCCATGAATCAAAACATTTAAATGTTGAAAGTATTAATCATTTAATAAAGTTTGAATTTTATGATATCTCAAATTTATTTTCAACTCTTAAAACTTAGAATGAGCAATCAATAGTTGGTCAAACCTTTAGTTAACTGCTAACTAGGCACCACATGGCATCACCTCACTAGTAGGATCTGCCAGTTCATAACACTATCAACAACTCTTACCACATGTCAACATTTTACAACCTTGAGGCCTTAATCCTTAATCACAAATTAATAGTTGTGAAGTTGCAAAATTACAATCTCCTTAACTACACATATAACCTCACATAGCTTCACAATTTTTATCTCTTAACCATACCTTTGACTCACAATTGCTTACACTAATCACACATTAATTATTGTGAAACCATGATTCGATTAACATTAACCATTTCACCACCTCATGGCAGTTATCACTAACCACTTGTTGGCTACTATGATGCTGTGAAATTTGGGCCAACCTCAAACTATTTGCCATAGGGAACCTTTCTATACATCCATCTATCACCACATTACTACTAACATCATCAAATGTCACCTACATTGTCTATCAATATTATGTCATTTTTCAAGTCTAGCTTGGCCGTCTAGGTGGCTGTGGGCCCCTTATGTAGGAGCCTTGCCTCAAAAGGTATGTGTCTCTAAGACACTTACATATTGTGTGCTCTAATATTTAAAGACATGAAAGGATCCAAATGAGACCAATGTGGGATATTCTAAATTCATGAATTCAAATAAAAAAATTCCTTGCACCTTCAACCACGATGTCCTTTCATAGCGGGTGGCCTCCATTCTTCCCAAATATAGGCTCAAAACCTTCTTTCTCATTCCACTTGGTGCCAAGAAATGCATCGAACCATTTAAGCTCTTCCACATTGTGAGCATATTTTAAGTTTTTATAGGTAATGACCATTGTCTCGGTAAAAACTGATAGTGCTCAAATAAAGATCCTCCACTCCATTCTTCCAAAATACAGGCTCAAAACCTTCTTTCTCATCCTGCTTGGTCTCAAGAAATACATAGAACCATTTAAGCTCTTTTATATTGTGAGCATACTCTAAGTTTTTATAGGAAATGACCATTATCTCAGTAAAAACTAATAGTGCTTGAACAAAGGTCCTCCACTTCACATCGCGAGATGAAAATCAAAGCTCGAGACCCCCTTTTTCTTCCATAAATCAAGATGAAATTTGAATTAAAAGGAAATGGAAGCCATATTCCTATATGACCATGTCAATTTACTAATTGCATCTACATTTTGGGTGTTGGTTGCTTTTGTAATAGAGCTAATTTACATCCATCTTGAATGGATGTTTCCACAACTATTCTTTTTTGGCCAATTCCATAGGGATGCTATGAGGAATATGATGAAATCTTAGAACACATAATGTTTTATAGTTAGCAACTTGACTAATGAATCGCTTCTAGAAACATATCCACACTATTCTTGTGCATGACTTGTTACTGCTCTTTCTACCCTTCCCTTAACAACTATCCATCTGCTTGCTATGTCAAAAATAGAGTCAACCATTGTTGATGCATTGAATGCACTAAACAAGGTATCATTATATTTTGACATCATTAAAATTGCATCCCTTTAAACCATTTCTCCATCTTCTTTATTGAGAAGATTTATGCAATCCATGGTGGAATGCAACCAAATTAAAATGGTGGTTCTCTTCTAATTTTTCAACCATGCTTCTTACACTTGCCACAATGGAAACCAACAAGGTGTGAGTTAAGGTCTTAAAAGAATCATCTAATCAACACGTCTAGTGCATGCACAAGTCCAAGATTTGGTTTTACCTATCAAGCATCACCCACCTCCTATACAAGGTGATATCCCTTTCTCATATGCACATACTAGGCTAGGAAAAATTAAGAAATACTAGTTCCTTGCGAGTGGGCCAGGAGATGTATTTAACAAAAATCAAGCTCCAACATCTGCCTAAGTCATGACATAGGTGATTACGATAGCCAAAATATTTAAGATAGTTACACTATTTTAATAATCTTAGTCACCCTTATTTATTCCATCATGTAATTACCACATGGTTTTGGCAATCTATCCACTTTCTTTTGTCTTTGTTATCAAGATGGGAAAAATATTCAATAACAAAAATCTTAACTCTAGTTTCATCTCACCAATGAAAATTTTGCAACACATTGTTGTTTGAGAGTTGTTTCAAATGGAATCATCATAGAACCTGAGCCACTTTATGAATATGCTCCCAATCCACCTGACCTTATTAGCATCTATTGTAGACACATGGAGCTGTAATGCAAAATCTCCCCAATCAAATACACTATCATTTTTCTCTCCATTTCATCTAATGAAATTACTTTATCAATTCCCATACCTCATGGTAGAATAATAATTAAAATGATCATAACACTAATGAAACTCTCAATTTCTATGGCATCTTGCCACTCTAATAAAACCAGTCGATCTCGAAGTGGGTTTGGCCGAAAAAATTCAAACTGAATCACCTTACTCATAGAATCTACTAAGTTGAGTCCCTAAATAGACTAGATTCAATCTAGATCGTAATTGACCCTTAACTTATCATTCAAAACTCACTTTTCCTTGTCTGCAAACAATGATTTTCTAATAGGAAGAGCTATGAGCCAACTTTTAAAAAAATTGACTGAAACAAAAAGTTAGGTGCTAAGATCTAACATATATAATTCTCTAGTTCACATTATTTTACCTTGTCCAATTTCACCTCATGAAAACATCTAGGTCCAAAGATATTGACTATCAGAGTTACTTCAAACAACCTACAAATAAACATGTCAGAAAACAATAAAGTATGTTTGGTTTTGGCTTCAGAAATAGGCCAATAGACACTTGGGGACATGGAAACTAGGGCATTAGTTTATTGTCACAAGGAGAGTAGAAATCTATGATTAGGTCTCATGAGGAATAGCTAGGCAAATTTAACAAGCAGTTAAAGTGAGGTACTTGGAATTCTAGAATTGGGAACACTAACAGAACTATTATTTTCACAAATAGAATGGACCTAAAAAAGTGTGTAGATGGATTCATCAAAACTTGAAAAATGAAACACTTAAATTATTTTCAAAGTAGAACATAGTGGTACAATCCATTTAGTCTCATCTATCATAGATTCAAAGTTATAACATCCCAAACATGGCTACCAATCAATCTACACTTTAAGACACTAGTAAAATTTTATAAATTGTATTTGGAATCACATTTGAAAACTAGTCAAATGGATCTATCAAGACTCAAATATGTAACATAGAATGTATTTGACCCCTAAAATACAATGCAAAAGGAATTTTTCCATTTTGGTCAACTGGGTCAAAGTTATAACCAGTCAAATAAGGCTTTCCAAACTTCTAAGAAATGTGCATCAGTACGACAATACTAAACAACCAACTTCGAGGGATTCAAAACCTAGTCAAAATAAATCCAAATGGTTTGAAAGATTAAAAATAGGTCCTTTGATATTAATAATAAACTCTCCCAAAGTAGTGTTTCATGAAATTTGACTAGGTGTAAGATATTCAATTGCAAACTAGGTTTTCTGTTGCTATTTGACACTTGGACAAAAATGTAGATTTAAGCAATGCTCAAATTGAAACATCACAGAATGATTCAGAATGAAAATTTATCATTATGGGAATCATGTATATATTTAATGAAATGTGTTATAAACATGAAACACATCATAGGCCTCAAAGTGACAGCTTGGTACACATGCATGAAAATCTCTTATAGGGGCTCAATTTGACTCAAAATGTAGAATGGTACTCAAAATCAGTGATGCATTTTTAAGTCCCATTACCCTTCAAGAAGTCAATCTTCTGCTTTCAAAAAAATTAATGCTTCCACTAAAATTTACTTATCAACTTCAGTCACATCTATGTAATTAATTCCTTTCTCTTGCTTTGCTCTCACACTTACATTTTTTCTTCAACTCTATGTCATTCACATATTGGTTTTGACAAAGTAGTGACAAAACACTTATTCATTAATCTATTAGTATTATAGTACACACTAAGTGATTAGAGAAAGCTAATCAATAAATGTGAGTTGAGTGATCAAAGCATGTCGAGCATTGGTAAGGAGACAATACATACTATGTAAAATAGCTAGTATGTGTTGAGTCACTCATGAGCCGAGCATACTATACATGTCGAGTGATTTAGGAGCCTAGTAAATAGTGTATGCCAAGTCATTTAGGAATCAAGTTACAACATTTTTAATATAATGATGGTCGAGCATCGAAGCCTTCAAATGTCAAGTGAACAATTTTGTTCATAGTTGTTTCTAATGGCATAAACTTCTATGTAAACCATTTTTGGGCCAATTTAATGATTTTAGGAGATATGTGTGGAGGTATATTCCAAATCCCTATGCAGTACATGCAACCAATCAAATTTAGGTATATTCCAAGTGGCAATATGAATCAACTATGACTCTTGACTCTTACCTAACCCTAGCCCACTTATGTTTACTTAAGGAGGCAAACCCTAAAAAGACTATAGAATGTGTGAATATGAAGAAGGAGATGAATGCTAAGTGACAAAAGAGCATTCATGGTGGTTATAGTGGTTGTGATAATCTTATGAATTAAAAATTCAGTTAGAAAGAATAGAGGAAAGAAAAGGGAGAACATAGGAGACATATCTAATTAGAAGTATCAAGTACACATCAGGAAACAGAAGATCTAACATCTAGAAACAAAGTGCTAATTAAAGAATCATAGTGCTAAATCATTTTAAAAGGTGATATAGAGTAAATATCCTAGTGGAGTAGTCTTTAAAAACTTGTACAAATATCTTAACCAAGTTCTTTCCTTATTGGAAGTTTAAGTCCTCTGAACAAGGTGCACTTTTAGCAGGGTGTTGAAATCCTTTAACAAGGTGAGACCTAATAGTCTTTGTAAGCCTTTAACAGGGCCGACCCCTCACAAGGTAGATCATAGTTTATGGTCAAACTTCTTGTAACCTTATTTGGCTACACTTTACAACTATAGTAGTGAAGATTTGTAGGTGTCATCCCCACCCTAGTTTTACCTTCTCATTGGAGGGTTTCTAGGTAACAAATTTATTGTGTTATGTTTTATTTTTTTATGCTATGGATGAACATGAGTAGTTAGCTTTTTTAGTTACATGCTAAATTGTGAGACGAATGTGTGGTGAATGTTTTATGGTTAAATTTTTGAAGTGTTAATTCATAACCCCTACCCCCCTCTCAGAGTTTAATTTCCCATTTTTATTTCCAACAATTGGTATCAGAGACTTGTGCTCTGGAAAGGAAAGCTTTATAGATTTGGAGAAAAGATCTTGAAGATGAAAGTCTACAAGTTGAGAAAGACTATTAAGAATTAGAAGATTGAAATCTAGATTTCCCCACACCAACTCATGGAAGAAAGAGAAGAACTACATCATTTACTAATTATAAGGAAAGAGATAGCTATTGAGAAAAATGACACTCATTACCAAGAAGAAGACACTATTGCATTGTTTTAGAATGGAAAGTCAAGTGAGTTTGATGCAACAGTTCCAAATCGAATGGAAAAGAACAATGCCCTAAGTGAAGAGGTCAGAAATCGTAAGATGGAACAAGAAGTCCAATTAGTATTACTGTGTGAGGTGTTTGAACAAAAAAAGAAAGGTAAGGAAGAAAAACTCATGATTGAAGATGACAAAAGAACACTGACCAAAAAATAAGAAGAGAAGACATTAGATGTGCAAAATATTGCCAACATGCAAGTGGATACAATGAATCAATTAATGATTATAATCAAGGAATTGAATGGAAAGCACATTGAGATCACAACCCTAAATTTACAAAATGAACAACTGAGGAATGAATGGAGAGAAGAAAAGGAATTTGTTGGAAATTTCAACAAACCTATTGAAGCCATTAATACTTTTTGGAACTAAGGTCTCCAAGACCTAACAATGATACTGCTAGATTGGGATACACTAGTACTAAGAAAGGAGAATCATCTAAAAGTGGTGAACAAAGAAAAAAAAAAGGTAAGAACTACAAACCCACTTGTCATAATTTTGGAATGTTAGGTCATACAAAATGTTTGTAGGAGCAACAATGCAAATTAGAATCATAAGAAAAAATTCAAGAGTTGCTATCATAAGTGAAACAAGAAAGGACATTAGGAACATGAATATAGGACCAAGACCTTAAGCGCATAGAGATTTGAAGGATATTTCCACAATTACCATAAGTATGAACATAAAGCATATGAATGTAGATCTAATGCCAACTAGACATCAAACAAGTAGAAAAAGATATAGTTGTCACTATTTTCAAGAATATGGACATGCTCCTAAGAATTGCATTAGAACACACATCGAATAGAGGAAACTACAATAGATGGTTGAGTGAGACTACATGCTATAGTTGTCTCTAGACTGGTCATATCAGTAGAAACTATCCAACTAGATCACTAGCATAGAGTAATGGAAACAATAAAGGAAAAGAAAAGGTAAGTGTTGAGAATCTCAAAGTGTAGATGAACAAGAAAGGCATGGAAGAAGAAGGAAGATTGCATCACATCAAGTTTAGATGATGTCACTTCATCTAATGGATCAGGTGATCACACCACCCCACCCCAGGAAATCAAGAGGTATGCATAGGACTGATATTTCAAATGCTATATTATACATCACCTCCAAGAATATAAGTTATGAAAATATTATATGCATGAACTAAGATGCAATATATTGGTTAAAACTTGTATAAATTTTTTAGTTTTGTTAATTTTTCATGTTGTTGTTGAGAATTAAAAGTTTCACAATTATTGCTGAGTGATGGAATTGCAATTATCCTTAGCCGAGCTCGCTATGTTAGTCAAGCATACTAGAAATCATCTATAAGCCAAATGAGTGGGAAGTCGTATGATATTCGATCTTATAGCTATGTAAGCACTGAGCATTTATTGTCAAATATGAAAGGTTATATAGTCAATTTTTGACTCATTTGAATTCATCAATGAATGAAGAGAGCACAAAGAGCATGAAGGTGAATTATAAAAGGAGATTCTAAAAACTCAACCCATTAATTAGATTGGTAAGTATTTCACTCTCACTAAGTTATGTTGTTTGAAATTTCATAAACCCTAGTTGCTTGAAATGGTGTCTAGCTTGTTTGCATGTGTTAGGAAATTGGGAAGGAGGTTTTCATTGTGCAATTAATAAGTAATAATGTGAGCCAACCATCTTTATGAGAAATACTTGAAATAGCATATAAAGGAGACCTATCTGGTGCGTTGTCAATGATTTCACCAAAAGTTTTGATGATACAAGACATCAAGTATTGTTAGATGGAAAAGATAGGTGAAGTAGGTTACCTAGAGGTAAGGGATTCCTACAAAAAACTTTGTGATAATGGAATCTTGAGGGAAGAATACAAAATTATTGAACAAAAAGGGTTGAACCGTGCCCTAGACTATCCTCGAGTGTTTAAGATAGAATGGATTAGAATAATTTTGAGCCGCATACATGACAATCACATCTAGATGGAAAATATACTAATTCAGATCACTAAGAGGATCATAAACTAAGATCAGGGTACACTACGCTTGATAGACCTAAGAGCATGAGAAGCAATATAAAGGGGACCATTTTGAAGAACATAGGTGTAGTGTGGAACAATCGAGGGATGTCTATTGACACAATTTTAGATCCCCTAATTGCCTTTGCAGTAAGAGTGATTGCTCACAAGTTCTTTTAGTCTAGTTGATTGAACAATGTTACTTGCAAGGCTATTAATTTGGAATTTAAGATAGTAAAGAGGGACCATACTTATGACCTTGTTGGGTTCCAACTACATCAACTATCAGAAAACTTGGAGGCCATAAGAAAAGAAAAGAATGCAACATGAAAATTTGGCTCTTTACTAGTCTACATATTCTTTTATGTGCAAAACACATTCCCCACATTTAGCATAGTTGCTTGGAAGACCAATAGGTCTATTGCAATGTAGATTTCCAAATTCTTAGAGCAACTAGGTCATAATTTTGGTTTAGTGATGACAAGTTACTTTGAGGGTTTTTTTAAAGAAATCCATGAAACAGAGGTTAAGGAACCTTGTATCATTAGTGGAGAAACACTATGATGATATTTGTTTCTTAGTGGATGTCAACCACACATATATGTAGGAAGCTATACCCAGGGTCAGATGGCTTAAGCAGTTTCCATATGAGATAAATGTAGATAAGGCTTTTGACAAAAAATAATATTGAGTAGATGAGAAGTATGTAGGATGTAATACAAAGGAAGAAAATGCAAGAGATGATGAGGAGGGAGTACAAGCAAAAACAATATTTACATGAGATAAAGACATAGTTTTATGATGATTTCAGTCTCCTCGAAATGAATGAAGATAATCCCATCATTGAGCAACTGGGCACTATTATTGACAAAATAAAGGATAAACCCCTAGATTCAAATATCAAGTTACTTGAATGGCCTGAAAGGAAATTTCACGCTAGGGAACTTGAGAAGATATCTAGTGTTATTACACACTGATAGGTTGATCTAGAAATCAAAATGGAAACTGTGAAAAAGGCATTAGAGCATATTTTCTCTCTATACAAGTTATATTATTTGAATATTTTCACAAAGGACATTCGAAGGTCTATTGACCAACTTCAAGGAGATTTACAAACTATAGGTACTACTATTAATTAATCTTTTGGTCAAAGCCAAGCTTATTTTCAAAGATTAATGTCCACACAAGGTAGGCTTGTTAAGTTGCAAGTATAAGATGTAAACATTTGAGCTACCTTGATTAGTATTCAATCCATGTTGACGCCACACATGGAAGTTTTACATAAGGAACTAGCATATGCTAAGACATTGATGTAGAAAGATAACCAACTTTCTACTCATGATGGCTTAATTGACCTTGCTGCCCACCTAGACATTTAGTATCAATCTCTAGAGGTAGCATGCAACAATTGGGATGCAACCCTAAAGATCATAATATAGATCCATAAATCATTTTTGGATAAATACACTATCAGTGTACCACCCATGACATAAGTATCAAAAAAGAAGGATTATGAAGTTGTTTGTTGATAAAGGAAATAGAGTTTTGAGTAAGGGGAAGTAATAATGCACAAACATGGTACAACAAATCTACTTAGCAAGAGTATCATATTTAGATATAGAAAGGAAATATTTATCCATTGGGAGTGATGGAGAAATAGAGAAATAAGGTATGACAGTTAGTAATCCATTTTTCAAAATTTTTAAGTTTTGAAATTTTGTATGGGAGTCGAGTCAAAGATACATATTGTCTGAGTTATGCTAATAATAAGGATTCTATATGCATGACAACATGTTTTCCACTCATGTCAAAGAGGGATATTGTTAATCTCATTTTAGTTTTGACAAGGTAGTGACAAAAAATTTAGTCATTAATCTATCAGTATTATAGTGCACACCAAGTGATCAGAGCAAGACAAGAAATTAGTGCCAGATGAGTGATCAAAGCATGTTGAGCATCAATGGTCAGAAAATATATACTAAGTAATATACCTAATATGTGCCGAGTCACTCATGATTTGAGAAAACTATACATGCTAAGTGATTAAGGAGTCAAGTGAATAGTGTATGCTGAGTCATTTAGGAATTGAGTTACAACATTGTGAATATAGTGATGGCTAACCATTAGAGCTTTCAAATGCCAAGTGAATAGTTTTGTACATAGTTGTTTTTAATGGCACAAACTTCCATGTAAACTATTTTTGGCCCAATTTAATGATTATTTTATGATTCAAGGAGATATGTATGGAGGTATATTAATCCCTATGTAGTACATACAATCAATCAAATTTAAGGATGTTCCAAGAAGCAATATGAATCAACCATAGTTGTTGATTCTTACCGAACCCTAGTCTGGTTCTATTTAATTAAGGAGGTAAATTCTAAGGAGATTATAGAATGAGTGAATGTATGGAAAGAGAAGAATGCTAAGTGTAGAAAGAGAATGCATGGTGGCTTTGGAGGTTGTGATAATGTTATGAATTACATAATTAGTTGGAGAGAATAGAGGAAAGTAGAGAGAGGACATAGGAGACATATCTAATTAGAAGGATCAAGTACACACCAAGAAACATAATATATGACATCTAGCAATAGAATGCTAACTAAAGGATCATTGTGCTTAATCATTTTAAATGGTGATATAGAGTAAATCTCCTAACATTGTAGTCCTAACAGACTTGAGTAAATCTCTTAACCAAGTGCTTGTTCTATTGTAAGTTTAAGTCCTCTAACAAGGGAGACTTTTAGCAGGGTGTTGAGATCCTTTAACAGGATGAGACCTAACAATCTTTGTAAGCCTTTAACATGGAAGACCCCTCATAGGGTAGATCATAGTTTATGGTCAAACTTCTTGTAACATTAATTGGCTAAAATTTACAGCTACAGTAGTGAAGATTTGTGGGTTTCATCCCCATCCTAGTTTAACCTTCTCATTGGAGGGTTTCTGGGTAACAAATTTATTGTGTTATGTGTTATGCATTTCATGCTATGGATGAACATGTGTAGTTAGCTATTTTAGTTTAGATGCTAAATTGTGAGATGGATGTGTGATGAATATTTTATGGTTAAATTTTTCAAGTGTTGATTCACCGCCCCCCCCCCCCCCCCCCCCCCCCCCCCCCCCCCCTCCTCCTCTGATAGTTTACTTTCCCATTATTATTTCCAATAGTCTATGCCTTCTAAAATAGGTAATTATTTCTTTTCCATTTTCCATGATCATTGTATATTTTTGGGTTTACAATTTGGTTCAACATGTTTAGTGAATCTGTCCACCTTCTAAATCATCCTCTCGAAACTTCTCTAGAATCTAGATCTATCAAATCTTTACCTAATCCTCTCCTTTAATTTAATATTTGAACTCATAAATCTTATCTTTAGCATGATTTACATATCCCAAGAAATCAACTAAGTCAACTAGAAACCAAAATTTCCCATATTTTTTCAAAATATTATTACTTGACAATCACTAAGTTTTGACACTTAGTCATCACTTAATCACTTAGTTGCTATAGAATTTCTTGCTCAACATCAACTATCTTACTTGGTCAATATTGATTCTTAGTCTATAGTAGATCTTCTCAAGTTTTGCTAGAACTCAGTTAACACTAGCATCACTCAACATACTTGAATCTTTTACTCATTTTCTCAGTTAAGCTCTACAATTGTGATATAAAAAATCACTTTGTATTATGAAAGTCTAACTAATCAAATGTTCATTGTATATTTCTTTTCATACCTCAATGTTTCCTCTTTAGTGCTATTTTTATGAGAAATCTTGCAAATCTAGTTCATCAATCAAATAGATATGGCATTTAGATCAGATAGCAACATGACACATTAGTAGATTTGAGATTAATGAAAAAACAACAATTGTTCCAATTGTAAGTTTCCACCAATATTTGTCTTTGGCATTGATGGCAATAGTTCAATAAATATTATAATACATTTTTGTATAGGAATATAATCTCCCTCTTTGTTACCATGCAATCCATAAGATTTCACTTCCATGAGTGATCAATATCCTTGGTTTCATTTTGAACATTCTGATTCTTATCGATGTAAGTTAAGAAACTTCCTCTATCATTTTCTCCCTATTGGGTACATCTCTCTTCTTCTTCAATGATTCTCACCCTCTTTAGTATATCTCTCCCTCTTAAATATATCTATTATATCTCTCTTCTTTAGTATATCTCTCCCTCCTTGACAACAATTGCAAAGACACTTAGCATCCTTGACTTCAATCACTTCATACATCTAGATTATATAGATATTTACATTTCTAGATGACTTCTTACTCATCTATCTATGAGTGATCTATTATACTAGCTTTCTTCTTAACTTCACTACCTTAGGCATCTCCTAAAGTAGAACTATTTGCATCAATGTGTATGATATTTTGGTTAGCGCTTTTGATGCAATGCACCTTATCTCTTTAAGTTTCTTTGTTTAGGGGAATCACCCCTAATTTAATACTAAGATATTCATGAACATCTTTAGGTAAGGCTTTAGTGAATATGTCAACAATTTTTTCATTGGTGTGTCCATATTCTAAGTTCACTTCTTTGTCTTGAACTAGTTCTCTCAAGTAGTGATACTTGATAGCAATGTGCTTGGTCTTAGTGTGCATTACTAGATTCTTTGAAATGTTGATAGCACTGGTGTCATCACAATACATAACCACTAGATTTTTAATCTATTATTTCATTCCTTTTAAAAATTTCTTGATCCATATAATGTTTGAATAGTTCACTATAGCTACAACATACATGGCTTCAGCTATTGATTGGGAAATATAATTTTGTTTCTTTATTTTCAATGACACCAATCTATTTCCTAGAAAGAATGCACCTCCACTAGTACTTTTCTTTGTCATCAATATTTCCTACCCAAACATATTCAGTGAATGCCTTCAGTTCAAATCTATCACGTCTCTTGTAATAGAGTCCATAATCTTCGATACCTTTTAGATATCTCAATATTCTTTTTACTATCATCATCTAACTTTCCTTTGGATATTCTTAAAATCTAGAAATTATTCCAACTAATAATGCAATATAAAGTATACTATAAGCAACATATTACAATTTTCCAATCATTGATCTATATAATGTCTAGTTCACATTAGCAGATTCATCATTCTTAGATAACTAATGTCTTGTAGACATAGGTGTACTTATTGACCTTGATTCTTCTATTCCAAATATTTTAGAATTTCCTTGATATATTTAGACTGAGTAATGAGAATACCAAACATAATTTGACATACTTGCAATCCAACAAAGAATTTGATTTCACCAAACATAGACATCTCAAATCCCTTCTTCATTTCAATGGAAAATGATTTTCAAAGTGCTTCTTTTCCTCCAAATATAATATCATCAACAAATATATAAGATATTAGTATTCATTTTTCTTACCTATGTTCAAATATTGGTTACTATCAAGTCATTTATCCTTTCAAAATGAATCCAGATCAAATAATTATGTAGTCTCTCATACCATGCTCTTGGGGCTTATTTTAATTCATAAAGAGCTTTGTTTAGTTTGCATACCATGCTCTTCTTTTCTAGATCCACAAAATCATTCAGGTTGTTCAATGTACACTTTTTCATCAATTATACTATTTAGAAATGCAGATTTGACATCCATCTGAAATACCTTGAAATTCTTGTAGGCTACATACACAAGAAGGGTTCTGACTCCTTTAAGCCTTGTCAAAGTAGCAAATCTTTATCCATAGCCAACTCCTCATTCTTGAGTATATCCTTTGCATACCAGTTTTTCCTTGTTCCTTCTAACTTCACCATTTTCATTGAGTTTGTTTCTGAAAACCCATTTTGTTCCAATAACATTTTTGTCTTTAGGTCTTGGCTCTAGGGTCCAAGTATTATTTTTCTCAGTTTGTTCAATTTATTCATTTATTTCCTAAATCTAATCTTCATTTTCTAGAGCATCCTTAATTGATTTGGGATCAAATTCACAAATTAAGCATGTATCATCTTTGAGTCTTTTTGTTGTTATAACACTTGATTTAGCATCACCAATGATTTGTTTAGGTTTCTGACATCTTCAATATACAAATTTGTCTAGCATAGGTGGTTTCCTTCTCTATTCTTCAATAGATTCATCTTGAAAAATAATCTTAGGCTAATTAATTCTCACTTGTTGAAGTTCTTATCCAAGTTCAACATGCTCAACATTTTCTCTCTGATGGTCGACATTGCCTATCTTTGATTCAACATCTTTAGTTTGTTATTCAACACCCACTATCTGCTAGTTGACAAGCTAGTGTTGCATTTCATCATTTCCTATCTGATGGGAAACTACAACTTGGTTTACTTGTTCATTTGGAGTTCTTAGAGCACTATCTTAGACATTGATGAATGCACTGCAATCTTCAAGTTCTCCATTGCATGTAAGGTCACTTCTTTCTATAAACTAATCAACTTTCACATTTGCACTTCCCACAACTTTTTTAGTGTTAGAGTTTAAACACTTGTAGGCTTTACTCTTGGTGGAATGCCATAGGAATATACATTTATCACTCTTTACATCAAGTTTTCCATTCTAATTATCTTTCAATATATAGCATTTACTTCCAAATATTTTGAAATATTTCATATCAGGAGAATATCCATGGGTAAAAGCACAAACCTATGTCACCCTTTTGTAAAGGAAAAGGCTAACAAAAGTATAATTGTTCACCTGAATTGACATAAAATTAGTATTATTATTTTAAATTTGAAATTGAAGTAAACCAATGAAATGTATAGAAATGGATAAATTTTAGGATTGTAATTTTTAATAATTGTTTTGAATAAGAATTGATATATTTTCCTAATTTTTATAGACAATTTTTTAGCTACTGAAAAATGCTGAAAATTAGGGGTCTAGTTCCCACCACAAATTATATGGAAATCAACTTAGTTCCCTTTTATCACAAACTATGTTATAGATAATAAATATAGATAGAACAATAAAAAATAAATTGGCTTTAGAGCTATATTTTTTCTTTAATAATGATTCAAATTTCCACTCACCTAAAATCAATAATTTTCATCTCCCACCACATTTTTCAAAATAAATCAATTCTAACTAGGAGAAAAGTTATGCATTCTAAAAGAGTAACCTCTCCTCTAGAATGTCATATAATTTTAAATTTTTTGATATGATTTTTAAAAATAATCTTTTTCAAAACTGACATCTTTTCAAGTGTTAAAATCTGTGCTCGTAGAATTTTTTAATTAAAATACACTATATCTAATTAAAACACTATAAATTATGTATGAGAATATTCTTGACTCTAAACTCTATGAAATTGTGTTTATATGTGACAAAAAAAATATCAATTTTTTTTATAAGAGTTATTGAAATGCCACTTTTCTAAAATAATTTTATTTCTTTAGTAATTGGATGCAAACTAATATTAAAAATTTATTTAATAGGCATGTCCAACTAGAAAAGTGTGAGACCATATATAAATTAGCTAGAATGAATTTATCTAGATCATATGTTTGAACAAAATTGATTTTTACATAGAAATACTCAAATTCATTCATTCTAATAAGTCAACCTAAAACATGACATAACCTTGTAGCTTTACCCCCATACCATAGCTCAAAAGGTGTGGCATTTGTACCTTTTTTGCTTGCACTTTGTTTGGGGTATAGATAGTAGTACTGACATCTTTTGTCTAGTACTTCTTTGATACATTCTTCTCCATCATAAATGTTCTTGAACAATCCATTATTGATATGTTTCTTCTTTCAACTATCCCATTCTGATGAGGGGTCCTTGGTGTTGACATCTATCTTTTAATTCCTCTATCATTGCATAATGTATTGAACTCATTGGAAATAAATTCACCACCTCTGTCACATCTCAACCACTTAAGAATCTTTCCAATTTCTTTTTCATCTCTAGCTAAATACCACTTAAATAGTTGAACACCATTAGATTAAGCTTCAATGAACATCAGAGTTAGCATCCTAGAATAGTATCAACAAAGATAATGAAATTCTTATCTCCATAATATCTTTGAACATCAATAGGTCCACATAGGTTAGTATGAACCAATTGCAAAATATCACTTGCTATATGTGTTTTTCTCTTGAAACTAGACTTGGTCATTTTGCCCAATTGACACTATTTACACATAGCATTGTAAAGCTTCTTAAATTTATACAACCCTCTTACTTTCTTGATTTTACTAATTTTTATCAAATTTTCAAAACTAACATGACATAACCTTTTGTGCTACAACTAAATATCTTCTTGTTGTGCAAACAAACATGGCTCATTGGATAAATCTAGATAGAAAGTGTTACCTCTTATTTGATCACCACTTCCAATTAGTTTACTATCAATATCATATATTTTGGCCTTCCTATGATGGGATTCAACTCTATATTCTAATTTTTTTAGCTATGAAACATTCAATAGATTATAGTTAAATCTTTTAACCTAATAAACATTGTCACAATTGACTTGTCAATCAAAATTTTGAATTGTACCTTTAACTTTTACAACACAAGGAATTTCATTACCAAATTTAACACATCCCACCTTTGTATGGACCAATATCCTCAAATTTATCTTTATTGATAGTCATATGATTAGAACAACCACAATCAATTATCCATCTATCACTTTTTCACATATGAGATTAATGTAGTTTTCTCATTTTCATCAGAATCTTCTTTCATAGCAACATACACAACTTCATCATCATTAATTTTAGTGTTAGTTTCTTCTTCAACAATAGAACAAGATTTATTACCTTTGTCATCTTTTTTTTTTTCTTGTAGTCTTGATCATCTCTTCTTCCTTTGTACTTGCTTTACTTTCTCTCATCTTTGTCTTCTCTGTCTGGACACCAAGCAGCAATATGATCAACCTTGTTGCATGAAAAAGAGATAATAGGTATTTTATGTTTTTATTTAGCTCTTTGTCTTCCAAATCTTTTTACAATAAGGGCTTCAAGTTCTTCAAGCTCATAATTAGAACTGTCACTGTCATTCTTCACATGTTTTCCTTTCTTTTTGCTAAGAACTATTTGTGACTTAAAAGTGTATTTAATAGTAGTAGGTGTGTAGTTATCAATATTAGACATCTCAAAAGAAGTAAGTCTACCAATTACACCTTCTAAAGTCAAAATTTTACGTAGAGTACATCTCAATTCTTGAACTACGAAAGCTCTACTAGCATATATAGGAAGTAGAGTTGTCAATACCTTTCTTATCAATATTTCATCTTTGAATTCTCCATTTGCATCTTAAATAATATTGACAACTTCTTTCACTCTTGTACAATATTGTACTATTTTCTCACCTTCAATCATTCTCATGTCATCAAATTTTTCTCTTAGACTCTCTGATTTGGCTCTCAAAACATTTTCATCACCTTCATATATGGTCTTAATTTTTCCCCACATCTTCATTGCACTCTCACATTCTTTTATTGTTGAAAACTAGGCATAGCTTAGGGCTTGTTCAGTTCTTAGAGAAGTAGTTATTATCTTCACATTCTATTATCCACATCCACAAAGTTTATAGAAGCATCACCTATACTAGATATATGCAACCTCAACAAGGTTTGAAATGTAGGAAAGTTTTCCTTGTTCAACTTTGGTACCTCTCTTTTGTGAGTCATGATTTTATATTCAAACACCTTCAAACTTCTCTCTACAAGCACTGGTGCTCTAATACCAAGTTTTGGAAATGTTTAAAAAAAGTGTAGTGGGGGGGGGGGGGAGTAATTAGTCACTCAAGGTCCATAAGTACCATTTAACAATTAAATATTTAAACATTCACTATTCTACTTATCCTATTTTTCCTTGTTCTTTACTGTACTGATAAAGAAATTATTTTCCTAACCATAAAATAATTTTTGAATGTAAAATTTATCAAATTTTAAACATCATAAAACATTCATCACAAGTTTGACACTAGGAGTTTACATGGAAACCCAATTTGGGAAAAACCACCAACAAAATGTCACCACTTTTTCACTCTTGCAAAGTAAGCTCTAGTAGGAGCCAATCCTATTAAAATTTATAATACACACTATTAAATTTGACCTGGTTAGAGGATTTAATCACCCTATTAGGAGTGGCCTTGTTAGAGGACTTTGATTGTTCCATTTAAAATGTCACCTTCCTAAATTATTTACATAGACTGCTAAGTCCTTATAATGATAATTAGGTCAACCTTTGTTAAAAGGATTTCAATACAAACTATTTATAATTATTAGAAAGGAAAAAAATAGGGTTTTGATCTATATGATTACAACTCACTTTTTTAGTTTCAGATCATTGTTTGGTTCATGCTTTGATTCACTAATAATTTCCCCATTGCGATCTCTATCCTTAATTCACTTGGAAACCCTTCAAGTAGTCAATCTTCTCCTTTTAGGAAACTTAAAAATTATGCTCAAATTTACTTATCAACTTCAATAGCATTTGCATAAGTAATTCCTTTCTCTTGCTTCACTCTCATATTTATATTTTTCCTTCAACTATATGCCTCATTAAATAGGTAATTCTTTCTTTGTCATTTTCCATGATCACCATAGATTTTAGGGTTTATGATCTTGACACCTTCTTGATCACTATATATAAAACTCTTTGGAATCTATCCATCCATTCTTTACCGAATCCTCTCCTTGAATTTAATGATCCAACTCATCAATCTTTTCTTCATCACAGGTATGCGCAGGATCATAGTGTGCCAAAAAGTGGCGATCTAAAAAATTTGTAGTTCTAAAATATCTCAAACCATTTCAAAATATATTTCACCTTTTTCCCCACCCACCCTGATACTAAATGAAAACAATTAATATCTTTATAAGGTCTACTATATCTTTTGATACCAAATCTATATGGTCAACTTTAAAAACATCCTAAAAATGTGCCTTTGCCCTGTTTTTATGTGATTTTTACTTCAAACATGTAGTTAATGACTTTGTTTTCACCAAAATTTGAGGAAATGAAAAGGGTTTCTTAAGAATCTTCTTATCTTTCCATAAATGTAAGGTTTTTCAAATTATGAGTTTAGTATGTAATTATTACTTATTTTCTAATGGAGTTACGTATAAACTGTTGATTGACACACTACTTGAAAAACAACTATAACTTTCAAATGGTACAACATTTTTTAAATCCAAAAGATGCATCACATTCTATGTTTCTTCTACTATAAGGAAAAATAATGAAAATTTGAATTTTGCAATGTTTTGAATTAGTTAAGTTAGTCAGACATGAGAGTTTTTTTATTCCAAAAATACTAAAGTCAAAAATTAATTATTAAATATTTTCTTAGAATAAAAATACCCAAAAATATTTTTCACATCTAGGCATGAGACTACTACTTATATCTAGAATATTATTAGAAATTATTATCATTTTATTTTTATTAAGGTGGTCAGACATACGTCTACTTCTCTTTTTTTTTCTAAATTTTTTGTAATATTGCATTAAAATTCAAAATTTTGACCAATCAAATTTATTTTTTTGAGATAAGTCCTAGTAGTTTAGAAACTACATTCAATTTTATAGAGATTATTTTCTCTCAACTTTTTGATATAAAGTTAATAACAAGTAAAAAATTGCACGTCAAGTTGACATAACCCTGATTTTTTAAATTATTTTTTGGCCACTTAAGAGCATAGTTTGGTTGACCATAATCCTGCACATACCCTTACATTTTACATATCCCAAGAAATCAACTAAGCCATATGAAAATTATAAATTCTCATATTCATTTAAAATACCACCACTTAACAATCACTAAGTTTTGACACTCAGTCGTCACTTAATCACTCGGTCACTATAGAACTTCTAGCTTAGCATCAACTATCTTAGTCAATCGATATTGATGCTTGATCAATAATAGATTTTCCTAGCTAGCACTAGAACTTAGTTAACACTAGCATCAATTGGTATACCTTAATCTTTCACTCTTTTTCTTGGTTACACTTTGTATTCCTAATACAAATAATCACTTTGTCTTATCAATGTCTAAATAATTACATGTTCATTGTAGCTTTCTTTTCATAACTCAACCTTTCCTCTTTGATGCTATTGTTATAAGAAGTCTCCCAAATCTTCTCCATCAATCAAATAGATATGACATTTAGATCAAATAGAAACATGTCTCATCAGTAGTTTTGACATCAATGACAAAGCAAATATTGTTCCAGTTATAAGTTTCTAACACAAGTAACTATTCATTCTCAACTTGTGAAATCTATAAAGAAGAAGGTAGAGGTGACCATGAGGAATATTATGAAGAATGCACAAATGAACCCAAAAGAAGCAGCATCAGTAAGACAAAAAGCTCCACGAATGAAGCAAAGTGGTCATGAAGGGGTCATGTATGTGCCACCACTTGTAGTACCAATACCATAAGAAGGTATAGCTATTGTAGAACCTCAAGAAAAAACATTAGAATATGTTATGACATAGTTTCCCAGGTGCAACCTACTATTGTATAGCCAGTGTAAAAAGAGAAAGGTGAATAGGAAGTAAGTATAACAAGAGTCCAAAACATAACCCCTCCTAGCACTAGAAGATCTACAAGACTAACATAGGTAAAACTAGAAACACTTGAGTCACAATCCAAGAAGAGAACAAAGAAAATACCTAGTGGACTTGTAAAATAAATAAATACACTTCAAATAGTTGAATTAGGTGAGTTAGAACGAAGAGGAATTAGAGGAAACATAGGAAAAACCAGTTGAAAAATTAGAGATAGAAGTGAAGAAACCTTCTCGAAGAAAATCATGGAAACCAAAGGTTGAAAATTTGAATTTTAAAATCATCAAAAATGACAACTTTGTATAGTTAAACAAAATTTATGATTATTATAACAACATGGATAGATTACACTCAAAAAAAATTGTAGTTAGGCATGTGATTCTAACAATTCAGAAATTCAAAGACATTCAGAAGGACATTCCAAAGGATTTGTGCAATATATTGATTAATAGGAGAAGAAGAGTAGTAGATGAAGATAAAAGAATTATAGAAAACCTAATTAGAAAATTTCATGAAGTTACTAGTAATGAGGACATTGAGTAGATAATGAAGGGTGTTGAGCCCTTGCTAAGAAATAAGAAAAGAGAAATCCCTATGATAGAAAAGAAAACATTACTGGTTGAGAATGTAATAGTGCCAGAGAAGTCTACAATGACTATACCAATAGTTACATCAATGGTACAAGTCAAGAATGAAGTTGCAATGATAGAGCTACTTCATGAATCTCCATTGGTACTGAAATAATGTAAATTAAAAATACTAATGTTACAATTCATATAGTAGAGGATTCAAGTAAGGACTTTGAAACAAATATTTCATAATTTGATGTGCTAAACCATCTCTAAAAATTAGAAAGAAGAAGAACGAAAAAGAAGAAGAAGAAGAATACAAGAAGAAGAAGTAAAAAAGAAGAAGAAGAATTTAAAAGATGAAAAGAAAAAGAAATTAGAGGTATAGAAGAGAAAGAGAAAAAAGAGGAAGATAAGAAGAAGAAATAAGAAGAGAAGAAGATGAAAGAAGAATAAAATAAGAAAAGAAAAAAAGAGGAAGATAAGAAGAGAAACAAAGAGGATGATGAGAAGAAGAAAAAGGAAGAAGAAGAAAATAAGAAAAAAGAAGAAGAAGAGAAGAAGATAAAAGAGAAAGAAGAGAAGAAGGAAAAGGAAGAAGAGAAGATGAAGGTAAGTGCACCTAGTTCTTCTAGGAAACTCCTTACATTGACAAAACTTGCAAGGTCTGATGATGATGATCAACTTGGATTGAGCTCATCACTTAGTAAAATAATTGAGAAGAATAGAAAAGTGAAGAGTATGTAGAGCATGCTAATAGAAGTAACATACAGATTGTAGAATACTATATTCGTAAAGATGACTGGATCAAATCCAGAGGATAGAGGAAAAAATACTATTCAATCTTTTGATGCTGAATTTACTACACTATCATAAATTGTTGCAATAAAATCACAAGCTCTGCATGATGCAAAAATATTAAGAAAAGTCCATGACAATATAAGAAAAGATCTGAAGAGTCTTCATGAAAAGATCAAGGAACTGAGATAGTGTCTAATAGAAGGAAAATTTGTTTATAGGAAGTGTGTTGTAGCACACACACACTTATCAAGGATATTAAGTTTTCCAACTTCTTCAATATGTGTCAATGACATTGATAGTATTGGGAATCTTGTAAATGCATTTGTGATATTGTAGCTTCCTAATTTTGGACACTAAAATATGATGATAAAGTTTTACGTGTGCATTTTGATGGCCTTTCTTGGCTTCCACCACACATAGGACTCTTACCCTTGTTGATGTTCGACATTTATGATTCTCCAAAGATATATATGCTTCACACAAAATTAACTTGTTAAAAAAATTACAATCACCTATTGCATATATTTATCTAAATATGAGTCATTGGTTGTTTGATGTACAATATAATGTCCTATGTCTCCCTAGATATTGGATGACTTAGTAGTTAGTATTCATAGGTTGTAAATGACCACTATAAGTCTAACTTGTACCTACTAAATAAGAATGACTAAACTTGTAGATTCTAGATAGATAGAGGTTTGAGTTTCTCATCTTTGCCTAAATTGCAGTTGTCAATAGCCAATGCTCTCAACAATTTGAGAAATGGAGACTTCAATCTTGATTGTAATGGAGATAACCTATTGATATATGAATGTATTCATACCAATACTTTTTGGAAAATTCTATAGGAATATTATAGCATATAGAAAATATTTGGTGAATTCCATGTAATAAAAATACATCTTATGTAATTTCCAAGGCTATTATTTTCCATCCAATATATGGCCATGCATAATAGAGTTGGAGAAGTTGAATTAGTGTGGGACACATGTCCACATATTTGTGGGAAAAATCTCATCCCTCCTTAAAAAAATTAAAAACAATGAGAGAATAAAAGTTGTAAAATTATCCTTTGGAAATCATAGGCAACCGTGTTTTATTTTCCATGTGCAAAAAATATTTTTGATTGGCTACATCATGTGAAAAGGAGAGCTGATGGCATACATATTGTGGTGATAGGCCTGGTAGTGTCACCCATTTTTGGTAAACTTGGGGCAACATGTCATATTGCATATATGGGGAAAAAATTCCAAACTGTCATGTCACCACTAAAGTAAACACTATTTTTGGTTGCAAGAAAAGTTGCTTGACAACTTTTTTTTGAACTTGAGATTTTTTTACCATACAACCTTATCAACATTTATAAGCCTTATTACATCTTGAAAGGTTGTATATGACCATATAATAATGCAAAGATGACTTATAGTGCCATAACCCATCAATTGATCCTATTGGAAAAATAGGGCTAGGTTCCTCTATACAAATAAATTTGAAGAGTTTCCATAGGTATAGGTAGGAAATTCCACATAAATGTGTGGATTTTTTGGATAGTGACCCATTTTGGATTTGATGAATCCAATAATTTCTCCTTATTCACATTTGTCCACAGAGAAAAAAGCCTAAAAAATGCATGAGTCGATGTAAAAATCTATCTTCTTACTACTTGATTTTGGCAAAGAGGGGTTTTGAGAAAAAGAATAAACAAGAAATTTTTGATCATCCTATGATAGGTATAAGGAAACCAAGATCTTTTAGACCATACACTATGCAACCAATCATTCACAAATTTTTGAGTGTGGATCTTAGACACATTCTTAGTCACAAGAAAAATAGATACATTTTTTAGCATATCCTTCTCACTATCAATAAATTTAGATATTTTGAAATTATATTTGACAACCAATAAAAAGTTGGAGGGTTGTTTGTCATTCCTTCACAATGAAAATCTATAGATAAGATTTTTGCAATTGCACAAATTCTGAAGATAGCACCACTACGGACATTGACCACACTAGCAAATTCTTTGAAAGACCTCTTCTTTGACTCTCCATCAACAAAAAATCTATCAATGGAAAAATTATTATTGTATTTGTTACATCTACATCTAGTAATAAAGGTTATGCCAAGCATGGCCACACATGGTTAAGTTTGACTTACTTATCACCACTTGCAAGATTATTCACAAACATGAGAGCTCCTTAATCAACATGCTTGGACTTGTAGATCCCTAGCCATAAGAGCAATGCCAACCACTCGTATATCATTTAATATTTATATTTGTAAATAGATTATTTGCCTTGTAATATTTATTTATGATATATATAACTAATTAAATTATTTATTTAGTTAATAATATTTTTTATAATATATATAAGGGGATCACTAGAAAAAACCTGTTACACTGAAATTTACAAAAATAGGAAGCCCAACCTCACAATAAGTGTATCATGATATCCACAAATCATAGAGTCCTATGCATAGATACAAAAGAGATATTAGGAGATCAATGTGGCAAATCATCATGGGTGTCCACCCCATAGCTCCCTCCATCCACACAATGTTTTTCTTCTCATGTATCTATGCAAGCATGAGGATTTGGTACTTTTTTGAGTTTTTATTTCTCTTAACTTCCTAGTTAACTTTCTTCATAGTCTTCTTGAACATCTATAGGTTATCCATATTCTTCCTCCATTCATTGTCATCCTTCATTTCAAAGATGAAGAACCTTTTGAGCTTTTCCTCATCAATTAGCATTCTAGTATGAACCTACAAGGATTTTAAAACAAGTGAGTTTTTTGTTAAAAACTTAGTAGGAACTCTAGGGTTTTTTTTATACCATTCCTTGTCTATGCATTCCCAAATCTACCGTAAGATAAATTAGAAGATAGAATATTCCAAAAAATATTAGTATCTTTTTATTCCCATCAATATGCCTAGTAATAATTTCAAGAATATTAACATTGATAGGATAAGAGATATCAAACATATGCCAAATTTCCTTAGCAAAAAACAATAGAGAAGAATGTGTCTTCTAGTTTTATGTATTCTACATAAGTTACTATAATCAGCAGTAGAGTTGTTTTTAATAATTGGGAGTCTATTAAGAATCAACAACCATTTAAAGCATTTGATTTCACATTCAACAGAGCTTTTCCATAATATACTAAAATAATTCTTCCAAGAGAAAATGTCCACAGAGGACTACTAAACAAAATTGACATGGTCAATGATGGCATCATTATATCCAATCACTATATATATGTTTTTAGCTTTGATTTTGGATAAAATGTTCCCATCAGGCCATTTGTAGTTTAAGTATCTATGAGAGTTCACATGATAGGTAGTGGGTAAGTCCTTTGTAGGTTTAAGAATCAAATTATGAGTTTTTGTTTTTTTTCCTCTCTTGGGAGGCCAAGATATAAAAATTTCTTCTAAGTTCATTCCATCTTATTAATCTGTCATGGTCAAAGATGTCAGCTAGCTAAGAGATGCCCAAATTGGACTAGTATCTAGTAGAGCAACCTTGGGAGAGGGTGAGAGGTTTTCCAACTAAGTGTAAGTTCCATTGAATGGATCTTTCACAATAAAGTTGATCATCATCATGGAAGTCCTTGTTAATAATAAAATTCCTCACATAATTCCAAGCTTTCCATATGGATCCAAAGAAAGTTGATCCTTGAACGACAATAGGAAAGTTGATAATAACCATATCATTAAAAGGCAGATTCCTCCAAGACTTAGCATTATTGGGTAATCACCTTTCTATATTGTTACTAACAAGGATCTTTTATGGATCATTATCATCCATAGAGTTGAAAATCTATTTGGTGGCAAGGGAAATCCCTTGGAGTTTAAGACCCTTCAAGCCCAAACCCCCAAGGAAATTATCAATGTGGCACCAATCCCACTCAACAACATCAATCTTTCTATTCCCTTTCCCATTAGACCTAAGGATGTTTTTGAGTGCCTTTTGGATTTCCCGATTTTGGAAATTACTAAACATCTAGGTTGAGAAATAGTATATATTGTAGGAAGAGAGAATTTTTTGGTAGACTTGTACTTTGCTAGCCAAGGATAAAGATCTATTATGCTACTTATCTAGCTTCTTACTGATTTTATCTTTAATCCAAGAACACATATCATTTAAGGAGGGATCAATAGAAAAGGGTATGCCCAGATATCTCACAATTTTATGTGGAGCTCCCCATTGAAAATCACAATTTTAAAATTAGTCAAGGGGTTTTTCATCCCATCCAATACATATAGATTTGGCATGGGATAAATGAGAACCAGAGATATTGCAAAAGAAAAAGTGTCTGTTCTATAGAGCTTCAAAATTGTTAGCAATGACTTTGAAGAAAATAGCAGTATCATCTGCAAATTGGTAGTTTATAAGCTCACCATCATTAGGGAGACATATGCCCCTAATAGGATGGGAGATAGAGTTCTCTCTAAGAATTTCATACAAAGCATCAGAGGCAATAAAAAAGAGGACAAGGGCCAAGGGGAAACCTTTCCTAATGGATCTACTAAGGGGGAAGGAGTCAAAAAGGGATCCATTAACATTAACCTGGGAAAAATCATCTTTGAGAAACATATTAATAGAATTGTAGAAAACCTTAGGAAATGCAAAGGCCTCAAGGATCATGGAGATCAAGCTCTATTCCACTCTATCATAGGCCTTCTTTAAATCTAGAAGAAACAAGGAAGATTTTTGGTGAAAGTAATTGGCCCAATTCATGGCTTTCCAACTGGTAACAAGATTCTCAAGAATATATCTTCCTTTAATGAAGCTAGTTTGGGTACAACAAACAAATTTGGGAAGGGTATTCTCAAGTCTCAGGGCAAGCATTTTGGAAAATATTTTATAGGAGACATTAAGAAGAGTGATAGGTCTCCAATTTTTAAAGAGAGCCTTATCGCCATCCTTAGGAATCAATTTGATTATACCTCTATTGCTAGAGCTACCCATGCAACCTCTAGATAAGGCATTTGAGTAAATAGCTTGAAGATCTTTGCATATCCAATTAACATTAGCCTTGTTAAACTCCATAGGAAGCTCATTAGGCCCAGGGGTCTTGTCTTTAATAAGGGAGTTAATAGCAATTTAAAGTTCTTCTAAGGATATATCTTTAGACAATAGATCAGCATCAATATTAGATATCCTATTAGGGATAAGAGATCTACACTAATTTCTAAGGAAAGTGGTCTTCTTTGAGTCCTCAAAGATGAAGAGTTTTTGGTAAAATTCAGCGAAGGCCTCTTTAATGTTGTCAAGGTCAATAATTTCTTGATTATCAACTATAATTATCTCAATCTTTTTAGTGGACTGTTTATGCTTTATAAGGTTAAAGAAAAACTTAGAACCATGATCACCAAGTTGTAGCTAGTGAGCACGAGATCTTATTTTGGCACCTCTAGTTTTAACCTCGTAGTGTTGTCTAAGGGCTTCCTTAGCATTAATCACATGAGTGATGAGATCATAGTTTGAGGGATTGTCTTGAATGTTAGTTTCAGCTTTTTGAAGGTTAGAGAAGAGATTTTTTTCAATGAATCTATAGTCTTTGGCAGGCTATTTTGGCTAATGGTTTTTAATAGAGTCTACCAAGCGAGAATTTTCATGTTTCATGTATCCATATGGGAATTGGTGGGTAAGTTGTTCCGATTAATGAGTCTAATGATATGAATGGCAACAAGAATGCCTTTATTGTTAAGAAGACTAGTATTCAGAATAAATTTAGAATTAGAGACTTTGTTGTGCACATGGGAATTATTAATCATAATATAAGTAGAGATAGGATGGTGATCGAAAATGAAAGTAGAGGTGACAAGGACTGTGTTGCCTCGATTATCAAGAAAGACAAAGAAGAACTTTTTATTAGCATAAAAATTGTCTAATCTAGAATAGATTCTAGACATCCCTTGTTGGAAATTACACCAAGTATGCCATAATCTTGAATTAGTATCTTTATTACTAGTCAAGGGGTCAAAGAGATGTTTAGCATTTTTCATTCTATTCCAGTGGATTTTTTCCATGTCTCTACAAGAAAATTGAAGAACACCAATTTTATCTTCTAGGGATTCAACCATACTGAAATCCTCACCCACAAGCCATTCGATATTAGGGAGAGCAACCAACCAGTCCTAGAGGGTCATCTCTCCCTAAAATCATTTGAGGCATAAATAGAGAAAATGCCAAAGGTATTATTTATGTAATTAATAGTAATCCACACTACTTTGTTACAAGGGGAGATCCCATTACCATTGATATAATTCCCCCATCTTGAGTTAATTATAAGCGTAACACCACCCCTACCTCTAGGGTGGTTAGTACAAAATTTGATCACATTTTTCCAAAGGAAGTTAAGATTGGTTTCAAGTATGAAGTCAATAGCTTTAATCTCCTATAACATTAGGAAGTCCATGGAATTACAGGTATCTAACTAACTCTTAATAATAAAATTCCTATCAAGGCATTCAGGCCCCCTTATGTTCTATGAGATGCAATTCATGAGGAAACATTGGGGGTGGGGGAGGTGGGGGGACGAGAACAGTGATCAGTTGACCCCACAGTTGTGGCAGTAACAACAGAGAGGATGTCTCATGCTTTTTACTAGAAGATTTTTTATTTTTGGAACCCAAATGTGTCCCCCATCATTTCGATATGGGAAAATCTCCCTTGAATTCATCATCATTATTTGAGATAGTAGGGGACAAGATATCAACATCCATGAACTGCTTAGAGTGGAGATGCAGAATCTGGATATTTCTTACAAGAAAAGATGACCTTAATCATATAGTCATTGCCAAGCTCTTTGAAAGTCTTATGAGGGAGGATTTGGGGAGGGGCGAAGACTGTGAAAATGACAATGAGTTACCTATTGATCATATTAGTTGGGGGGAACTGGTTTAGGTCTCTTGAGAGACGACTAGGACATGATTGTTTGTGCTAGAGATGAGTAGAGGACTTAAAGATTGAGAGTGCATAATGGAGGTGTTAGTCTGCTTAGTGGTCCTTCAGCTATATTTTTAGCAATGGTTTGAAAACCATCATTTTGATTCTCATTTTCACCAAATAAGGAACCAGCCAAAATTAAAGCAAGGAAAGAAGAGGAAGGAATGGATGGGGAGTTAGAAACCAAAGTGGGGAGGGGAATGGGATGTTCATCTACAAAAGGGGTTTTGATAATAGAGGAACCCACATGAGGGTTAGCAAAATTAGTGGTTTTTTTTTGGGGGGGTCAAGGGGCAGGGGGTGGGTAGAAGATGAGGACTTAGCCAACATAGGTTCTTTTTAATGATGGAGTATTCCTTCCTTAAATGCCCTTCCCTTCTACATGGGAAACAAGCATACAAACCCCTAGAAATTTAATAGGGTAGGAGTAATTATCCTCAACGATGTTAATGTTGATATCAACTGAAATTTCTTTACTAGGATTCAATGAAATAAGTATCCTAGCATCCATATGAGGAACCAATCTCACAGTATCATCTATTTAGTTGACTTTAGAAAGTGGTTCAAGCAATTGTGGAAGGAAACACAATAGAAATGACAAGATTTGTTTGACCAAGATTCACCGAGGGGCTAAGAGGGCAAGAACTTCCTCATTAATGGCCTCGGTGGACCAAGCTAGGGCTCAAAAGGAGGTAGAACCCATTGTCCAATATTGTTTTTTAAGCACTTTGACTTGGGATTTAGGATTGGTAAAGAAACTTACATATAAACCTTTTTTAATTTGTCTACAAAACGAAATATGAAATCCAAGTTTCATGTTCTAGTTGTTATGGAGCCAATTATCAAAAAATTTCCTAGGAGGGCAAATATCTACTTCAACAACAGAGAAAGAAATAGCCAGACTCCTTAATCTATTTTTTTTTCTTTTCCAATTTCAACAAACATTTCTAGATTTAGAGGAATAGAGAAAGGTAAAGCAACAACCTAATTATTCTTACCGTATTCACAAACTCCATGAATACTTGATCAATCAAACCCTGTGCTTGTGTCAATGGCAATGCCAGAGTTAGCAACTACCTCAGAGAACGATTTGGGTCTTGTAGGTAGAAAGTTGATGGTTTTGGGGGGATTGATCAATTTTGGATTGACATAAGCCATTGATTCCCTAAACGAAGCCATATGAGAGATAGGGGGAATGAAATCTGTCAAATGATAGAGGGAAGAGGAATAATTTTCAATCATATTAAATGTATTAAAAACATGGAGTGAACAAACCTGTCACCTTCGTCAGAGAAAAGAAGTTGTTTTGTCAGAATTTTCGCTAGTTTCACAAAAGAAGGTCATGAATTCTTTTCATTTAATAATATTTTCAATTACTTTATGATTTGTTATATAATATAATTAGTTTGTTGGAAAATAAGAATAAATTCAATTATTTATAATGTATTATATAATATAATTGCACTGTGAGAAAATTAAAGTATATATAATTAGATTAAAAATATAATTAAAAGTAATAATTATATTTTTATTAATAATTAAGAAATTCAATTAATATTCCACAAAACATATTAGAAACACATTGTAAATATTACTAGTATAGATATCTTAAATAAATCTATCTAAAGAAATGCCAATAGATATCCACTAAAAAATAATTAAAATTTAATTTACTATATCTAAAATTATTCATATTTCTTTTGTCTCCTTTTGACTAATTTAAGGCTTTAATTTTAATTTTAATTTCTTAAAAAAAGGGATGATTTATATCTCTAAATATTATA
Source organism: Cupressus sempervirens (assembly GCA_028749045.1). Lineage (NCBI taxonomy): Eukaryota > Viridiplantae > Streptophyta > Pinopsida > Cupressales > Cupressaceae > Cupressus > Cupressus sempervirens. The sequence goes on from CM053791.1 coordinate 229,811,850, forward strand.
ATTTAAACAAATATTTAATATAGTATTTTATTAAATTATATTTGATTTATAATAAGATTTAAAGTTTTGACATGTAGATGGTTGTCAAATTTAACTTAGAAGAATAAAAGTTAACATTAACACACACCATCCCACTCCACCCATTCTGCCATTGTAGAATGCCTATCAATATTAATAATATTTATGAGGAAATGTTACAAAAATTACATGGTCATGGTATCTTATTTCGAGGGAAGCGCAAAAGCTACTAACATTTAATTTTAAATATAGGCCTATGAAACAATCAGCCTCCACTTTCCCTCATAGAAGGCCACTAGTTAGGCACTCTATTTATGCAAACCAAACCCAAATGCAAGATGTGAATCGTTTGTTTGATGCAATTATCTCCCACCATGCAATCATCAAACACTGCTATCTCTTGTCCGCCCATCAGAATTCTGTTGTGTATCCATTCCATGATGTCCCCGTCCTCTCCATACTCTGTCTCACCTGTCGCTCTTATACCAAAAATTAAAGTAGGGGAAGAAGCAGAAGGAATGGATAGGGAGATGGAAATGAAAGTGGGGAGGGGAATGAGATGTTCATCCACAAGAGGGGTTTTGATCATAGACGAATCCACATGAGGGTTAGGAAAATTAGTGGTTTTTTTTTTTGGCGGGGGGTGAGGGCTTAGCCGACAGAGTTTTTTTTAATGATGGGGCAATCCTTCCTCTAATGCCCTTTCCTTCTACATAGGAAACAAGTGTATAGACCCCCCAAGAACTTCAATAGGGCAGGAGTAATTATCCTCAATGATGTTAATGTTGATATCATCTAAAATTTCTTCACCAAGATTCAACAAAATAAGTATCTTGGCATCCATATGAGGAACCAATCTCATAGTATCATCTATTTAGATGACTTTACCAAGTGGTTCAAGCAATTGTGGAAGGAAACACAATAGAAATGGTAGGATTTGTTTGACCAAGATTCACCAAGGGGCTAAGAGGACAAGAACTTCCTCATTAATGGCCTCGGGGGACCAAGCTAGGGCTTGAGAGGAGGTAGAACCCATTGTCCAATATTATTTTTAAAGCACTTTGGCTTGGGATTCAAGATTGGCAAAGAAACTTACATATAAACCTTTTTGAATTTGTTTGCAAAATGAAATGCGAAATCCAAGTTTCAAGTTCTAGTAGTCAAGGAGTCAATCATCAAAAAATTTCCTAGGAGGGCATTTATCTACTTCAACAATAGAGAAAGAAATAACCAAACTACTTAATCTATTTTTTTCTTTCACAATTTCAACAAGCATTTTCGGATTCAGAGAAATAGAGAAAGGTAAAGCAACAACCCCATTGTTCTTACTAGATTCACAGACTCCATGAATACTTGATAAATCAAACCTTGTGCTTGTGTGAATGGCAATGCCATAGTTAGCAACTACCTTAGAGAACGATTTGAGTCTTGCAAGCAAATAGTTGATGGTTTTGGGGGGATCAATCAATTTTGGATTGTCAAAAGCCATTGATGCCCTAGACAAAGCCACAAGATAGATAGGGGGAATGAAATATGCCAAATGACAGAGGGAAGAGGAAGAGTTTTCAATCATATTAAATGTATTAAAAACATGGAGTGAACAAACCTATCACTGTCATTAGAGAAAGGAAATTGTTTTATTGAATAAATTCAATTATTTATGATGTATTATGTAACATAATTACATTGTGAGAAAATTAAATTATTTATAATTAGATTAAAAATATAATTGAAAAATAAAATAATTATGTTTTTATCAATAATTAACAAATTCAATTAATATTTCACAAGACATATTAGAAAACACATTGTAAATATTATAATATTTATGAGGAAATGTTACGAAAATCACATCGTCATGGGTTCTTATTTTGACAGAAGCGCAAAAGTTGCTAAAATTTAATTTTAAATACATGCCTATGAAACAATTAGCTTCTACTTTCCCTCATAAAGGAAAAACAAGCTGACGTATGTCTTGAGGTAGCAATCGTACAAAGCCTATGGATTAATGCACGTGTTACAATTAGATAATAGAAATTCTGGTTTATTATTTATGAGTATTAATTTATAAGAATTTTTGTTTTTATGAATATTGGTTCATAATATCTGACTTACTGTAAGTCAGCCATCTCACTATAACTTCAACTCAAGTACCATACTGATAAAATTCTAGTTCTTATCTATTTAAAAAACCTTAAACAATTATTATATCTTATGAACTATTTATTACAAATTAAGGTGATTAATTAAAAATACTACTCATAAGTCATTTTGTAATATAGTAATAACAAATTTATAATCATTACTCCCCCTCATAGCACATGCCAACAACATCAACAATGGAAACCATCATGCTAAACATTAAACTTATATATAAAAAAGGGCAATTGTGTATGCAACAAGAGATTATTGAAATCGATCTTGCACATATTTCCACAAGACCAAGTGTGGAAAATTCCAATTGCCTCTCTAGTATTTATTATTAGCTATAATTAAGTCGAGAGCCTTTCTACAGTGTTAGCAATCTTCAATGTAAATATTTTTCATTTGAAAAAAAATTGACGTTCATTTGGACATGCTTTGGACATTTATTTGGCAGCTTCAGGCCAAAAAGTTAATGAGCACAAATCTTCCATTTACTTTTTTAACACTCCCGATTCTATTTAGCACATGATTGTTGGTATCCTACGGTTTTAGATAGGATCACTTCCTTTGACTTATCTTGGCATTCCTATTACTGTTTCCAGGCAGCCACATCTCTTCTGGCAAAATTTGATTACCAAGCTTCAGGATAAGGTAAATCATTGGACTCATAGATGGCTTTCTACTGCTGCCCGGGTTACTCTTCTTCAAGCTGTTATCCAAGCTCTTCCTACTTATAGAAGCATGGTTCACGCTGCACCTATTTACTTTCTCAAGGAGTTTGATGCTCTTTCTCGATAATTCCTTTGGAGTGGTAATTTGCATAGTACTAAATGGAGCTTGGTTAATTGGGCAACTGTTTGTAGGCCTAAAAAGGAGGGTGGTCTTGGTCTTCGATCTGCTCTATTGAGTAGTCAAGCTTTGGCTACTAAACTTTATTGGCGATGGACAACATCAACTTTGGGCTCGTATTATCACTCATAAATATTTTCATGGTGCTGATCCTTGCTCTGTTTCTGCACTTCCTCTTGAAGGTCGTGGCTCAATGGTTTGGCATACTTTGAAGATAGGTGCGATGTTGGTGAAGAGGGGTCTATTTTGGATATGTAAAGGAGGTTCTCAGGCTTTGTTTTGGTCTGATGATTGGGATGGATTCTGTTCCATTTTATCCATATACCCTCATCTTCAACCTCTTTGTGACTCTTTTCTTGTTGCTGGATGGGATAAAGTGGCTCATTACAAGACTCCTTATCAATTGCGACTTGTTGTTGGTTACAGATGGAAGCATTCTTCTGATTGGCCTCCTGGAGGTATAGACATGGATCATCAGGAGCTTTCTCAAATTCTGGCCTCTAGAGAGTGTTCTTCTTTGCTTGGTCTAGATGTTTTGGCTTGAGGCAGTACCTTGTCTGGTAAATATCATGTCTCTGCTGGGTATCAGGAGATAACTAGACAATTATTTGGGGATGCTGAGGTCCCTTGGTGGAAGCAAGTTTGGAATAAATTTTCTTGGTCCAAGTGCAATTTTTTCATGTGGCTAGTGGCTCACAACCATTGTCTTACCTGGGATAATCTTTGTAAACGTGGATTTCAGGGCCCCTCTTATTGTGTTTTGTGTGGTAATGGAGAGGAGTCTGTCTCCCATCTGTTCTTCCATTGCTCCTATTCTACTCAAATATGGCACCTTTGGTGGAGCGCTTGGGGTTTCTCTTGTTGGCATGCTTCCTCTTTGCCTGAGTTCTGGGCCCGCTTGGGTAGTGCTCCCTCGAAGTCTTCTTCTCTCCATGCTGCTTGGATTGCTAGCCCATCTTTCATGCTTTGGCATATTTGGTTGGAGAGGAATCGTCGCATATTCCAAGATGTTTGGCTTGGTGTTTTGCATCTTTGGTGAAAAATATCACATTCTCTTCAGGAAACTATTCTTTTGAAGTGTGAGCTTGATGGGGGTATGGATCTGATTGATCTTGCTATCTGTAATCGCCTCAATTTTCATCTGTAGGATGGGGCTGCAGCTCATAGGTTTCCTTCTATGTCTAGGCAACTTCACCATCAGAGGAAGGGTTGGGTTAACCGGGATGGGCACTAGACTCCTCCTCCCTGTGGAGTTCTGAAAATTAACATTGATGGTTCTTCCCATGGGAATCCTGGTCCGGCTGGTATTGGCAGAGTGGCTCGTTGTAGTTCTGGGGATGTTAAATTTTTCTTCTCAGTTCATAAGGGTGATTATACTAACAATCTCATGGAAGCTCAAGCTATTTTATATGCTGTGGAACATTGTTGCTTGCGGGGATGGAGTAAGATTATCTGTGAGTCTGATTCCCAGGTGGTGGTGAACATGCTTTCTTCGCAAGAGCTTGAGGATGTTAGTTGGTAGCTGGCCACTGTTGTTAAGCAGATTCTTTTCTTCCCTTCCTCTTTTTAGTTCATTAGGTTCACGTATATTCCTCGTGAATGGAATAGAGCTGCTGATTGTTTAGCCAAATGGGCTTCTAGTCATGATCCGGGTTGGAATATTAGGGATAGGAGGCAACTATCCTTTGAGATGGTGCAAGAATTTGATGATCTTGTTGCTCAAGATCGAGCTCCTTGTTGAGCTCTCCTTGTTGTATTCCTTTCTATCTTAATAAATTTTTACCCCTCTTTTTGCGAAAAGTACATGTTAGAAAAATAAAATAGAAATAGACAAAATATAATTATAATTAAAATAGTGAAAATTGCAGAGAGGAAATGGAAGTAAAAATAAGGCAGATCAAATCATTTCCTCACACCTCTTAGGCTCACATAAATATTTGATGATGAAAATTATGGGATTATAAAAATAGACACCTCGAAAAGAATATCTCTCAACTTATTTTATATATATATATATATAATATATATAAGCTAGTCATAGAGTAGGAATAGATGGGATATATACCTAAGTACAGTGCACTAGTTTTATTTTGTCGTCAACCTTGTGGCCAATCTGCTTAAGACAGGAAATACCATCATGAGAAAGTAGTCATATCATTACGATGTGGGCTATCATCGTTCTATTGAACTGTAGCCACCTGATACTTTCGTGATGCTAATCAAATATCTCTTTACACTGATCTCCACCACATGTTACTAATCTCTCCATGACTTTTCTCATAGAAGGCCACTGGTTAGGCACTCTATATGTGCAAACCAAACCCAAATGCAAGACACACATCATTTGTTCTTTACAATTATTTCCCACCATGCGATCGTCAAACACTGCCTCTTGTCTGCCCATCAGAATTCTATTGCGTATCCATTCCATGATGTTCCCATCCTCTCCATACTTTGACTCACCCATCGCTTTCATCCCGCTCACCAGCTCTAACATCACCACTCCGAAACTGTATACATCACTCTTCTTGTTCACCTTTAGCCTCTCCGCATATTTTGCATCACAATGGTCTATTTGGTTGACATGGAAGATGAATATACAAATCCATATTTTGCATTTGGTTGCCAATTTAGAAATTGGAATTGTAGATGTGATCAAAGTTGCCCGTCATCCAGAGAAACCCCACAACCATTGACCAAGAACTAAGTCACAAGATTCAAGTTCGACTATCATGAAGTTCAGATGAAGTTTAACAAGGTTAAATTTTTTTTTAAAAATTGACATTAAATTCACTTTATATAATTTATTATAATATTTTAAAAATATAAGTATATCCAATAAATGATTAAAATAGTTTAACATTACAACATAGATTTCAAATTTTCATAGAAGAATATCTCATTTAAAAAATAAATACAAATAAAACTGATTTTTAATTTTAAAAATATTAAATTTATAAAACAAAAAATACTAATTTAACCTCATTTAAAAAAAAATTTAAAAAAATTAAATTTATTACATTTAACATTACACATAAATTAAAATATTAATGACTAAACTATATTTAATATTAAATAAACATTAAAATAATCATTAAACATTTTTAAAAATGTCTATCAAACAACCAATGCATAACATAGAAACTCGCCCAGCGAAAAAGCCCCCAAAAAATTGCGAACCTCATGATATTATTAAAAAAAATTCATAAAACTCAAAACCCGGTTTTAGTTTTGAATTCCACCTTTTTGTTGGAAGAGGCTTCATCCAATTTTGGTAAAAAATTGGAAGTTGAAAGTGAAAACCACGTTATAAATTTAACCAATCAAATGCCCATGTTTTTCTCCAAAACCTGGATTTAACCCTGATAACCCGATTTTAACCCTTGTCTTCCAGCAACCAAACAGAACCCTACGCTTGCCCATACTGTAGAATGACCTCGTAAACTTTTTCAGCACCTCCAGAGCCAATCACATTTCTCTCTCAAGTTGCGAAGGATGAATGCCTCGTCCACTTCTGTTGAATGGAACGGCGTCATCTTCCACGACTGCGTATCTGCGTAGCACCGCTTCGAGGAGCGAGACAGATAAATGCAACCCAAGGTAATGATGGCAAGTATAAATAAAGATGGTACCAGAATGGTCACTAACCTCTGAGGTGACATTTTACTTGAAGATGAACACGAAGGTAGCATTAGATTCCGCCCTCCACATAGCTTCGGGTTACCGACAAAGCTGTCCTTTTAAGCCGCATTGTCTAAGGCATCCGGAATGCACTCAGACAAGCGATTGTTGGATACATTGAAAACGTTTAGATTCCGTCCTCCCAATTCGAGAGGAACCCTTCCATAAAGCATATTGTTTGACAAATCAAGAGTATTTATTTCGCTAAATGATCCAGGGATTTCGCCCGTAAGTCTGTTGTAATCCAAATTGAGCTGAGTGAGATTCTTCAGTGACATTATTTCCTCAGGAATACCTTGTGAGAGAAAATTGTGGTCCAGCAGGAGAATGTTGACCAAACTCAAACTCCCGAGCTCAGGTGGAATGGGGCCTGAGAGGTGGTTGTTGCTAGCTTCAAACACTAGAAGTTTTGTAAGCCGACCAACTTCCGGAGGAATTCCTCCGTAGAAGAGGTTGTTGCTTATCGTCAATCGAATCAGATTCGTTGCTTGGCCAATTGCGGGTGAAATCTTTCCTTGGAACTTATTTTTCTCTAAAAACAATCCCGGAGGAATCTCGCCGCTCAGCTGGTTGTCGTCGATGTAAAGATACTCTAGAGATTTGCAGTTTGCAAAGAACGAAGGCAAAGAACCTTTGAATTTGTTTGATGTGCCAACGAAGCCATACAACACTCCTCCCCTGCACAGATTCTTCGGCAGAGGGCCTTCCAACCCAGTATTCGACACATCAGAGACCACGAAACTGGAATATGAACGTAAACTCTGGGGCAACAAGCCACTGAAACTGTTGTTGTACAGCATCAAGTTACTCAAGTGCCGGAGCTCTCCGATCTGAGAGGGGATGTTTCCGGTAAGCGAATTGTTTTGCAATTGAAGAAGACTCAGATATGTGAGATTACCAACTGCGTCGGGAACGGTGCCTTCGAGCTGATTGTGCCCCAAATCCAAAATGGATAACCTTGTGAGCTGGTCTATGTTCGCCGGAATTCGTCCAGATAAGTTGTTTCTTAAAAGAGGGAGTTCCCTCAAATTTGACAGAGACATCAAACTGGCAGGAATATCGCCAGAAAGATCATTCTGCGACAGATCCAGGAACTCCAGTCGAGTTAAATTGCCCAAGGAAGAGGGGATTTCTCCAACAAGGCTGCAGTTATCTAGCCTTAACGCTTGCAGCTGCTTTAAATTTCCAAGTTCTCTCGGTACAACACCGCGATGCAGAGGATTACCCCCAATCGTGAAGTTTCTCAGAGACACCAAACTCCCTACAAAATTAGGGAATGCCCCAGTCAGACTATTTTCGTGCAACAAGAGAGCTTCCATCTTTGGCAGGAGCCCGAAGGCTGGTGGAATGGACCCACTAAAAGCATTGTACGACAAATTCAGAACTCTCAGCTCACTCAATTCGAAGATATGAGTCGGCAGCTTTCCAGTGAAGCCGTTGCTTGACAAATCGAGCTTTTGCAAACGGTTGCAATTGAAGAGGGCGTCCGGGGAAAGAATAGTGAAAGTATTGCCCTGAAGAGTCAAAGCTGTGAGATTGGGAAGGCTGCAAATGGCATAAGTGAAGTTGCCAGAAATGGAGTGAGCAGTGAGATAAACAGTGGTAACTCTGTCGAACTCATCACAGGTAATTCCTTTTCAAGCGCATGGAGTTTGGTGAGACTCGTTCCAGTTGCTCAAAGCATTACTGCTGTCCCTCCAGTCTCCATTCCTGAGATTAAGCAAAATTACTCCGTCATGTGATAGAGAAGTACAGTGGGGAAGCAAAAGGAAATAGCTGAGAATGTATGAAAACAAAGCAAGCGTTGTGTGGAACATGATTGGATGCACAATGTTTCAGCAAATTCAAATAGCGATAAGAAAATCTCTCGGTTTCGCTTGGTTTGTAGTTACAATGGCAAAGCGCTTCCAGACTTCCATTAATATCCTTTTCTGACGTTATCCTTTTTTGAAGGAAACTTCGCGGGACGGCTATCCAGCCCCACCGTTCCGGATGGCTGGATGGCCATACTCCATGACCCCCATACCCATGCCTTGCCCGCAGCGGTCAAATCCAAGGTGGCCCTAATTATTTTAATTCGCCGTTGTCCCCCACTTCATCGATCCGTGTTTATGGCAGGATAATGGCAGGAAAATGGCCGGTACAATGTTGATAAGTAGGAGATGATTTCCACAGCTAGTCAAATTGTGATGTGAATATCAGGATTTAACTGTGTGATTTTTGAGTCAAACTCGATGACCCATGTTTCATGAGTAGTGATTCAACATGAATCCATCTCTCATGAAAATAAATGGAACACTTAGCACTCATTGGATCTAGGTGATGCTCACAGGGGTGAAGCACCGGGACTTCCCGGAGGGTCACCCATCCCAGTACTATTCCAGCGTGAGCGCGCTTAACTACAGAGTTTCCTCCACAGTTAAACCCAAAGCTTGCAACCCCATTTGCAAAACCTTCACCAAGTGTTTATAGGGCAAGGAGAAACTTTATTCTCCATTCTCCAAACTATTTGTCCTATTTTTATTTTGAAAAAGAGATTGGTTACCTTTTTTTAATTTTGCAAAGATATGCAATAGCTACTAAGCTTTAGCAAATATGCAAGTGAAATATTAAACCTATTTTTATTTTGCAAATATATGCAATATCTACTAAGCTTTAGCAAATATGTAAGTGAAATATTAAAGATGGTTATTGATATTTATAAATTTTAGAAAGAAGAAGTTAGATTATTTTAATAAATTTAATCTTATCACTTTTATCTAATCTAGTTCTACATATTATAATCGGTTATTAAATTTGAGTAATAATAATTTATAATAGTCATATATGCATATAACATTTTTGAAATCTTAACATAAATATTCAAACTATCTAACAACTAACACAAAACAAAATTAACATCTATCTTAATAGCGATGATAGGCAAATAGTAATTTCTTTCAAACAAGAGTAAATAGTTAATTCTTTGAACGAAGAATAAATAGTTAATCCTTTGAAACAAGTGTAAATTAATTTAACTCTTTTGAACATTTATTTTAATGTTATTTATATCATTTCTTAAATTTTAATAATAACTCAATTAAATATTAAAAAAACATTTTTTTAACAAAAAATTAATGAGTTAATATCACTCTATTATCCCTTCACCATATTACTAACTCTATTATATTATTTCATTTATATCAGTTCATTTAAAAAATCTCTCATAAAGGAAAATAAATAATTAACTTTTATGATCTATAGAAATCTAAATTTTACTTCACACTTATATGATTACACAAAATTAATCTATCTCAAATTCTATTGGTATTATAATTTTTATTTCATTATATTTAGTTAAAAATAAATTCGAATCACAAATATCTAATTATCTATCACGTTTTTAAAAAAAAAAATTACAATAAAACTTAAATTTAAAATATACTCTTCGGACAAGCAAAATGTTTCTATTTATTGATAGGTAAATAAAGGGCAGTCATAAGAATGATGATATGTTCTATGATTGAAATCCATGAAAGTGTCTATCATCTGCACCCCTCGAACTGTGTTTAATAAAAGAAAAGTGATTAAGGGTTGTATAATACAATTTATTATATGATATTAAAGAGTTTTTCTTTTGTGATTTTAAATTTCTAAAAATATCCTAAATAAATATATTTAAAATATTTTAATGCTATAATTATAATTTGCAAAAATTAGCTTAATAGACTAAACCACTACTTAATTGACATTATATAATTAATGCCAAAATAAATAAAAGTAGAGTAAACCATTGCTATAATGATCATCCCAAATTCTATTTTATTAAAAAAAATCTTATATAAATAAAATAGCTGGTTCAAGGGCTCCTGGAGAAAAGAACCAGTAAGAAAACCTTCATTCCTTGCCCATACATAGAAAGTAAACAAAAAATCTTATTTACATAATTACACATTATAATATATGTAAAGGAGAATATTAATGAATGACAACAGGATCCTCCATATAAGTGTCATGAATGCCTACAAAAAAAATTGAATTAGTTAGGAAAAATAGTTACCAAATTAAAGTCTTCAAAAATTGAATTCAATTTCATAATTTACTCACCATCTCCAATTTGCATTGCCCTTGTTATCGTTTGTTTAAGATCAATAGAAAATGGTGACACATATTTTTGATGCATTTGTTGATCACATAAAGCAACAATAAAATACACAATAAACATGTATTAAATTTAAAAATTTGTTACATTCACAATCACATTATGTAATTCATGTAAGAATATTGAAATTCTTAATTGCTAATGTCAGTTTGTTGAAATATATGGGTAGGAATAATATTGTGCATTGATGGTTGATCTCTGCAAACTACATCTTTTTTATTGATGAAACATAAAAAATAGTTGAAATAAGGAACTAATTAACTTTTATACAAATTTAAGAAAATTAATTAATAGTTAATAAATTACCATCTATTAATTGTGTGGCATATCTTATTGTTTGGTTCAAATCAATAGAGAAAGGCAATCAATGTCGACAAGCATTTTCTTGATCAACCAAACCTATAAATTGACATGTTTTTAACATATGAAATAAAAATAACTTGTGTTGAGCTATTGAAAATGATATATGAAATAAACTAACTTGTGTTGAGCTATTGAAAATAATAAAGTACATTTAAATAAATGTACACACTTTGTTGTGATAGAATATTTATTTCTTCTTGTATTACTATGCCTAAGTGACTAATGACCCTTTGTCTCTTTTGCTTTGTAGAGTGAATGGAGGGAAATTGAAAACTTTCATGCTCCTCAAGTCTTTCATTTAAATTTTGAGACATAGCATTATTTCCTCGATGAATAGAATAATGTTTCCACATTTTACTTGGACTATACCGTGGCAACTTTCATCTCATAGACATGTCCTCCGAACTAGGAATTGGTTCAAATTTGGAAGATGAAGAGAAAGTTGCATGCATATAATTTCTAAATCTCCCAACACACTGCATGAATAGGTTTTTTTCATGCTCTCCAGTTGGCAAATTTTGGAGCACTGAATCGACATAATCAATGCAATTTGGAATTCATCACTACAAGTAACATATGATCTCACACCATCTGCAATAAAAATAAAAATTATTAATTCAAAAAATTATTTTTGAACACTAGATATTTCATTAGAAAAATGTGGGTATTGAAACATACTAGTTCTGTGAGCTTCGACAATGATGTGTCCAACCACATTTGATTTTTTGAAGGTATAGAACCATTTGCAATCAGCATAAGACTTAATTAATTTTCTAAACCATTAAATAATTTAACATTTCCTTGGAAAAAAGTATTGATATTACTAGTGATGTTATTTTCATGAAGATAACTCCCTCTCGCTTTATCATTTTCATCAACCAATGTAGTAACATCATTTTTTGTTCAAGTATTGCCTTTTGTGTGGTCCATCCACACTTAAATTTGAAGATCAGATCTCCTCCCTCTTTACATTAGCCCAAATTTTGTAATTACTTCAATCCTCCATGATACACTCAAATACATTTATTCTACCATGCTAGTTTGCATGCTCCATCAACACCTCACTCTAAAATATCTCTATAAAAAGTGGTAGGTAAAGCTTTCATTATTTTAGATTAATATTTTTAAGTAGAAAACTCTTACATGAGAAGTTCACAACACTTCCTACAGTCTGGATTACTATCCCAAAGTATTGATTGGTACAAGTTCAATTTTAGTAGATCACTAAGGTTTTTTCTGCATCATCCACTAAGGGCACAACAAAATATAAATGGAACCAAACTAAAGAGGGCCATTGTGAATTTTTGGAGAAAGTTGAAACCTTTGTTGAGTGCCTTCTTGGGCACACCTTAATTCATTGACTACCCATGAATGTTTCTCCAATAGTTTTATTTGAATTCCCATAGTCATGTGTGCACACCTAATGTCAACTTCACTAAACTCCAACCTAGCAAGGCTTTGAGCCATAAGAAATCCCATACTCCTTGTAAATCCTTAGATGATAGTTTTTGCAACTCCATTTCCACTAAATATGAAAAATTTGTACATTGACAGGACTTGAAGTTCAAAGATTAAAATTGATCTTTTTTGTGACTTCTTCACATTGTTATTATTCAATATCCTCATCAGATGAAGATGCATAATCCACGAGAGGCATGGTGGTGAAATAGTGGATGTTGAGATAAGCAGGTGCAACAATTTCTATATCTGGATTTGTCTCAATGGTGCAGGGAGACGTTGGAGAAGAAGTTTGTGTAAAGGTATGGATTAGTGAACTACCACTAGTGGAGCAATAAAGCATCTTCAAGATGTGAGAAGATCTTCAAATATTGACAAACACACACATGGTTGTTCTCCATCCTCTATCACTCTCAAATTTTCTCAAAAATTTCCTATAATCTCTTGCTCCGTCAAAATAGTACCACTATCAAACACCATTTTGTCCTTGATTACACCTTGATTACAAGCTCTTGAAAATAGTTTTCCATTTGAAATTTGTGTCCATTCTGAAGATAACTAAGATGGTCAATGCCCTATCCTTTTAAATATATTCTCAATTGAAAAATGTAATATCAAAATCATATAAATAGAATTATATCCTAAACAAAATTGAATGTCATTATTTCATTAACGAAAGGATTGCTCAAAATTATATTATAAGTGGATCAAATATAAATTCAAATTCCATTTTAAAAATCTTTTTATATCCATAAAGTTATGTGTTAATTATTCAACTACACATAGCTTGAATGATTTAATACACAATTGGTTGCTACCCTAAATACTTTTACAAAACTATTAGAGTAAAGTATAAAAACACAATGGTTGTTTCATGTTATCCTCAAGTCCAAAGGCACAATGATATATGTTTATACATTTAAAAATATATTTTTATTAATAGATACAATATATAAAAAACATATAAAATATTGCATGATTACACTAATTATTGATAAGATTTTTTTTGCTACTTTTAATTATATCATTTATTACTCTAAAGTATGAATTAAAAACTTGATTTATTTTACACAATCTTTTAGGGCCCGTTTGGCAAGCGGAATAGGAATAGGGGAATAGGAATACGTATTCTGGAATAGAGAATTGGGCTACGTATTCATGTTCTGTGTTTGGTCCAGCCAATATTTGATGGGAATTCACGAACCCCAAAATTTATGTTTTCTAAAATTAAAAAAAGTAGAATAGGAATACGTATTCCAATAACACCTATTTGGGTGGAATTGCAAAACCCCATTTTTGGGCCAAAATAGGAATACGTATTCCTATTTTACTTCGTATTCCAATTCTGTTTTGGTGCATCCAAACAAGAAATTCAAAATTTTTGAAATTTACATATGCCTATTCTACTTGTATTCCGCTCGCCGAACGGGCGTTAAATCTTATATGAATAATGAAAACTCGCCATAACAAAATATGAAACAAATATAAAAGCTATCCCACGTGAATAAACCAAGAGTTATTTTACGGTAAAAAACGAGGGTATGAATTCAGCATGGATTTGTTGTAGTAAATAAATTAAATAAATTCATGTGAAGATAGAAAATACGAGCCTTCAACAACAAAGAAAATGTGGATAATAGATAGAAAATAGAAAATATGAGCCTTACTTCAACAACTACTCATTATCTAACCTGTAGATTCCATTGTGAAAAAAATTAAATCTGAAACAAAATAGATGGCATAGTTAATGAATACTGATGCGTTTATTTTCAGGCTATTCGATAACGATCTTCATTATTGTATGCCTATTGGGCCATTAAAACTAACATACTATCGCCGTTGCAGGCCTGCTAAAGCTTCGTAGATATTGCATATATTTGCAAAATGAAAACGAGTTAATATTTCACTAACCTCTTTTATGCTCGTGAATTTTGGCTGTTGCGGTCGATATTGCAGTCGATACTCCAGATCGCCAAAAATGGAGTTAAATAAAGTTTCTCCGGCCGTGGCAAACAACATTGATCCGGGCCATTATCCTGCCATAAATGCGGATCGATGAAGTGGGGGACAACGGCGAATTAAAATAATCAGGGCCACCTCGGATTTGACCGCTGCGGGCAAGGCATGGGCAGGCAAAATAGTATGGCCATCCAACCATCCCGAACGGTGGGGCTGGATAGCCGTCGCCGAAACTTCGTAGAGCCGGTTGAGAAGGATGCCACTGCTATTTTGATAGTACCTTAATGGACTCAAAAGAGACCAATCGAAATGTGCTCTTTACGTTTCGATGTGACGTGTGACTCAAAAGTGACGAAAGACAGGGAGACGTTGACCCGCAATGCGTTCGATCACTTTTATTTTTAAAGAAAAGTCCTCAATCGGTTTCACTCGTGACATCATACAAAAAGTCTTTCTTTAAAATTCTTGCGTTTCCTTGTGAGATGCGTCTATTATTGAAGGACAAGGAGGTCAGTTCGATATCTTTTAGACCACAGAACTCTAGAGTTTGGTTATATATATATATATATATGGTGTGTAAGTATCTTATTTATTAATTTATTTTAAAATGCTATATTAGTCAATTGGTCATTATTGTATTTGCTAAATTGAATGGTTCTAGATGAGCCCATCAAAGATTAAGTATTGTTGAGTGCAAAGACTCCTATATAATAAGAGATGAAGTCAAGATTGTGCCTTAAAAGAATTTATGTGCAATGAATACCCTCAAAGCTTGACTCAACACTCTGAACCTCCATTAAAAAAAAAAATTACATTATTAAATTATTGTTTCTATTTATTATTAAGATACAATTTTATTTTTAAGTATATTTTTATATTTTGATTAAATAGTTTCCAAATACAAACAATAATATATTATTATTGGTATTATATTATTATATTATTTTGGGCAATACACTTTAAATGCTCTATAATTAATACATTATTTCTAATGTATTATCGTAGTTCTATTTTAAAATAATATACTTATGTATTAATTAAAAAAAAATTTCAATAACATTGTAATTATTATATTTCATCTAAAGAGATAAATTCTTGTACTTCTTATTAGTGTAGTTAATATGACTCTAATATGCCTTCTACATAGTTAATAACTAGTAAGTGCACTTTGGTGTGCAATGGATATGTCAAAGAGATATGGGAGGGACCATAAATTTAAAATATGAAATTAATTTAAGGAACGTGCAGTCCTATTATTGTTTACTTATGTGACTCAAATTTTTCTGAAGTGTTTGAAGAGTTGCTAGTTAAAACAAATGACAAAAATGGAGCTAGTTTTTGCATCTCTACTATTACACAATTGTCATGTTTCTAAATGAACATTATCCAACAACTTGACATTTTAGAGTCATTTGTGTAATGATAAAAAAATTGGGTTATTTGAGGACTTTCCATTTGATAATTCTATCAAGCACACCTCATCCTCTTTTTATTGGGAAACATATCCATGCATATAAATCAAAATTTAAGGTTAGGGTGTATATGAAGGCCTTCAAGTTCATGAACTCTAGAAATAGTTGTGAATGTCTTGACACTTGTCGAACAATGTTGCCAATCTCGACTATTATTATTTGAACTACAAGGCCTTGTGATTTGTGTATTACAAAGGAAGATACCAATTTTAGTGGTATTTGATGATGTTTTCTTTGAATCATTAGGCTTACGAGGACATTTTTTTGGTTGTACTGATCCCATGCTAGATCTATGTGGTTTCTAAATTAAACTAGCTTATATATATAAAGCTGAGAGATATCCTTCTAAAGCACCTATTGTACTGAGGTAATTTATAAAATATCTCTAGGCTTTATATATATATATATATATATATAAGCTAGTAGGACTTGCAGTAAAATATGAGAGACATTATTAAAATTTTAAATAATAGTTAATTTATAATGATAAATTTTAATTATTAAGTATTTAATATTTTCATAATATATTATATATTTTATCTATAATATTTAATACATCTACTTTCAATAACTCTATCTTTCTTCCATCTCCTTCCTTCTCTAGCCATTGATTCCCTCTAATTACAATCTCTCTCTCTCTCTCTCTCTCTCTCTCTCTCTCTCTCTCTCTCTCTCTCTCTCTCTCTCTCACACACACACACACACACACACACACACACACACACACACACACATCCTTCTCCCATAAACTTGTTTGTGCATTGAATGCCCTAATGATTCTCTTTCTCTTTCTACCTCATAAAAAGTAATATTTAATAGATTGAGATTAAATAACTCTACCTTTCTTCCATCAACCTCTACCTCTAACTATTGCTTCCCCCTAATTACCATACATACATATCTACCCCCATACTTAGTCTCTATCACCCTCTCTCCACTCTTTCATCTCTCTCTCTCTCTCTCTCTCTCTCTCTCTCTCTCTCTCTCTCTCTCTCTCTCTCTCTCACACACACACACACACACACACACACACACACACACATGTCCATGCATAGTAAGCCCTAATTATTATTTTTGTCTCTCCACCTCATCTATCTCATCATCCCAATTATTTATCTATCTCATTTCTCCCCTTCTCCTATATCCCACCCCCTCTCACCATCTCTTCCCCCTTAAGACCATCTCTCTCTCTCTCTCTCTCTCTCTCTCTCTCACACACACACACACACACACACACACACAGATGAATTCTTTCCCATTATTTATCTATATCATTTATCCCCTTCCCCATTCTCCCCTTCTCTCATAACCCTCCTCCTCTCACCATCTCTTCCCCTTTAATATACTTGTGTCTGCGTGTGTGTCAAAAGCTCTACCCATGTGTTGCCCTAATTATTCTCTCTTCCTCTCTACATTATTCTAAAAGGTCTCTTCCTCCTCTTCTCCCTTTCTCCTATATTTCATTGTCTCTTACCTTCTCATCCCCTTAATTACCATTCCCTCCCCTCCCTCTCCATCTCTCTATGTATTTGTGTGTTTCTATCAAAATCTCCCTCTATCTGTTGCCCTAGTTATTCTCTCTGCCCCCTTTCTCTCCATCTCTACATTGTTTCTTTCTATATCATCCCTTCCTCCTCTTCTCCCTTTCTCATATGTTTCACCCCCCCCCACCCCCCCCCCCCCCCCCCCCCTCTCTCTCTCTCTCTCTCTCTCTCTCTCTCTCTCTCTCTCTCTCTCTCTCTCTCTCTCTCTCTCTCTCTGTTTGTCTTTACTTCTAGTCCTTCTTTTAATTTAGCTTTAAAGGCCTGACTTAGCTTGTAAATTTTTACTTCATTTTTTAGAATTTGTCCAAGTATATATAAAAGTTCAATCTTATTTCTAAAACTTGATGTAGTATCTAACTTTTATTTCTATTTTAGAAATTAATTCTAACTTTAATTGTTTATTGTAATAGTCATAACTTCATTGTTTAATTAAATTATGAAATTTTAATTATATTAATCAACTTTAACTTTGATTTAACTTTTTAATTTTAATTCAACTATTAAAAAATAATTAAATATCTATATAAGTACAAAAATTACAAAATTCAAATTTTAATTCATTGTAGTACAATTTCAGCCTATAATTAACTTCAAATAAATTATAATTTTGTAAAAATAAATTGTCCCCTCAAATTAAATTGTATGCTTTTTTTAATTTATAATTTAGAAATTTAAATAGTATAAATTTATTAACTAAATTTTTCTTAAGCTAAAGCCTCTTCAAAATAAGATTTTCAGACAAACTCACAAATTCTTTAAAAGAATCTTTATAATTTATATATAATAGGAAAAGAAATCAATTTTATCATATTATTCATAAATTCAAACTCTTAAGAAAATCAAATAGATAACAAATAAATGAAATTCAGTTACTATATTTAACATCTAAAAACAATAGAGATTTAAGGAAAAACAATCCAAACCTCTGATGTTTTTATCAACATGTTCTCTCATCTCTAATTCGTCAAAATGTTTCTAATGTTCATGACCTCAAAAATGATAAATGCAATTGGTTTTTATCTTCAAAGGCATTGCTTTGAGTAATGGAGTCATAGAAATCAAACACATATAATAATAATGGTGCATAAATTTATATGTTATGAATCAAATAAAGAAATTGTCTAGCAAAGTTGGGGCTCCGACAAATACAAATCCCAATGTAGAAACCCAAGCCAACAACCACTATAAAACAAATTGGAAAAGATAGTGATGAAAGTGCAGCAAACAATGAGGGAGTATTTTATCAAATATACATTTCTCAAAGAGCATACACAGTAGGCTGTTAATTTTTTTTGAGCAATAATTTTGAAACCTTTTGTAACATAGATTTCCATTGCTTCTTAGTCCTTCCATACACCATTCTTGCAATGGGCTTGAGAGATGAGGTCAATCCATCACAGGCACACACAAACTTGTTAGCGAGACCTTCAAAAGCATCTAGTGGAGCTACCCCCTTGAAAGCATAGTAACAAGTCTCTTCGCATGGCAATGCTTTAGCTTTGGCATTTTGTGAATATAATTCAGGGAGACACCCTAGTTTGTAAGGAGTCCTAAATCATAGACAGTGACAATAATCAAACTACCTAATCCAAGGCTCATGCCCCTTTCTTGCATCAGAGCATTCAATAGGTCCTCACAATTAACATCATCCAAAATGATGAACATGCGAGGCAATGTGGATCTCAAACACCAGGACAAAATAGATGATAATTACCCTACATTATTCATAGGTATATTTTCTAAATCATAGATGCTACAAATGATGATCCTAAAGCTATCCAAGAGAGGAATCATATGCTTCTGCGTAAGGATTGGGAATACTAGTATAGGAGGTCTCTTCCTCTTTATCTCCATTTCTATGCATTTAATTCTTGAATGCAAATGTAACTTTAATATTATTCTTGAATGAAAATGTAATGGTTAATATTATCATGCACTAATCCAATGTGAATATTCATAACCATCAACAAATGCAATAGTTATTTTTAATATATAATCACTTCCTTTCATAAGACATGCAAATGACTATATAATTTAATGAAAATTTCAAAAAGTTTACATTGATAAATGCTTCCGCTGTAGAAAGGTTCTCAGCTTAATTATAAAAAATAAAGGGAGATGAGGTCGTTTCTCATCATCATTGGAGAATTTCTTTTTGACTTATCCAAGAGCACCATTCAAAAGTCTTGTTTCAAACCAAATATTTATACATAACCTAACTTCTTGTCCAATACACAAAAGGATTTGAGATTGGAGTTGTTTTCAATCTAGATTTTACCATGACCATCTCTTCCATTGTTCTATAATATGTATGGGGAGTGACTTAAAAGGGGGAAATATGCATCTATTATGGAGTGATACCATATCATTTGTTGCAAAAAGTTGGTAGGATTTTTGCTAAATAAATTATTGTTCAAAAGTAAGTACAAAGCTTGATCATGACATTAAAATTTGACAATCAATAATACTAGGGTTCACATTGCATAATTTTGAGAGAAGTGGAAAAAAATCTATTTCAAAAGGTTTTCTTCATTATTGACAATAAAAAAACTAGCATTATAACAATTTTGAAGTTGCACCATAGTGCTCGTCTAGGAATTTGATGCATACATTGCAATCTCTTTAATGTTGGTAGTTGATCTAGATCACCAAAGAGAATGATTGAAAATCAACTAAACGTGACATTATTTTGATTTCAGACTACTTCTAACACCTAATATCATTTTTTTCTAACAATTTTATACCAATGAAGCTCATCTCATCTATTACAATGTATTAAATGAAGTACATTCTTTCATGGAAGGTTGCATGTTTAGATTAATTAGTTAAGAATGGGTAGTATTCCAATCATGATACTAATTAATTGAATAATATTCTTCTTATACACACATTCCTTGGGTCTAAAAGATGTTCTTACAAGTTATTTCATTTTATCTAGATACTACTATTGTGGTGTGAATTATTTGTTAACTCTCTTATGATGCTATCATTTGTATATAGTTGTCACTTTCTCTTTAAATTATATTGAATTTATATTACTACTTTCATTTCGATGTTATAATTTTTGAGGACTCATTAGTTTGCTATTATTTGGATGTTTCCTTCATATTTTTTTTGAATGCTAGCTTAACACTTTCCAATGTCATTACAATTATTCATCACTAATTTGACATTAGTGTTTAGCTACCATTGTTATAGAAGGATACGTCGATGGTTCATTACGTGAAAATGGTCTATTATGGATGTTATTGGTCTAGTATAGCTACCTCTTAGTTTTTGACAAAAGGAAACTTTTATGTCAAGATCATTACTCTTCTATCATTCTCTAGAAAATATGTATGTCTTGTTAAAGTTTCCTGAGGTATGGTTGATATCCTTTAGATGCTAATTTTCCATTTAGCATATGATCTCATGACCTCAAATTCACTCCATCACATTGAGCTTATCAAAATAGTGTTTGTAAAACCAAGCTTGCACAAATTCACACTACAACTAAATGATTTGAGAAGCTTGTTCCGTTCACACAATTACCGTCAATTCAAACCATAAACAACTCAGTCAAACAATCAATCAATCAATTTTTTCCTTACAAGATGTATCCTTCCTCTATAGGCTTAACATCAACATTTCAATTCCATCATAAATGAAATACTCAATTTCAATCAAACAATCAATTTTTTCCTTACAGGACATATCCTTCCTATATAGGCTTCACAAATTTCACTATCAAAATGTTGTTCATGGCAAGAACTGTGGAATTAATCACTTCTTGGTCATGAGGTCTTTTTGTGGATTTTATCTTTATGTATCAGCGATAGCTTCTCAAGTGTGCCTCGATCTTCAATATCTTGGTATCATTTGAACAACTTACTTGATTACATGTGTCATGTTGCAATATGATCTATTTTCATGATTCTTTCACACATCTATGTTGGTTTTGAGTTATGATTATGCATTGCTTACTAGGGGCAATAGCTTAGCACACTTACCACCAAATTCCTTCAAAATAATTTCAGTGTGCCTAGACCTATCCAATACATACATGTTATTTGTTCCATCCTCACTTTGAAATGTACATCTATTATGTTGAGAGTCTAGTCAATGCAAAGGAACCTTCTCATCTATGCCACTATAGCATTTGGTGCATCACTCCTTTTGCAATATCAAACTAGGATATGCTCTCCTGTATGAACACAACTGAATTCCATGCATTCATGTAGTTAGGTTTCATGTAGATTAAGGCTTCATTGTGATTTTTTGTTTGAGACAAGGGTCCTATTTAAGCCTTTCACCTTTCCTTCCTGTGTCCATTTTTGAAAAAATGGGGCTAAAAAAATGTTTTCCTTTTCACCCCATTTCCTCGAGGGGGCACCCTCCTCCCTTGTCGTAGCTATGGCATGACTCTTTTAACTCCTTTCCTCATTGGGGCAATTTGTATTTTCTTTTTCTTTGATGCAATGTTGTCCTAACATTACATCAAAGAGGGGCAAAATGTAGACACCTAAAATTGTCCTAAAACACTATATTAATTATTTTAATATCTCCTTTGACATTAGATTAATTATTAATTAATTAATTGTATTTTGTCATATTCTTCTACTTATTTAATTAATTTTACTTAATTAAATTAGTTCACTTCCCTAATGTATTTTGAATTTCATATACTCCCCTCTAATGTGTTAAATCCATTTAATGCATAGTGACATCATATATTCCCTTTTAAATAAATTCAATTTATTTAAATCCTCCACATTCTTAATCTTCTCAAATATAATTAAGATTAATATAAATTAATCTCGACCATAATCCATCCTCCATCAAATTTGATAAATGATTTCTGAAAATCATTTATTCCCCCTTTATCCATCTAACACTCAAAATGAATTTTTAATTCATTTATCTTCCATGTTTCCCACTCACCTCATTTCTTTATTCCACCACTATGACATGTCTTCTACTCTCCTCGTTTCTTTATTCCTCCACTATGGCATGCCTTCCACTCTCCTCATTTCTTTATTCCTCCACTATGACATATCCTCCACTCTCCTCATTTCTTTATTCCTCCACTATGACATGTGTCCCACTCTCCTCATTCTTTATTCCTCCACTATGACATGTCTCCCACTCACCTCATTCTTTATTCCTCCACTATGACATACTCCCACTCACCTCATTTTTTTATTCCTTCACTATGACATGTGCCCCAATACCTTCAATTTTAAATTGATCCCACTATCTCCCTTTTTTTTATCATTCCCCTTGCCACCCTTGCATGGCCTATGTGTCTCCTATATGGCTCCTATGTGGATACCACATAGGGACCACCTCCCCAAGGCCTCTCTCAAACTTATAAATAGAACCATTCTCTCAATCATTTTAACATCATTTTTCATTTGCATTGTTATCATGCTAGTTTATGCTTAGAGCTTTTAGAGATAAAATCTCCTCC
Source organism: Cupressus sempervirens (assembly GCA_028749045.1). Taxonomy (NCBI): domain Eukaryota; kingdom Viridiplantae; phylum Streptophyta; class Pinopsida; order Cupressales; family Cupressaceae; genus Cupressus; species Cupressus sempervirens. The sequence goes on from CM053791.1 coordinate 229,834,929, forward strand.
ATGTGCATTGTTACAATGCTAGTATAACTCTAGACCTTTTTAGAGATTTTATGCTTAGAACTAACCTTTGGGAGTTGTTTGCATTACTTAGATTTTTTGCTTTTGCATTAGTTTCATGGTAGTATAATGTTGTAGGTTTCTTTCTTCATTTCATTCCATTCACCCCGATATCCATGTAATCCTTTGAGGGTGGCTTACTCATAGCCATTGCTTGAAGGTATTTCACACACATTCTTAGCATAGATTCATTACATATTGCATTTTCATCATTAAGGGATTCAATAGTTGTGTTTGGGAGAGCACATATACATCCCTTACATTTAAAAGCAAACCAACAAGGCCTCTTATGAGTGCCCTTGTTGAGCTACTTTGAGGTTATGTGAGGACTTTATTTTGTGGTTGCATAAGTTGTTAAACTCAAGTTGATTTTAGTTGTATTTTCATTTGTTTCTAATCTTTCATATGCACATGTTACAACTAACGTTTGCTTGTTTATGCATGCTCCTAATAGGTTAGGTTTTCACATATGCATTTTGGCATTCCTAGTGAGATCCATTTCATGGGTTCAAACTAATCATCTAATATATTTTTGAGTGTATTTTGTGACTTTAAGCTTGTAGGTCAAAGGCTTGCACTTGGAGATCAAGTTCCATGAGGAGTCTCAAATCAAGCTAAAAAGCCCACCATCATGCTTGGAGCACATAAGAGTCATATGGATGAACAAGGACTATGTTAAACTTTTAGCACCTATCTTCTAGCTTGTGGTCACGTGGGGCCTATGGGCTGTCTATTTAGGGGCATAACTTAGCCTCATTCCTCTTTGCAAATTATAAAGAAGCACTTTTGCTAAAACATCTATAACTTTTGCATACAAGCTCTATTTGGGATGATTCAAAATGTATTGGAAAGCTGACTCAACCCTCTATCTAGATTTGCAGATCATTTTGTCAGATTCAATTTCTAAAATTAGGTGAACACATTCAAAGTCACTCTTTCTATGCAACCTTAAAATGCTCATAACTTGTTATTAGAAAAATGAGAGGAATATACTTTTGAAGTCAATTTGATCATTTTCAAATATTTTTAAAGTGTTGTGCACTCTTTTTGATGTTGAGGCTTAAAATTTACCTACACATTTGGGTTAAGATCTAAAATGAACAAGTGTCTTTTAAACCCTAAGACCATTTACGTATTTTCTCCTCTCATGCCTTTGGGTGATCTTGAGTGCACAAGAAATAAGTGGTCTTGTTTATATTCTTTAGGAGGTCTAGGAGATTTTTAACCTAGTTTTTATTGTAGGAGACAAGCTTTGGAATTTTTTTAGTGATTTTAATTACTTGGAAATTTGTAGTGACTTTAATCACTTAGAAATTTATAGTGGTTTTAATCGCTCGGAGATTTGTAGTGATTTTAATTACTTGTAGGATTTAATATGGTAAATGAACTTGTATGAACTAATCATTTTTCCTTGGAATGCATGTTATAGCTAATATCTAAAGGTTAAATACACTCTTGAATGCATTAAGGTAAACTTTACACACACTCCGAAATGATTTAAGGAAATTTACACACATTTCATTAGAATGAATAATGCTCAAACACACTCTTCAATGCCTTAATAAATGAACAAGTTTTTCATTGGAATGCATGTGTAGAGTAATCAAACACAATCTTGAGTGCCTTAAGGATATTGACATGCTTTCATTGGAAAGAATGTTTAGATAGTGCACACACTCTTGAATGCCTAAGGACAAAAAAGATTGCTATGAAGCATTTGGACTTGGTGCTTAAAATGAATTCACTCAATCTTAAATGACTTAAGGGAATTGGTTTATTTTCAGCATTTTGCTTATGTTGAAGATGATTGATTTACTTTATGTTGACAAATCCTAATTTTTAATTATGTTAACGAAGTTGTCAAGTTGGAAAGAATAATGCATGTTTAAACATGAGTATCTCCAAGAGTATGTTACAAAACCTAAAACTCCATAAGGAAAGAACAAGTGTCTTTCAACCCCAAGGCCACTTACGTATTATCTCCTCTCGCACCTTCAGGTGATCTTGAGTGGACAAGAAATAAGTGGTCTTGTTTATATTTTTTAGGAGGCCTTCTTGGGGATTTCATCACCACTTGGGATGACCACAACTCTAGTGTTCTGGTGGAGTATAAGAATCAAGAGATGAATCAAAAGAAACCTCTCTTGGAAGAAAAAATTTGTCACTCTTGGCTAAGCCTCAAAGAAATTTATACCTTTGGGAAGTGAAGGCAATGATTTGGGTTACCATCTCCCCCCGTTGTGTGGCACTATTTTCTTTCATCCATAGATTTGGGCCTCACATAACTTGCGTATATTGAGGATGCCCTCTAGATAATCTTTTTACATCCTAGTGGCAACCTTATTAGGATGGTTGATGTGTTCAATGTTCTTGACTTTTTAAACATCCAAAACCAACACCAAACATCAAACAAGTTCAAAAAATGAGTGAAATGGTGAGCTAAACATTTAGTGAGTGAAATGGTTGTAAGTGGGTCCTCTTGACCTATGGTTAATTTCATACTTGGTCTAGCATTTGGAGTCTATTGGATCTTTTAGTCATAAGTTTGTTTGCAAATTTTTTGAGCTTGAAACTAGGTTTTCTTTGTTCCTACTATGGCCAAAAAAGTCAAACCTAAGAAGGTGAAATTGTCCAAACCATTTTTTACAAGGAAAGGAAAAACCTCGCACATAGTGATAAATAATTTTGATATGCTATCAAAGACATCAAGAAAGAAGAGGCTGAATATGACTATTATGATAGAATCTAATACAATGCTAAACTTCAAGATTGGTCTACTTTCCCTAGAGTGAACCCAAGATTTTGTTGCAATTTACAAGTGGGAAGATTTACTTATGAGAGGGGCGGTGAATTAGAAGTAACTATATTGAACCTCTAAAACTTTTTTTAGCTGAAAATATTCACATGCATCTAATTCATCTGATAAACATGTAAGTAAATACATGCATAAAAATAGATGACATAAGAATTTGGTAACCTAGAAACCCTCCAAAAATGAGAAGGTAAAACTGGGGTTGGGATGACACCCACAAAGTATCACTATAGCAATATGTAACTATTCAAGTTTACAAAGTTTGATTATTTCCAATGGTCTGTCTTATGAAAGGCCTATCCTATTAAAGACTTTACACCCTCTTAAAAGAAACTTGGTTAAAGGATTTACAAACATGCACTTGGAATGTTACCCTATTCAAGGATTTGGTACCTTGTTGAAAGGCTTACAACATGGTTGTTAAACAAACCTATCACCATAAGATTTTCATTCCTAATACAATGGCTAGAGAGTATTAGAAAGCCTTGACCTAATGACTTGTAATCTTTAATTACTGATACCACATCCTTCTTCTACTCTGTCTGCTCTAATCCTTGCTTGATCTGATATGTCTCTTCTCGAAATTGTGATTGCTCTTTTCTGATCAACTGAATTTCGTAATGCTATTCTGCTTTATCTAAGTCTTTAAACATGCCTTTAAAATTTGCTATAATTCACCCATACACTTCTCACATATGCACATACAATGAGGTTTTTTCCTCCTTATAAAGGCTTTGAAGACTTAGGGTTAGGTATGAATCAATGATCAATATTCATTCTTCATTTCTTGCTCAATTTATTCACTTTTCCTATTGGTTGCATGCCTTCTCCATTTTTTTAATTGTTTTCATGCTGATTACATAGGTAATGCAAAAGATTCAATCTTATATTTGAGAGCCTTTGAGATTCATCTTGAGTTAGCTGAAAAATGGTTTACATATGAGTTTGTGAAGATACAAACTCATATGCTAATTCTATGTTACTTGGAACTTACTAATTACTAATGCTTGGCACATATAAGAATTATGTCTCACTTGTCTCTTATAGTAATTCTATCTTGCTCAGCATCCATACTTTGCTTGAAGCACCTATAGTGACTCGACATCACTTATCACTTGGCACTTGAATTGTGCTCAGCACCTGAAGTTCACTCGACACCTATTGAATCTTTGACTCGGCACATACTATAGCTCAACATCTATATTATACTTAGTATCATCTTGAGAATTGGTTAAGTGTGTTGACACTCAATTGTCAAAACCAATCTAAGACCAACAATCTCTCCCTTTGACATGACTAGCAAAAACACTTAACTAAACATTATTAATCTGATCTCTATGAGTATACTACACATTTTTTTTGGAACATGTACAAAACTTGCTCAAAATTTTGTAGAAGACTATATACCTCAAAAATTTGTAACTCCCCCTGAGCTGATGTGCCATTTGTATATTCAAAATCTCTTGCGCTGAATTTGTCTCATGTTGATATGTATGATACTCTTTGCCTTGTTTTCTTCTATGTCTAATCTATTTGTACTCCATCTTTATTTCTACTTCCCCTTCATACATCTCCTTGTAGTTTATCCTTTTAGCTGTATCTCCTTATTTCTCCTGAAAAATTCAAAACTTTATGGTTCTCCCCCTTTGGGTATGTCTCCTATCTTTATCTCCCTCAAAATATTACATCTCCCCCTTTTTGACTCTTATGTGAAAGGGTTCTAAGAATGAATAGAATATTTAGACAAAACAATTTTATTTACCTCCATTATCATCTTCAGAGAAGCATCCAAGTTGTCCAATGCTATTTCCAGTGCTTTAAGCTAGATGGCTATCTTTTCTATAAGATGTACTAGGCCTTCTAAGGTATAAAGATTGGGGTCTTTCTTTAAAACATGTCCTACATAGGCCACTTCCTTATGTAGAAGTTCCAGATGTGGGGTAGTAGTAGATTGAATTTGTATCAATTTGACCTTGACATTGGCCTCTTCTTCTATCAATACAACTAACTCCTTCTAAGTGTGAAGTGTTGTGGCAAAATACTTCTCACTTTGAGCTAGATCTTTATGTAGCTATGTGCTAGAAATCTTAAGATTCATCTCCAAGCTCAGTATTCTCTGGCTAGTTTCTTGTGTGAAGTATGAAGAGTCACATAGTTTGGAGTACAATGAGAATATGTTCTCAAGTACTATTTTAACCTTTCTATTCTTCTTAGCCTATTCTATTTGTGATAGTGCTATCTCACTTGATATCTTCTCATTAACTTTCATTTGAAATTTCCTTTAAGACTATTCTAATAATTTGACATTAGTATCAAGGTCTTCATTTTGTACTTGGCCCATTATATTGGATAGTTGCTCCATGATGGGCTTTGCTTCATTAGGTATAGGCAAGCTGAATACATCAAGGAATAGATCTTTGATTTCTACTAGTGCTTGCTTTTGTCTATACTCATTTTTGAGTATCTCCTGCTTCTTCTTCCTTTCCAGTGCCTCTTACACTTCATTTATCTATGCTAAATTCATTATTTTGTAGTCATAGCTAGGTATGACTATTTCCTCATCAAGTGCAGGGTCTCCATAGTGAAGTACTCTTTCTACCTTGGTGGAGCTTGAGCTTGGTGCTAAGATTTGCAGTGGTATTGCATTAGTGCTCTATTGTTAGGTAGGAGTCCCTAAAGTAGGCAAGTTTACTAGTGTTTGTATTGCCTCTTGCTCTCTTTCCTTAGGGGTTTTCTCTTTTTCTTTCTCTTCTTCTCTACTACCTTGATCATTGACAATGGCTTGAGGAGGTTCATCTTGGCTTTGTGTTGTAAGAACATCTTGTCTTGTCTACTTGTTTGCTAGCTCCTTGGCAGTTGTTGTTGCTATTGCTGTGGGATCAACCTTAGCAGTTGTATCTTGTGGTACCTGCTCTTTTGGTTGATCATTTTTAGTTGTGGGAGGTTGTGAAGGTGGTTCTTATGTGTTCAATTTCTCCTTATTAATCTCTTCTATAGTGTTTTGTAACTCTTCTACACTCACCAAAACAATATTTGTGCATAATTGTGATTGCATTATTGTTTGGTGAAGGATATTCTTGAGATCCTCTATAACCAATGGATTGATGTTTTGACCTAAGGTGTCAAGAACATCCTTTACAATTATAGTTTCTGCAGGTGTTGTATGTGGAGGACTTGGTGGTGGCAATTGGGTGTCTTGGACACTCTGTTCTGGCTACTACTCCTCACTTGTTGCCTCTTCACCTTGTTGTGTCTTCTCCACTATTACCTCTTCTTTCTCTTTTTCTCCTTCCTCCTCTTTTTCATTTTCTTCTTCCTCTTCATCATTTCTCCCCTTAAAGGGATCTTCCTGCCCTTCCTTGATAATAGTCAATCCAAAAATTAATTTCCATATTTGTGTGGATTTTTGCACAACATCTTCAATTTGATTTTGCAAAATATGAAAGGCTTTCTATTTGGGTGCAAATTTGCTCCCATGTTTCTTATTAGCCTTACTTATTTGACCTTTTTTAAGGTCTGGCATCACATGAGCCAATGTTGACTCCCTTATTTCTTTCTCCATTTTAAGGTAGTAAAGCCATTTATTCTCTACAATGGAGCTTAGCTCCTTAGGCATAGAATTGTCTAGTTCAAGTGGGGTAGTCTTGAACTTAGCCATCATAGTGTAGATAGACTCTTCCACTATGTTATGTTCTTCTCTTGAAGATTTATTAAAATCAATGGTCTTTAAACTAGTTAAATTTGGATTATCTCTAATGTTATTACAAAGATTTTCCAATTTAGACTTGGTAGAATGTCTTACCAATCTGAATTAATCATTGTTAGATTATGTCTTTTCTTCATCTGACTCTGGGGGTGCCACATATTTTCTTCTTTTTAATATACATATTTTCTTCTGGGTGCGATTGTGTATAAGTTTAACTGCATCTTTATAAGTTTCTTATTTTTAATATTTATATTTTCTTCTTCTTTTTTTTTTTTTATAGGTCCTCCTTGTTCTATGGATTTTTTCTTCCCTTTTTCCTTTTCCACTTGTGTTGTTTCCCTAGTATATGCCCTTGTAGTTAGCTTGGATGGGCTCAGCTTTGTTGCTTTCTTCTTCCCCTTGAGTTGTGCAATAGGCTATTTTTGTGCTTTTCTCTTCTTAGGTTCAGCCTTGGGTGCTTCCTGCTAGACACCTTCCTCTTCTTCTACATCCTCACCCATGCCTTGGGTCAAAGAAAGTGTTTCCTATCCTTGTTCTTCTTCATCATTCCCAGCTTCTTCATCATCTTCTTCTCCTTTTGTAGTGTCCTCAACAAATTTGGCTTTGAGTTTCTTTACAAGCTTACCTTTATTCTTTAGTTTGTAGGAAATCTTCAACTCCATCTCCACCTTTGATCAGACCACATTAAAAATACAAAAATGTGGTGCACTCTTGTCCACTTCTTTAGCTAATAATGTAGTTATAGCTGCATATGCTTCATCTATATTTATTTCATAGCCAAGCGGTCTTAGCCATCTAACTCTTGGTGTAGTAGCTTGAATATAAGTATAATCAATATTTACAAGAAAGCATACATCATTTACATGCTTTCTACCAATGAAACTAGTATTATTAGGCTCTACTTCATGGTCTTCTTGAAGTCTTGAAAATATCTAGTCATAAGGGTTTCACAATTAGCTTCCATTTGTTCAATGTATTCATTAACTTGAACTATTATAGACATATTTGCTTTCCACAGAACTTTACCAAAAGATGAAAATTCATTCTGTATATACAAAAATATGAAAATAAAAAATGTACCAAACTTGCACTGTGCTCCCTTAGTTCTTCTTATTGCTACTAAATTATCATTGATTTTTTGCAGTTGTGGTTCTGTAAGATCATAAGTATGATCTTTCTTCACTAGTTTGTAACCCACATCCATTGCAATGCAAGGTACACTATTAAGTCTACTGGATTGATGGAATTTATGTGCAATGATGCTAACAACAAAGTCAACAAGAGGGTCTTAAATAGTGTTTATTGTCATTCCTCTCTTGTTCCATTTGGCACCAGTGTTCTTTTCAATTGTTTCCTTGGCATCACTTCTAAGGGTCTTTGGCTAATCTAGGGTTGGGTACCCTATCACTCTATGTACAACCCTTTTTGTAATTTTTATTTGACCATCCTCCAACCATAAAATTCCATCATGTATCTAGCTAAGTACTACCCTAATCCATTCAGTTTTGAAAACTATGGGGAATTTTATGGCACATGTCAAACCCTTCTTCTCAAAAATTTGATATTCCTCTTTCAAAACTCCATCTTCACACAACCTCTTATAGGCTTCCCTCATTAACAGAAGGAAAAGACTGAATAACTAGGGCCAAAGGCTCACCCAGCTATCCAAACCAGAGTTAACAAAACAAAAGAAAACATAAGGAACAACACTAGAGAGAGAGAGAGAGAGAGAGAGAGAGAGAGAGAGAATAGGAATATCTTTATTGATTCTTCAAATATTAGCATGCATACCCAGTTGTAAGGCCTTCTGGGTTACGGCCAATTACAATTAGATTCAAATCTAGACAACCAACATCAATTTCACATCCTGTACTTGATCCTCTAAGTTCTAACTACTACCTCTAAACTTAAACCTAGACCTATCTAAATACTTGTCAAAATGGCTTACAGAAGATTCAAGAACATAGAAAGCCCCAAGTTGGCCAATAATAGATAGTAACCAAAATTAAACGCAAGTAGAGTTAGCCCAAACTAGAATCGAAAATAGATAACCCAACAAATGAAGACCACATAGAAAACTGGCACTTGAGGCCCACACGAGCTCGGCATCCAAAGGAATCACTCAGTAGAACCTATGAACTTGGCATCCTCCAATGCTTGAAAACCAAAGAAAATCCCTCGGTAACCAAAGGCACTCTGAAACTAAAGGATTCACTTGACATCCAAAGGAATTCATAAGACAACCAAAGGAACTCAGTAGCAACTAAGAATGACTCAACATCCAAAGAGTTCACTCGACAACCACAAGAACTCAACAATCAAAGGAATGACTCAGTATCAACTGAATGCTCGACATCCACTAAGAACTCTATAGTAAGAGGCAAAAATAACAAGAGTGTAGAATTGCAAAGAAACCTAGGATGCTCCTGCAATAGACAATCAAGGTTGGCGAAAATGATTCTTGTGAATCATACAAGTGCCACAACTTGAGCTAAATCCAATTCAAATTGAGAAATCCATGTAGCATCTTCAATTGGTCTATTCTTCCATTTCACCGAATACTCATAGTAATCTTTTCCTCTTGTACTCTTGCCAACCCTCTAATCCAACATCTGCTCAACTTCTTCAAAATGCTTCTTTGTATAATCATCAGGTACAACCATTTCATGATCTAACTCATGATACTTGTATAAATCAAAAACATTGAATATAGGAGATATATCCATGTCATTAGGTAACACAACTTCATATGCATTACCACTATCAAACTTCTTCAAGATCTTACAAGGTCCAAATTTCTTCATCTTCAGCTTACTGTATGTACCAACAGGAAATCTTCCTTTCTTCAAATGAACAATTACCTCATCACCAACTTGAAAATTATGGTGTCTTCTATGCTGATCAACATTCTCCTTATACTTCTAATTACTTTTTTCCAACCTCAACTTCACTTCCTTGTGCAAAGACTCCATCAAATCAACAAAATCTTCTCCTAAAACACTTCTCTTCTCTTCAGTAGCAACATCTCTCAAATCTGATATACCTCTAGGATGCATTCGAGTAATAATCTCAAAAGATGTCTTCCTTCTACTCCTATTCACAAAATTATTATATGCAAATTTGGCTTGTACCAATACCATCTCCCAATTACTTGGCTTATTCCCAACTAAACATCTCAGCAAATTACCCAAGCTTCTATTCACAACCTTTGTCTAACTATCTTTCTATGGATGGAATGTAGAACTAAACTTTAACTTAGTACCCATCTTCTTCCACAAAGTCTTCCAAAAATAACCAACAAACTTACTATCTCTGTCAGAAATAATACTTCTTGGTAACCTATGCAATCTCACAATCTCTTTAAAGAAAAGTTCAGCAACATGTTCAACATCTGGTGTTTTCTTACATGGTATGAAATGAGCCATTTTAGAAAATCTGTCCACTACAACAAATATGGAATCATACCCTTTCACTATCGTAGGCAATCCAAGAACAAAATCCATATTGATGTCAATCCAAGGTTTATGAAGAATAGTAATAGGTGTATACAAACTAGTATTTTGACTTACCCCTTTTGCAACTTGACAAACTCCATAACTCTTTAAAATTTTTTGAACATCCTTATACATTTGTGGCCAATAATACTTTTCTTTCAATAAACTCTATGTCTTGTCAATTCCAAAACGTCCAACTAATCCACCACTATGCTTTTTCCTTAATTAGATCCAACTGAATACCTTTGAACAACATACCTTTTTGAATGAAATACTTGTCATACTTATGTGATCTATCAGATTTGGTGTGCTGCACTCTCTCCACACCTCAGAAAAATCAGGATCAAATCATACAACTCTTTCATTTCATCAAAACTAAGAACTTCAACCTTCATTTTAGTCAACAAAGAACATCTTCTACTCAATTCATCAGCAACTCTATTAGTAACTCCACTCTTATGCCTGATAAAAAATGTAAAACTCTGCAAATACTCAACCCACTTCATATGTCTCTGATTCAATTTATGTTGACTTCTCAATTATTGTAAAGCTTTATGATCAATATACAACACAAAATCCTTAGCAATCAAATAATGTCTCCACTTCTTCAATTCTTGAACAATGGCATAAAATTCTTGATCATACATAGAATATTTCCTTTTAGCATCATTTAACTTTTCATTAAAGAAAGCAATAGGCTTACCTTCTTGACTTAATACAACTCCTATTGCATTGCCACTAGCATCACATTCAACTTGAAATACTTTGTTGAAATTAGGCAAAGCCAGTACAAGTAATTCAACAACCTTTTGTTTCAAAGTCTCAAAACTCTTATTAGCTCCATGTGTCCACTTGAATTCATTTTTATCTCCCCTCATTGTTTCAGTCATAGCATTATAGACAACACTGGAATTCTTTATAAAATTTCTATAAAAACTAGCCAAACCATGAAATGATCTTACCTCACCCACATTCTGAAGTGTAGACCATTCCAAAATTGCTTTAATCAAATCCATCAATCCACCTTCTCAAGATTTTCAATCCATCAGCTAAAATCAAAAATCCGAAATACACAATCTCCTCTTGCATAAAAGAACACTTTTTCAGATTAATCAAAAACTTTTCGTCTTTCAACCCCTGCAATACTTATTCAATATTCTCAAGATGTTCTTCTATAGTATTGCTAAATATCAGAATATCATCCAAATAAACAATCACAAACTTACCCAAGAATCTTTTTAGAACTTCATTCATCAACCTCATGAAAGTACTAGGTGCATTAGTCAAATCAAAAGGCATAACCAACAATTCATACAAACCATCTTTTGTTTTGAAAGTAGTCTTCCATTCATCACCTTCTCTAATTCTTATCTAATGATAGCTAGTCTTCAAATCAATCTTGGTAAAATACTTTGCTCCACTCAAAAAATCCATTATGTCATCCATCCTCAACATAGGAAACCTATATTTTACTGTTATCTTGTTAATAGCTCTAGAATCAATACACATTCTCCATTTTTTTTAGGTGCTAATACAATAGGTACATCACATGGACTCAAGCTTTCTCTGATCAAACCTTTCTCCAACAACTCATGCACTTATCTATTAAGTTCTTCATTCTCTGTAGGTGTCAATCTATATGGTGCTTTGTTTGGCAAACTAGCTCCATGAATCAGATCCATACAATGATTTATACTTCTTACTAGAGGTAAACCATTAAGAATATCTTCAGCAACAATCTCTTTATACTAATTCAACAATTCAATGTAATTTCTTTTGGTACTTGGCTATCACTATCTACTATCACTCGATCATTACTAGCTTTTACTGCTCCATCATTACTACTACCACTTGGTCCTCTAGGAATTATAGCAAAAAAAACTTGATACTTCCTCATTTCCTTTTCAAATTTCTTTCTATTAGTCATGCAAACTTTTATTGCAGTACAACTGACCTCATCTAAACTTTCAATCAAAGGCAACAATATTTGTTTCTTCCCATTTACCAAAAGGGTATATTGATTCAATCTTCCATCATGTAGAACATATCTATCATATTGCCAAGGTCTACCCAACAAAATACAACAATAATCCATGGGCACAATATCACACAAAACTTCATTAAAGTAATGTCTAATTTTGAACTTCACAAGGCATTTCTCACTTACCAATATCTTATGTTCACCTTTGATCCATGAAACATTATAAGGTTTGGGATGTTTTAGCCTCTACAACTACAACTTGGTAACCAGCTCTTCTGATGCTAGATTTATAGAACTTCCACTGTCAATGATCACTTTACAACATTTTCCAGCCATCTTACATCTTGTCTTGAAAAGACTTCTCCTTAAAATAGGTTCCTCATCACTTCCCTTATTACATAAGGTTCTTCTCACCATCATATTTTCTCTAGCCTCAGGTCCACCTGGTGAATGCTCATTCTCTGCTTGAATCACAACATTCCTCTTACCTTGCCTACTTTCAGAGGATCTAAATTCAAAAGAACAATGTCCCTCTTTACCACATCTAAAAAAATTACCATGAAGTCCACCCCTAGAATAAGAAATACCTCTTAGTCAATAAGAATTAGTGCCTCCTCGGTAAGAATTACCACTTTTCTATTTAGTCTTGCCTTTGTAATCATTTTTCAATTTAGATTTACCTTTATCCTGTGCAAAACTTTTAGATCTGTTGCCTTCACCATAAGATCTACCTCTGCCTCTTTGGAATCTACCACCTCTACCTTTTTGTCTTTGTTCATGCTTCTTTGTCAAGATCTCTTTTGCTTTCAAGGCATACTAATATGCTTTTTCTACACTTTCCAACTTCACAAAACTCATTTCATCTTGAATTCCAGATCTCAATCCATTAATGTGCCTTGCATTTTTCTTAACATCATCATCCACATGTCTAGATTTGATGTCCAATCTATAGAAGTCCTCAGTATATTCTTTCACAGTCACGTCCTATTATTTCAAATTTTGCATCTTTCTCACCAAGCTAACTTGGTAATCAATAGGAAGGAATTTGTTCTTTATCTTGTTCATCATCTTTGGCCAAGTTCTGATCTTCTTCTTTTCTCTTCTTTGTCTATCAGTTTGCAAATGTTCCCACCATAGTGATGCATGACCTTTCAACCTAGTGACTACAATCTTCACCTTTCTATTATCAGGAGTTTTTTCATACTCAAAGAACTTCTTCATATTAGAGATCCAATCCAACATAGCATTTCTATCCAATTTTCCATCATAAGGAACAACTTCTACAATAGGCTTTGAATATTCCCTAGACAACACTCGCAACAATCTTTCCTCTATGGTTTGGTGTTGCTGCTTTATCATCACTTACATCATCAAGATGTGCTACTCTCCTTTGGGCTATCTCTACAACATCTAATATGGCTGCAATTTGTCTCAACTAATCCAATAGAGCATCATCGACATTCCTTCTACCATGAACCATCTTTACAAATTAGGTTCCTACAAAATTGTAACCCTCTGCAAGTTATAGGTCAAATCTGCAAATCTGCCACCCTACAACCAAATCCAAATCAAGGTTCTACATGATCCAATCGCCACAAGGATGAACCTCAAGCTCTGATACCAACTAACACAAGGCAAAGGATGAATAACTAGGGCCAAAGGCTCACCCAACTATCCAAACCATCTTGCAAGATTTAACACAATGGAAGCAAACACAAGGAACACCACCAAAGAGAGAGAACATGAATATCTTTATTGAATCTTTAAATATTAACATACATGCCTAGCTATAAGGCCTTCTAGGTTATGACCAATCACAAATAGATTCAAATCTAGACAACCAACTTCAAGTTTGCATCCTCTACTCGATCCTCTAAGTTCTCACTATTACTTCTAAACTCAAACCTAGACCTCTTTAAATACTTGCCAAAATGGCTTATAGTGGATTCAAGAACACAGAAAGCCACAAGTTAGCCCATAATAAATAGCAATGAAAATTAAATGCAAGTAGAGTTGGCCCAAACTGGAACTAGATGAAGATAACCCAACAAATGAAGACCACACAGAAAACTAGCACTCGGCACCCACATGAGCTCTACATCCAAAGGAATCACTCGGTAACAACTAAAAACTTGGCATCCTCCAATGCTCAACAACCAAAGAAAATCACTCTTTAACCAAAGGCACTCGACAACCAAAGGATTCACTTGGCATCCAAAGGAATTCACTTGGCAACCAAAGGAACTCAACAACAACTAAGAATGACTTGGCATCTAAAGAGTTCACTCGGCAACCATAGGAACTTAGAAATCAAAGGAATGACTCAGCATCAACTAAACACACGATATCCACTAAGAACTCGATAGCAACAGGAAAAAAGAACAAGAGTCTAGGATTGCAGGAAAACCTAGGATCGTCCTGCATCACTCATCTCTATATCACCTATGGCTCCAATTTTACAGTTGTAACATCTTCTAACATCCTAAGCCATAACTACCTTAGGGGGTATCATAGATAGGGCTCCAGCTGGTTCATTTTTATATGCCACTTCAGGGATTGGCCAAAAATATAGTTGTTTCACTTTGTTGGACACTAGTTGAACCTTAAAAAACTCTTTCTCCTAAGTTTTTGTAGAGTTAGAAGAAATTTCTGTGATATACAGTTTGAACACAAATAAAATTAAAACTGTGTAGCTTGACACAAATGTAAATACCTTGAATTTGATGAGATTATGCTGAATCACTATTGAAATCAGCTCAAATGTTGGATTATCTACTTTGATGTCATTTTGCACTCTCTTTTGTCTTTGCTCTTCATTTGTGATGAAGAAAAATGATTCAAAATGTGATAATATATCCTATTTTCATGGAATTTAGTGCTTAGTGCATTTACAATTGTCTAGTTAGCTTCTTAAGCATTTCTACATTACTTGGCTTCAATTAAAATTTCTCTTTACTCGGCTTCCATTACCAAGTTAGCTCCAACTAATTATTTGGCTTCTACTAATTTTGGAAATCAACTTGACATGTATTGAAAGTTAAATTGGCATCTGAGGGCAACCTGACAACACTTATTAAATCTTTTAAATTTTAACTTTTGCATCTTTATTCATGTTGATCTCTTGTTTTTAGTACTTGCTTGTTTAGGAACTGATGTATGATAAATATTTGTATATCAATTTCACATGCCTTCTTGTGCTTAGTTTGATGAAGTGTGATCACTTGACCTTTTAGGTGAAGTGATCCCTTCATTTGATGAGCGGCTCCCATCTTTCCTCTCCCATGTCTTATTCATTTCTCCTCTAATGTGTTCAACATCCACCTTCTATTTTCAGTTTTGATCTTTGAGTTGGGTTCCTTTGACATTGTTGGGAAATTTCTACTGATATAACCAATCCTCAAACAACTAAAACATGTGGTTTGACTCAATCATCTGCTATAGTTTCCATTGAAATGTGTTCTTATGCAATTGTTAGGGATATGTCCATATTCCTAATAGTAGTGGTAGCTATACCTGGTGTTGTAGTCCCAATTGTAGTGATGTCCATGGTTATTTCCCATTGCTAGTTGATTAGGTGTCCACATAGGCTTTGATTTTCACTTAGAAGCTCTATGTCCATACTTCTTGCAATTGTAGTAGTGACCTTCAAATCTTGATGTTCTAATAGTCCTAGTTCTATAGATATGTGCTTGATGTCCTTGCTTGTTGCACTTATCATAGTAACACATGTTTTTAGGTTTGTCATGTTGATGTGCATTCTTGCTCTTGCATATATTAGAGGTATGTCCTTTTTACCACAAAAATGACAAGTAGGTTTAGTGTTCTTACCTTTGTTACTTCTTTTTTCTACAGTCTTGGATGACTCTCCTTGTTCAATGCTGGTGTATCCTAGTCTTGAAGTATCACTAGTAGCCATTGGTGATTTCAGTAGCTACTCAAAGTACTTGATGGCCTCATTGGGTTTATTGAAGCTCTTTGCAATCTCCTTCTCTCTTTTTAAGTCATTTTGTAGTTGTTCATTTTGCATCTTTAATATAGAGATCTCAATGTCCTTGACATTGAGTTCATGGTGTGCATTCATCATTTGACTTAGGGTGTCTAGTTGCACGTTTAAAATTCTCGCAAGCTCAATTGACTTCTCTTCAAGTCTATTGGTAAGATTTCTCTTGTAATCTTCTAGCATAGCCTTATCTTTAATGGCTCTTTTTATCTATTCAATCACTTTAGAAAGCATCAAGGCTTGTGATTCTTGTTCAAGTTTGAGTGTTCTGATTTCTTCTACTTGGGCTTTATTCATCTCCATTAGCTCTACTATTGCTGCATCAAACTCTTTGGAATCTCCATTTGCAAACAATTTTGAGGTGTCAATCTCCTTGAAATGTGTATCATTCTTAGCTATGGCAATCTCTTTTCTTCTCTTTAAGGATTTTCTCAATTCTTCTCTAGCTTCTTCCAAATTATGTAAAGCAAGTTGTATATCAATTGCTTGATTCTCTATGATCTTCCTGAGTTTGTAGACTTCCATTTCAATATCTTTTCTCCAAGTTGTAAGGCTCCTCCTTGTGAGAACTAGGCTCTGATACCAATTGTTGGAATTCACAAGTGGGAAGATTTACTTCTCCAAGGGGGGGGAGGTGGTGAAACAAAAGTAACAATTTTTAACCTCTAAAACTTTTTTTAGCTGAAAACATTCACATGCATCTAATTCATCTAATAAACATGAAAGTAAAGACATGCATGAAAATAGATAACACAAGAATTTGGTAATCTAGAAACCCTTCAAAAATGAGAAGGTAAAACTAGGGTGGGGATGACACCCACAAAGTATCACTGCAACTATATGTAAATATTCCAGGTTACAAAGTTTGACCATTTTCAATGGTCTACCCTATGAAAGGCATGTGCTATTAAAGACTTTACACCCTATTAAAAGTGACCTAGTTAAAGGATTTACAAACATTCACTTGAAATGTTACCCTATTAAAGGATTTCATACCTTGTTGAAAGGCTTATAATATAGCTATTAGACCAACCTATCATCATAGGATTTTCATTCCTAATACAATGTCTCGAGAGTATTAGAAAGTCTTGACCTAATGATTTGCAATCTTCAATTTCTGATTCCAAATCCTCATTCTACTCTATCTGCTCTGATCCTTTCTTGATCTAATATGTCTGTTCTGGAAATCCTGATTGCTTTATTTTGATTAACTAAATTTTTCAATGTTGTTATGCTCTGTCTAAGTCTTTAAACACTCCTCTAAAATTTTCTATAATTCACCCATACACTTCTCACATATGCACATACAATAGGGGTTTGTCCTCCTTATAAAGGCTTCAAAGACTTAGGTTTAGGTATGAATCAATGATCAACACCCATTCTTCATTTCCTACTCAATTTGTTCTCTTTTCCTATTGGTTTCATGCCTTCTCTATTTTTATTATTTGCTACATGTTGATTACATAGGCAATGAAAAATATTCTATCTTTTCTTCAAGATCCTTCAAGATTCATCCTGAGTTAGCTCAAAAATAGTTTACATATAAGTTTGTGAAGATACAAACTCATATGTTGATTCTGTGTTACTTGACACTTACTAATTATTGATGCTTGACAGATATTAGAATTCTATCTCACTTAGCTCCTATAGTAATTCTATCTTGCTCGACATTTATACTTTTCTTGGCACCTATAGTGACTTGGCATCGCTTATCACCTAGCACTTGGAGCTTGCTCGACACCTATTGAATCTCTGACTGACACATACTATAACTTGACATCTATATTATACTTGGCATCATCTTGAGAATTGGATAAGTGTGTTGACACTCAATTGTCAAAACCAATCAGAGACCGACAAACTTTTGTTTGTAGTGAGAGAAGATTGAGTTAATGACATAGTGACCATAACACCTTCATTTTCCACATCAACTCCATTTCTAAATTTCTAGTCTTCCATTTGCAAAATTTCCTCTAGAGAGCTTGAACATTTGAACCTTAATCTTTTGGGCATAGGACATCTTAGTTACAAAACTTCTGAGATTACAACACTAGACCTTTATCCATAAGCAGACATTTATCTTAGTTATGCTCACTCATTTTGGATTACGAGTGCATCTCCAAATAGTGAGTAATCAATTTAGTGTGCTATCTTGCCTAAAGATCACTTGACCATCTTTGGTAGGAGAAAGATACTTTTATCATATATCACATTGGGTTTGCTAAATCAGCAAGGTCTTTTTTTAACATTTAGGTTGTTGGCCCTTTTATCACATAAGGTTTAGTTGGTCTCCCACACATTCTTCTCTTTCTTTCACAATCTTCCACCCATTGGTTTGGTCACTATTGTATGGTACATACACAATTTGAGAGATTCACATTTAATCCCATGTCTTGTTTGTTGGAATCATTAAGGCAAAAAGAGATGGAGAATCCTTTTCCTCGATGATCAGCCTCATTAGGGAGTACATTTCCCTCTAGTACAAACTTTGGCATGTCTAGCTCAACACCCAAACTAGAACTAGAGGATCCTTTTTGCAACACAAATCTTGGAAGTAATTCACATGATGATGAATAAGTATAGCAAGATGAAGATCCTATTGACAACAAAAAAGTCCGTAACAATGTATGAACATTTCTTGTAGATCCATACAACTTGGAAGTGATGGAAAATTTTATCAGGGCAAACAAGACTAAGATCTTCCTAGACTTGGTTAAAGAGTTTGTTAATGTCCCTATGAGTTTTGATGAGAGCACTTTGTTTAGATAGATTATCAAGGATGGTGCTCCCAAATTACTAACTTGAAACATAGCCCAAACATTTGGTAAATAGAAGGAACCTATGGTGAGAACTAGTTCTATAGATACTTACAACAAGTGTTTCAGCACAACCAACACTCCAATTGAGTGTGAATATATCCAACAAATCATTAGTCCTATGCCCAACACTATTAATGCTAGTATTCTGTAGTTAACCTTGACAGGTCCAATTGTAGGATGCTTAAACATTGGGCAAGTAACTACACAACAAATGTCAATTCCAACACAACTAATATATTCCTCTCATTTGTAAATACCAACAAGTATGGTGAAAACATCTATGCCAATTCCAATGATTGCATATCAATACATTGGCCAATGTGGAGCACTTCCACCACCTCACAATACATTTGAGACTCCATATCAAATCAATCCTCAAAATTTCATATCTATTTCTAATCCATCTCATGCTCATTATTCTTCTACCTTTGGCAATGGAAATCAACCTCATTATCCTTCAACCACATACAATTCTGTTCATAGTGACACAATTCCTCAAACAAAAATGTCATTGCTAAAGAAATTGAGGAAATCAAGAATTCTATCTTGAGCCTAGCAAGTCAAAAGCCAAAATTTAACTTTCAACACATATGTCCTCTTCCCCCATGTTTCCAAGACCATAATCCTCATGTCCCATCCAACCCGAATCCTCCATGTAATTCCCCATACTTTTAGGTTAATGTCCAAAGCCATCATCACATACCTCAACCTCTACACAATCCTAATCCTCCAAAATCAACATCATCCCCACCTTGTAATAGGTTTCTCTTACTAGAAACTGTGGCTAAATACAAAACTAAAAATAAAAGTGGTCCAATCACCCAAATTCATACACCCAATTCCAGTTCAAGATCTTCCTCCAAAGCATGTCATTATGGATTCCTCTTCTCCTCTAGATTTGATCACTTCTCCATCTCATTATTCAATTATTGCTCAAGATCCAAATTATCCCTCTTAGTCCATCTCATGATTCCCTTATCCCACAAAATCCATTTATTCCTCTTAGTAAACTTCATGATCCCCTTTCTAAGCAAGATCAAGACATTCCCTCTATCATGCACATTATAGATTCCCCTCCATCTCAAGATTTAACATCCATAGATTCTCTATCTTATGAAGATGTTCCTTCTATAGAATCTACTAACCCTCCTCCCTATCAAGATCAAAATGTCCCACCTCATATTCCCCCTCCATCTCAAGAGTTAGCATTCATAGATTCTCAATCCATTGAAAATATTCCTTCTATAGAATTCACTATCTCTCCTCCCTGTGAAGATAAAAATATTTCACATCATAATTCCAATCCATCCACTCCATTATATGATCCTATCCCACTAGATGATCCCATTATTCCTTCTATTCCACTACATGATCCTCCTTTATGTCAAGACCAAAGTACCCCTTCATATGCATTTCATGATCCCAATCCATCCCATTATCCTATTATACCTCACGATTCCTCTGATGATACCAATCCTCCACAAGATCCTATCACACCTATCAGATCCACTCATGAATCCCCTATACATGGACTTGCATTTGGTATTGAAAATAATAAATATCCCATTGATGAAATAATGTCTCAAGATGTTGGTACACATTCCACTCCTTCCAAATTTGAAATTCCTTCACCCAAACCTAAATATTTTCATGATCCATATTCCAAGTCCATTTTGGGCTCTTGTATTCATTTTCCCATTCCTTCCTCATTTTCATCCATTTTAGGTCCTTATGTTCCAAATTCAAACCCTTCATTTCTTCCATCCATTTGGGTCCATACATGCCTTCATTGACCATATCCACTTATTCCACTTCATCCCCGTTTTCTCCTCATAAAGATCAACAAAGGAACATATCCTTCAATTAATTCCCATGTTCACTATCCATAAGCTCTCGATCCATTTTTTCCTCATGCAGTCATACCTTGGCCAATGCAAGAAAATTGGAGGCCAACGATAAAGTGAATCAAGCCAAATATCCACAAAAATCCAAGGATCAACATGTCCTCTCTAAATGACATATTCAAGAAAAAATTAATTTGATCCAAAAGAAAGAAAAAATCCAAATGCCACAAAGGCTGAAAATAAAAAATGCAAAAATTATGTGGGTTCCAAAGCTACTTAAAGCAGTAATGATTCTCAAAGAAAAGAACATGGCATCCAATTTAGCTGAGCCTAAGGCATCACTCATTCATAAATCATCCAAACTTCCCATTTCCAAATCCATTTTGGGTCCTTATGTACCCAAATCCACCATCCTAAATTCATCTCCTTCATCCATTTTGGGTCTTTATATCCCCAAATTTCCTTACTTCCATCACCCTTCAAGATGTGTGCCATTGAAAATCTTTCCATCTCCTTTATCTACTCACTCACAAGTCTTCCAAGCTAGCATCCATCAACCCAATCTTCCTCCAAATCACTCCACCCCCTTAATCAAAACTTATTCATAAGTCTTTGGCCTTCATGTCCCAATCCATTTCATCCTTCTTTTTCCCTTCCTATCAGCATCTATGGGAAAATAATAATAAAAATTCCTTGAAGAAAAAAAGGATAAATAAATATAAATGGATACCATCCATGTATCTTGATTCTTGAGTTCTCCCTTCCACTTCCACTTATCTATCCATTCACTTTTCCTCTTCCACTTACACTCTACACTGGTGCCAAGTTCCATCCATACTGTACTACCTTGCATATCTTCCATATTTCCATCTATCCTCCATCCTCCTTGTCCATCTTTGATCTTGACTATTCTTTGCCTTTCATCCATCCATATGCTACACATCTCCCTTGTGTCTTATCCATACATTATCCTACATACTCCCATCCATTCACATATCTTGATCTTGACAGTCTATTCATAACTTGCATCCCATTAGTTCCTTTCATTTTCATATCCTCTATCCTCCATATGTAATCCTATGTGCTTCCATTCCCCTTTCATATGTCTTTGGTCTTGATTATCTCATGCCTTTCCTCCATTTCATGTTCCACATTTCATCCATATCCTTCATACCGCTATCCCTACTAGTTTCATACCCTCCCTCCCATATTCATTGCACTTTCATGCCTATGCGTGTGATCAACACTAGAGGCACAACAATAAAATATTCATACATGCTTTGGAACAACAATGCATTCACTTCCTCCATGTGCTAGCCTTCACACCATCCTTCCATGTTCATACATCCTTTCTCACCATATTTTCCTTCCATTTTCCTATCCTTGGTATGGGGCATTTTTTGTAACTCCTTTGAAACATGTTCCATGGCCCCCCATTGTCCTATATAGGATCCTTTGGTCCCCCAAATTATTCCTCCATTTAGAAATCCTCACCCTTCACCTCCATTTACCATTCCTTGGATCTCCCTTGTTAGTGGTCCCAATCTAGGAATTTTCATCAATTCAATAAATTCATTTCTCCTCTCATCTAATCATATTTCCTTCTCCTAATCATTTCATGCACACCAATTTCAATCTTTTCCAATCATTTAGCTCATTCAATGACATTCATTCATCATCTTATCATATCTTATCCACATTCTTCCATTCAGCATATGATCTCGTGATCTAAGCTTCACTCCATCACACTGAGCTTATCAAAATAGTGATTGAGAAATCAAGCTTGCACAAATTCACACTACAACTAAATGATTTGAGAATCATGTTTTATTCACACAACTATCATCAATTCAAACCACAAACAATCAAACAATTAATTTCAATCAATCAATCAATTTTTGCCTTACAGGATGTATCCTTCCTCCATAGGCTTAACATCAACATTTCAATTCCATCATAAATCAAATACTCAATTTCAATCAAACAATCAATTTTTCCTTATAGGATGTATCCTTCGTACATAGGCTTAACAAATTTCACTATCAAAATCTGGTTCATGGCAAGAACTGTGGATTGAATGACTACTTGGTCATGAGGTCTTTTTGTTTATTTTATCTTTGTGTATCAGCAATAGCTGCTCAAGTGTGCCTCGATCTTCAATATCCTAGTATCATTTGAATGACTTACCTGATTACACATGTGATTTTTTAGTATGATCTATTTTCATGATTCTTTCACACATCTATGTTAGTTTTGAGTTATGATTATGCATTGCTTATTGGGGGCAATGGGTTGGCACACTTACCACCAAATTTCTTCAAAAGAATTTGGGTGTGCCCATACCTCTCCAATGCATACATGTCATCTGTTCTATCCTCACTTTGAAACCTACATCTATTGTATTGAGAGTCTAGTCCATAGAAAGAAACCTTGTCATATATGCTACTATAGCATTTGGTGCATCACTCCTTTTGCATTATCAAACTAGGGTATGCTCTCTTGTATGAACACAACTTAATCCTGTGCATTCATGTAGTTAGGTTTCATGTAGACTAGGGCTTCATTGTGATTTTTTGTTTAAGACAAGGGTCCTATTTAAACCTTTTCCTTTTCCTTCCCATGTCTATTTTCAAGAAAATGGGGAATTTTTTTTTTTTCCTTTTTCAACCCAATTCCTTGAGGGGGCACCCTCCTCCCTTATTCTAGCTATGGTATGACTCTTCTGACTACTTTCCTCACTAGGGCAATCTGTATTTTCTTTCTCTTCAATGCAATGCCATACCAACACTACATCAAAGAGGGAAAAAATGTAGACACCTAAAATTGTCCTAAAACACTGTATTAAATAATTTAATATCTCCTTTGACATCATGACTAATTATTAATTAATTAATTGTATTTTTTCATATTCTTCTACTTATGCAATTAATTTTACTTAATTAAATAAGTTCACTTCCCTAATGTATTTTCAATTCAATTCATATACTCTCCTCTAATGTGTTAAATTCATTTAATGCATAGCGACATCATATATTCCCTTTTAAATAAATTCAATTTATTTAAATCCTCCACATTCTTAATCTTCTCAAACCTAATTAAGATTAATCTAAATTAATCTTAACCCTAATCTATCCTTCATCAAATTTAATAAATTATTTGTAAAAATCATTTATTCCCTCTTTATCCATCTAGCCCTCAAAATGAATTTTTAATTCATTTATCCTCCATGTCCCCCACTCACCTCATTTATTTATTCCTCCACTATGACATGTCTTCCACTCTCCTCATTGCTTTATTCCTCCACTATGACATGTCTTCCACTCTCAATATATTCCATATGCATTGTTATCATGTTATTTTCATTCTAGAGCTTGTAGATATTTTTATGCATTGTTGTTTATCTTTGGTAGTTGCTAGTTTATTTGTATTTGCATTGGTAACTTAGTTTGATTTCTTGCATTTCATTTCCATCTCACCTCTTAGAATCCTTTAAGGATTGGCTTCCTCATAGACATTTCTTGAAGGTATTCTCCACATATCTTAGCATAGATTCATTACATATTGCATTTTCATCATCAAGAGATTCAATAGTTGTGTTTGGGAGAGCACATCTACATCCCTCACACTTAAGCACACCAACAAGGCCTCTTATGGGTGCCCTTGTTGAGTTGCTTTGAGATTATGCGAGGACTTCAATTTGTGGTTGCATAAATTGTTGAACTCAAGTTGATTTTAATTGTATTTCCATTTGTTTCTAATCTTTCATATGCACATGTTACAACTAACTTTTTCTTGTTTATGCATGCTCGTAACAGGTTAGGTTCTCACACATACAAAGTCTATAATTTTTCATTTTTATGGTAAATGTAAGTTTTGGCCGAACTCAAAACCATTTAACAAAAGGAGTGCATAAAGATATGAATATACACCAACCAAAGTTTTAAGGTAAAACATTCCCTAAAATCAAAATGTTACCATTAGGATAATTAAACAAAAAGATAGCTTAAAGCTTGAAAAAGGTAAGAAAAGAATAACTAGATGTTAACAAAAAACATGACAAAGAGAAAAATTTCCATTTCATTGAGTGAGTTGGAAACCTTTGTGTTGGAAATATAATGTAGACTAGGTTACTAAGAGGGGAGGGGCGAATCAGGAACCAATAAATCTTTAACTTAGTTCACCAATTAATCCTTCATAGATTATTATGATCTAATTGCGCGTATGAAAGAATGAAAGCAATAAAACATTCATAATGCTTTGACACAAGATATGGTGACCTATAAATCTTCTAATTAGAATGTAAAATTTTGGTGGGGATGATACCCACAAGCTTTAGTACTACAGTATAAAGATGACCTATCAAGGCTTACAATTGACCACTTTTAGTGATCTTCCCTGTTAGTAATAATAAGGATTTTTAGGTCCACCTTGTTAAAGGATTAACAAACATATAGTGAAGTATGCACTCTATTTGAAGATTTAGCAAAAGACTATTAAATCCAGCTAGTTAAAGGATTTGATTGATGCACTTGTTAGGTCAAATCGGTTGATGATCTATGATCTACAACTTTGATATGCTAAATGAGATTCTTTGAATTGTAATGATCACCTGACTATGATAGATAAGTCTCTGCTATACCATATATTGGTTGTAGCCTTCTTCAATTCACATTCATCTTCTTCTTACTTCTTCACATACTCATTCTTAGTTATTCCTTGGATATAATACAATGCATTACATATATATCAATCCCATTGATTAGCTTCCAAAATTGACTACAATACCAAATTCATCATAATTCACAAAGTCAACCCATTATTGTAACTCAAGTTTTTAAGTCAACTTGGTGATGTTTAGGCACTCAAAAAACACAATCAGCACTCAACAAACACTGACACTTGGTCAAAGTGGAAGCTCGATCCATACTAATCACTTCGAGTAGCATGAACTCGATTAATGATCACCTAACTATGATAGATAAGTCTTTGCTATATGATATATTGCTTGTAGCCTTCTTCAATTTTCACTCATGCACTTATTACTTCTTCACATACTTATTCTTAATCACTTCTTGGATATAATACAATGCATTACATATATCAATCCAATTAATCACCTTCTAAAGTCATCTACAATACCAAATTCATCATAATTCACAAAGTTAGCCCATTACTATAGCTTGAGTTATAAAGTCAACTTGGTGATGTTCTGACACTTGAAAAACACTATCAACACTTGACAAACTTTGGCACACAGTTGAAGTTGAAGCTTAGGCTATATAGATCATTTTGAGTAGCACAAACTTGATTAGCACTGTATGACTCGGTGAATACTGAGGAACTCAATAGATACTGAATCACTCGGTTGACATTGCATGAATCAATCAACATTGGATTCTCTTTGTTAAAACTATGAGCTCTGTAGACACTATAGAACTTGGTTAACACTACAAATCTTGATTATCACTAAGATATTCATCACCTCTACTAGAAAGCTTAGTAGACTCTACTACTCTTGGGTGATGCTGAAAGCTGTATCAAATGCTTAGTAGACACTATGAATCTCGACATGAACTTCATTCTAACTATTTAGCTTGGTAGCAATTGGAACACTTGGTTAACACTGCTAGATCAATGATAATCTTGATAGCAACTATAGAACTTAGTGCCACTAAAACCAAGTGACTAAGTGTTAAGTCACTAATAGACAAATTGACCTTAATGCAACAATCTCCCCCTTTGGCATTAGTGAGAAAAAATCTTATAATATCAAAAATTTGAATTCTCAAAATTACAAGTCAAAACAATCCTTTATCATTATGTTATGTCTTCAACTCAGTTTTGACTTATGTTGTTGTAGCTCGATAAACTACTCCATTTTTTTTATTTTCCAAAATTGTTTTTGTAAAGATATGATCTGCTTATCTATACATATGTGTCCATATTACTACTCCCCCATACATATATATAGAGTATGATATTATTTTCTATACAAATAATCTTCTCTCCATTTTTGATGTAAATACCAAAGGTGTTAAATATTTACAAGTTAATACCCAAATGTGACAAGAAATCACTATGCACTTTCAAAATGATTGTTATGGTCTTTTCCCAATTCTCTTGCCATACCTTTGAAGCATCCAAGGTTATTTGTACCCCTACTAATAGTTCCATCATGTAGTAAGCTATGGAGAAGTTATTATTATGGACCAATGTTTTTGCATGTGCAATATGTTTTTGCATTGCATCCATATTTGGAAGAATCATGCCTTGGATTTATGCAAGTGTGGCCCTAATGTTGACTTCTTCCCTTAGCAATTTTTCTTGTAGATTTGTTAAGTATTTGATCTTTTTATATTACGCAGAGCTAGAACTAGGATCAAGTGACAACTGATGTGCACTTGCCTTCATATCCTCAGATATCTTGGATAGTTTATCCTTAATCTCTCTAGTAAAGATAAATGTGTAACTAAATTTAAAAAATAAAGAAACAATATTATTTAAAAATGTTTCTTATGTAGAGGGAATAGTAGACAATTCTACTTGATCAATAGCAATCTTTAGTGCTACTTACTCCAAAACTTTATTTTCAAATCATATCTCTACTCTCTACAATAGTTTTTCTTGTCCATTTAGTTCATCATTGTACTTGTGGAAAATTTCAACTAACTAATTTAGAATAGGTTTTTTCCCATCAACCTCAATATTCAGAGCATCAACAAATATGCTCTTGATGTCCTCAAGGACTTAATTTTCCTTTTTTCTCTCTTCTCTAATCTTTTGCAATGGTATCCATCTCTTTAGGATTAAGGTTAGAGGTATCTCATTCTAGAATAGCAATGTCCTCATCTAGATCAATTTCTTCCACTTTACCCTTATAGGTTATAAATAATAGATGTAATAATTTCTTTTCCCTTATTCAAAACTTCAATGCTCAATTAAGACTAGGTCTCAACTGTCATTGCACTAGCCATAGTGGAAATAATAGTTGAAAAAGTAGGAATAACACCAAATGTACTAACACTAGAAATAGTATTAACAACATTAATGCTTTTTTGTTTCTCACTCAAGCCTGATATTGGAGAGACTTTATGCTCAATAAATGATGTGTTAGACACTTCAATCATTGAAACACTCAGTAGAGTAATTCTAGAGATTGGTCGGGTGCTAGGTGATCCATTTGTAACCATAGCCAACTTGGTAGAAACCTTCTCTTAGCCTAGTTTCACTAAGGCCTTTCTTAGATAATGAGGAAAGGAAGTCATAACTTCTACTGCAATCTGCCCAAAATTTAGGGAAAAAACACACCAACAATTTTTAAAAAAAAGGGTAATGACAATTATGTTAACAAACATAATGACATAATTTAATGTAAACCACCATCGAGTACATTGTAGAATGGTAATAGCATGGTGCATCTAATTTTGAGTTATAGGCTTTAGATACATAGTTGAGTTCAAATTATATTACATGAGGATGTAGAGTCGATATCCCATTCTATGGCATAGGTTCAAATCCTAGTCTCTAGTGCCACAGGAACACTTATTTCAGGTTGGATAAGTGAATTGATTAAACTTTAGGTTTATGGTTACAAGATATGAGATCACATTCAAGAAGAATTTAGGGTTTTCCAAGTTTAAAGTTGAGTTTGATCAAGTTGAAAGGTTTAGTTTTCAATGTGGTTTGATCCACATGTTTCCCTTTCCAACATGAAGCTAGAGTAACTCCACAACATTTGTACATTCATGTTTTAACCCTAACTGATAGGTAATTCTACCTGACTTAACTATAATGTATTCCAAATCATTTTATTTGATCAATAATGTAAGTTATATTAGATTTAATCTGATACTAAACACTTATTACATTTTACTAGGTCAATCTTTAGGATAATTTAATTCTACACTTAAGGGTTAATTGGTCATAACATACTAATAATTAACTTTAGATATTATCATAACCCATTTAGAAATAATTAAAAAATATTAAATATTTATCATTAACCTATTTACAACATCTAACTCATCTTCTATCATAACTTGACTCATCCTATTATGTTACATAGTCAAGTTGAGTTATAACACTTCTCAATCCACTAACCACCTTCTAGGTTATCATTTCAATGCAAAATGTCCCAATACTATAATCCTTCCATTAATTTAAATCTCAACATAAGACTACTAACACAAAATTTCTAGCTAATACATTTCCAATCATACCCTTTACTTAACTACTAGGAGAATGTTATCCATTAACAAATAATACTAGCCTTTGACATAATAAATTTCTACCCTAATGTACAATGATATCCTACACCATAAATAAATTTAAAAACCACTCACCACCAAAATATATTATTATAAAACTCTAAATACACATAGTTTAAACTTCACCCCAAATACTAAGCATTAATAAAATGACATTATGAAATTGTCTTTTCATTATCCATTATACTTGATTAACATAATCTCTAATCGAATCATACATTCAAGAAAGAGTATTCAAAACAATTTAAAATAATACTATAAATTATTTACAATCTGATAAGCTTACTTTAAAATGTACTTAACTATCTAACACCTATTAACTACCCTTAAGCCCTACCTCAATAATCCTTGTAAGAATTTGCCTAAGGGCAAAATTCACCTAGGAACTAAGAACTCAAACACAAGCACATAGTAGACCAAAGAGAGAGAGAGTATGATCAAAATAACAATGTATTCAATAACTTGTTCCTCATAGTACACTAGGAGTGCTTGAATATAAAGGCCTCAGGAGAGCTTCTAGAATGCATAGAATTTAGCATCATGATGTGTCATGCAACCAAGCACATGTCCACCAGATATGGATTATCCTCCATTAAGCACGAAAGTAAGTGCGGTGATGTGAGGATAAGCCTACAAGGGTGTGACACTTAAAATAGTGTTGTAGACACCATGTGCTTAAATAGAGTTTTGTACTCCTGTGTTGTCTACATGACAACTCAAAAGGTGTGCAAACTCCCAAGTGTCTAACAAATAAAAATAAAAACACAATGCAAAATAATAAACTAATGCATTAACCTAAGTAAACTTAAGTAAGTATAAATAGTAAAGTACATATTTACACCAACAATCCTAACTAACCTCCTTTTTTCCTAACTTAAAATTCCCACTTGACAAGTAGGTTCTTCAATCCAAGGTGGGCACTGCCCAAGGTGGTAGGCACACCACCCGAGGCCAATGTATGCAACAGAGCACCTGGAAATGGAGAGGGCACATGAGGGAAGAGGAGGTTTGCATCTAAGAAGGGAGGGCAAGGTCACAAGGAGGGTCCCACACTAACTAAGGGTCCATCCATGTTTGACCAAACTGCCACATGCCCCATGTGATTGAATCCAGACCTGCACCCCAAATGGATGAGGGGAAGTGTGTAGTGGAACAAGTGGGGGAGTGGTGACATCACAATGTCTACCAACACACCTCTTAAGGGTTTTGAATGAGTAGAGGATGCATGGGAAATAAAGTGTAGAGCCTCCATTTTGCTTCCTAATGCATGCGAGGGGGGGAAAATGGATGTTTCATTTAATTTTTTTTTGACTATGGGAGAGGACCCAGTACTTGAACACCCTAACTTTGCACTTATAAAAACCCTTTGTAAAATTTTCAAATCACTCCTAATTTTTTACAACAGCTTACTTGGTGAGTCGCCTACTTATAACAAAGGTTTCAAGTCCACATCACCTATTATGATACCACATCAGCATGCTTTTTGCCAAGTTGTCCAAACCAACCCAAAAAAAAGTGAGAGCAATGGCATGAAGGGTACCCATAGTTGACCAGCTGATGTGGCATAAAATCATTGGTTAATTTTTATAAATAAAAGTACATTTTATTCAATTTTGGGTAGTTAGCATTGTACTAACAACTTTAAAGTTACAAGTATTGGTATAATATTGTCAAAAAAATTGGACATTAAGTAGTGTAAGTATCTAGTGAACAACTCCTATCATAACTATTGGAATGCATTCAAATATTGGGTCCTCCCCCCTATGTGCAAAGACGAAAATAACAACTCCATCTACTCTTTGTCTACATTCAAATACACATTAGGAACTTAGGAAGGAAGGGGGATGGAATTAGTAGTTATGTTTAAAAGGTTTATAGGTGGGTTCATGAGGATATTTATTTATTTCAAAAAGATTTATAGGTATGTTTCAAGGGTGAGGGGATGTTTAAGAAGATAGAAATACATTTTTATTTATTTATTTAGTCTTATTTATTTAATATGACTAAGATTTAATCACTATAATAATAACTATCAAAAAACCTTTTGAATTGATTTTCCTCCCTCATGCATTTGGCAAAATGTTGTAGGTGACTATTTTGGCCATTTTTGAAAACTTGTTTTTTCTTTGCAAGAACTTTTTAAAAATGATTTGTGGGTAGTGTATTAATATGGGTGGGTGTTAGCCTATTATTTCTTTATTTTGACAATATTAATTTAGTATACTGTATAGGTCTAAGGGGATGTTTTATATTTATATTATGTATTCTAGGATTAGATTAAATCTTGTTATTGCATTTTCATTATGTAGATTAGGTGTTGATATGAAATATACAGGGAATCTACTTGAAATTAAATAGTAAAAAATTATAGGAACTTCATGATAAAAAAAGGTCAATTATAATTATAAGTCCTTTCTATTACATGGTATTCATGAATGAACTTAATTTATATCATTTTAAATCTAAAGATTTCATAAGGAACTCTGAAGTTATCCATTCAAAACTCATGGAAGTTCTATAAATCACATACTTCATTTAATATAATAACCCATATTTACATTACTAGATTTAGAATGATCAACAATTTCTCTATTACATAAATAAACAACTAATTACATCCTTTCTTCATTTTAGATAAATAATGTACAAGAAAGGGATAAAAAAACGAAGAAGTCTCCATGACAACAAAACTTGAGGACACCAAGAAGATTCTTGATCTCATCTTGCTTCACTAAAAGTATTCTTCAATAAATTTGCAAATAAAAAAAGGCAACCATGGAGAGCTCACATCCCAACCAAGGCCTTGATGTGAGAGCTAGTAATTGACAGGGTGACATTCAGAACAAAAATCATAGAAACACTAAACATATAGTTTCCATCCAAGGTATGCACAACAGGCTTTGTAATGAACCTATGACTAGGGATAAGGTGTATTTTCTCCCTATAAGAGATGCCAATCATGACCAAAAATCATATGCCTCTTTAGAGGCTATCAAATCACATAAACTTCCATTTGTCTCTTTCCTTATGTCCCCAAAACAAAAAGCAATTTGTATTGACAAGAAAGGGCCCATAATTTATCCCTCTCTTCATCATGAGAAGAGACTCTACACTAACCTAGAGTCCAACTAAATCATTTCTCCCATACATGGCTACTTCTGCCCTAGCTGAGGATGACTAATGCCATCACTCCCTTCATAGTTTCCCAAACAAAAAAAGGAAGAGAAACATGAAAATATAACAAGTAAAATTCATAATTCCCTTCCCTCACATGATACACACACACACACACATACTATAATATGTAAGAATTTAACATATACAAGCAATGAACAAAGAAAATAACCATGGAAATAGAGAACCTACCTTCACAAAGGTTATGGAAATGAAGTTTTGAGATGAGCTAAAATCATCTTTGTTCCTCAAATTCCAAGATGAGTTCTCTAAATATAGAGAATGGGTGGAACCCCTTCCACTCTACAAAGGGGCTCTAAATAGCCTCTAAACTCACCCACCCAAAATACTAATAACTCTAAATATTGACCTATGTCTTCTACAGTCTTCCCACTAACCCCTATTATAACGAAAACCTTTTAAAGGAGTGTAAACTTGGGTAAGCTCATTGAGATGGTCCATTTTCGTACAAAAGGGAAAATGAGATATTTTAGGGGTCATAAATGTTGCTAGGTAGTTTTAGAAGGGTGGAAAAGGTTCTTAACCCATACACATCCCACTTGGGCACTTGAATTACCTTAAATTTGGCCTCTAGGATCATTTTAGGGCCTATACAAGTGGCTTGAATTATTTGATTTTAAAAAAACCAAGGATGTAACCTTTCCACTAAATCCTAATTAAGGATATTAATTTAGATTACTAACTAATCAATCTTAGATTAATGGGTTACTCTGCTAACCCTAATTTGACATGTCTACATACATATGAATATACTGAGTGTCAAGTAATACCATAAGATTTACTTTTACTTATCATTGAACATGTCACAATGTATAGAATGATACACATACATTCAGATTATGATACAAATAAAACACTTCACAATGAGGTATGAATCCCTTTATTGGATTCAACCTATGTCTTACAGTTTGTACATAGGGTCAATTTATCAATTCTAAGATTAATTCCATGGTTAATTATCCAACACACTATATTCAAATATCAGTAGTTCGATAACATCATATTCATATATTTAAACCAAATTTGCATAATCACATTGATCAAAATATTAAAACTTTCATTTAAATACCCTTTCTTATTTTTTCACATGTATTTAACCATCACAAATCTCATAATTGAATCATCATAACATATTCATCAGTTTGAATTAAAATATTGAAATAATCATCATATTACATACGTATACCTAAAAAATCATAAACATTATTAATAGCTCATATTCTAAACTATTTGAATGCATATGCCCTAATCGTCAAGATTACCATAATTAACATAATCATCATAAGGTGAAACACCTCATATTATTGTTAGTACAAATAAATATTTAATTAGTCAAACAATCTAGTAAGTCTTGAATCATCGATCAAAAAATGAATGTATCAACTTATTTTAATTTCCATTAGGACACCTAAATCATAAAATGTTAATTCATATCCTTTATCATAATCATTATATATAAAATAGCCATAACTTATCATGATGTCCTCTACACAGTTTCTAACCAGAACAACAACATTTCCCCATACTATTGCCTGTCATACTCATATATCCATTCAAATATCTGATATGAGATTTAACAAAGAAAATCATATTTAAGTAAGAACATACGAGGAGGGGTCTTACAATTACATATCACTTTTTTCTTCATCGTACTTTATTTAAATAATCTTCATCAATCTAATGAAATAATGCTCTTTTGAGTTAGCATAATATGTAGCCAACTAAGAATTTGAGGTCAATGAAAATAAAAAAACCAAAATGACTCTTCTACATAAATTTATATAATTATCAATTAACAATATCCCACTATCAATTACACTATCAATTGGGGCAAACACAAAATTGGATTCAAACTTGATGAGAAAAAAGTAGAGGATGATGTTGAGGACTTCAAAAGGAGTTCTAATAGCAAGATATTTTAGTTAGTTCATTTCTTGGATATGTTATCCTAAATTTTTAGTAGGAAAAAAATTGATTCAATTTTGAGAGTGCATTTAGTTGACTTCTTATCAACTCCTAGTAGGGTTGACTCAACTCGTAACATGGTTAGAATATCTTGATAGTGATTCAAAGTAACCTAATAGAGAATACATGTACTAATTATAGTAAAATGTCTACTAACAATTTTTTAGATTAAGGTAAAAATAGGTTTTGAAGGGACCCAAAACCCTTAATAGAAAAACAAAAGATACTCAAATAAGCACAACTAGGTTTTACAAGGACCTGAAACTTGCAATATGAAAGTTACAAAAGTAGGTTTTATAGGGACCTAAAACCACAAAAAGGACCAAAAAATGAAACTAGGTTTTACAAGGATCTAGAACATAGAGTTTAAACAAAAGGAATAAAAACCACTTAAGAAATTCAAACCAAAGACTAATTACTAGAACCACCACCATCAGCTATTGCAACTCCTTAATCATTTTCATCACCTCCTTGCCTGCCTTTGTAGTGCTTTGGATAATGTTAGTAGTAGAGAACCCAAATCCCCTAGTTGCCTCAACTGCCTTCTTCCTTGAACTCTGTCATGTTCTTTTTCTTTGCCTGCTAGGAGACATAATTTCCTCATTATTTCTCTTAACTAAGCTAGTAGGAGCTGCACAAATGCTTGAAGTGACCTATTCTATCTTGTTACCACTCTCTTTGATCAAAAGATGGAGCTCATGTTCATATTCCTTTAACTTCTCTAGGATATTGCCTACCTAAAATTCCAACTAGATGATCTTAGCCTGGTTAGTTTCTTGGTCCTACTGCATCTTTCCCATTCTTTTTTTCAAATTCATTAACTCATTGTAAATCCAGGAATCATGTTAGAGAGAGGAGTCTGCCTTGAGCATAGCAGTGTGAAGGAAACAAAAAATAGCATCCTTACCAGTTGAGTCATCCTTCTCCTTCCCCATATCTTCCTCCATAAGTATAACACCTTTACTAGTGAGGTCATCCTTCTCCTTCCCTGTATCTTCCTCCAAATTTTCCTGCCTAGCTTTCTGGGGTTACTCCCTTTGGTTTTCATCCTCTTCTCCAATATTTTCTGACCCTATATTTTTGTCATAACTTTACTTAGCCTCATCCTTTCTAGGCTTAGCTTTGTTGCTAGGGTAACCCTCCAGGTTTGAACTAAAGTCCCCCATATCCACATTCTCCTCATTCTCCATATTCATTTAATCATTTTTGTGTAAATTCTCAGACTCAGTAATTTCCTCAGTATTTTTTTGAGGTGTGTCCTAATTTAGACTCTACTTTTTCACACTTACCCCTTCATCTCCCTTAATCTTCCTTGAATGTGTTTCACTACCATAACCTTTGTTTTTCTCAGAGGGTGGGGAAGATACAATGGCCTTACTCTTATAGTAATTTTCAAAACTAGACTTGATTCTTTTTTCCTATGGGCTTGAAGACTTTGAACCAAGGAGTACCTCAAATAAAATAGAAGAGAGATCCTATCCTTATACCAAAAATTATTTTAAAAAATAAAATGAAATTTATGAACTCTTTTAACCCTACCATAAAAAATGAAGTACTCACGAATGTAAGAGAGGATGTCTCGCCAAATAACTTTTATTTGACTCAGCTCATAATAGTCACCATTTTTCTCCAATTTTTTTCCCTCCTTTTCTGTCTTTGGAAATTTCTTGAATGTAGCATTAGAAATACTAGTTTCCTTGCTAAAATTTATGCCCCCCTTAGGAAGCCTTGTGACTTTGGCAATGAAATCTTCAATCAAGTGAACCATAACACCATACATAGAAACCTTTTCTTCAAACCAATTTTTAAAGAAGGCCTCTATGATATGTGGTTTGTACCCATGAAGATGCTTCAGGTAAGTAGTAACATTACCCTTCTCTAGAATCTACCAAATAGAGGATTTGGCCTTCCATGCTTTACAGTTCTTTGGTTCCAATTTTCTCAGTTCCCCACCCATATCCAAAAATTACATTTCTCTATGAAATGCCATAGTAGAGTAGAGTAGGAGATGTAAAGATTTGAGAAAACCTAAGGTGCTCATTAAAACAACCAAGGTTCTCATTAAAACACTTATGTGCCAAGCAGAGGTAATAATCACTTTCAAGTACTTCCTAGGGAATATAGCACTATCCTCAATAATTCCACCTCCACTTATCATTAAATTTCCAATCTTAGAAAATATTGCCTTTTTTCGCATGAGTTCTATCATAATTAATTAGTGCTTTCAAATCTACACTCCTATTTAGGTCATCATGTCAACTCATCTTAGTTTCCCATTAGATAGCTTGGTTTGCAATCTAGAAAGCCACAACATTTCCTTCATAGTAGGAGTGAGATAAAATGACTTTGTCAAATTTATCCATTCAGGTTTTAATTTTTGTTACACTAGCTTCAATAGACCATGTAATCAGGTTTTTGCCATTAAGCATATCTTTGATATTCAAGGAGTCTCCTTCCATCTAGAGGTACTAGTAACTAATTTCTACTTCCAGCCTCATCATATAAAGAGCTGCGGTAGCCTATACTTTATCACTAGTAGAGGTACCAATAGGTATAGCAATAACATCTATAATATTATAAGTATGATCCCTCAAAACCCCTCTCCAGCCTACTTTTCTAGGATTTCCTTTAGCAACACCATCAAAATTCCCTTTGATCCATCCCATAGGAGGAGCATTCCATTTAGTATTCAGTTCATGATCTTCTTTCTTCATTTTAGAACCTTTAGATTACATTGGGTTGTCAATTTGGAAATCTTTATTGCACGTTCTCTAGGAATTGAATTTTTCCTTTATAGCTCTGAGAATGTTTTGGCCAAGCACCCACTCAGGCATTTCTTTGTTTCTAAAGGTTCTATTATTTCTTCCTTTTCAAATTTCCCACCAGAGATGGGGAAGAGTAATTTTCCTCCATACTTTTTTACTATAATTAAAATTTAAAAACATGTGATCTCTATCTTCATAACATTCTTTACATAGGTTGCATTGATTAACCACATTAATGCCTCTCTTTTGTAGATTGTCCTAAGTAAGAATTTGATTCTGAAGCAATATCTAGTAAATGATATTTATTTTTGGAGTAAGACCTTTTATCCATGCCCTAGTCCACAATGGGAAAACACCTTTCTCCTTAGATTTGAACACAAATGAAACTTTGAAACAACCACTTACATTAGCACTCCATATCATTTTATCTTCCTTATGAGGATACGAACAAAAGGCATTCAACATAATATGGATATTATGAATATCCTAGTTAATATCAACAAGTCTAACCCAACTATTATTAAACCAGTAATTACCCACAAGAGTGCCGTACAATTGCTTACATTTATCAATCTGGGTCCTATCCTCAAAATCCTCAATCAGAGGATGGTCCAAGATCCAAGCATCTTCCCATAATCTGACCTTCTACCCATTTCCAACTTTCCAAGAGAATCCTTTACTTAAGATTTTCATAGATTCCTATACAAGCCCCCAGATGGCAAAAGGGGAGAGAACATTAGGTTATGAAAGAAAGTCAGATAAAGAGGGAGCATTAAAAAGGTATTTATGTTTCCATATAGTGCTCCACTCCTTATCATCATGATACACTCTTCATCCCTGCTTAGCAAGAAGAGCTTTATTCATACTCTGCACTAACCTAATTCCTAGACCGCCTTCATTGATAGGCTTACAAATTTGATCCCAATATATCAGAGCCATTCTATTCCTTCCCTTAGTGCTAGACCAAAGAAAAATCCTTTGGCTTTTGTCAATAGTATTTACAAATTTTGCTAGAATTCTAAAGAGACTCAAAGCATAAGTCAGGATACTTTGGAGACAAGCTTTAAGGAGAGTGATTTTTCTAGGTTGGCTCAAAAGCTTACCCTTCTAGCTAGCAAGTTTCTTATTAAACTTCTTAATGAGATTATCCCAAAAGGAATTTGGAGCATTAGGCCCCAAAGGGAGACCTAGGTAAATACAACAAAAAGAACCTATTGAGCACCCAAGAATTTTAGCAATTTTGTTCTATCTTCAAGCTAGATTGTTAACAAAAAATAAAGAGCTCTTATCCCGGTTAATCAACTAACTTGAAGCAAAAGAGTAGAGGCTGAGGGCTTTTTAAAGATTTATAGCTTCCCTGACTTTAGCTTTCCCCATGAAAAATAGTGTGATCAAAAAATTGTTGATGGAAGTAGGTAAGAGGCTGATTAGAAGGCTATAGACCTTTAATATCCCCTTGCAAAACCAATTTCCCAGTATACCTCCCCAAACAATCAACCATTATAGTGAAGAGAATAGGGGATAAAGGGTCTCCCTATCTCAATCCCCTAGAAGGGCTAAAGAATTTAGAGGAACATCCATTCACCAGTACAAAAAGTGAGGTTGTAGAAGTCAACTAAAGAATTACCCTCACTATACTATTACTAAGCCAAAGGCCAATAAAATCTTTTCAAAAAAAGCCCATTCCACTCTATCATAAGATTTCACAATATTAATTTCCATAATAAAACCTTGATTATAGGAACAAGATAAAGAGTGAATATTCTCATGCACAACAATAAAAAAGTTAAGAATTTGTCTACCTGGAACAAAACCATTTTGTTATTTAGCAATAAGAGATGATAGCACCAGAAGAAGCCTAGAAGTGGGGACTTTTGAGATAATCTTATAGGAGTTACACAAACTTATAGGCCTGAATTGGTCCAAAGAATTAGCCCCAACCTTTTTAGGCACAAGGCAAAGGAAGGTGGAATTGATCTCCTTCAGCATACATTTTTCCCCAAACAATTCTTTCATAGCATCACACACATATTTTCCAACTAGTTTGCATTCTTTTTGGTAAAAGAACATAGGAAAACCATCTAGTCCTCGAGACTTATCCCTTCCTAAGGAACAAGCTGCCTTGAAAATTTGCTCTTCCTTAGGAATAGTGCCTAACATTTTATTTTTCTCTTTAGTAATCAGAGATCGAATAACCTTTAAAAGTTCTACTTGGTGAATAGTATCAATATTAGAGTTAGATGTCATCAGAGTGGAAAAAAAGGAGACCATCTCTTCTGAGATTTCCTTTTCCTTTATAATCTTCATAGTACATTTCTTAAGATTTGAGATACGAGTTTTAGCTCTATGCTTTAGAGTAGGAAGGTGAAAAAACATAGTATTTTTATCTCCTTCATTTAGCCATACCAATCTACATCTTTTCCTTAAATAAATTTCCTTTTTAGTAACAATGTCATGATACTCCACCAATTTTTCATTTTCTTCTCTAACAAGATCAAGAGTGTATCCTTCCTTCTATATCCTATCTTGGATATTTTGTAGTTCTTACATGATATCTGATTTACTCTGAAAAATATTACCAAAACATCTTTTATTTAAGATTTTAACCTCCTTTTTGAAATTTCTTAGTTTAGAAGCCACCCTAAAAAAAGCAGTTCCATCAAAATCTATATTCCACCATTCAGCCAATTTACTCTCAAACTGTGGATGTTGCATACACATTTCTTCAAACCTAAAAAGAAATTTTATTTTGTATATTAACATTATTAGCAATAAAGATTAGAGGAAAATGGTTCAACCCAATTTTTTGTAACACCTCTAACTTGCATACAAAATCTTTAGTCCACTCAGGAGAAATAAGAGCTCTATCCAATTGAGCCTAAATACAATGATCAGTTGTCTTCTTATTACTCCAAGTTGTAGAAATTGATGAAATCCAACTCCATAGATCACCAAGATCACCTACATGCAAATAACCTGTCAAAGGGAAACCAAGAAAGAAGAGGTGGAGCTTGGAAAAACTCTAAATGAACATGAGAGAGAACATATTGCAAAAAAATGAAATTGTATTTACAATGAGAATGGAATTAGAAAATACAATGAGAGAGGCCAAATATAAAGGCCTCATGGAAGCTTGTAGAACAACCTAGAAAGGGGTAGAAGATAAGGTTGACAACTAGGCATCCATAAAAAGGTGGAACATGCTAGAAGGGAACAAACTCTCGTGTTGTCAACAACTCATCACTACAACCATTAAATACTAAATATTAAATAAATGCATTAACTTAAGTAAGCTTAAAGAAATAGAATAAATAATAAATAAATAAATAATTATTTACTCTAACACCCCCCCGTTAAGTGCAACTTAGGGGAATGCCTTAAGCTCACAAAAACTAAGATGAAAATGTAGAATGGGCCTTGGCAATGAGGCCATGTTAGGTACCCATGTACAATGCAAGGAGAAATGCAACATTTGTAAATGGAGAAAGAGAGAAAACCACGTGGGAAAAGCCCTCCCCCAAAAAGAGGTAAACCTAGTGAAGAACTAAAGAAACCTCCAACTAGGGAATGTCCCCAAAAATAGGAACAAAGAGAGATCATGAATAACATCACTAAAGCATGAAGAAGCCGAAAAATATGCCATTAGTAAGAAACTACTGATGTAAAGAACTTCCATGGAGAAGGCACAAATTGAGTATTTCTATATGGTAGATGATCAATCTCACTAAAATGCATAGATAGCTAGCCACTCCAATCGCCTTGTATATAAGATCAACCATTGAATACATAGATCACACAATCAAACCATTAAACCTAGGATGCATTAGAACAACAACATAACCCCCCCTTAATGTAGATGGGGTGAGATGATAGGCAACTGAGAAGGTTGGCCAAAATCCTTTGCAAATAAAATCAAGAACAACGAGAGAGGAAGAGGTACAAACACCTATAAAGACATAGTCACATCGATACTGCATGGGGCTAATGTCATAGAAGGGATACTCACTTGAGAAATGGAGAAGGCCTAAAATAGCAAACAACTATCCCCCCCATGGTGCTTTATATAAATAGTGCATGTTCAAGTGTCTCAAAAACAATGTTCATGAATCCAAAATGCAAAAGTGGTACTTTATCTCAGAGCATATGCAAAAGAGCTTAAAAATGATATCTACAATGATTAGAAAAGGAAAAAACCTGACTCAAAAGATAGGGTAGCTCAAAACAAAAGAAACCATGCTAGAAAAATGATCCTTGAACCTGAAACACCCAAGATATTCACCATAGAGAAAGAATGCCAAAAAAATGATAGAAAGAGCATGGGCTAGAATCTAGGGAAAAAGACCACATTTTTGAAAAGGTGACAAAACTAGCTTTCCAGAAATATAACATTTTCAAAAAACTAACATGGGACGCAAAAGATATGCATGCTAGAGTAAAAAAATAAAACTTTAGACTTCAACTAAAAATGGGCAACTAAACTACATTGAAATGTAAAAATACCTACACCAATGTCTCCATCTTGGAACCAGCATTTGGTGCTCCTTTCAGATCAGAAAAATACCTCTATATGCTCAAGTTATGGCCACAAAAATTAAAGGTAGCTCAAAAATGACCCTTGGAGAGGTGTAAGAGGATGCTGATGTAGGATGGCATCATGCTGATGTCATCAAATAGGTACTTGAATTTGATGGCCTGTCAGCAGTTGTAGCAAAAAATAAAGCCACATGGCACGGCACATGGTAGGTATACATGGCAGATTGGCTGACGTAGCAGGGTCCACGTGGCATCCATGCCACGTGTCAAGTGTTGGCTATTACCAACTATGCAGGAAAAATCCAACTATCACTATAGATGAGCCAACTATCACTAAAGTGGATGCTGATGTGTGCAGGGGCTATTGGTCCATGTATACAAGTAGCTACTGATGTGTATAGGTGGAGTAACTCATGATGTGCTAGAATAGAGGAAAAGGAAGCTAACTAAGAAGCACTATGGAGGAACACCGTCAATGGAGAATGAAAAGGCATTGCTAGACTATGGTGGGGTGTGGGTAGTGTGTAGGCGTCCCTGTAGTGGCTGTTGGGTAGAGCCATGATGACACACTCTCTACTGCCTATTTTCTTATTTTTTAAACACCAAATCATCCATACAGTCTATATAGTAGGGCTTGAAACATTTTCTTTTTGCCTCCAAGAGCTCTATCTCTAAAAATGACAAGTTTTATATGGATCCTAGTTGAAAAATGCCTTCTGAATCCAATGGCAGTGTCCGTTTGGGCCCAATGTGCTCCAAAAAAATGCTCTTCCCTCAAATTGAAGAAAAATGCACAAACAAACTAGGGTTTGTGTCCGCGAATCGCAACTTCAAAAGTTCTTCAACAAAGCAGTAGTAGAAAGGCTTTGATATCATGTAGAAGTTGATGAAATTCAACTCCATAGCTTGCCAATATCACCTACATGCAAATAACCTATCGAAGGGAAACTAAGAAGGAAGAGGTGGAGCTTGGAAAAATCCTAAACAGACATGAGAGAGAATATATTAAAAAATAATGAAGTTGTATTTAAAATGAGAATGGAATGAGAAAATACATTGAGAGAGCTTGAATATAAAGGCCTCATGGAACCTTGTAGAACAACCTAGAAAGGGATAGAAGATAAGGTTGACAACTAAGAATCCACAAAAATGTGGAACATGCTAGAAGGAAAAAAACTTACGTGTTGTCAACAACTCATCACTACAACCATTAAATACTAAATATTAAATAAATGCATTAACTTAAGTAAGCTTAAGTAAATAGAATAAATAATTTATAAATAATTAATTATTTACTCTAACACAAGTAAAATTTACACCATGAAGATCCAGGTCCATTAAACCCTCTTTATTAATAAAATCCATAAAATCTAGTCTCCCATTCAATTGACTCACATTACCCCCTTTTTTTCATGGTCATAAAGAGGAACATTAAAATCCCCCATAAATATCCATCTACCATAGTAGTCTTTACTCTTTATATTAGATAGAGTTTCCCATACCTTTTTTCTAGAATTCTTTATATTAGGTGCATACATATTGACAATATACCATTCATTATTGTAGTCAATGCTAGTAATTTTGACCACCATGAATGTTTACTAGCATTCAAATAGTTCCTAAGAGGTAGGATTTTTTCCATAACATCATAGTACTTCCTAAAGCTCCTTCTAAACTACTTGCTTTTATATAGTAATTATTAAAAGACTTAATTTTTTAGCTCTCTCCTTCTCCATTTTTATTTCTTGTAAAATATCTGGCTTATGCTCCCTAAAATTTAAAACAACATCTAATTTATGGCTATTTTTCAATCCCCTAATATTCCAAGTGATAATTTTCATGTTTATTTTTTTAGGGGTAAAATCTAGAATAGTTGCCTATCTTCCATCAACAATATTCTATAAACTTTCAATCTCTCTGGTTTTCCTAGAGATTTCCTTCCAGGTTTCTCTAGAGTTCCAACATTTGGTTTCACCTTGGATTTTTGCTCTAGTTTACTACTTCAAGTCTCTACTCCTTTAGGAGCTATATTACTTTTCTTTTTAGTCCTTTTCCTTTGACTATGTTTTTGTTTCAAATCCTTCCCTTCTGAGCTCCTCTCCTCAACTTCAAATTCATTCTAAAAGAGAATTATTTCTTTGCACAAAGGTGTCTCAAGAGGTTTAGAAACACCATTTTGGGTTTCAATAGATTGGAAATCAACATTCTTAGTTTCCTCTAAAACCAAAGATCTACTCCTATCCTCTAGAATTTCTCCCTCCTCTTCCTTCATTTCTACTAGATCTTCCCATTTTGTATCATTCTTCTGGTAGATGAATAATTGTTTCATCATGTCAACCATATTCCCTTTATTTTTGCTCAAGTAAGGTAGGATCTAACAACAATCCAATCTCTTGATTTTCACATCTTGGTTTATCCTTCAAGGAAAAATTTGACATCATGCCAATTTCATAATTTTTAGGATTTAGTTTATTTTTGAAACTCTTTTTAAGAGTAGCTTTGGGTTTCCAAACTTTAATCTAGGTTTTTTCTTATTTATTTTTATCCTCCTTATCAGTCATAGGATAGTTCTTGCTTTTTTTTGGGCAAATTTTCATCCAACGACCCTATTTTTTATAGGCAAAACAAGTATTTGGAAGATCTTCATATATAATTTCTTGTATCTTTTTTCCAAGTTTTGAAATTATTACCACCTTTTTAGGAAGGTTGTTCAAGTTTTCCACGTTCACA
Source organism: Cupressus sempervirens (assembly GCA_028749045.1). NCBI lineage: Eukaryota > Viridiplantae > Streptophyta > Pinopsida > Cupressales > Cupressaceae > Cupressus > Cupressus sempervirens. The sequence continues at coordinate 229,879,097 of CM053791.1, forward strand.
TATAGCCTTGTGCTCTAAAGTTTAGACTTCAAAGCCATAGCATTATCCACTACAATTAGTTTCCCAAAGGAACCAAATATTCCCTTTAAAAAATCATCATACCAATATTCCAAAGGAAGGCTAAGAAGTCTAATCTAGATTGGGGTAGTTAATAAGAAGGCATTAGATAAGTCCATATTTGGTTCCCAATTTTTTATAGTGAGAGTGCTTTTTCCAAATGACCATGGCCCTCCAAAAAGGACCATGTTCATATCATTTCTTACACTTAAAAATGAATGAAAGGAAACCATTCATCATAGGAGCCATATCAACTTGACCACATATAACCCATTTCTATTTTATCATATTTTTAAAGTATCTATATTTGGTCTAGCCCGCATAAATTTACCAACAAGAGTAAATTCCATAGAAGAGACAGAGAAATGAAACTCAACTTTCTCCTAGCAAGATTTTGATGTGACTAGAGGGAAAGATGATTTTCCTCCAGGTTTCCTACCAAATAGAGAAGATTGTGCCCTTTGATCTTCTAACCCTTTCAGCAGGTTCTTTGTTTTCCTTTCTTTGGTCTCCTCCACATTCTCCAAAGGAATCTTTTCATGCTCAAATTCCTATCCATGCATGTGATTTGCAGGTAAAGGATCCAAAGGGGTTTTCTTGAACCTACATCTAGCGGAACTAGAACTCATAAAAATTGTAGAGTTTGCTAAAATATCCACATTTTGATCTCCTATCCCACCAGGATTAGTACCTCCCACAAGATTTTCCCCTTCCAATTTCCTATCTAATAGAGCTCTAGCCAATTAAAAAAAACTTAGAGTGCTAACCATCTCTTATTGTTGATGACATGCTAATTTGTCCTAACAACATTACATCTTTTTATAGAGACCTTTTAAATATGTACATCATCTTGTGGGAATAATCCCTACCGGTGTTCTCTCTTTGATCAAGGGTTTCCCTAGTTAACATATCCTATGTAACTTTTCATGATCATCGTCTTTTGGTTGATGTATGTTTTTGTCATACATTTCACATTTGATAAAGTTGATTTAAGTTGTTTAAAGTGCATATTGAGATATTGGTGGACTTTACTTTAAAACATTTTCCTAGTGAGAGTGACTAGTTCGAGGAAGCATTTTTTTAGAATATCTTAGGATCCTCTAATATTCTTTGATTGATTGGCTAAAAATTCTTCAAAGTGGAATTTCTCAGTAGTAGAAGGAATGGATTGTTTCCTAAATGTTTCCTTTTCTAAAACCTCAATAGAATTATGTTTGTAGACCATTTATTTCCCTAAGGGAACATCATAGACTTAGAACCCTACCACCTAGAAGTCCTAGATTTCTTCAATTTCACAAATGTCCACTTGCTATCATGATAAGAAGATTCAAAAAGATCATAATGGAAGTTATTACCTATAGACTTGGCTAAGATGGAAAATTTTTTGAGTGCACATATTTAATTTTTGAGAAAAATAAATTTTATCTAGCTATTTTTGCCACATCCCTAGAGCTCAAATTCATAGAGTAGTGCATTTTCCTTTTAAATCTTTTCCTATGAAACACAAATTTTGATAGGGTTGCAACTCATTTATTTACTTATTTTAGCCAACTAATTTTAGTAATTTTTAATTAATATTTTTTAAAAATTAGTTGATGGATAAAAGATTCATTATATTTAATAATTTATAAGGGGAGTTAGAAAGTAATTATTAAAGTTAATAATTTACTATGTACCTTTTTAACTAACGTTTACTAGCATTAACTTTATACAATATTGAATATATTTATTTAACTTACAATGAATTCTATTAAACAAATCAAATATTATATAAATATATTTACATGAATATTAGGTAAATGGTTATGAAGATCCTTAAAACTATTAAAATTTATTATAGACCTTTCTCTTGTATTGAATTATATTTTATTGAAAAGGGAGTGTATTATTTTCTTGTATGATGATGATAAATAGTAATGGGTATTTATAAATTACATAGGACAATCAAGGGGTAGTTTGGAGTTGATGAAGCAATTTAAAAGCTAATCATCAATTAGCACAAATTAATTGATTGTGATAGCCAATTTTAGTACATTTTTCCTAGGACAAGAGAGGGAGATCAAATGAATGGATTCTTCATGAATTTCTAGACTATTGTGAGAAATGTTTACACCTCTTTAGTTATTTTTTAGTACACTTTTATCAAGGTACCAATTCAAGATTGATTTGAGTAGTTTAGATATCATCTTGGGGGGTAAAAACACAGACTTGTGTTACCCTTTTTTAAAGGAAAAGGCTAACACAAGTATACTTGTTCACATTCAATGACATAAAATTAGTATTATTATTTAGAATTTGAAAATGAAGTAAACTAGTGAAATGTGTAGCAATCGTTGAATTTTAGGATTATAATTTTTAATAATTGTTTGGAAAAAGAAACAATATATTTTCTTAATTTTTATAGATAATTTTTTAGTTGCTAAAAAACACTAAAAATTTGTGGTTTAGTTCCCACAGACTTACTTTCATTTCAACTTAGACTATGTTATAGATAACACATATATCTAGAACAATCAAAAATAAAATTTGAATTTAGACCTATATTTTCTCTTTTATAGTGATTCAAATTTTAGCTCACCTAAAATTGATAGTTTTCATTTCTCGTCGCATTTTTCAAAACAAATCTATTCTATCAAGAAGAAAAAATATACATACTAAAAGAGGACTCTCTCCTTTATAATGTCATATAATTTTAATTTTTTTTTAATATGATTTAATACTTTTTTCTTTCTCAAAATTAACATCTATTCAATTGTTAAAATATGTGCTTGTAGAATTTTTTAATTAGAATATACTCTATCTAATTAAAACACTATAAAATATATATGACAATATTCTTGAATTTGAGCTCTACAAAATGGTGTTTTTATTTTACTAAAAAATAATCATAAAAAATAGTAAGAGTTATTGAAATGTCATTTTTTTGAAATAATATTTTTATTTTAGAAATTGGATACAAACTAGTATAAAACATGTATATAGTAGACATTTCCAATTGGAAAAGTGTGAGACCATATATAACTTAGCTAGAATGAGTTTATCTAGATCATATATTTGAGAAAATTTGATTTTTGGAAAGAAATACCCAAATTCAATCTTTCTGATAGGTCAGGCTAAAAGGTGATACAACTATGTACTTTTACCCTAGGGCCATTTTTGTATTTGATTTTGCATGTTTTTTAGATGTATCTAAGGATGGATTTATTTTTAGAGTTTGATGAGCCATATTATCTTGAGGCCCTTTTAGGGTTGTGCTTAGGGTTAAATTTCCTATAATGTTGAACCCTTAAATATTACTTTCCTTATTTGTTTCTTCTTGTTGATATTGACATAATGTAGGGAAAACTATATTGATTGCAAAGCATTTGTTATTTTGTAGTAGTTCTTCCTTGATATTCTATTGATAGTTTTCATTTAATTCTCCATTTTTTTAGTGTTTAAAGTTGAGTGTGAGTTTCTTGATTCAATTATTGCATGTATGTCTTTATATATATTTCTTTCATTAGTTTCCTTTTAATTTAGATGTAGAATATGATGTCTCATGGTGCACACTAATATTTGTGTATTTTATTCCTCTTCATTGATAAAGATAATAATGTCTTTCATATAATTATTATTTCCAAGATTGTCCAATTATTTTGGGAACCTTACATTTTCTATTTGTGATGAGGTACTTTGTGAAGTGTTCACTACTGCAAGTCATATATATATTAGTCTATCACCTTAGGTATTGATTCAATTTCTACATTTATTTTTATCTAGTTTCTCAATACAAGATAGTTAAGGTGATTCAATAGGGGAGTCGACCAATAATCCAAAAATTTACTTTCAAGATGGTCATACCCATACGAAAAAATGTCTTTCCATGTTCCACAAGATCGATAGTTCTCATAATTATCAATATCAGTGCTATTAGTCACAGTAATATAGAACTCAAGAGTTTGTATTTAGAGGATACTAATTTTGGCAAGCCTTTGAAATATTGTACATAATGTATTGCTCTAGACAAAACCAAGTTTTTTATTTCATTATCCAAGATGGTATGCAAATTGAAGGAAATTAGTTGTTAATTCCAAGGATTTATATAAGGGAAAATCTCATCAAGGAGAAACATAATAGAGGGATGACTAGACATTTTGACCATGATAAAACAATTGAATTGGTTAATGATAGTAATTTTTGGCCATTTTTTCAGAAAGTTATCATTAAGTTTGTACAATATTGTAGAGTATGTGAGATGGTAAAATGAGAAAATAAGAATATAGGTTTATATGAGCCATTTCTTGTAGTAGATATGTTGTGGGAGGATATCATTGTGGAATTTATTTTTGGTTTATGAAGGACTTAAATAGGCTATGACTTGATTTTAATGGTGGCTAAAATATTTTGAAAGATGGTACATTTCATACCCTAGAAGAAGATTAATAATGTCATTCATGTGGAAGAATATTTTTTCAAAGAAGTGGTTACACTGCATGGTCTACCAAGGGGCATAGTTTCAAATTGAGACACAAAGTTATTTAGGTACTTGTGGTGTGTATTATGGAAGAAGGTGAGGTTTGATTTAATGTTTATCTCATCACATATCCTATAGATTTATGAATTGAAAGAAGTGGTGAGTAGCAGTTCAAACAAATTGTTTAGATGTTTGGATTGAGATAAATTGAAGGGATGGGATTGTTCTTAGAACATGCACAAATTTTATACAATAATTTAGTAAATAAGATCACTACCAAATCACCATTCAATATAGTATATGGAAGTTGTCCTAGAAATGATTATAAATTAAAGAAGTTAAACAAAGAGGAGATAAGTAGTATTGAAGCTAAAGACTTTGTAGACTTCTTGAAGAACATTGAAGAGGAGGTTAGGAAGAATGTCATTAAATTGAGTACACAATACAAGGCTAAGGTATGTGAGAATAGGAGGCATAAGAAATTCTAGGTTGTATATGAAGTCATGCTCCAATTTGAGAAATAAGCAATTTCTAATGGGAACATATAATAAGTTAAAAATGAAGAAGTTTAAACCATGTAAGATACTAATGAAGTATGGATCATGAAATATCGATGAAGTAGAGTTTCATGGTAAACTAAATCTTTCACCAATATTTCACATTTTAGATCTAACAAAGTATCACAAAGGAAATATTGAGAATGATTTTTTAGAAGAAAAGTGAATTATTCTAGAGACTACTTTAGGAATGAAAAAAAATTAGGATATAGTAGACAATATTTTTGGTAGAATAAGATAATTTTATATATAGGAAGAATATTTGGTCAAATGGAAAGGATGATATATTGAAAATTCATCATGGTAGCTAAAGGAGGAGGCTAATCATCTTGGTTTTCCTCTAAACACTTAATATGTGATAGGATCACTTCTTAGATTAATTTCATTGTTTGATGTAGGAGCATCCTGGATGTAAAGTCAATCTTGCATCACCCAAAAATATTAATGTCTTTTATTTTCAATAAGGGATATTTCAGTAAAGAGTTTCTACATGTAGAAGCTTGCTAATTTTATTAAGTTGGTAATTTGATATTAAAATATTTTGAATTCATCTATGGAGGTTCATTTTAGATTAATCAACATACCAATAAAGATAAATTACAAAACCAACTATATTTTGAGAAGTTATTGGCAATTTTTGGTACAAAAGCATTGAACTCATTTTTTACATCCTAAGGATCTAAAAAGTTGTCCAACCCTAGCTGATTTGATCCCAAATAAGTCAATTACTATAGTTCAAAGATTGTCATGTTTAAAAAGGGGCAATCATTGTCAATCAAATTCACTATGGTTGACTTATGGTCTACAAAAGTTGTGCTACCTAAAATTATGAAAGATAAGATTAGTTTGGTCAACTCTAATGTAATAAAATATGAAAAATAATAATAATGTATGGTTGCTCAGCCATAGGGTCTTGGGATAAAATTCTTCAACATTTTTGGTAGGTGCAAAATTAGCTATATAAAGAAGGTCCATAGGGTTGTCTAGGGTAGTTCTAGGTTGTTCGTGGCATCTCTTTCTTATACAATATTGCATGGAAAATGGTATGTGGTTTTGCTTGTTGTATTTCTAAAACATTTTACTCCATGCATTTGGACATAATAAGAAGAAAAATTTGTGTACTTGCAAATTTTTTTAATTCATTTATTTGTAGCATGTTTTTGTGTAGATTACATGAGGATCCGTCATTAGTTATGTACACAACCTTATAATTTCCATCCATTTTTCTAGAGGAGGAGGTTGTGGTAGAGGTTGAGGACAAGGACAAGGAATAGGTCAATGTTGTGGTAAAGAAAATGATATTCATTTTAACTCCTTATTTTATCATCTAAAATCACAAGGAGAGATGAAAAAGAGGTGCATACAGGAGAATGGAGATTAGAGAAAAATATGATTCAATAGGGTGAATAAGAAGGATCTCTATTGCATTTGAGGATCAAGAAGATAGTTAATATATTATAAAATAGACAAAATAGAGAAGATGGTGACCCATTTGAGGAGTCCCATTCATGGAAGGGGAAATCTTGTTGACCTACAAGATAGAATCTTGTGGTAGAAGATGATGTTAGGTTAGTTAGGCATATGAGGGATGCTACGAGAAAAAATCCAACCTTTCTTCATAGGGATGGTAGTGGTAAATTAAAAAAAAATAGCTCATTGATATAGAGAGATGATTTTATATGCATGCATATAAAAGAAGTACCAAAAAAAGGCTTTCAATTTTATAGTTGTGGAGTTTTTCATAAAAATAATAGAAAGTAGAAGAATTAATGTTGCAATTAAACACCACTATATTATCTTGTGAATGGTTCCTTATGAGGTTTTGGGTTGTTTTTTGGTTAGACCACTGGAGGTAGAGACAAGAATATGAATTTCATGATTTACACCAAAATAATATGACAATAGAGTAGTATGAACACCACTTCTTGTAATTAAAACTATATTCACAAATTTGGAATGATGAGGCAATGCTAGTGCAATATTTTATGTGAAGCCTTGGCTCTCTTCTTAAACAATATGTGCCACTTTGTGATCCTATGAAAGTTAAGGAGCCCATTGAAAAGACATATTAATAGTGGAGATAATAGAAGTCAAATTCAATATTCACTTAGGTAGACAATCAAGAGGGAACCACTCACCAAGAGGAGATTATTAAGGTACATAGTCTTAAAGTACTAATCATACTAGATCTCATCCTTCATTATCTAAGGGAGCACAAAAATTCATGATGAAATAATTTCATGATATTAGGCATAGTAAAGAAAATTCCAATTAGGGATTTGATAAATGAAAGGATCAAAACTAGTATAAAAGCAAGATATCCCAAAATAGTCAACCTTCACAAAGTTTTAAAAATTGTTTTACTAGAGGAAGTTTCCATTACTAGAATACATATCTAACTACAATTATTTCTTGTAAAATGATTGATTTCTCTTATGGTTAGTTGAGACACATTATGGTTCATTTCTCCAATAAAAATGGGATATCAATCATCTTATCATTTGGGTACTTCTAAACAAATTGTTAGAGATTGGGGAGGTATCACCATATTTTTTCAATTGTTGAGAATCTTTAGTAGGATCATCTAGGAATAGTTATGGAGATTCTATAGGGCTCATTTGGTTCTATGTAGAGGAATTGAAGATTAGAATGCAAAATGGGAATGGGGAATGGGAATGAAAAATATGTATTCTAGTCCTGTTTGGTTCACTTGGAATTTGAATCCAAATTTGTTTATTCCTTGTTTGGTTGTATAGAATTGGAATTGACATAAGGTGTCATGGAGAAACCCACCACTATGATTCCAATGTCATCCTTCTTTTTGGTTCCAAAGTATTCCATGGCTGGTTTAGTAGAAGCATTCAATGCAATTAGATTCGTCGAGTTTCTATACAGTCAATTTCCTGAAAACATGAGGAGTGTGGCAAGTGCACTTTTCTTCTTGAATAGAGGGATAGGCAGGTAGTCACACTACATAATTACATGGGTGGAGGTCATGGAAAGAATTGGCTTTCTCAGAACCTAAACAATGGTAGACAAGATTACTTTTATTGTCTTCTTGCAGGGCTTGCAATTGTCAATTTTCTGTACTTTCTCATCTATGCTCAATGGTGTAGATATAAAGTTGTCCTTCATAACAAGACAAAAACACCCAACAAAAATAGAACCAAAAATATAAGAAGCTTACATGAGAGCTACAAAACACTGTAAAATGGCTCCCATAAACTCCTTTCAAATGTTGCAGAACACTATGAAATGGCTCCTTGCATCAAACATGGCACCTTCTTCCATCAATGAGTGGGAGTTCAAATTTCCCCCCCAAAACAATACCTACACCTACGGATCTGATGAAATTATGAAATTTGGCAAAGTGAGATTAAGAATTGGAATGGCCATTCCAATAACTACTTTTTTTGGGAATAGATAAAAACTTATATTGGGCTATAATGGTAATACATAATCCTATTCTCTATTCCTATTCTATGCACCAAATGAGGAATTAAAAACATATTCTAATTCTCCATTCCTATTGAGGTCATGTTCCCACTACCAAAGTGGCCCTTAGTGTCTGGAACTACAAATTATTTTATTTTACCTTCCATTATAGAGTGTTACAAATGGGGAATTAAAAAATAGGAGTACACATGACAAGTTGGGTGATCATCTAGAACTAGGGTCCCTATAGACATTTTTATCCATAATAGTGAGTTAGGGTTTGAGAAAATGAAAACCCTTGTTTATCTTTACACCTTTCCTTTGGGGTCTTATGATGTGATTATATGGATTGTTTGACTTAATGATCATGTATCTCTAAGATAGATTGTCATTACAAGAAAATTAAATGTATAAATCATGTTGGTTTTGTGTTGGAAATTGTTGGCATCCACAAACCTATTTATTTTTATATACTCTTTTCTTTAAATTTAAAGGGGTGTATGCACCATAGATGTCAACTCTTCACTATCAGTGTAAATATTTTGGAATAATGGTTAACAATTAATAAGTGGACAGATTTTCTCTTGGGAAAAAAGTTTAAACTTCATAGTGACCACTGTAGCTTGTAGTACATATTCACTCAACTAAACATAAGTGAGAAACAAAATTTCTCAATGAAATTTCTATTTGAATATCACTTTGGTGTAAATTAGATATGAGGAAGGGATAATGTGGTTATAAATTCCTTTAGTAGGTGAAGGAATATAGTTTCAACAATTACCATCAATGTTAATTTATGTAGTCAAATATCACAAGATCTCTAGTTAGATGCATTTTATTAGGAAGTTAAGGAAGAGATGGATCCAAGAAAATCCTTGGAGGGTAGATTTGTTAGTTTCACTCTAGAGGTCGATGGACTTCTACACCATTTTATTCATATCTATTTTATCATCATAAAATCCAAGCATTTCCATATTAAGAGTGTTTAGCCTTTTGAGAAAGTGGTTTGAGATTATGTCAAGTGACTCAAATTGGTTTTTGCATAGATCTAATAGTTTTCCTCCTAAGTGTTCTCCTCTCTCCCTATTTCCAGCCTATTTTTGACAACTTTCTCTGTGAAACTGAGAACTTTGAATTTCAAGGTCAAGGATAATCTTTTAGGTCAAGATCAACCTTGACCCTAGTGTAGGTAAAGGTGTTATAAACAATATTCCACCAAGATAACTGAGAGGCAAGGTGTGTGTGTGTGGGGGGGGGGATTTGAATTAGTTATCCAATAACTAAAACACTTACCTTCATTAAAAAAGCTTAAACATTCAACCAAAGTAAACAACAACCATAATAAAGTGCACATAGACAATTACACTAGATATGTTGACTAGGGAAACCCTTGATAAAAGGGAAAACCCTAGTGGGAATGATCCCTACATGATGATGTGCTAATATAAATATTCCTTGTTAGAGGATGGACCCTGTTATGAGTCTATTACAACATTTAGTACAATGAGTCTTTATTAGGAGATTTCAACCCTATTAGGATTTGTAGTATAATGTATGCAAGAAGAGCCCACTACCCAAACATGCAATTTCAACTACAAGAAGAGCTCACTGCTCAAACAAGTAATTTATTGTTATCTTCTTATTTTCTATGTCCTTTCCTCTATCCTATCAACTAGACCAATCACTATTAGACCTTGTAGACTAGGTCATGAACCTCAGATCCAAATACCAAACCTTGGATCACTTAGCAAAACCTTAGAAATGAAGTTTCCTTCACTTCCACACTACTGTGCTTAACTTTTCATTTTTCCCCCTCTGCTACTTATCATCGATCATTCAATAATTCATTCACACTTCATGATAAAGGAAAATATCCAAGTTCCTTTATACCAAGTCCATAAAAAAATCCGTGAGTTAGCTATTAGTCCTTATCAATTAATTGTTATAGGACCACCTCAGGAACATGTTACACTTGGTGATAACCTTAATCTTTTGCCTTGCAACTTGAATAACTTTCTAGACATGCAATATTATGACGAGAAACCTTAGCCACATCATCACCAACATGTCTTCCTCATGTCCACAACCTCAATCCTCAAGATATCAAATCTACTAAGAGATATAACAAGTTTACCAAAACATGCCTTTGTAAACTCTATCTTAGAAAAAACATCACCAAAACTTACATAACTTCTTCTAGACTTATCCTTTTTTCTTTTGATGTTCCCTACGTATACTAAATACTTAGAAGTATTTCTCATAACCTCGAGTGGTTGTTATGGTTAACTAGGCATCCGTACCAACTTGATCTTTCTAATGTTCTTATGTTAGCTTCCACAAAAGACATTAAACATGCTATATTGACATCAATGAAAAACTTAGTCATGAATGTAACATATCATCAGCATTCATGCCTCTGACCAATCTTCCAACAATTTACCCAATCTTCCAAAAATCTCCCCCCTTGTCATTAATGGAAACATAGGTCAAAAACATCTAGTTCCAAGAATGCCAACAAAAGATTGTCATTCTTCAAATCCTTTTCATCAATAATACTCCCCCATTGATATACCTCAATGTGCTTAATACCGAACTATTATTATAAATTCATGCCAAACTTCTCCCCTTTAGCATAATATTTTTCATGCAATAATTCTCCCTCATTGACATCAATGTCAAAGGTTTCTGCAACCAACATCTTTCCATCAAACTCAACAACAACTTACTAGCTCAAGTGTCAAAAGACATTGTTCAAAACAATATCAACAAGAGTCCTAGATGACTCTGTCAATCATATATACTCCCCCATACATGAATCATCAACATCCAACCCAAAAAAAAAACAATGGTGCTCTGTTACCCTAGACTGATGCACTCTTGCATCTTCTACTTTGATGTAGGAAGAGGCATAACCCAAAACATACCTCACAAATACTGAAAAGTCTCTTTGGGAAGAGGCTTAGTGAATATATTTGCAATATGCTCTTTCATGCTTACATACTCCAATCTGATTTCCTTTTTTGCAACTTTTCTCTTAACATATGATACTTAATAGAAATGTGCTTAGTCCTCAAATGCAATACTAGATTCTTAGATATATTTTTTGTCCTTATGTTTTCCTCTATCTGATCTTAAACATTTAATCTTCATACTAGATTCATTCTCAACTCTATTCTTGAATATCTTAGACTTGTCAAATGCCTCAAATTCCTCTTTAAGAAATGTAACCCATATCATTCTAGAAAAATATCAACTAGAATCATAAAATATCTTTCACTATAAAATCTTTAGTCTTTGTAGGACTATTGAGATCTATGTGTACAATCTCCAACTTTCCTATGGTGGTAAACTTCTTGCTAGGAAAAGAAGTTCTATTATACTTTCCCAAAACACATTCCTTGCAAATTGTGTGAGTAGGCTTTAAAATCTTCAACAAATTTCTAACAACAAACATTCTTCTAGTTCTCACAATACTATCAAAGTTTATATGACAAAATATCTTATGCCATAACCAACTGTCATCTACCTTTGCAATCAAACATGCCATTTTAGTAGGATTCAATTGAAATGCATTACCTCTAGATCTTGTTTATGTTCCAATTGCCTTTCCATCTTTATCTTTGATCACAAATGTCTTTTTTGTGAACTGTAATTCATAACCTTTGTCTACTAGTTCTCTAACACTCAAAAGATTATGCTTTAAACCATCAACAATGTATACATCCTTAGTATTAGTTTCACCATCAAGAGATATAGATCCAATACCTTTAAATTGGCATGTTGTATTGTTTCCAACTTTGACAGTTCCTTCATCCTAATTTTTGAAATTAACAAACTTGTTCATATCACTAGTCATATGATGTGAACAACCACTATCAATTATCCAATTAGATTTCTTCTCAACCTGTGATACCAAAGCTACCTTCTCTAGAATTTCTTTTTTAATTTCCACAAATGCAATTTCATCATCACTAGCACTTAATGCTTGTTCATCATAATCATTATCTTCATTTGCATACAAACAACCTCTATCTTTTCTAGGCTTATTATTTCCCTTATAATTTTTCTCCCTTTTAGGACACTTAGATGCATAATGACCATATGCATCACAAGTTCAACATTACAAATTTTCTTACCTCCTTTTTCTCTTCTTATGAGACGGGCTACTTCTTCGTCAATCTTTCTATCTTCCTCAAATCTGCTACTACTAGAAAAATCTCCTCAAGCACTTGTGCTCCTTGATAAGTTAGGTCGAATATTCAAGGCATTGAAAGCTATCTCTATTCTAGTCAATACAATGAACTATCTAAGTTCATTCTAAACTAAGCTTTAAGTCTTCCTAGAAATGTCTCTTTTGTGAAATCTTTGGTACATGATATCAACAACTGTATAATCTAAACTGTAGACTTAAATGGTGGTGTTAGAGTCTTCAATATCTTCCATATAACCGCATCATGTTCTTTGGTTCCTCCTTGACCTTTAATACCTACAGTAATTTATAATATCTCGCATATATGTTCTTATATATTCATCTTCCATCATTTTAGCATCTTGAAATGTACAAATCCAGCTTTGTAGCCTCAACTTCTTAGAATATCCATTACCCTCAAAACTATTTTCCAAAGCTTTCCAAATCAAATGTGATGTAGCAAGTGATTTTACCTAATTGTACTCAATTTTAGAAAGTGCACTCAATAGTGCTTCTCTAGCTCTAATGTCACACATGAAAAGATCTCTTTATGCTTGAATGCAAATTTCTAAATCCTTTTCCTCAATGAGTGTCTTTGCTGATTTTGTCAAGATCCAATATCTCAGACCCATACACAACAAATGTGTCTTCATCTTTTCTTTCTAGCTGTCATAATTTGTTCCATCAAATTTTGGACTATCTTTCCTAAACATGTTTGCCACGGATCTCCTAAAGCTATTAAACTTTTTGTTCAAGGACCTAATGCTGCAATACCAATTTTTAGAAACAATAGTCCACCAAGATAACTATGATGGGGGTGGGGGGGTGAATGAGTTATCAAAAAATTAAAACACTTATCTTCATTAAACAAACTAAACCATTCAACCAAGGTAAACACAACCATAAAAATGTACACATAGGCCATTACACCAGATATGTTGACTAGGGAAACCCTTGATTAGAGGGAAAACCCTAGTGGGAATGATGCCTACAAGATGATGTACTAACATAAATATTCCTTGTTAGAGGATGAACCCTATTAGGAGTCTATTACAACATTTAGTACAATGGGTCCCTATTAGGAGACTTTGAATCCCTGTTAGGAGATTCCAACCTTGTTAGGAGTCATGCCAACCTTGTTAGGACTTGTAGTATAATTTATGCAAGAAGAGCCCACTGCCCAAACATACAATTTCAACTACTAGAAGAGCTCATTGTTCCAACAAGTAATTTACTATTATCTTCTTCTTTTCTCTACCCTTTCCTCTGTCCTATCAATTGGACCAATCACTATCAAAACTTGTAGATTAGGTTACGAACCTTGGATCCAAATACCAAACCTCAGATCACTCAGGAAAACCTCAACAATGAAGTTTCCTTCACTTCCTCACTACCCTACTCAACTTCACATTCCACACTCTCTGCTACTTATCATCCATCATTTAATGATTCATTCACACTTCATGATAAAGGAAAATATCCTTCCTTTATAGTGAGGCCATAAAAAAATTCCCTAAGTCATTTGTTAGTCATTCTCAATTAATTATTATAGGACCACCTTAAGAACATATTACACTTGACAATAACCTTAATCTTCCACCTTGCAACTTTAATAACTTTCCATACACACAATGTAGTGACAAGCAAGCTTAGCCACATCATCAGCAACATGTATTCTTCATGTCTTCAACCTAAATTCTCAAGATATCAACTCTAATAAGAGATATAACAAGTTTACCAGAGCATGCCTCCGTAAACTATATCTCAGAACAAACATCACCAAAACTTACATAACTTCTTCTAGACATATCCTTTCTACTTTTGATGTTAACTACATATATCAGATACTTAGAAGTATCTCCCATATCCTCGAGTGGTTATCATGCTCAACTAGCCATCCTTACTAGCTTGATCTTTCGACTATTCTTCTAATAGATACCGTAGAAGACATCAAACATGCTCTATTGACATCAATGACAAACTTAGCCATGAATGTAACATATAATAAACATTCATGTTTCCAACCAATATTCCAAAAATCTTCTAAATATTCTAGCACAAGGATGATCTCAACCCTAACCTAAGGTAAGGTGGACCTCATCCATGACTATAGGTCCTTTTTAAAATTTTAAGAATTTCAGGACATTAGGCTTCAGAATGTTTTATTTTCCTACTTTCGAGTCAGCTATTTTAGGTTTCAGAATGGTGGACTCTAAAATTACATTTAATCTATTTCCATTTCTAGGGGTTAAGGTTAAATGGGATTTAATGATCCATGATAGCTTTCTCTAAGAGTTAGTACCCTAAATCTCTATATAAGGAAGCCTTCTTTCCCCATTTTGACATCCACCTTCTACAGTCTAGAATCTATGCACTTTCTATGAACCATCTACAAACTATGAGTGAATGTATGAGCAACTACCTACTTTATCAAGAATTCCATCATTCAAGCATTCAAGCTTTCCATTGAAGATCAAGGATTGAAGCATTTAATTCTTTTAAGAGATTTCATTCAAGCATTCAAGATTCATCATTCAAACCCTAGATCTAGCCATCATGGTGGTGTGATCTTCCTTCAAGATCCATTTTTCATCTTCAAGATCTATTCATTCTTCTATCAAGGTGGATTCCAAGCATACAATCATGGATGTTTTTATTTACATTTACTAATGTTATGTTCAAGTTTTCATATCAATATACTTGTTTATATTTCAAATACAATTGTATATCTATTGAATATCATAGTTTCATTATTAGATTTACTTCTAGTACCTACTAGCATTACTTATTTCAATTGTATTATTAAGGTTGATTGAAAACTAGGGTTTGACCAAGGGAAACCCCTGATCCAAACAATAAAATGATTTTTCTTGTAGATACAATATGGAATAGAAAATAAAAGAGAAGGTTGGATACCATTTTTGTCGAACTTTTGGAATTTATGAACAAAAAATTTCTCAGAGTAGTGTAGGTCAAGGTCAACTTTTTGGAGTACAAATATGCCCTACTGTAAGATTGTGCCCTGCTATCAACCGCAAGGTTGACCTTCCTTCAAAATGACAAAAGTTTTATGGATTTTCTCTATCTTGACATTTCCAGTTCAAAACAGGTTGCAAAGATCCTCAAAATTATACACAGGCACCATAACTTAACATTTTCTAGAATTATTCTACTTCAATGTTAGTATTTGTTTTTTAATCTATTTTACTACTTAAGCACATTCTTCTTAAATAGGATGACCATAGGACCTCTTTTCTCCTTATTTTCCATTACATAATCCATTTGTGCATTGATCACTTCGTTGTGCTTAATCAATTTGGATCATTCCTATTAGCAATTTGGGTTGAGGATGCAACCTATTTTCTTCCTATTCATTTTGGTGAACCCAACACACTTACCCTTTTTTATTTTGTTGAATTAGATGCCCTATTAAGTTTTATAATTTTTAGGTCTTTTCTTACATTAATATTAGATTTCAAAATATTAAAAAATCTATATATTTAATAAAAATAAAAAATTATTTCTTGCATTTTAGTTTCTATGAAAATTATAAAGATACTTTGGTGTGTGGTTATGTTCCTTGTTACTCTTCTTTTAGCATCTCTTCACCAAAATTATGAGGTTTATGAGAGTATAATTTATTTTATTATGTTCATGATATTTCATTTTATTCTTGCTTATGCTTTTGTGAATTTAACCGATACTAGTCTTGTAACATTTAAAACTTTTATTAAAGATTCATGTGGTAGATTTATTTTTATTTTGGATTATATGAAGGATTTGGTAGATCATACATCATCTTCTAATCCTCCTAATCCAGATCCTATTATTCCTAATCTAATGCCTAGATCTACATCTATTAATTCTTGTTCTTCTTATGATGGCATTCAAGCTATAGTTCAGGATGCAGATGTGGAAGACTTCTTTGATTTACCTTCTCCTTTGATTCATTATTATTTAAAAAGAAAAGGGTAAAGAAATTTCTTCAAAACCTATTATTACACCTTATACAATCTTTACTAATGAGCATGATAAATAAACACCTCTTGTTGAATATTTACATAACATGTACACTACAAGATATAATATGATAACTAAACAAGGTTATAAAGGTTTAGGGCTTGGAGTTAATGAGAATGGTATTAAGTACCTAGTTCATATACCTTCTAAACCCGAATTTCATGGTGTTGGATTTTCAAAATATCAAGTTAAGGAAGGAAATGTTAATCATTATCATCCTCTTCATAAACTTTTTCCTACACCTACTTTAAATATCTCTGAAATTCATCAAGAGGTGGCTAAATAGGTGTCTGTTGAATTAATGAATTATAAAAAAGAAATATTTAAACTTATACCCAAAGATGCCTTATGTAAGTACACATGTTCTTTTCATTATCATAATATGCACTTACTGTTTGATTGTAGACATTTTAAATTGTATGTTCATGAATGAGCTACTTTAGGAATTATATCTCACTCTCATGTGGTTTTACAATGTTTTCATAATTTTGATATAGGGGATTTCTCTACTCTTGATATAATATAGATGTCTTCTCCTCTTGTCTCTAGACTAGGGGGCAAGAGGTGTATTTTCATCCAGCCACCTAGGATCAATTAGGTCTTTTATTAGGCTTAATTTGTATTCTTTCTTCCTCATTTTTCTATGATTTTTTTTCATAGAATATGTTCAAGATATCTTTTCTATGGAATTTGTTTTCCAAAGGTGTTCTTTGTCTTCCTCCCTAGAGGTCAAGGTTCTTTCCTCTTTCTCTTTGTCTACGGAACTACTTTCCTTTGCTTAGTGGTACTACTTTATATTGCACTATTATTTCTTCATATTGATAGATGTTTTGACTATGGATAATCTTTTTATATAATAGATTTTTTTCCTAGGTCATCACCTCTTATCTATGTTGCAACTTAAGTTCTTTATAAACTCTTGCCCTTTCTTTGGTGTTAGAGTTGTTTTCCTCATGCCAAAGATTCCTTTTCCTCTTCTTTATAAGGGGCTTGATGATTGAATATTTTTTCCTACTTGGTTTATCTTTGAATGTTGGTATTTTATCTAAAAGCACTACTCTATGGTGGGGGTCCTGTTGATAAGGTATCTTTTTGAGAGCATCCTTTTTCCACAAGTGACATATCCTTTTCATAATTATCTAAACTCTTGGATGTAGGGGTAAATATCCCTCATTAAGGATATAGTATACATTGTTGGTAAACATGACATCTCCTTGCCTGATGAAGTAGGTAACATCTTCCTCTTCCTTATCATGTCTAGTAGCCAACCATGATAAGGATGGGGACATATATAAGGACTCCCTTGTATTATAGTTATAAATTTATTTATATGCTAAATCTTAGCAGATAACACACATAAGTTGCTAAACCTTGAAGAGACACACATTCTTCAATTTTATATATATATATATATATATATATATATATATATATATATATATATATATATATATATATATATATATATATATATATATATATATATATATATATATATATATATATATATATATATATATATATATATATATATATATATATGTTAAATACTCTGAAGTTAACGCTCATAATTTTCTAAATCTTGAAGAGATAAACATTGAAAAATCCTCTGAAGGTAATGCACATAAATTGCTAAATCCTGAGGAGATATATGTTGGCCAAAAGTGCATTCCCACCAAGGATTATTTCAAAATATTTAAATCCACTCAATGCTCACAAAATTTAATTTACTATTATATTTTAAATCCTAAGCCGCTACAAGTTGGTATACTCCAAATCTTGATAGCTCATGTATCAAAGGATCATTGAGCAAATCAAGTGTAGTGATAAGATGCTATGAGGGTCCTATTGGTTGAGTGGTTGGGTTGTCATGACATCATAGATAGTCAAGAGATCATAAGCCAAAGAAGGGTCTTGCCCAATGTTACAAAAAAATAATCATAGCATCATGTGGTTGACTTCCTAAGTTGTCGATGCTATGAAGGGGATAGTTGGTTGTATGACCTTAGAGTCATAAGGTTGCAAGCACAAAAGAGAACACCTCCCAAGGTCATGAAAAATGATAGTCAAACTGTAATCCTAGGATCACAAGGGTGATTACCACAACTTTCAATATCATGATGGACTCTGATCGTAAGATCATAATGGTCAAATCAACTATGTCATGACATTGCAAGGAAAGAATAATGGTACCACAACCTTATGCTAGGGGTGTTGTACGCTGTCATTTTATCATGAGATGATAAGATGTCATTACTGATGAAGGATTGTAAAGAGAATGAATGATGGACTTGATGCTATGAGGTATTAGCCATTGTAGGTTCATAGATTCAAGGTTATAAAAAAAGGTGATATAAAGGGTTTTGACCATAGTTGATTCTTGTAGGATTATGAGTTTAGTGTTGACCAAAACATATAAAGAATGTCACTTGCTAAGATAACAAAAAAAGAGTTCCCAACCAATCAAGTAGCAGGAAAGATATAAAGTGATAGTTTAATATGTTGACCTATGATTTCCATCTGATTTGGTAGGTTGATGATAAGGGAAGCATCTCTTTGATGATAGATATGATCTTTTCAATCTCTTGCAACCACTTTCATCATTTCCCATGCCTAATAAATGCAAAAGAACACTCCATTAGCTTTTATTGATCCATCTATTTGGTTAGAATGTCAATGGTCATCACTCTTGTCCTCATAGGGATTGTTTGGTGAATAAGTGATCTTATCACATCTAGATTTTTACTGTGATCAGATCTTTCTAGTTTTTGCAGTAATTATTCTCTGTAAAGTTGAACATAGTGGTTGAATATTATCTTAGGGTGGAACCTATATGAGTTATGCTTACACTATAAAAGAAGATGTTGTACTTTTTCTTAGGGTCAAATCTTCTCTATTTCTCTGGTATTATCTTGGCATGCTACTATTTTCCTTTGAATTATGTGACATCCTATCTTATCTCCTTCAGCCACTAATGTACTATGCAATCTTAAATGTACTATGGATATATAATCTACATTTCTATATCTCATTTGGCCTATGCATGATAAGAAGTGAAGTTGTATTCCTTGTGTCACTCATTTGGTTATATATTGTATATGTAGATAATAGATTAAAGTAAGTCGTAATCCATATATCTTTGGATTGTCATGATAATTATACTATGCATGTATGAGAAAGGATTGGTATGAACACTCTATATTAGTGCATGACCTCCTTATAATAGATTAGGTAGTCACTATGATGTATTCCTTATCCCTTTTCTCTTCAAGAGTAATTTAAGTTCATCCTAATAGTAGAGGAATTCAACCTTGAAACTCAACCTCATAGTTCAAGTCCCACAACTTGAAGGTTGTTTCCATGTTTCATAACGTTGTCCTTAGGTAAAAACTTTAGAGAAGGGTGCAAGCTTTTGTGACAATAGTTTTTGGCATGCCCAGTGGGACCATATATTAAAACATTTAAAGTTCATTGGCATCAAAGAAATATTCCATGTTCATGCTGAGGAGATAGTACCAACTTTAGTATAAACCCTTCAAGAGGCTTATTCATTCAAAGGTGCTTGGTGACTCCAAGCTTCAAGAACAATCTAGTTTCACACCAAATTTGTTGTGACTCATACCCAAGACACACATAAGGGCATCTTCTAGAGGTAATTTCAAATACCAAGAGCTTTATTTTTCTAATACAAGAAGAAAGGATATGATATCTCTATCACTAGTTAGGAGTGTAAAAATAACACATACCCCTGCAAGATCCATCTCCACTCCTATTGTTAGGTCTCGGTCTAGAATACCATTTTCTCATATCAATATATCACTTTCTTACATGCCTAGAGCTCATACTTTCACCACCTTTAATGGTGGAAGCCCCTTCATATTATCCAAAAGGCACAACATACTAGTATCAACTCTTAAAAATATACCTAAGTTTATGTGTGAAACCTCCATCTCCCTGATCGAGCATATTCAAGAGGTGTCTATTGTCTTCAATATTCATAGCATCACAAGGATGATGTAGCAGTTGGGCTTCTGGCCTCATCTTTGAAAGGGAAAGCACTACAATAAAATAGAGGTCTACCTCATAACTCTATTGCTAATTGGGATGGGTTAGGGGCAGCCCTATGCAAGCATTTTGAGGACAAAAGTGATCAACTATCACTTTTAGAATAGTTGACAACTATCGAGAGGGAAGCCCATGAATGTATGACTAATTTTAATTATAGATTTCTCAAGACATGGGAATGAATATCTACTATAGTGAAGCCTTCCCTTGGTAATGCATTTTTGTATTACCTTAGACCTTCAACAATGAAATTGCTACAACTCTGCAATCTATGGGTGGAGATACTACCAAATAATTATGAGGTTGCCATAAGAGTAGAAAATATTTTGATATAGGGAGGGAAGTTAGCTCCAAGGCCTGTAATGCCTTTCTTCCCCAACATGCTTGATCATCAGCCTATAGTAGCCCCTATTCATGTTTTCTCTACACATTAGCCTCTTGTTGTGTTCCCAATAGCCTTCACATCCTCTAATGGAGTTGATAGGATTGAGGCCATAATGTAGACACTGATGAAGAATGTGGATAGAAGGATGCAAGATCAAGAAAAGAAGATGGAGGACAATAGTGCAGTAGTAAAAAAGATGAGAAATGAGTTGGTGACCATGAAGAGACAACAAGCTAAAAATAATAAGCCTTTTCAACTCCAAAGTTAAGGTTCCATTCATGGTAGACCCCCAAACTAGACTCATGTCCTATATAATTAGAATAGACCTATCAACCACCCTCACAGTTAGAATAGACCTATCGACCACCCCCAATCTTCAAACACCAACCTAAATAGGGATTTAATCCCTCAAAAAAATATTGCCCAAGATCAAGAGTTTTTTCCTTCTTGTAACTACTCCTATGGATATTGCATGTGTCAGAAGGTAAAATCTTACTAGGCTTTAAATTTACTAGAGCGAGAAGTTTCCCAATAACACAATGCTAATCAACCTGCTGATACTTTTTAGTAGGATGGTTGTTCTTTCATGAACTATCTGGTGGAAGAGCATTGTAATTTAAACCAAGATTCTTGTGCTTACACTACTAAAAGCAAGAGAAGAGTTGTGGATGAGGTTACTCCTCCTCCTCCCAATTAGGCTTCAATATCAATTGTAGTGTCACATATACAAATAGTTTCCTAGAAACATAATGCTAGTCAGCTTATTAATATTCCTTAGTTGAAAAGACAAAATAAAAGCAAAGGAGATACAAATAACCCTTAGGCTGTTCCATCTAAAGCTTCTACATCTAGGCCTTCTACCAAGACATATAATGCATCATTTAGTGTGGTAGATTAAATGAGGAAGAACAGTATAAACATTTCTATATGGGATGCTATTGCTACTATATCATCACAAAAGAAGCTACTACAGTAGGAGTTGGAAAGCATTGAACTCAGAGATCAACCACGTAGCATGGAGAATGCCATGAGTTTGGTACAACTATTGAAGGAGGTAGAAAAAGTCAAAAGGTTAGACCTCCTCCATTTTATGTTTCTTTAATTATAAGAGATAAGGTAGTCCACAATTACATGATTGATTCAAGGGATAGTGGTTCAGTAATGCCCAAATGTGTTGCTAATAATTTAGAAGTGAAATATGAACCCATTGTTAATGATGTATTACAGTCAGAAGGTAGTACCATAAAGACTATGGGAATCCTTAGAAATGTTAAAATTGCCTTACATGCATGCCCTACTTGTACTTTAGTTCAAGATATATCAATTACTAAGGTTAAACCACACTTTTCTATTTATCTTTCAAGAGATTTCACTGCCCAAATAGGTAGTTACATATCCTTTGTTTGGTCATATATGGTATACTAGAAAAGGATTCTCTTGTTCCCAACTTGATGAGAATCAAAGAAGACACAAGTGGGATCTAGAGTATGTATTTTGATGGATAAAGAAATAAAAATGGATCAGGGGCTAGTGTGATGTTGGTTTCTCCTATACTAGAAAGGTACTACTTCTCATTTAGACTTCAATTCAGTTGTACCAATAATATGGCTAAGTATGAGGCATTGGCTCAAGGTATCTTACTTTCTTAAAAAAGAGGAATTCAACAATTAAGAATATATGGAGATAGTGAGATGGTGGTTAATTAGGAAAGGAATCAAAATGTTACTAAGAATGGTTTTCTGAGGTCTTACAAACATAGAGCATGGAATTTTCTTGAAGGTTTCAATGCATTTAATATTCAGAGCATCCCTAGAAGAGGAAAAAGATATGTTGATAGACTTGTGATAGTGGGTGCATCTTATGATGTCCCAAGAAGCCTTGAAGATGAAAAGAGACATAAAATTAAGGTGGTGGTCAAACCCACTGTCCCTAATAATATCAATTAGTAGGTCTTTGAATCTGATGCACAAATTGTGAGTTACTTGCAGAATGAAGAAAAGTTTTCAGATAGAAATTAGTCAAGATTGCATGAAAAACATGGTGATCAAGTCATCAACCTTAGCTCAAATAATTTTCCTAAGGGTCTCATTACCTTAGAGAGTATCTTCAATCCTGATGACCAAGAAAGGGATAGAGGCATGGATCTTGCTACCAAAAAAGGAGATCATATGCCAATTACAATTGCTAATGAAAGGATGCTAAACATGGGGATGGTAAGTTTTGAAGCTATTAAGAGGAAAGGGGTTGTGTAAATAAATGATCTCATCTCATGAATCTGATGAGGAATTTTTCTTTGTGTTGGCTAAATGGAAGGAGGTGAGGAATGATAATCCAAGGAGTTGGATAGATGACATAAATACCTTCTTTGCTAGGAATGGATATCCTCAAGGGTTGGATAAAGCTAAAAGAACATAGTATAGATTGTAGTCTATTCCTTATGCTATAGTTGATGGTGTTCCACTTAGGAAGGACTTCAATGGAGCCTTGTTAAGATGTGTCGATGTAGATCAAGCAAAGAGATCGATTAAGGAGCTTCATGATGGTCTTGATGGTGGCGACTTTTCAACAAGAACCATTACAATGAATGTCATGAGAGCTGGTTATTATTGGCCATCTTTGTTCCATGACCACCATAGACATGTAAGGAAGTGTGAGAAGTTTTCTTTCTTCTTAGGTAAAAAAAAACTTGCAACACTTCCACTTCACCCCATCCAGGTTGATTAACCTTTTCCTCAGTGGGGATTAGATTTTATTGGTCCTATTAATCGACCTTCTAGATCTAGTTGTAGGTGGATTTTGGCTGCAACAAATTACTTTACAAGGTCGACAAAGGCAACAGCCTTGAAGGATTCTACAAAGCCTTCAATAGTGGAATTCCTTAATGGAATCGTTACCCGATTTGGTGCTCCTTCCACTATAATATTAGACAATGCAAAATCATGTACAGGGGCTCATATTTGTGCATGGGAAATTGATCATGGAATTTACTTGAGCACATCTTCCAATTACTACCCTTAAGGTAATGTTTTGGCTGAGTCATCCAATAAAAATTTGATTAGAATCATCAAGAGGACTATTGAAGATAATCAAAGGTGTTGGCATTAGAAATTGAGGATGACCCTGTGGGCTGATAGAATAATGTCTAAGAGGTCTATTGGAAATTCTCCTTTTATGTTAGTTAATGGTAGGGAAGCTAGACTTCCTATCCCATTGGAGTTTTCAGCCCTTGAGCTGGCTTATTAGTTGGAACTAATTAAAAATGATGGAGAACTAATGGAGCTAGAAGAGAAGAGACATCGAGCAACATACCTTAGAAATACATCAGCAACAGATGAAGAGGAGCTTTGATAAGAAGGCTAACATTATAAATTTCAAGGAAAGTGATCTTACTCTCAAATGGGATGCAAACATAGAAAAAGTAGAGAGACACTCAAAATTTGATACCTTATGGAGTGGTCCCTATGTAATTATCAATTGTAAAAAGTCTAATTATTTTTGGTTAAGAAAACCTAATGGTGAAATTTTGCCTATTCAAGTAAATGGAATATATCTCAAGACCTATTTCTAAGGAAAATATGACATTTCCTATACATATTTAGAGTAGTTTCTTTCTATTTTTCCTATTTTCCAAGAAGTTTTGTGCATATATTTTTGTTGTAGAGAGTTTTGGTTCCATTTTTGTAGAGTTAGAGAGGTAGAAGGGCATATTTTATGACCTAGAATGCATTGGAAGTAATGAATTTAATAAGTTTCATGGCTTTAGAGATTTCATGGCCCAATGGGTCTTTTAATTGTCATTGGTCATATTCCAAGTAGGCTTGCATCCCCCTTGGGTCACCAAAAATGTTGGCTAGAAGTGCCTTCCCACTAAGGATTGATTTCAAAATATTTAAATCCACCCAAAAGTCACAAAATTTAATTTTGTATTATATTTTAAACCCTGGAGGCACAAAAACATGGCTATGGGATCAATCTTATGATAGATCATGTGTTGGAGGATCAATGGGAAAATCAAGTTGTGATAAGATGCTATAAGGATCTTGTTGGTTGATTGGTCATGTTGTTGTGACATCGCAGATATTTGAGAGATTGTAAGCCAAAGAAGGGTCTTGCCTGATGTTATGATAGTAAATGATCATAGGATTATGGGGTTGACTTCCCAAGTTTCCAATGCTATGAAGGGGAATGTTTTTGTATGATCTTAGATTCATAAGGTCACAAGCACAAGCGAGGATGCCTCCCAAGGTCATCACAAGAGATAATCAAACTATGATCATAGGATCAAAAGGGTGATTGCCATAGCTACCAATATCACAATGGACTTTCATCGTAAGATCATAAGGGTCAAATCAACCATGTTGTGACATTGCAAGGAAAGAATAATTGTAATGCAATGTTGCACTAGGGGTGTTAAATGATATCATTCTATCACAAGATTATAGGATCTTGTTGGTAACAAAGCATCATAAAGAGAATGAAGGATGGGCTCAATTGTATGAGGAATTGGTGATCGTAGGATCATAGAGTCAAGGTTATAAAAAAAGGTGATATAATGGGTTTTGATCATAGCTGATTCTCATAGGATTGTGAGCACAATGTTGACCAAAAGATATAAAGAATGTCACCTACCAAGCTGCAAAAAAAGAAATTCCAAACCAATGAGGTAGCAGGAAAGGTATAGAGCATTAGTTGAAAATGATTGACCTATGATTTCCATTTGATTTGGTAGGTTGATGACAAGGGAAATAGCTCTTTGATGATAGATCTAATTATTTCAATCTCATGCAACTACTTTCATCATTCCCTAGGCCTGATAAATGCAAAAGAACACTCCATCGCTGCCAATTGATCGATCTACTCAGTTAGAAGGTTAATGGCCATCATTCTTGTCCTCCTAGAAACTTTTTGGTGAATAAGTGAACTTATCACATTTGGATTTGCATTTTGATAAGATCTTGTCCAATTTTTGTAGTAATTATTCTCTATAAAGTTGAATGTAGTGGTTGAATTTTATCTTAGGGTGGAAGCTATCTGATTAATTCCTACACCATGAAAATAGATTTGTGCTCTTTCTTAAGGTTGGATCTTCTCTATTTCTATGTTATTTTCTTGGAATGCTACTGTAAATTCCCTCTTTAGCTTTGAACTATATGACATCGTATTTTATCTCCTTTAGCCACCAATGTACTATGCCATCTTTGTTTGCCTCTCTTTGATGTACTATTGATATCTCCTTTGGCCTATGAATGATAAGAAGTGAAGTCCTATTCCTTGTGTCACTCATTTGGTTGTCTAATCTCTATGTAGCTAATAGATTAAAGCAAGTCTGAATCTATATATCTTTTGATTGTTATGATAATTATATTGTGCATGTATGGGCATAGATTGGTCTAAAAACCCTATTTTGGTACATCATATCCTTAGAATAGATTAGGTGGTACATTACTTTCATGTATTCTTCCTCCCTTTTCTCTTCAAGAGTAGTTTAAGTGCATCCTTATCGTAGAGGAAGCCAACCTTTTCTAGAGACTCAAACCCATAGTTCAAGTCCTACAACTTGGAGGTTGTTTCCATGTTTCACAAGGTTGTCTTTAGGTAAAAGCTTTGGAAAAGGGTGCAAGATTTTGTGACAACAAAACACATTTTTCAATTTTTCAATATGCTAAATCTTCTAAAGGTAAAACACATAAGTTTCCAAATCCTAAGAGGAAATGCATTTCATATTCATAGTGATACAAGAAGGTGGATCTATGGGTATTCAAGAAGTTGTTAGAAGATGCATTTACAATTACAAGCACATTTTTTGGGTGAACTATTAGGTTTGGCTACCTATCAGGCTCTCCCTCTCCCTTGGTGATTCATGGTAAGGTGGGCATGCTACTGGGCAAGGTAACCACTTCTTCTTTTCTTTCTTTTCACTTTCATGCCATTAGGACTAGATCATGAAGCTATGTTATTTATAGTGATGCTCTTGTCTTTCTTATGTAATCATTTATGTTTTTATGATAGCTTTCCAAATATGATATTAGTATGAGAAATATTTCTTAGCAAGGCTTCTTGTGCTAGTTGATTTGGGGTTGTTTTAGTATTAACCCTTTTTCTTTATTTTGTTTTGTTTCCATACCCTTATGTGTGTATGTTGAGTTAGAATCCTTAGCCTAGGGGCTTGGGTCCTTAGATAAGTTTTATTATATGTCATTATGAATTCACTTGGATCTCTTATTTCTTCTCCTTTACCAAGAGTTTTCATTGAGTTAGTACTCTTGCTAAATTGGGGTCTAAATGCATCATCCTAAAATGGAAGCAGTTCCATGTTAGGAGTGTTTAGCCCTTTGAGTAAGTGCTTTGGGGTCATGTCAAGTGCCTTGAATGGGTTTTTACATGGATCTGGTAGTTTCCTCCCTAATTTTTCTCCCCTCTCTCTCTCTCTCTCTCTCTCTCTCTCTCTCTCTCTCTCTGTTTCCAACCTATTTTTCACAACTTTCTCTGTGAAACTAAGGACTTTGACTTTGTGGGTCAAGGATGACCTTTTAGGTTAAAGTTGACCTCAAATTTGACCTAGGGTAGGGTCAACATCATCCCTAACCCTAAGTCCATTTTTCAATTTTTAAAGTTTCAAGACATTGAGCTTTGAAAAGTTTCATTTTCCCACTTTTGGGTCAACTGCTTCGGGTTTTAGAATGGTACACTCTTAAATCACATTTAATCTAGGTCCATTTCTAGGGGTTATGGTTAAATAGAACTTAATGCTTCTATGTCAACCTTCTCTAGGAGTTACTACCCTAGATATCTATATAAGGAAGCCTTCTTCCCCATTTTGACATCCACTTTCTACAATCTACAATCTATGGACTTTCTATGAACCATCTATAGCCTATGAGAAGATTTATGACTACCTACCTATTTTATCAAGCATTCCATCATTCAAGCATTCAAGTTTTCCATTGAAGATCAATGATTGAAGTATTCAAGTCTTTGAAGCTATTTGGTTCAAGCATTCAAGATTCATCATTCAAACCCTAGATCTAGCCATCATGGTGGTGTGATCTTCCTTCAAAATCCTTTGTTCATCTGAAAGATCTATTCATTCTTCTATCAAGGTGGATTCCAAGCATACAATCATGGAGGTTTTTATTTGAATTTACTAATGTTATGTTCAAGCCTTCATAACAATATACTTCTTTATATTTAAAATACAATTGTATATCTATTTAAAATCATAGCTTCATTATTAGATTTACTTCTACTAGTTGTTAGCATTCTTATTTAAGTTCTATTATTAAGGTTGATTCCAAACTGGGTCTTGACCAAGGAAAACCCCTCATCCAAAAAAAAAAAACCATTTTTTCTTGTAGATAAAGGTGTGGAAAAACAAGTTAGAGAGCATATTTGGATATCCTTTTCATCAAACTTGCCAGATCCATGAATTTTTTTTTTTGTTAGAGCAGCGCAGGTCAAGGTTGAGTTTTCAGGGTACAATTATGCCTTGGGGTATAATTGTGCCCCACTATTATGGTCAAGGTTGACCTTCCTTCAAAGGGAAACAATTTTCCTACGTTTCATTTGTCTCAACATTTTCAATCAAGAATAGGTTACAAAGATCCCTGAGACTATACACAAACACCAAAAATTAACATTTTCAAGAATTATTTTACTTCAAGGTTAGTATTTATCTTTTATCTATTTTAAGATTTAAGCACATATTTCTCAAATAGGATGACCATAGGACTTCTTTTCTCCTTATTTTAAATTAGATGATCCATTTGTGTATTGATCACTTCCTTGCATTTAATCAATTTGGATCATTCCTATTAGCAATTAGGGTTGAGGATAGGACCTATTTTCTTCCTATTCATCTATATTACACCATCAAAGGGTTTATATACTTCAACTATAATTGAATTCCATCAAGATCCATTCTTCACACATCTAGGAGTAAAAATATGTCCACATATTTTGAGAAAATTTGCTATTGGGTAGGTATGAAGAGGAACATTGTCAAATTTTTAGCTGATTGGTTGGATTGATAGAGAGTTAAGGTAGAAGATTAGATCTTGCAAGAATTATACAAAAAAATATTGTTCCTAAATGGAAATTGGATATTATATCCATTGATTTTTTTTTTTTTTTCAAGTATCTTCTTAGGGACATAATTCTATCATGGTAACCATGGATCAATTAAATAAAGTGGAATAATTGTCACTTTTAATGCCCTCCTAGCTAGCCATGTTGGTGGGACATATCATTATGGAGAACATCATATGTGTCCATGGTGCATTCCTAGGAAAACAATTCTAGATCAAGATCTAATCATTACAACACTTTTTTAGACATGTTTTTAGTTTACTTTAGGGAGACAAATAAAATTTAGTTTGGGATATCATCTAGAGATAGATAGACTAAGAGAGTTAGCCAAGTTTTAGAAGATATGTTTTACATGTATGTCATGGACCAAAAGTCTAGATGGGAGTATTATTTGTGCCTTGCTAGGTTTTCATATAATAATGGGTACCTTACTTTGATTGCATTGACACCTTTTCAAGCCATGTACGGTCTCCTAGGTCACACTCTTGAGTTGGGATAGTCTAGAGGGTCATGTACTTTAGGTCTAAATGTGCTTCAACACAAGTTGAAACATGTAGAGAGGACCAGATAGTAATTTATTGTAACATAGGATAGACAAAATAAATATATAGATTCCCATAGAATGAATACTCAATATCATAGGAGATTATATATATTTTAGAGTGTGAACAATAAACAATATTATCCATTATGAGAAGGGATGTAAGTTGTCACATGTTTATATTAACCCCTTTGAGATCCTTGAGAATATTTCGCTTGTTTATGATAACGTTGAATTTTCACCCAATTTATCATGTGTTGATGATATTTTTCATGTATCTATTCTTAGATCATATAATCCTGACATTTCAATTTTTTTTAGTTGGACTATATTATAGGAAAAAGATGGAAACATAGAACTAGAGCATGTATGCACTCTTAAGAAATGGGTTTTGTCCCTCATGGGTCAAACCATTGATTACTAAAGGGTCTAACGAGATCCCAATGATGATCATTCATCTACCCTAGAGGAGGCCTCATAGATCAAAGAATCATAACTATGTTATTTTTTAGGCTTCTAGGATAAAAGCCAGTTTTGGGGGGGCAGAGGGTTGGGGGGTGGATGTAATGCCTCTCAAGTTAGATTTCAAAAAATTATACTTCCTTTTTTTGTTAAGATATGATATCAAGATGATACTCTTTTCTTTATTGTGTACCTATAGTTTTTTGAAAATAACAATGAGAAAGTAATTTATGAGATGGGGGGTGGGGGTGAATCCACATTTAAAACTTTTTCCTCTAAAATATATCACCATCATCCTTCTCATAACTTAACATATAAACTAAAATAACTTAACATGCATCACATCTATAACACTTTGGTTACCTAGAAACCCTCCAAGGAGAAGGTAAAATTGGGGTGGAGATGACACCCACAAATATTCACTATTGTATTTGTAAAGTGTGGCCTATTATGGCTATAAAGTGTTGATCATAAGCTATGATCTACCCTATGAAGGGTCTCCTTGTTAAAGGCTTACAAGACTATTAGATCTCACCTTGACTAAAGGATTTCAAACTCACAATTAAATAAGTACTTTCTTAAGAGATTTACAATAGCCTATTAGGACTACTTTGTTAAAATATTTACTCTATATCACTAGTGAGAATGATTCAACACATAATCCTTCAGTTAGCACTTTACTTATTAATGTTAGATCTTGTCTTTGATAGTTATCATATGATCCTTCTGATCACATCTATCCTTTCTAAACCTCTCACTATTTGTCTATGTTTCTCCTAGAATAATTTTGTTTTGCATAACTCTGTCATAGCCATCATAGCCTCCATGAATGCTCTTAGATCTCTTAGCATTCATCTCCTCATGCATACATAAACTCTTTAGAGCTTACATCCTTAAATAGGTATTGGTGGAGATGGGCTAGGTCAAAATCAATGGTTATGGTTGATCCTTATTGTCACCTTAAACTTCCCTAAATCTAATTTGTAACATGATTCCATACTTATCTCTTTTAATTATAAATTAATGATTATGTTAGCCAAAAATGGTTTACATGGGAGTTTATTCCATAACAAACAACTATGCCAAAAATTATTCACTCAGCATCCAAAGGCTCTGATACTTAGCCTTCATTATGCTTGGAGTGTTGTAACTCAACTTTTATAGATCTCAACACTTATTGTTTCTTGGGATGTGAATCACTTGGCATGTATAGACTGTTTGGCACTTGAGTGACTCATCACATACTATCTTCTTGGCACAGACTAGTGCTTTGCACTGAGTAGTCATATGACTTGACATTTATTTTTTGGAAACTTATGCTTGGCATGCTTTGATTACTTAGCTCAAACTGATTGCTCAGATCTCTTTGATCACTCGACATGTACTATGCACTTGGTTTTCATTGTTCTTTGTCGAATAATGACTAAGTATTTTTGTCATTGCTTTGTTGAAACCAAAATGTGATAAAAAATCTTCACCTTTGACATGAGTGGAAAAAACACTTTGTCATGGCATATAATTCCTTATTTTGTGCATAAGTAATACGATGTATATTCATTGGTCGGCTACTATTAAAAACTTTTAAATTTCAAAATTTTCATTTGTATCAATAATGTTGTTTAACTTCCATACCTTATTACTCCCCCTAAGTAAATGCTTTGTTTCTATTTCTGCTTCTATTCATCCTATTGAGTAGATATCTTCCTTAACAAACATTTTTCTTCAAAATTTCATAATCCTCAATTTTTTTTACTTATGTGATTGGGGTTGTACACTAATAGTGTGTTTTTCCAAAATGGCTTGTGAAGCTCCAAAATTATCTTTAAAGTTACATCCTAGTTATCTGATACTACATCTAGAGATTGAACTTGTACTTCTAGCTTGGTAGCAAGGCCAACTAAGCCTTCATGTGTAGAAAGATGAGAATATTTCTTCATAGGATAGTTACTTGTGCAATACTTCCATGTGAGGTGTCAACATATATTGGATACTGATCAAAGTAGATCTAATATCTACATGATGTGCTTGAAGGTTGACAAGCCTACTCTGAGTTGACAATAACTGTTGAAAATGTAAATGAATATTATTAGGAAATATCTTCAGTGTAGTAATTGTGAGTTTTAAATCTCCCTATAGCTGGTCAATAGCTAATTGTGTCTCCTTAGTAAATATCTCAACATAAAATAGCTTTCTGTATAGACAGAAAACTTTCTCTAACACCTTCTCTATAATCTCCATCTTGGTTGCTAGATCAACCTTTTTGAGTGCAATAGCACTAGATATCTTCTCCAAAAATTTTGTATGAAATTTCGTTTTAGACCATTCTAATAATTTGACATTTGAGTCTAGGTCTTCATCATTTATCTTGTCCACAATGGTGACAAGTGTCTCTATAATAGGCTTATCTTTGTTTATTTATGAGAGACTGAAAGCATCGATGGATTTGTCTTTGATTTCATGCAAAACTTGCTTTTTCTTATGTTCCCTCCTTAATATTTCTTGCATTTTCATCCTTTTTAGAGTGTATAGAAGAATTCTAATTTCTTTAATAGTGATTTTATTCCAATCAAACTTTGTTATCTCAATCACTCATCTAAGCTTACATCCTCAAATGATGTAGCAACAACACTTTTTCCTATGCTTGGACTAGGCCTTGATATTTGGAGAGGTGTGTCTTTTGTACTTGGCCTCTAAAGGGCTTGACTAATAAGAGGACATTTAGAAACTAACAAAGTAACTAGTGTTTGTATGAAAATTTTCTCCTCAGGTGTAGAAGTCAACTTGGGCTCTTCAGCCTTTTCACCTTCTTTTGGTACATCACCCTGTGATGGTGGAATAGGTTCAAGACTTCCTTCCTTACCATTTTTTACTTATGTTCCATCCTTTCCAACAGTTACTGGAGTTGGTAAACCTCAAATATTTATTCTTGGCACCGATATACCTGTATATTGTGCTTCTACCTCTTTCATCTAAATGAGAAATTTTGGCATTACAGATGGTGTATTTTTTGCAACATAATTTTTCTCAACATTCACACTTTGATCTATATTTAGATCATGTGATTCCTTTTCCTTTACCTCTATAGTTTGTGGTGTGCATTTGATATGTCTTGTTACTTCTCCCCTACCGATGCAAGTTCTTTCTTTCATATCTCATCGACTCTCACCAATATTGGATTACTGCATAAAATTGTTCCATTGGTAGAGTCTTGTAATATTTTCTTCAAATTATTCTCAATCAAAAGATTTTCAATCTATGATGTAGCATTAGGAACATCCTTGGTTCTCATTGAGTCTTGTTGACTCTCTTGGTCATCATGTGGGGAACTGACACTTAGAACTTGTACATCCTATCTATCCTATTGCTCTTTTCCAACTTTGGATTCCTTTGTTTTTCCTTTTGTTCCATCCATAATACCTTCCTTGACTGGGTTCTCTTTTTCTTTCTCACCTTTCTCTTCCTCATCTTTTTCAAGTGCATGCTCCTCTTCTTCTCCTTTCTTCTATATAGCCTCTGTGGATAGCCCATAAATGACATTCTAGAGCAATGTGCTGTAGGTTACCACCTCCTCCACTTGTTTCTTCAAGATATGAAGTACTCTTTACTTGGGAGAAAATATCCCCTTATTTTTTTCCATGGCTTTATACATCATCTTCTTATCCAAAGAAGGCATAAATTGGGCTAATATAGCCTCTCTTAATTATCTCCTAGTGGTTAAACTAAATTGCCACTTTTTCTCAACTCAGTCGTATAAACTATTTGGTAATGAAGTGAAAATATCTAATGGAGTAGTCTTAAAGGCTACCATGATATGAAATATAGCCTCTTGTACCTTATTTCTATCAACACTCCTTAGCTTATGAAATTCAACATTTGTGAAACTTGACAAATTTGCATTGGCCTTAATATTTTCACACAAGTTATCAATGTTAGAAGAGGGATTGTGGCTTACCACTTTGAATTGACTCAAGTCATTAGACTTGGTCTTCTCCTAACCTAGATCTTCTTGAGGTGTATGCTTCCTCCTTGGCTTTTTTGTAGGCTGGCTTGGCTCTATAGTGACACTTCCTCTTTTACCTTTTGGATTTGTAGCTTCTTTAGCCTATGTAGTGGCTGCCCTAGTGCTTGACCTACTTAAAGGTACAAATAGCTTTTGTTATAACTACTTCATAGCCTTCTTTTGTTTCTCCACTTTTCATTTCTTTTCTTTCCTCTTCTTTTAAGTTTCCTAATGTGCTTCCTTGACACCTTCAACATCATCACCTTTATCTTCTCCTAGGACTTGTATAAGTTCAAGTGGTGCTTGGCCTTTTGTTTCTTCTTCTACTTCTCCTTCTTCATCTTCTACTTCCTCACCTCCTTCACCAAAATTCTCTTTGAAGTTCTTCACTATCTTTTTTTTTCTTTCTTATTACTAAGATAGTTTGTAAATTTATTATTATTGTTGATTTAGTCTCATCATAGTTTCCAAAGGATGTAGCATCCTTATCAATTTCCTTGGATAGTAGAGTTGTGATTGTTGTTGAGGCATTGTTCACATTAATTTCATATCGAAAGTGTTTTAACAATCTAACCCTAGGTATTACTGGTTGCACATATGTGTAATCTACATCAACTAGGAAACACACATCATTGTAATGTTGTTCCACTAATGATATAGGTATTCTCAATCTTTGCTTCATGGATTTCTCGAAATCCTCAAAATAGCTAGACATTACTAACTCAAAGTTGTCTCCTAGTTTGTCAATGAGCTCTTATATCTGTTGTATAACTAACCTATTCTTCTTCCAAACTATTTTACCAAAAGTGGGGCATGTGTTTAGCACATAGAATAATATGCAAAGAATTGAAGAACCAAACTTACAAGATGCACTTTTGGCATTCTTGATGGCTTCCATATTTTCTAATAATTGTTGAATTTGCAACTCGGCTAGGTCATAACAATGGTCTCCTTTACAATTTTATAACCTAAATCAACTATGATATAGGAAACACTATTCAGTCAGCCTGAGTAGAATAATTTGTGAGCTATACCTCTAACTGTAGATGGTAACAAAGGATTTTAAATTGTGTTAATTGGCATCCTCACTTGTTCCATATAGTACATGTGTTCTTTTCAATGACGTCCTTCACATCACTCTGCATACTCTTTAGTCTATCTAGTGTCGGATACACTATCACTCTATGCACAATCCTTTTTGAAATTTTGATTGGTCTATTCTCTAACAAAATTTGATTGTCATGAATCTAGGTCAAAATGATTTTGATGCATTCATTTTTAAAAACTTGAGGAAAGTCCAGGGCATGAATTAACCCTTTTCACTCCAAAACCTTA
Organism: Cupressus sempervirens; assembly: GCA_028749045.1. NCBI lineage: Eukaryota > Viridiplantae > Streptophyta > Pinopsida > Cupressales > Cupressaceae > Cupressus > Cupressus sempervirens. Next base: position 229,914,684 of record CM053791.1, read on the forward strand.
TATTCCTCCTTCAACACTCCATTCTCACATAACTTACTATAGATGTCTCTAATTTCCATGTCTCACCCCTCTCCAGCCTTACAAGTATAACAAAAACACACATCTTGAACCATTAAAACCTTTGGTGGTATCATGGATAACACACGAGACAAATATCCCTTGTATGCAGTCTTAGGAATTACATGAAATGGGGGCTATCTATCTCACATCATTTCTAATTAGTTAAACATTGAGAACTTCATTCCCCTCTTTCCTAACTATTTTAGAAGAGCTAGCTACCATATTTGAATCGCTAGGGTTTATCAAAAATGAAACAACATAACTTGACAAAAGATAAATACCTTATAAATTTGATGAATGATGTCGAGTAGTAGTTGAATCTAGCTCACAAACACTTGAATCTCCTTTTGCAATTTTCTTTAGTTCTCTTCATGCTCTTCAAACTCAAGTAGGTGAAAATGAGTCCAAATTTGTCTATATAACCCTTCAAATTTGACATTTATTACTTAGTGCCTACACAATTGTAAACTTGGCTATCATAGGATTTTCAACACACTTGTTAACATAGCAAGCCTAAATCATACTACCATATCTCTATTACTCAGCAACAACTATAATCCTTTCCATGCTCGATAGTAAGATAGAACACAAAAAATATATAGAATAACTCTTTCTTCTAACCACTTCATTGCATCTTAATTCCTGCATATATAATCCTTTTACATCTTAAATGTTTGGAATTGATGCATAATATTACATTTCAAATATCTATTCCACATATACCTTTGATTTTCTAGTTGGAGGTGATGTGATCAGCTAATCCATTGGATGAAGTGATGTCATCTGCATTTGATGTGCTATAATCTTCCTTCTCTTTCCATGTCTTTTTCATCTACATCTTCACCTTGTAACATTAGCCTTTCGTTTGCCTCTACTAAATTCAATGCTCAGTGTAGGTGACTGAGTTGGACAGTTTTTGGTAACATGACCAGACTTAAGACAACTAAAGAATACAATCTAATTCAACCATCTATTATTTTAGTTACCTTTGAAATGTATCCTAATAAATTTTTTAGGAATGTGACCATACTCTTGGAAATAATGACATTTGTACCTTCTAGTATAATACCAATCATAAGAATTTTCATTATGATTTGACTTTGATTGTGTGTTTCATGTCCACTTGAATTTTGATCTCCATTCATATTTGTTGTGTCCATACTTCTGACAGTTCTAATAATAACCTTCAAATCTCTAAGTGTTGGTGGTCTTGGTCCTACATTCATGTGCTTGATGTCCTTACTTCCTGTAGTTGTGACAATGTGCCTTGAATGTCTACTTAGGGTTCTAATTTTCATTGTTGCTCCTACAAACATTTGATTTGTGACCTAATTTTCCATAGTGATGACAGGTGGGCTTGATTTTATTTCCCTTATTATTCCTTTTTTCACCACTTTTAGAGGTTTCTCCCTTTTTAGTTGTGGAATAGCATAAGCCAGTAGTGTCATTGTTTGATCTTAGTGATTCCATTAGTTTCTCAAAGTACTTGACGGCTTCATTAGGCTTGTTGAGATTTTCCTTCTTAGTCTTCAATTTATTTTTTAGTAGGGTATTATTTGTTACCAATCTTGTAATATTAATGTCTTTCCTATTTAGTTCTTCATTTGCAATCATCAATTGATTCATCAGATCTACAATTGTTGCATCAAACTCTTCTAAGTTTCCACCTGCAAATAATCTAGTAGTATCTATCCCTTCATATTGTGTGTCATTTTTTTTCTTAGCTATTTTCTCCTTTTTCTTCAATGAATATCATAGTTCATCTCTTGCCTCCTTGAGTTGATGCAAGGAATTTTGTATTTCAATCTTCTAGTTCTCAATAATCTTTCCCAATTTGTAGATTTCAATCCTCAAGGTCTTACCTCCAAAGCTATCAAACTCTCCTTCAAAATAACAAATCTCTAATGCAAATGGTTGCAAATAACAATGGGAAAGTAAATTCTAATGAGAGGGGGGGGGGGGGTGCTGAATCTACAATGAAAAATTTCACCTCTAAAAAATATTAACATCATCCATCTAATAACTTAACATTTAAACTAAAATAACTTGACATGCATTGCATCCATAGCACACAACGCAATAAATTTGGTTACCTAGAAACTTTCTAAGGAGAAGGTAAAACTGGGGTAGGGATGACTCCCACAAATCTTCACTACTATAGTTGTAAAGTATGGCCTATTATGGCTATAAAGTGTTGATCATAAGTTATGATCTACCCTATGAGGGGCCTACCCTATTTAAGGCTTACAAGAATTTTAGGTCTCGCCTTGCCTAAGGGATTTCAAACTCACAATTAAGTAAGCACTTGGTTAAGATATTTACAATAGCCTGTTAGGATGACTCTGTTAAGAGATTTACTCTTTATCACCTATTAGAATAATTTAGTACTTGATCCTTTGGTTAGCATTCTACTAATTAATGTCATATCTTCTTCTTTTTTGTTGTCTTTTGATCCTTTTGATAAGATCTATCCTTTCTAAACCTCTCACTATTTCCCTCTGTTACTTCTAGAATGATTCTATATTGCATGACTTTGTCATAGCCATTATAGCCACAATGAATGCTCTTAGATCTCTTAGCATTCATATTCTAATGCATACATAAACTCTTTAGGGTTTACCACCTTAAAAATGCATTAGTGGAGATGGGCTAGGTCAAAATCAATAGTTTTGGTTGATCCTTATTGCTGCCTTAAACTTCCCTCAATTTTATTGATTGCATGCATTGTATCAAGATTTACAATAGGACTCCATACTTATCTCTTATAATTGTAAATTCATGATTATGTCAGCCAAAAATGATTTATATAGGAGATTCTCCCTTAACAAACAACTATGCCAAACTATTCACTCGGTATCCAAAGGCTCTCATGCTCAGCCTTTACTATGATCTAAATTTTGTGACTTAGCTTTTTTTTTAGAACTCAACACTTACTATTACTTGGCACCTGAGTTACTCAACTTATATAGATTTCTCAGCACTTGAGTCACTTGGCACATACCATTTGCTGACGTAGTAGTGCTCAACATAGACTAGTCATATCACTCAAAATGTATTATATAGAAACTTATGCTCGACATGCTTTGATCACTCAGATCACACTAATTTGTTGGCTCAATTTGATCACTTAGCTTGCACTTCTTTTTTCTAAATAATGACTAAGTATTTTTTCATTGCCTTGTCAAAACTAAAATAAGGTCAATAATAGTTATGGATGTTCCTTGTTCTTAGATGTGTTGTTTATTTCCCTTTCTAGTTGTGATGATTTTATTGTAATGAGACATGTAACTATGAGCTTATTATCTAGTTTGATTGCATAGATGGTGAATTTAGATATGAAAGATCAAATGAGTGTAATTATGCACTTTCAATTTTTGGATTTGATTCCATATAGTTTTTTATCATCAGCTTATTGGATCATTAGGATGCTAGAAAGAAAAGAATACAAGATATTAGATTGCATAAATACTAGACCTTAAAAAGGAGGAAGGGGAAGGGTTAGAGGAGAGAGAGAAGGGTTAACAAGACCCAACCTCAATAATCAATGAGAATAACCAAGAACATACACTCAAGGAAATGGAGAGAAGTCAAATGAATATATGTGTGCGTGCGCATGCGCGTATGCATGTGTGCGTGTGTGAACATACTATACACAATCAAATTCATAAATTGAATGGGCATACGCATGGATTGTGGAAATCTAATAGATTTCATTCAGTGCAAATTATTCTAAATTTGATTTTATCAACATTCAGATTCCCTAATTTGCATATTAATATGAATATTCTTGATCATGATATACTAATAATACTCATCTTATGTATAATCTACACACTGCATATGTGTACATTTTGGTTGGCCCTTTTGATGCAAGTGTAGGTACTAGGAACCTAGGACAAATCTCCCTTGGTGGAAATATTTATTGTTGAAGGAGATGTTCATCACACCCACAATTCAATTTTTTCATGTGTCATTCCATCTTTTATGTTGAACCTTTATCATTTCTTTTGGAACTTTTCTTGTTTCCTTCTTCACCTTTCTTGTTCCCAAGAAAAAGAAAATAAAATCTAGTTAATGATAAATTAGATTGAAATATTAAATTATACTAAGGATTGTATAGGTCAAAAATTAAATTTTGACTAAGGATTATGATGATTATGATTAAATTTTATATATATATATATATATATATATATATATATATATATACACACACAGAGAGAGAGAGAGAGAGAGAGAGAGAGAGAGAGAGAGAGAGAGAGAGAGAGAGAGAGAGAGAGAGAGAGAGAGAGAGCAATAGTAATTTAAATAACATTTTAATGATGACATAATTGATATCAAATTTTGTGATAAATACTTAGTTTGAAATCAATAATAAAACTATAATAATGTGATAACATTAAAACTAATAAGGCTATGATGTAATATCATTTAAGTAACATTGTTTCTATTATTTTATTAATGATGAATATAAATCCATATTTAACTAATGGGGCTAATATTAGAGAAGATTTTTTTTTTTAATATGACAATGGCATATATATGTTGAGTGGAACTAGGATCTTGAACAAAAAGTAATATTATGGAAAAAACCATTATCATCACTTTCAATGTGATTCTCTATCATGGTTATAAACGTAACCTTCTTAATAATGATAATAGTTCTATAAGATATTTATAAGACTATCAAATCATTCCATGTCTCATATTATCTTAACTATTGGAAGGATCTTTCTAGTTAACTCATCTCATTATAGCATTGTATTTTATGTACTACACATTGATAGAAGTTTTCAATGGGTATTAAAAGCCATGGAGAGTCTAAAGTCCAATGTGAAAGTGTTGCTCAATGAATGAGTATGACATCACATCATCTATTTAGACATAATTTATGAGGGATTGGGAATGTGAACATGATAAGTGTCGTAAAGGAAATTAATAGATGATGGGCACCAAGAAAGTGAAAACATCTCCTAGGCATTACAAAGAGTGCTTGTTACCACTATTTTAGCAGGAATGTTGAATCTGGAGGTCAATTTCTTCCTCTCCTTGAACATCATATGGTAAGGGAATGACCATGGGATACATTGTGAAGATGGATGGAAGGATATGGTAGGGAAATGATCATGGTGGGTTTTATAGCGATAAGGATTTATAAACTTAGAGAGTTGGGTTTTGTAAATGAATGACTATTTGCTTATAATAAATTTATGTTATAGTGAGGTGGGGGGGTTCTTTTGGTTTGGACAGTAATACTGTAATCCTTATGTCAAAATTAAAATTGGATAGTAATGAAGATTGTGAGCTTTAGTAGGTGAGAGTGAGGGGAGTAGATGTGCAAGCTTTAGAGGAAGGTGATTTCTATAAATATTGTTGGCATAAGAATATCTTTACTTGAGTATCATTGTTAAGAGGCACTTCGAATACAAATATTTGGAACTTGGGGATGTAATATTAAGACATACAGATTCATTTTTTTCTTCATTATAGCATAAATCAACCATATCCAGATAGGTTTAGGATGTATGAGTCTGCAAGTAGGATAATTTTAATAAATGTATAGCATGAGGAAAATTCTATATGAAAGTAATGAGATCAATTTGGTTAAATTTATTAAATATTATAAGTTATAATAATGAATGACTATTAATAGAAAGCCACTATTAAAATATAGATTCAAACTAGATTATAGTTTCTATAGAGTCTTACCTACTCTAGAGGAATTAGAAGCTCTCCTTAAGGGGCAAGAGTCTACTATCTCTCCCCCTACCTCTGTTAGGGATGAACAAAGTAACCTTAAAGAGTTTCCCAAGCATGATGGAGTTGTCACTATCATAGACTCATATGAAGTAGAGGATAAACTTAATGGATTTGAGTTGGTAGTGATTTTGACTAATGAAGATCCTTGTGTGACCCTGAGCTATGGGCCGATTAGGATAATGGTAGCCTTTGAAATAGAACTTTGAGTGAAAATGACAAGGAAGATCAGGGTATGGAACTTTTAATGCAAAGTAAAAAAAAAGAAAATGGAGACCTAGATGGAAATTAGAGGATAAAATTAATTAAGGATTTCTAGGAGATAAGTTGAACGATGGAGAACAAGCGATTTGTAGAAAGAGAGGAAGACCCTCTAAAGATTCCACCATGAGAAAGCATTCTAAAACTATAAAAGATGACTTGCCTAGATTTGTCAAGAAATTTAAATCTCCTAAGGGTAAACCTACTTACCCACCCACTTGCTAATGGAAAAATATATATCATGTAATGTTAGGGGTCTATAAACCTTGGGTAAGAAATACGTAATAAAAAGGCTACTCAGAGCACATGAGGACACATATTTTTTAATGCTTTAGCAAATCAAGGGGATGGGTTTCTAGCTTGACATAGAATTGAAATGTATTTGGGGAGATGCAAAATCCCATTTTACCAATTATGAGAATGATAGAGGAGGGAATGCCATACTAGTCAGCCCCTTAGTGGAAGAATGTTGTTGTTTAATGGGGCTTCTCACTTTGCAATAGGGTTGTATGGATAATATTAGATCATATAGGAAAGAAATTTTGAATTTTCTCAATATATTCACTTAATGACCATAAAAATAGGATAGTTGTTGGTGATTTCAACAAGATAGATGATGAACAAGACAAGATAGGGGGATGCATATTTGAATGGAAAGGAGAAAAGTTTTTATGGAAAAAAAATCACGAGAAAACATCTACTATTTGATGCAATGCCTCACAAGAAAAATAACCATAAGAGAATTTGGTATACGTGGACTAACTTCCAAAAATGGAAGAACACAATCTACTCTAGGTTAGATAGATTCCATGTTAATAGTAATACATTCAGCTTCATAGATTCAAAGGAAGAATCTAGTGTGTTTGTTTTCCCATTTACACTATCTAATCATCATACCATTATTGCCCATATTATCTAGATTGGAAAGCCAAAGGATGACATTCCTAGAGATAGAGGATTTACCTTAAATACCACCCTTGTAAAAGATGATGACCTCAATGCTTCCACAATTATGGTAAGATAGTTTAACCATTGTATAGTTAAACACCTGGATGCTACCATAATGTGGAACACAATGATAGAAAGTTAAAAAAAAGTCTTCGATGCTAGGGTAAAAAGAGGGCTAAAGATATAAGAAGGAAGTAGACAAGAATGCATAATACTCTAGTTCAAAGAAAAGGAAACTTGCAATCTAATCCACTAGATTTCTCTCACCAATAGGCTCTAGCAATATCTAGAGATGCACTGAGAAGAATCCACCATATTAAGATTCAGGGGCTATGACTAGAGAAAGAGTTAATTGGATTGAGCATGGAGATAAAGGTTCTAACTACTTTTTCCAGGTTCTTAAGAATAAAGAAGATGGAGACAAAATTGGAACTATCAAAGAGGGAGACAATTTGATTGCTGAATCTAAAGGGATTATAGATGCTTTTGCTCAATTTTATTATAATCTATTTACATCAGAAGATCAAATGTTGGGAATGGAGAATGAAAGAATTAGAAGTAGGAAACTAATTCTAGAAAAGGTATCAGATGAAGATAAATATAGACTAAGTATACCCATCTCTAAAGATAAGATTATTCAAGCCATATCCCAAATGAATAATGACAAAGCCTAGAGACTAGATGGAATACTTGTGGAATTCTACAAAACACACATGGAATGTATTTGGCAAGACTTATTGATGTTATATCAAGAAAGGGTCACTAGGTGCTGATATCATTTAGGACTTATCAAACTCATACCCAAGGAAGGTGAAAAAACCCTAATTAAGAACTAGAGACCTATCACAGTCCTCAATCTTTCATACTAAATTTTAGCAAAGATACTTTCCTTTCATCTCAAATAATTTCTTCCATATGTCATTAACTTCACACAAATTATATTTGTTGAAGGAAAATGCAATCTGGAAAACCTTATTACTTGTTCAGAAACTATGGAGTGGTCCAAATATTCTAGGTGACATGTAGGTATGTTTCTAATAGAATATAAAAATGCATATAATAAAATTGAGTAGAAACTCATAAAATTAATGATGGAATGTTTGGGATACCCCAAGACATTCATCAAAATGGTGTTCACCCTAATGGAAGAAACCCATACTACTATGGAAGTTAATGGAATTAGAAAAAAGCCTTTTAGACTTACAAGATCTATAAGACAAGGATGTCCACTTACCCCCATGCTTTTTGTAATTGCAGCCAATAATTTGCACTACATTCTTAGAGACAATACCCTATCACCTAGGGTCAAAGGATTTAGGTTACCTAACATAGAGAAAATCAATAATGTGCAATTTGTAGATGATACTCTGTGATCATTGAATTGACAAAGGAGAACATTACTAATCTTTCAAACAAGCTGGATATATTTTGTAAAGCATTAGGAAGAGAAGTGTCTATACAAAAGTCCATAATGTTGGGATGGCAAGAGAAGCCTCTAGCATGGTAATTTAAATTTTCCTTCTCATGGGATAGCCCTACACACATTATGAGATATCTAGGAATATTATTTTTAGTCCTACCAAATCTAGGCTCAGTGTGGGAATGGATCACAAAGAAGAATTTTAATAAACTAAAAAAATGGAATAACAATTACTTATCTCTATCTGGAAGAGGACAAGTTTTCCAAAATATATTATCAGCATAGACCATATATTACTCCTCTTCTTGGTTATTCAACAAAAACTAGATTTTCTATGTTTAAAAAATTATTAACGATTTCTTCTAGTTTGATGGTAGAGATAATAAAAATAGATATGTAGTTAAATAGAATTGGTGCACTATGAGGAAAGAAGTAGGTGAGATGGGGTTCAAGGATTTAAGGTTGCACGAAATTTCTGTAGCAACTAAATGGATTGCTAGGTCCACAAAAGGAAATGAATGCTAGAAAGTTCTTATCAAACATAATATTGAAAGAGGAGCACCTTGTATTGGGAAAACATGGAAAGTGGTGCATATTTAGGAATTACTCTTAGGTAAAAGGAATATTAAAGTTGAAGTTTTTCTCATCTTTAAAAATCTCAAGAATGCTTGGGATAAAGTGAGACAATGGGTAATAGGGGCTGACTTGATAGACAACTAAGACAAGCTATGTGAAGAAAGATTCCCATTGTTGAACCTAGAAAGGAAATGAATATTTATAGCTCTTTTGGAAAGTTTTTTAGAAAAACTATGGGATGGGCTAGGTATTCACTCTTTTAGCAACCTATGTTTAGATAACCAACTAATATCTTGGGAGAACCTAGCATCTAAGTTTTAGCTCCCTCACTCTCAAAAAAGAACATATGCAATGATTAAGGAAGCTTGGATAAAAGCTAAACTTCCTCAAGTGTGTGGAAATGAGAATAACATACTTCCCCTTTTGGCATGGTCTAGTGGCACCCAACTCTTCTCCACCAAAGTATAGTACCTTTATTCTATGCTATCAAATAATGATGAAATTTTTGAGCATCTCAATGCCAAGTGGAATTGCAATTTTGACCACAAAACTTGGAGAAAACATTCTATTTCTATTTGGCACCATAAAGTGGAACCTAAGGTTCAATTTTTTATATGGAAAGATCTTCTTCATAAACTCCCTCTAAACAATGTTTATGGTTCCACTTCCACCTTCTCCTTTCACTCCAAACTTGACACCATGTGTCACCTATTTTTAGAATGCATATTCACCAAAGAGATCTAGAACTGGTTCAACATCCATATCAAATTTGAGCACTTATTTTTCCTTTCAATCTCTATGAATATCTATAGTCTTCCCAAATCCTTGAACGTATTCTAGGTTCTCTTTTCCTCTTATTTACTTTTGTCTATTTGGTTAGATAGTAATGATGGCATACTTAAAGATATGGATAGAATCCTTACTAAATCTCTACGGAGACTTGTTATGTATAAAAATTGTGTGAACTCTTAGCTATAAAGTGAAATAAAATCAAGTGTTGATGAAAACCAATGCATGTTCTAAGATACTAAAATATGGAGGAATACAATTTGATATTAAGGCTAAGACATATGAATTGAACACCTTTTGAGAGTACCGTCAAAGAAATGTTGAAGCAAATCAAGCTAAGGAAACTAATTAAAAATATAGATGGAGGTGGGGATAGTGGAGGTCAAGCATGTAACAATAACACTATGATAGGACCAAACCCTAGACAAACTAGGTTGGGAAAAATGATAAATGAAATTGTTGAAAGCTATGATGCCCTGAACATGTTCATATTTATTGAAAACAAAGCATAATTCGATGAGGGGAGAACTCGATGGCTCTTGATTAGTGCATCTCCACATGCACCAAAATTACCTTGAAAACAAGTCATGGGAGACTCAAATATAGTGATAAGAGATGGAGCCATGGGGCTTAGGTGGTCTGATGGCTCATTGCGATTGATGGCTTAGATGAAAATTTAAAGTTGATAATTGGTATAAAACAAGCTGTTAGTCTCTTCTTTGATAAACAATGAGTAATTTTTTGGTTTTTTGTAATATGGTCCTATATTTAACAAAGATCTTAATAGACCACATATCACCTACTTTCTTGATACTTTGGATGTGATATAGATGGTAACCTTATGTTGATATGACTTTTCTTATATTTAATATTAAAAAAATCTACTATTAAAATTTGTTCTTTCAAATAAAATAATATTTAAGTTGAACATAGCATTATGAGAGGCATTATGAAAATACTTCTTTAAAATAAAGTTAAAAGGTGCTTTTGAAATTCATATAATTTACTTTAACCCTTGTCTAAGACGTGCTCGATATATTAATATGGATAATTCTAAGGACATCTATTAATGATAATGTTGTTGATCACCAATGGTATTTCTTGAAGTGAATTTGAGGTTTTTTTTTCATGTTCCTTTTCTATTATTTAAGGGATTCAATTATGTACACTTTGTTTTAACCTTGGATTATATTTTTTGAAATCTATTGTAGGCTTATTGATTTGGATTCCACTTTTGAACACCCCTCAGGTTATTTTAGGTGTACTTCTTAGCTATGAATTTGAAGTACCAATTCCATACTTATCTAAATGAGGGATTGGATGTCCTTTGTTCTCAAATGTTCAACTAATTTATTTTATTATAATGATATTTTTGTGGAAGGAATTATCTAGGTGCATAGATGGAGGGTGACTCACAATGGGGGCATGAGTCCAAAGTGGCTAGTCCTAGATATCCATTGTGGAATTGTTACTAAGTTGAATCTTAATTACATTTTGGGTTTGGTTTTCACATTAATATAAGATAGAAATGCCTCTATCATGCCTAGAGTTGCATGTGTTCTTTTGTAAGGAGGGGTTAAGATGGGTTGTTTGTCCATCAGGTGTTGATTCAAAATTTTTGACACCTCAATATGTAGTGAAGTGGTAATTTCCACATCATGTCTATCTAAGCCACTGGTGTGGAGAGGATATAGGTGCCACTAGCATGGAATCATATGATGAGACTCTTTATAATATAAATTGTGGTCACGTCACTATTTTTTGGTTTTCATCTAGAGTGTAATATTCTTAATAATATTATTATGACTCTTCACCTATGTTTCATTTGATTGAATTAGATCCTTTGTTGTTGTGAGATATTCTGATATTTTTCAGAGTTTATGTATTTTACCTTAGAATTTTCATCTTCCTAAAACCTATGTTTATGAGCATTTTCTTATGTGGGTCCGAAGTCAAAACTACTATCTCATAGCATGGGTTGAGTAACTCACATGGTTGGGTGGTGATCAAAATTTCCATCAAGGGAGAAATTAGTGTTTGTGGCTTATGGTTCTTTCATGTGATATCATGGCTAATTTATTATTTTGTCATGGTAATCCTTATATCTTATCATGCATAAATGTAATAAGGTAAACAATGTTATGAAGTTTCTTTATATTATCTTACAAAAATATTGTAAGATTATGTAAGAAGATGGTTGGGATTCCAAAATGTAATATTTTCTAATTTTATAAAATTTTAAATTATGACAATTCTTGTAAACAAGTTTATTTTTTAAATCTTGTTCTGCATTGTTAATGAAAACATTTTAGAGGAATTTAAAGGTGAAATTTCCTTCTAATCAATATTTATATTTATATTATATATAACACTAAATTTGTGTATTTCCTTTGGGGTCTACTGAGGAACATTACATGGTATGTCAAATTGGTCAAGTTCACAATTTTGATTTTATAAGAACTTTCATTTAATATAATACAACTTTGAGATATATATAAAAAAAGTCATATATGTTGAACTATAGTATAAATAAAGAAAATTAGATATCTTAAATTTAAATGAGCATTTATTCTATGAACTCAATTGTTGAGTTAAATACAAACTTTAGCATCTTGCAATTTAATTTAGGAGATGATTGTTACTTGGAGGCAATGCACATTTTCTTGGAGCAAGTCATGATCATAGGATATGTCCAATGCATGCAATGAAAAGATTTGAGTATTCAAAGAACATAGTGTGAAATAGTCTACTAGTGTTGATTGAAGACTAGTAAATTTTCCAATGGGCCAAAGTGTGTAAACGTTGCATTTCTTCCTCAACTTTTTTGCATGTTTTAAAGTTTCTATGTTCCAATTTATGCATGAGATACAATGAATGAATATCATGTACATGAGAAAAGGCAGTGTAAGAGAGGTCATGTTGGTGGAATTTTAAAGGGTCGAAAGGAACTACATCCATTGTCAACCCCTGTGCTCTATGAAGAGTTCATGCACATGCTAGTTGAATTGGGAATTGCATTCTTCTAACTATTTTGGTGCTTTTTTTGATTCATCTTTCTATTCTCGTGATTGGTTTCCAAGAGAAAATAGTAGAGTTTGTGTAGAACCTTTGCATTTTTGGTCACTGTAATCTCCCAATTGCAGGGTCAGTACAATGAATCCATAGAAGATCTTGTTCATTAGATGTATGCAATTGAAAAATACCATCAACACCATTAGCTAGACCATATTGTGTGTCCAAGTTTCCAGTGATTAGCTCAACCAAAGATCCTTCTTTTGGGTACATCATGTTGGATAGGGAAGACTTGTCAAGTTGGTAACCAATGTTGTCAACTAGAGTGTCCTTCTTATCTATGGCTTCAAATACATGGAGTTTAGTAGGTAAGCAGTCAAGCATTCTCTTGTTGTGTTGTTCAACTACTGAATTTGTTTGAAATAAGTATAGCAATATTAGATTAGTCGGAGAAAGCTTCAAGCATGTTGTACTCAAATAGGAGATGTCTTCATCAGTTTGTTGATAAATTCTAGCATTATTTAAATTGGAGATGAATTGTGTATTTGTTTTCCTAACTACAGTTAGATGTTCAAAGAAAAGGACATTATCAACCCAAAATGTGTATGGAATGTTGTCATTATATATTGTTGGTTTTTCAAAAATCCAAGAATCACATATGGGTTGGGCTTGGTATAAGTCACGACAGAAAACAATTTCAATGTTACCAAAAGGTTTTGTTGGCATATACTTGATTTGACAGAGCCTTCTATCTATATTGTACAACATTCTAGTGCCAATTAATGAGGCTTTTTCAATAAGCAAGATTTTCAACTATTTTAGTTTTTTGCTAAGGTTGTCTAGCATGTTCAAGTCTAGTGGTAGCATCCTAGAAGAGTTGCATGGAAGGTGAAAGATGGAATGTGCAGTTATCCCACTAGCATTAAATGCATCTTTGCTTCTCGAAGCCACAATGAGGCCTTTTACTTTGAAGGGATCACTATCTAATTTCTTTTCATATGTCCAAACCATCACTTCAAAGATGATTTTAGCTATGAAAGGTTGGTTAGTTCTAGCTCTACCTGTGAGGAAGAAGTGCATAGGCTTATCGAGGAAAAATCACTTTTTCATTAGCATGTCTTTTAGTATTGATTGTTGCTCTCTATTTAATCATCATAAAAAATTGAAATAGTCATCATTATTAAGTAGGAATGGGTGGGCTATTTCTAAGAATTGAGATTTACAATTCTTGTTTAATGGTTTGGAATACTTTGCATGTTTGAGGTCGAGCATTATGTAATATTTCTCTACTTCATTTCTTGACTTGTCTTGGCCAATGTCTATTAATGGGTAGTTGTCGTGGCTACCTTCTATTGTGGCATGATCTGTATCACCCCATTTGATATCAACATGAGGAGTGAACATTTTTTCAATTTTTGAAATGTGTTTCTTATTTGTGTCAAATGCTAAACTCCATGTTTCATGCCCCTCTAACAAGGTTCCTTCATTCGTTCAGAATGACACGTATAGCAAGAGTTTTTCCCTAAAATAATTTTCAAAATCAATATGAGGATTGCATTTTACATATCATACAATCAATGGCTTTTTTCTTTTCATGGTTGTGTTGAATTAGAAGAGTAGAATGTTATATATTCAGCTAATGACAAGCTTTCAAATATTTTTGGGCATTGTGTGTATTTTTCAACTATGGAGGTGCACATGATGTTTTCTGAGTCATCTTTTTCTTTAGCTAATAGTGTAGGCCATTTTAGCATTGAGATTCTATTCTCTAGAGGTGCACTATTGTTGAAAACCATTTTCCTTGAACTTTGAGTTAATGGCAATGTGAGAACAATGTGGATGGCCTGATGACTAGACATTTTTTGTTAGTTTAGTAATGTGTACCCTAGTTGTCATATGTATTGGGGCTTCACATTGTAAGTAGAAGTACTTTTCTCTTGTAACTAATGAGATGCAAGGGATAGTTTCATATCTTGCTTAGTCATGTACGAGCTATAGTAGGATGCAAAAACATATGCATCTAGTATGAATTGTGTATCTATAGTTGCATATCATAATGGTGGCACTTCTCTAGAGAATGCATTGATCCATACATCAACAGGATGTCATTTTCAAAAGACAACTTTCCATGAAAATGTTGATTGTAACATTTGAAGGTAGTCCACTTCTTCTATTTGGAATGTGTGAAGGAACTCATCAAAAGTTGTCTCTTGTATAGCATTTTGTTGCTAGTTATTTGAAGAATATTTTTTCCCTATATTTGAGCACCCCATTGGTAGTTGGAAAAGGCTGCAATATGGTTATCTTCCTCATGGGAGGCAAGGGAAAACTAAATTGGTAGCTAGAGGTTTTGTATTCTTTGCATGTTCATGTATGATGGTGTGTTTGCATTTTCATAAGAGTTTCATCTAGCAATTTGTAATCACATGAAACATATGTATCCACAAAGTTCTCTATTTCATGGTAATTAAAATGCCCATATACAAGTGCATTTTCTAAACAAAGAATAGCATGTAAATGTTCATTTCCTTGATTTTGAAATTTAGTGACAAAAAAGTAGTCAAACACTTTGTCAAACAATTTAGGATTTTTCAGCATCATCTTACGAAATGCATTGATCCTATGGTTGAAGTAGTGATTGCATAGCACTAGGTTTTTTCTAGTTTCAAAGTCCAACTCTTTATCTTCTATAGTTTCATTGTGTCTAGCCTATTCTAGAATACAAGGATATTACAATGCTTTGCACAACTCCCAAAGGTGTTCAACACTAGTCAATGTCATGAAGTAATTTGGAGGCCCCAGTTGTCTTATCATAGCAAATTTTTTTTTTGAGTGTTTTCCAAATAGTCAGGAGATGTTCGAATTCTTTTTAGGGCTTTAAACCCTAAGAAGGATTGTAATATTTTCTCTAGATTACCAAGATCACCCACATCTCTAGCACATAGTTTTCTACCTTTTAGTTCAGCTTTTTGTATGCAAACCATTGATAATGAAGATATTTGGAAAACAATGTTTTTTATGGATTTAAAGAAAGTATTACATATATGGGTTGCAAAGTCTTTGTCCTTATGCATGAGCTCCCACTTTGCTATTTTTTGATAGGTAAATGTTTTAGTTATGTCCTCTGGTCATGGAAAACCATAGAAAAGCATAGGGAAATTCATTTCCTCCAAGTAGACATCTTGGAATATGCTTAGAGGCTTAAACCCTTCTAATGGTGCAATATCAGTAATAGTTGTGTCTAGGTCTTTGATTGAATGGGGATCATTAAACTAGTGTATCAGTGATTTAGTAATAGGTTCATATTCAAGGTTAGACAAGGTGTCATCCATCTCTACTTTAGTTTCAATTTCCACTTGGTTGTGCTCTTTGTTTTTGACAAAAAGGAATTCCCAATCTTTGCTGATTGAAATTTTTTCTTGTATGTAGAAGGGAGTTTTTGATAGGGCTGTTAAAGCATAGATGACACAAGCGAGCCTAACATTGCCTTGTTCACATGCATTTTCATATTGTAGCTTGTATTTTAACCTCACTGCTACTATTTTAGTTTCATCAATTTGCTTAGGAAGAGCTACTTGGACCTTGTCAAAATCCACAAGGACATTGATGATTGTACCATTCAAGCCATGTTATGCTCTTTTGTATCTTAGTTTTCTAACCTATGCAAAACCAATGCAAAGGGAGATAATTCTTTCTTCTAAAGTAGTCAGGGAGTGAACAAAAACAATATAGTCATTATGGCTGATGTTCCTTGGAGTTGCAAAAGTCAAGATCTTGCCAATTGTGGTGGCTTTACACATTTCTTGCAAATGGGGTGATTTAATGGAATTTTTTTCCCTTGTACCAATCGATAGCAAGGACAGAGCATGAATAAATGTTGAGTCAATTGTGTAAATGTCTTTTTGGAAATATAACATCTCACACAAAGTACATGATTGTTTAGGAGTGTCCTTAATACTTTTCAAGTATTGGATATTATATTTTTCAATTGTGTTTTCTTCTAGATTTGAGTGGAATTCTTTTTGGGTCAATGATATGGTCTTTTCTTATAGAATGGACATCTTCTTTTCATTTGCAAGCATAACTTTTTTCATCTAATTATGGTTTTAATTCTATTTCCATCAACATTGTCAATGGATGTTTGGTATATTTCTATATTGCATATTGATACTTTCAACTTTTGCAATGAATGCCTTGTATTCATTTTTGCTCTAAATTATTTTAGAACTTTTCTATTTTTGAAACATGTTGAGTAGGATTTGTTTGAATTATTTACTACACATATCTCAGACATAAATTCAATTTGCATGCTTAGGCTTCTCTTCATGTCATTTAGTAATTGTTTAGTTGCTTGAAGTGGTTTGCAATGATAGTGTCCTTTGTTTGTTTTGAAGCAAATTAAGTTGACGAGCTCTCTTAATTTGTGGCAGTGGCTAAATACATTAGCTTTCTATGGTGGAGTTGCTTGCCATACATGTGTAGTTGCATCAAATGTGTGTGAAATCCATAATAAGAAAAATTCAGAACCGTCTATGCTAGTTTTAGCATATGACAATCTGAGCCTCAATAATAGCAACTGCAATTGGTTGATGTTGTTGCTATGCATTATGGGAGGTTGCTGGAGGTTTAGAAACATTATAATGCAAATTTTTCACTCAGTTTTAGAGATTTTGTTAAATATTGAGCTAGAAACAAGCATAAAGATATTGCATCGAATTGATTTTCAAGCAAGAAAGCTATGGAAGCAAATATGCTTTCCCCACATGAAGTGGAAAATGTCAAAACTTGATTGAGGCCAATTATACTAAATGCATCCAAAATTGTGTCCTAGGTGTTGGATATATCACAATCTATGTTTGGGAGTGCTAGTTGCATTTTTTTGACCTCAATGGGTGTGCACACTCTTGAGAAAATAGGCTCATAGTGGCTAGCTATTGGGTTAGCATCATGGAAAAGTATTGATAGTCAAAGATGAGATGAGCCTTTGTTGAAGTGAAAATATAGCTTTTTTTGGGTTGAGGACCAAACACATATGGATATGTTCAATCATCGTGTGAGCCATTGTCTATAGAATATGTCACCCCAGAGGTCTACCTCACCATGTTTGTTGACCTTTGTTGCCAAAACCATCATTCTATGTAGGCACGCTTATTTGTCTCGAATCCTATGTAAGTCATAAAGCATTGATGGGTGCAACTCAATCTCGTATCAATCTAAAGCTTCAACACAACCATTGTGAAGGCTATGCAAGAAGTGGTTGACAATCCCATTGTGAAGTTCATTTGGCATGTATCAACCATGAAGTAAACCATGGACAGTGTCAAACAAGCAATCACCAACTTTGAAGTGGAATGTATTAATACGAAAGCATTGTACTTTCTTAAGGGTCTCATCAATTAATATTATGTTTGATTGGTCATGTGGTCTATATGTCTCCATTGTAATAGGGTCATCAAGGGTGTTTCCAATTTTGTGAGAGATACTTTGGAACATGTTTTCCTATTGGTTGTAGATGCCAACTTACTCTACAAATCGTTTTCCTTCTTCTATTGTCACTATGGATGCAACATAAACATAGCAAGGAAATAGATGAACATAAGGAATATGAGCACCTATAATGTGATAATGGTCCCAATGGTAGAAAAACACATAGAATAATTTGGCTAGATCAGTTGACAAGTGATTACGTACCTTGAAAAATATGAAAGCACAGTTACTTGTTTCATAATGACCACTACAACACCTATAGAATGAAGAAATTTTCAGCTTGGGAAAGGGAATTATACATCAACAAAAAATCATAATATAGTAGGTAATATATTTTTTTACTCAAGAGCACTAGAACTATGAGAATATATAAGAAAATATGAACATAATAATAATAACAAAAATAACAATATCCATCCAAATACTTATTACTTGTATCAAAATTAATTGTATTTAACTTTTATTTTTTAGTAAATTGTAATAAATAGAAAGCCCTCTAGAAAACCACTCAAATAATTAGATTACAAATTAATTTGTACTAATAAATTAACTATTAGGATAAATAACAACCAAGAAAATTAAATAAACCTAACATTATCACATAGCAAAATTTATCTGCACTCTAAAGATTGATATACTTGTCATGGTCATTATGGTTGTAGTATTTAAAATTGCTGTAACAAATAGGGAATTGAAGAAAGTAAGAATCTCTTTTGGAAAATAGGAATCAATATTGTATCAAACTAACATTGATTATACAAGAAAATTAAAATGTTTCATCAAAAGAGAAGATGTTATGGTTGTCATGTTCTTTTCTTCAACTCTAGCTTTGCATTAATGATATTGGGTATCATTTCAGAGAGCCTATTGGAGATGGCACTAGTAGTGAGTCATCAATCAACTAGAATTTTTAAACTTGAGCTGCACAAAGCTCTTTTTTATCTAAGTTTCTGCCAATGTATCTTGCATAGTAAAAGTTTAAACTAAGTTTAGCTCAAATGTGATTAGTCATTGTTGAGTTAGTCAATTATAATGTTTGAACTTGAGCTACACATAGCCCTTGCTTATCTAAGTTTTGGCCAATGTATCTTTCATAGGAAAAGTTTAAACTAAGTTTAGCACATATGTGATTCGTCATTGTAGAGTCAGTTAACTAGAATGTTTGAATTTGTTCTTAATTTGAATAAGTAAAAATGTGGTGGAGTGGTGTTTATTTCATCTAAAGGATATATTCACTAAGTTGGGTTTAAATAAATATGGAAAAACTAAAATATATGGTTAGGGATGGATTCAATCATTACAAGGATTAATCATGGAATATTCTTATACAAATAAATCATTGTTTGCAGAGGACCTCTAATTTTCTACATTGAAATCTAAGGTAGATTAGTGGGCAAGAATTTTTGAGTGACATATTTTGACATCCATGCAAAAGTAAGGCATTGCATAAATGAGGATACTGCTAAGTAGGTCATTTTATTGATTTAACCATTTCACTTGTAAATTCTTTTTTTGCATGAATACATTAGAACAAAGTTTCTACTAACAACATCAACATGGAAGGAATCAATACTTTGGTGGAAGTCATAGCAGAATAGATCTCCATAGCATTTAACCATTTAGTGTTGGGATGAATACAATGCTTAGTAGGAAGACATAGTCTTGTGTTAGAAATAGATTTTGAGAAAGAAGTGTTCATAAGTGATGATTAATATTTCTTCATTTTGGTAAACACAGTTCAATTTGGCACTAATTGTGACAAAGTCATCTCTTCTTCAAATTCCTCTTTAGGCTTTTCTTCTTTGCCAATGTTAGAGTTAGTTTTGATGGCACTATGGACTCTATTAGGTTCAGTAATTATATCATTAGAAAGTACTCAAAAACTTTGCCCACAGCTAAAGGGGAAGTCCCTAATGCCTGAGGGTTTTCCCTTAGCATTGTGAGTCTCAATTTTATTCACCACCTCTAGACATTGGATTAACTAAGATATTTTTTTTCCTTTTAAATTTGAGGCATTTGATAACTTGCACAAGTGGTTCGTTATCCAATATTGGTTCTTCATCCTCTTTTGGCTTTGTAGGGGGTGTTGCCTTGGGTGATCATGCTTTAATGTGCTGATTGCATGACTAGGTAGGGATCTTTCTATGGCCTTTTGGTTCCCCTGACTTTGTTCGCTACATGAAATAGGCATGTCAATGATATTAGCATAAGAAGGAAGCTTATTCTTGATCCTAATATTGGAATACTTTATTGTACATCTTTGTACTACTTAAAGGAAAAATGTGTAATTACTAGTATAAGTTAAGAATCAATGTGTGTAGACTAAGTGCCATACCTGTATAAGTTCTAGATTGGAGAACCTAAAATTCATTAACTGTAATAGTCGTAGATAATCCTAGGAAAATTTATGAAAATTTTTCCATAAGTAAAAGAAAACATGGCATGAAATACATATATATCTATTATAGTTTAAATTTCTTCCAATTCATTACTATCCCAAATTTGATCTACATGTAAGCTTATCTTATTGTAGAGGTTTTGTTTCTTCAAATTGTTTTGAAATCAACTAGCAAGAAGTGTAACTGGAGAGCCTATTTTTGAAAATTATTCATTAGGATAATTATATTTGACATAATATTTTTTTAATTTTAATAATTTTTCTGTTGGAATATTCAAATATGGAAAGAGTACTTATGAGAGGGGGGCGGGGGGGGGGGGGGGGGGGGTGTCAATCATAAGTATCACACTTTAGCCAATAAAACTTTTAACTGAAAGTAATTTGCATGCATGTAAATATATCAAATAAACATGTAACTAAACACATGCATCAATAACTCATAACACTAGAATTTGATAACCCAGAAACCCTCCACGAATAAGAAGGTAAAACTAGGGTGGGGATGATACCCACAAAAATTGCTGTAGCAATATTGTTCAACCACTTCTGATGGTCTCCCCTGTTAAAGGCCTACCCTGTTAAAGGCTTTACACTATGTCAATAGTGACCTGGTTAGAGGATTTCAAACACTTAACATGAAGTGTCACCCTGTTAAAGGATTTAGTCACCTAATTAAGGATTTACAAAATAGTTGTTAAGCTAACCTATCACTATAGGATTTTCATTCTAATACAATTGCTAGAGAGTATTAGGTATCATAAACCTGACTGATTACAATCCTTGATTGCTAAATGCAGGCACTTGTTTTTCTTTCTCTGATCTAGATCCTTTTTGTGATTTGATAATCCTCACTTCTAAAAATAGAATTCCTTGTGAACCCTTGTATGTCTTCTCACACCTCTCATCTCTTTTATAATGAAATTTTGTCTTCCTTATAAAGACATTTGAGAATTTAGGGTTAGGTATGGATCTACAATCCATATTCAATCTTCATTTTTTGCTTAATATTTCCTCTTCTTTTATTGGTTGCATGCCATCATCATTTTTCTTATTGGCTGCATGTAAATTGCATTGGAAAAATAAAAGATTCGATCTCATCATTAAATCCTTTGAGATTTACCTTATGTCTGCTGTAAAAACTGTTTGCATCATAGTTTGTGCAATCAAAAACTCCTATGCTGATATACTGAGTTACTCGGCTCCTCAAGTATTGCAAATACTCAGCACATGCTGTTTCCTGGATAGCTCGGCACTTAAACAAAACTGTATCACTCGACACGTTATATTACTTGGCACTTGTTAACACTTGGCACTTAGTAACACTCGGCACCTTGTGTTGCTTGGCACTTATACTTCACTCGGTATCTGATCTTTACTCAGCATTTGAAAACTACTTGACACATGAAGATTACTTGGCATGCATAATGTACTCGGCTTCCAATGTGGAATGTGATTAAGTGTGTTGGCACTCAAGTGTCAAAAAACCATTATGAGGTTAACAATCTCCCACTTTTACATGAGTGACAAAAACACTTAACTAACCTTATAAGTACATTTACTAATCTGATTGGTATGTACAAACTGTAAAGAAAACTTGATCAAAATTTGTAACTTACAATCTTACAATATATACCTCAAAAATTTTGTAACTCCCCCTAAGTTGATTGTGCCTTATCTGTATATCAAGCTCCTCCTTTGTATCTTTTCTCATTTTATAACTCCCCCATTAATACCCCAAAAATTTTGTAACTCCCCCTATTATGTCTATTTTAATCTCCCCCTTTTTGACAGTTATGTCAAAGAATGTTTAATGGTTAAAACCATAGTTAGCCAAAAATGTGCTATTTACCTCCATAATCATCCTGAGAGTTGCATCCCAATTGTTCAAAGCAATTTCTAGTGACTTATGCTAGATGGAAATCTCGGCAGTAAGATGAATAAGTCCATCTAATGTAGAAAGATTTGGATCTTTCTTGAGTATAGTTTCAGCATATACTTTCTCTTTATGGAGTATCTATAAATGTGGAGTAATGGAGGACTGGAGCTGTATTAATTTGGCCTTGATATTAGCCTCATCTACTATTAAGATAGCTATTTCTTTGTGAGTGTCAAGCGATTGAGAAAAATGCTTCTCACTTTGAGCTGGATCATTTGGTAGTTGCATACTTGAAATGTTTAAATTTATTTCCAAGCTCAGTATCTTTTGGCTTGTTTCTTGTGTGAAGTATGAAAAATCACACAACTTTTTGTATAGTGAGAATATATTCTCAAGTACCTTTTTCACTTTGTCAATAAGCTTTGCCAATTCAACTTGTGAAAGTGCAATTTGTCTTGATATTTTCTCATTCACTTTCCCTTGAAATTTTCTTTCTGACCATTCCATAAGTTTTGCATTTGTTTCTAGGTCTTCATTTGTCACCTGGTCAATAATATCTGTTAGTTGCTCTGTGATATGCTTTGACTCATCTGGAGATTGCAAACTGAAGGCATCCATAAAGATGTCCTTAATCTCAAATAATGTTTGCTTATGTTTATACTCCTTCCTAAGTATTTCCTGTCTTTTCCTCCTATTTAGTGCTTCCTGAACCTCACTGATTTGATCAATGGTTATTGATTTTGAGCCATAGCTCGGTATGACTATCTCCTCATCTAATTCAGGGTCTCCATAGTGAAGTACCCTTGAAACTCTGATAGTACTTGATGATGGTACAAAAATTTGCAATGGCTGGTGTGAAGGAGTTCTCGAGGTAGGAAAATTTATTAATGTTTGTATTGCCTCCTGTTCTTTAGGGGTTTTTACTGTTTCCTCCTCCTTCTATCTACCATGATCACTTATTGTAATTTGTGGAAGTGCACCTTGTGTTTGTGCTGTAGAATCAGATGTAATAGTCTGTCCTATTTGTTCTGTTCCTTTTTCTATAGCTGCACTTTGCTTTTGTCTTGCAGAATCAATTATGCTTGTTGGTAATTGGAATTGACTACTAGTAGTTGTGATAGAAGGTGGTTCTTGTGGATTCACCTTATCTTTGACTATATTTTCTACTAGTTTCTACAATTCATCTATACTGACCAATATTGGATCTATACACAATATTGCTTGTTGTGTAGATTGGTCAAGAATTCTTTTAAGATCTTCTGCAGTTAATGGATTGATATTCTGACTAGAAGTATTAGGAACATTAGTAATAGTTATAGTGTCTGCAGGTGAGATGGATGCTTGAGGAGGGCTAGGGGGTGGCAATTGTGTGTCTTGCACACTCTGATCTGGTTGCTTCTCTTGCTCAGTTGTTGCCATTGTGTCCTATTTTTGTGCCTCTTCGTCCTCTCCAACTTTCTTTTCTTCTTCCTTCTTCTCTTCTTCTCTTTTCTTTTCTTCTCTTCTTCTTCCTTCCTTTTTCTCCTCTCGTCTAACGGTACAATAGCTTGTTCCTTGTATTCTTCCTCAAGAAAATCTTCAATCTTTTTGTACAAATTCTTCCATGATTTCATTGTTCTTTGAACAATCTCTTCCATTCTATTTTGAAGTATGAAGAATGTCCTGTATTTAGGTGTAAACTTGTTATTATGCCTTTTGACTGCCTTCCCAACTTGTTCCCTGGTCAAATCCGGTAATACACTGGCTAGGGTTGATTCCCTCATCTCCTTTTCCATTTTAAAGCAAAAATGCCATTTGTCTTCTACAATTTTTGACAGTTCTTTTGGCAATTGTTCATCTAGTTCAAGTAGAGTGTACTTGAACTGTTCCATCATTCCATACACTGTTTCTTCTATCTTATTTTGTAAATTTACTAAAATCAACTTTATTTAAATTATTTAAGTCACCACTTCCAATCTTTTTACATAAGGTATCAACTGATGAATTGCTTACCTTTTCAGTTTTCTCTTCTTCATCAGTGTCAGGTTGAGCCACATACCTTCTTCTTTTCATTGGCTCTTCCTATGATTCCTTGACTTGTTTCTTCTTGGTAACTTCCTCTTTAGCCTTTTGAGTGGAGGCCCTTGTTGATGCTCATGTTGTTGGATTTTGAGGTGATGGCATGGCAGCTTTCTTTGATCTGGGCTTGGCTAAAGGTTGTTCTGTTGCCTTTCTTTTCTTTGGCTTAGCTTCAATTGGTGCTTCCTTGGCTTCTTCTTCTTCTGCACCTTCCTCCTTGTCTTCTCCAAGACCTTGAGTTAGTTCCATTGGCCCTTGTTCTTGCTTATCTTCATCTTCACTGTCATCTTCTTCTTCTTCTGCCTCAACCTCAATTTCCTTGCCAAACATCTTCTTAATCTTCTTGATTAATTTGTCTTTCTTCTTCAATGTGGAAGCAGTTTTTAATTCCATATTTATCTTTGATCTTACCACATCATAAGTGCCAAAATGTGGAGCACTTTTATCTACTTCTTCTGTCAATAATGCAGTTATTGCTGCTGATGCCTCATCAATATTTATTTTTTATCCAAATGGACTTAGCCATCTTACCCTTGGTATTACTACTTGAATATAGGTAAAATCTATGTCAACTAAGAAAAATATGTCATTAGTGTGTTTTTCCACTAAGGAAGCTGGTATCCTTGATCTTTGCTTCATGGATTTCTTGAAATCCTCAAAATAGCTTGTCATCAAGGTATCAATATTTTCTCCCATTTTTTCTATTTATTCATTAATTTGTGCAATGATGGTTCTGTCATTCCTCCATGCTACTTTTCCAAAAGAAGGAAATTCATTATGAACATAAAAGAATATGCAAACTAGGATTGCTCCAAATTTTTTTTTAGTGCCCTTTGCTCTTCTTATGGCAGCTAGGTTTTCATTGATCTGTTGCAATTGCAATTCTACAAGATCATAAGTATGATCCTTTTTCACCAATTTGTAACCTACATCTACTGCAATGCATGGTACACTGTTGAGTCTACTAGATTGATAGAATTTATAGGCAATGAATCTAATAGCAAACTCAACTAGAGGATCATGTACGGTATGAATTGGCATTCCTCTTTTGTTCCATTGTGCACCAGTATTCTTTTCAATAACTTCCTTTGATTCACTTCTTAGGGTTTTGTAGCGATCTAGGGTTGGGTACCCTGTTACTCTATGTGTAATTTCCTTGGTCAATTTGATGGGCATATCTTCTAACCACAAATTTCCACCATGGATTCTACTTAGTACAAGTCTAACCCATTCTATTTTGAATACGGTAGGAAAACATAAAACTCGGGTCAAACCCTTTCTTTCAACGATTTTAAATTCTTCTTTCAAAACTCCATCTACACATAGTTTATCATACGCTTGTCTAATTTCCATATCTCCTAGAGCTCCTATCTTGTAGTTGTAACATTTCCTCACATCTTGAACCATTACAACTTTTGGGGGAATGTGGGAGAGAGCTCTGGCTGGGTCATTTTTGTAGGCAACTTCAGGAATAGGATGGAAATCAAGTTCCTTCACCTCATTTGAAGCTAACTACACTTCAAAAGACTCTTTTTCCTCAATTTTCTTCGAACTTGATGCCATTTTTGCAAACTAGGGTTTTCACAACAAAACGATATGAAACTATGTAGCTCGGAACAGATGAAAATACCTTTAGATCAATGAAAAATGTGTTAAATGAGGTTGCAATTTGCTTGAAACTCTGGATTCTTGCTATGAAGTCGCTCAGCTCTCTTTCTTCTCCTTTGCTTCTTGATGCCCATGAGTAAAATTGATTGAAATTGTGATAATATACCCTAATTCCATCGCATTAAATGCTCAACTGCCAACTCGGCTTCTGAAGAAATTTTAACCTAACTCGGTTTCCACTATTTCCATTTTACTCGGCTTCCATTGGAGTTATCCAACTCGACATCAGTTATCAGCTCGATCGCTGTTGGGAGCTCAACATCTATTTTAACTTGGCATCCAAAGACAGCTCGGCAACATCATTTAGTTTCTATCTTGACATCTTGTTTCATGTAGATTTATACTTTGCTTAGCTTCTTTATCTTGGGACTGATGTGTGATATAACTTTGTATATCAGTCTTGTGTACTTCTCATGCTTAGTTTGATGAAGTGTGATCACTTGACCCATTAGGTGAAGTGATCCCTCCACTTGATGTGTTGCACTCATCTTTCTTTTTCCAAGTCTTATTCATTTTCCCCCTTATCTTTTCGACATCAATCTTTTGTTTTCCTTTGTTATCTTCGGTCTTGGGTGCCTTTGATCTTGTAGGACAGTTTTTGCTGATATGAGCAATTTTCAAACAACTAAAACATGTAGTTTGATTCAACCATCTTTTGTAGTTTCCTTTGAAATGTGTTCTTATGCAGTTCTGTGGCATATGTCCATATTCTTGGTAATAGTGACAAATGTACCTGGTGTTGTAATCCCAATGATAATGACTTTCATTTCCTTCTATTTTTGCTGGTTGATTTAGTGTCCACATAGGTTTTGATTTACATTCAAATGTCCCATGTCCATACTTTTTGCAATTATAACAATGTCCATCAAATCTCTGAGTCCTTGTGACATTGGATCTGCAATTTTGTGTCATATGTCCTTGCATGTTGCACTTGTGATAGAAACTTTTGGGTTTGTTTGATTGATTGAATTTTCTACTCCTGAACACCTTAGCTGTATGTTCCTTCTCATTACAATAATGACAAGTGGGTTTTGAATTCTTACCTTTATCACTTCTATGTTCAACACTTTTTGATGATTCCCCAACTTCAGTGCTATTGTATCCTAGTCCTGATGTATCATGGGAAGATTTTGGACATTTTAGCAACTGCTCAAAATACTTGATGGCTTCACTTGATTTATTGAGCCTCTCTGCTACCTCTTTTTCTCTATTTAATTCATTCTACATCTTCAAAGTAGAGATCTCAATATCTTTTACATTGAGTTCATGATGAAGGTTCATCATTTGGGCAAGTGTATCCATTTGCATGTTTGAGATCCTTGTCATTTCAGTACATTTTTCTTCAAGTCTGTTGGCAAGATTTCTTTTGTCATTTTCCAACATCACTTTATCTTCAACTGCTCTTTTCTTGTGTTTAGTGATTTCACATATCATTATGGCCTGTGATTCATGTTCCATCTTGAGAGATCTTATCTCCTCTGCTTGAATTTTATTTTTCTCCATCAGTTCTGCTATTGCTGCATCAAACTCTTCAGTGTCTCCACTGGAAAATATGTTGGTGGTATCAATCTCCTTGTAGTGTATATCATTTTCAGCTATGGCTAGATCCTTTCTTTTTTTCAATGAGTTTCTCAACTTGTTTCTGAATTCCTCCAAGCTATGCAAAGCAAGTTGCACATCTATCACCTGATTTTCAATGATCTTTCCAAGTTTGAAAGCTTCCATCTTTAGATATTTTCCTCCAAGTTGTTAGTCTTTTCCTTATGAGAACCTGGGTTTTCTCTGATACCAATTGTTGGAATAATCAAATATGGAAAGAGTACTTATGAGAGGGGGGGGGGGGGGGGGGTGAATCATAAGTATCACACTTTAGCCAATAAAACTTTTAACTGAAAGTAATTTTCATGCATGTAAATATATCAAATAAACATGTAACTAAACACATGCATCAATAACTCATAACACTGGAATTTGATAACCCAGAAACCCTCCACGAATAACAAGGTAAAATTGGGGTGGGGATGATACCCACAAAAATTACTGCAGCAATATTGTTCAACCACTTCTGATGGTCTACCCTGTTAAAGACCTCCCCTGTTAAAGGCTTTACACTGTGTCAATAGTGACCTAGTTAGAGGATTTCAAACACTTAACATGAAGTGTCACCCTGTTAAAGGATTTAGTCACCTAATTAAGGATTTACAAAATAGCTGTTAAGCTAACCTATCACTATAGGATTTTCATTCTAATACAATTGCTAGAGAGTATTAGGTATCATAAACCTGACTGATTACAATCCTTGACTGCTGAATACAGACACTTGTTATGCTTTCTCTGATCTGGATCCTTTTTGTGATCTAATAATCTTCGCTTCTGAAAATAGAATTCCTTGTGAACCCTTGTATGTCTTCTCACACCTCTCATCTCTTTTACAATGAAATTTTGTCTTCCTTATAAAGATATTTGAGAATATAGGGTTAGGTATGGATCTACGATCCATATTCAATCTTCATTTTTCGCTTAATATTTTCTCTTCTTTTATTGGTTGCATGTCATCATCATTTTTCTCATTGGCTGCATGTAAATTGCATAGGAAAAATAAAAGATTTGATCTCATCATTAAATCCTTCGAGATTTACCTTATGTCGGCTGTAAAAACTGTTTGCATCATAGTTTGTGCAATCACAAACTCTTATGCTAATATACTGAGTTACTCAACTCCTGAAGTATTGCAAATACTCGGCACATGTTGTTTCTTGGATAGCTTGGCACTTAAACAAAACTATATCACTCGGCACCTTATATTACTCGGCACTTGTTAACACTCGGCACTTGGTAACACTCGGCACCTTGTGTTGCTCGACACTTATACTTTAGTCGGTATTTGATCTTCACTAGGTATCTGATCTTCACTCGGTATCTGATCTTCACTCAGTATCTAATCTTTACTTGGCATCTAAAAACTACTCATCACATGAAGATTACTCGGCATGCATAATGTACTCGGCTTCCAATGTGGAATGTGATTAAGTGTGTTGGCACTCAAGTGTCAAAAACCATTATGAGG
Source organism: Cupressus sempervirens (assembly GCA_028749045.1). Classification (NCBI taxonomy): domain Eukaryota; kingdom Viridiplantae; phylum Streptophyta; class Pinopsida; order Cupressales; family Cupressaceae; genus Cupressus; species Cupressus sempervirens. The sequence goes on from CM053791.1 coordinate 229,944,061, forward strand.
TTAACATTTTCAAATATATTAAATACCATAATTTAAGAAAAGGAAAAATAAAAGTATCATATCTTAATAAATTGATTTAATATGTTATGTGACTTGAAACATAAAACTCAGAACATAATAGTAATTGACCCTAATATATAATAGAATTAATTAAATTTATTTGAATAAATTTATTTTTATACAAAAGAGAAAATAAATAATAAAAATAGAGATAGAAATCAAAACCAATCAATTCATGCATCTATATAGAAGTTAGGTGATTTGATTTAATAGTAAAACACTTCTGAATTCTTACCTAGAATATTATTTTTAAATTAAAATAATAATGTGTTCAAATTAAGGGATATCTAGTTTTCATATTTAACACACAATATATTTTGTCCATTGTCATTCTATGCACAAAAAAATCACTTGCCATTAACTTTTATAACAAGATCATGAAAGATAACTTCTTCTTTTTTCAGTCTCTTTATTATCACCACGAACCATTACAACACTATGTAAAAAATAAAGGCACCCTAAAATTGGAAACTCCAACATTGAAAAGTAATAACCAAAAAGGATTAATAGAAAATAAATGAAACTTGAAATTTATGAATTGCTGGAGGATTAACATAATTTATGTACTCATCAATGGTCATAGTCTACAACTTTGAAATTTAAATAATGGTATCATCATTGAGATCAGCTGTGAAGGCTATGAAAGATATTTAAAAAATCAGCATTGAAAGAGAATTGTAAGATGCCATACTTAATAGGAGGAGAGATATAATTGGAAATCATGTCTAAACCTCTCCATTAATAGCTAAAGATATTTCTTAAATAGTTTATATTTCTATTTTATTTAATAGTTTATATTTCTTCTATCTTTATGGCTATAGCATCTTTCTTTTTGCGATTGTATTATTTGAACTTGATCTGAACGAGAAAGTATACATCTTTCTACTAAAATGTAGTTTCTAAATCATGTCTTTGATTTGGATTTGTGACTTTCAAAGTAAGCACACAAAAGCTCATAAATATCTCGACCACTTTCTTCATTCGCCTCAAAATTAAGGTGATAGCTTAGAAGGTAATGATTTTTTGTTATTTTTATATTAGTTGCCACTAATCTATATATACGTTTAGTTAATATCTAGAGAATAAAATAAATCATTATATGAATAAGAGCGTTGAAAGAGCACAATAGAATAAAATAAATCAATCTTATAAGGACTAACATGGAACATGGTGACAAGAAACTCAATGTTGCACAAACTAATTTGGAGTTTGGAATACATTGGGAACAAATCTTGCATTGTTAGAATGTGACCAAAAAATTAATCTACAAAACTTGCATTGTTAGAATGTGACCCAGAAAATAATTTACATAAATTTAAGTTTGTGCCATGTTTTCACCTTTTAGTGAATACTTGTTGGATGAATTAAAGTTTTCACCATATAGGGAAGTTGAGAAAATAAATGAAAATTAATGTATTTCGAGAACTAGGGGCTTGTTCTAAGTTAATTTAAGGAGAGTAGAGAAACTTGGTGTTTCTAGGCTTGTGCAAAGTTTATTTAAGATGTATTAAATCTGTGATGTGAATATCAGGATTTAACTGTGTGATTTTGAGTCAAACTCGATGACCCATGTTTCATGAGTAGTGATTCAACATGAATCCATCTCTCATGAGAATAAATGGAACACTTAGCACTCATTGGATCTAGGTGATGCTCACAGGGGTGAAGCACCGGGACTTCCCGGGAGGTCACCCATCCCAGTACTACTCCAGCCTGAGCGCGCTTAACTACGGAGTTTCCTCCACAGTTAAACCCAAAGCTTGCAACCCCATTTGCAAAACCTTCACCAAGTGTTGTGCCTTATGAACCATTCATTAGAAAGCCCCTTAAGCCATCACCTAGATCCAATGAGTGCTAAGTGTTCCATTTATTCTCATGAGAGATGGATTCATGTTGAATCACTACTCATGAAACATGGGTCATCGAGTTTGACTCAAAATCACACAGTTAAATCCTGATATTCACATCACAATTTGACTAGCTGTGGAAATCATCTCCTACTTATGTATTAAATCTACCCAATTAAGAAACTAAAAACCAATTTGGTCATTGTCTAACTACAGTAAAGTGATGCGCACTTTTTTCTACTCCAATCAATACCATTGCTATTGATTTGGTTAAAGTCCAATTGAGTGATAATTATGTGAAATACTACAATCATATTTACAAGGGTGATATATTATGTAGTTGTAAACTAGTCTAGAAGCCTATAAAGCATCTGATTAGCCCCAATTTGGGAAAGAATCCAACATTATGAAGAATGTCCTCATCGACATGGTCATCCAAAGACACCAAAATAGCCTTATTGGATACTGGCACAAACTTCCTCTCTCCTAATATTGGCTAGATTAGAAACCCTATACTTCTTGTTTTAGGTATTGCTAATGGATATGAGACCTACCTCTCATATTCCAGCCACCCTTCATTTGGGTAGCATGATTAGTTGCACACTACTAAAAGGAACCCATAAAACATCCTTTGGATGACAAAGTTGATCACCTCTAAACAATTGTACATCTAAGGTCTTATCTACAACTCTAATACCAATTGTAGAAATGCAGTCACACAAAGGAAATAGAATAAAATATAGATTTTTTAGACAAGCCTAGCTCTACTAAGTAGAGACCAATTTATTTTATTCCATAGGCACGCTAATTAATCTGATTACATTACCTCTTTATATTACAAAGGATTGCATATTATTCAGCCTAATTTTATCATCTAAACTAGTCATCCAATTCTACAATCATGGATATCCACTCCACTAGAAGAAGGTCAAACAAATACAAATTGCTAAGTTCTCAAATTGATCTTCTTGTATAGGTGTGCAATTTGGAGAAGACTCAAACACAACTCTTTCTAATTGATACTTTAATTAGCATGAATGGTGGAGATAATCTTTGATTTACATTTTCTTTATTCAGTCCTTGTTATGTCACTCAATGATGGAATTGATGTCAAGCAATAGTAATCTATAATTTCTACACTTCATCCTATTCTTTAGGATTAGAACCTAGAGGTGCTTTATAAAAGCCAGGATACTTTATCTAACACGCCTTATCTATATTATATAATTCATCTAATTTGTAGACTTTATTATGCTATTCAAGAGAATAGATGAGGGAAAGTATACATTGCAAGATTGTATTTAGATTGGACCAGTGAAGTGTTTATTATAGACCCACATCCTATTCTTTACTAAAAATGGCTTATGTCAATCGAGTATAATTGGATTAGATGCAATGCTTTTGATTAGCCAAAGATATGTTTCAGTAAGCCTTTGAGAGTATGTTATCATACCATTTTTTCTTTGAAATTATTAATCCATTCTTGAATGCTAGCATATTGTCATTTTCTTCAATGGTACATTTGGTGACCACCATGCTGCTATACCTTGGGCAAGTGTAATAGCTTTAGTTTAAGGAAAACTTCAAAGTGGAGGAAAATTAGACTTAAACAAATTTAATGATTATTAAATGTTCCCTAAAGCTTTTGTTGGCTCGAAACATCTAGACTATTTCCTAAAGGAGTTCAATTTTGAGAGTATCTCAATTGACACTCAAAGACCACTTCACCTCAATCTAAGAATTTTTTGTTTCCTTTATGTCTATTGTATACATTTGAACTAGCAAACTAGAGACCTAAGAGTTAAGGAAATTTATTTATTTAATCTTAAGTGCTGCTCATAGATGGTTTAAGATGATTAATAGTTGTGATTTTCCCTAGTTATAGCCTATTGGTTAGTTCTAAAAAAATATTTATTTTGTATGCAGATATTTTTGTTGACAAGTATAGAAGGAAAGAAATAGGCCAAGGTGTTTCCTAATCAAAATGGAACCTAACTACACCAAGTGACAACCTCAACACTAATTCAAATTCAGTTACAACCCTTTCAAAAAAATAATTATAATTTAAATCACAATCTCTAAATATATTTATAAACAAAAATATACTAAAAACCTAATCCTAAACCAAACTAGAAACCACAACCTAAACCTAACTAGAGAAAAAATTAATTACAATCTGAAGTAAAACCTTAATGAATTATAGCTAAATTCTAATAGTAAACCACTTTGATGATTATCTCTATAGTAAATTGAATTCTAATAGTAAACCAAATTAGACCCTTGCATAATAAATGAAATTAAGCAAGTGAATGCAAATAGTATGAAAATTCCTCTTTTGATGATAACCAATGTAAATAGGTAGAAACTCAACATTCCTTTGTTGGTAATAGTAAATGTGAATAATGGGAAATTTAGCTGTCCTAATTGTCTACAAAAATCCAATTTTAATCAAGTATGAACTAGAAAATTATACAAATGATGAATTATAAGCATAATAGATTACATTATACAAACAAAAAATTACATATAAATTAGAATTTACAATGAACTGTATAAAGAGAATGACTTAAATTGTTCTATTTACCACTAAATCACATCATTAGTTAAGCAACAATTTCCATCAGAACTACACAATGACTTTCCTAGCATTTTATCAGAGATTCTAGTCAATGAAATATATTTTCATTCCTAGGGTTTTCTTCAATGGGAATTTGGGATGGCTGTCAAGGATTCTGTACTAGCTTCCATGGGCATATGTTCATGTTGGAGTTGAGATTAGTTTAGAAAATAGCAACTTGCCTTTCTTGAAGACAATGCATCATCTTGCAAGCTTTCAAAACTTGGAGGTTTATTTGTATAGACTTGATGGCTTTCAAGGAAATTACAAGTTGTCTTTTAAGTCCTCTAGAAGAGATCTAGCTCTAGTTAAAAAATACTCTGATTTATTGATTGAAATCCTCCAAATCCCTCATAACTAGTGTGTAGAGACAAATAAAGAAGTGGTGAGATGCATAGATGGTAAGGTTTTCTACTCTCCTACAACTCCAACACTTGTTCTACTTTAGTATATTCCCCTCTAATCTATTCCTTTCAATTTCATCATTATTTTTGTTTTCCAGCACAAAGAATCCCACCATGCTTTCATTGTTAATAACTCATAATTTTATGAGGGTAATGTTTGTTTTGATGATGCTTGTTTATCTCATGCTATAGAGCACTATTAATAGTAGTGTTGATGTTTTTTTATATTTGTAAGTTGCATCAGCATAAATCGGGCACTAGTTTTCTAAAATTGAGGTTTATATATTTTAAAGCTTGAAAAGTAGATTCAATTTATAGTTTTAAATATTGCTAAATGACTGTATGATTCCTCAATCGGCCTTGATTTAGTCTACATAGAGTTAATGAAACCTTTTCATTGATTTTGACCTTTCATTTGTCGGAGTTGATTAACTAGAATTATTAATAGTGGATATAATAGTTTCTAGCTTTTAACTATTTTGATTTTAATTTTTTTAAGGTGATGCCCAAAAAAGAGAACTGTGCTTAAGCTTCCAGAAATCTCATGTTTCAGTATATTTTTATTTATTTTTCCTATAAGCTTGCGTATGTAGACATGAAGTAAAGAAAATGCCACTCTACTCAGAAAGACTTGACCTAAAAGAAAATGTCAATCTTCTTAGAAAGACTTGACCTAATAATGTAATGTCCAAAATTGCTTTTGTGGATAGTTGAATTTGTCAAGGATTTGTACCCGCTACACTTCATTATCTATCTATTTTCTTTTCCTTTCCACTTTATTTTAATAATCAATGTGGCTATAGATATAATAAATTGATTAGTGATTATCCAACAAATTAAAACATAAAATGATATAAAATTAGTTAAGGAAGAAATATTAAGTATGTATGAAATGAATAAGATTTTATTTTTTGTGTTTCCAAAGATGTCACCTCAAAAGATATTAGTTAATATAGGTTATGTACTCAATGTTAATTCTAGTATTTTACAATTAAGATAGACAACTTCTTAAGAAATCTCCAAACTTCATTTTTGTGAGAATTTCTTAGATGTAATGCTCACACTAAATGTTCTATTCCTTCTCATGAGAGATGGGTTCTAGTGAGCCACTACTCCTGAAACATGGGTAAAAGTTCACTCAACAACTAAATAACTATACCTTGAGGACAAAATCATAATTTTACTTGTAGAAATATTTCCTACTTATTAATAGACACCTATTTTGAAGAAAAATTCATTGATTACCACCTTCTGATTGTGGTATGTAGTGGTGTTTATGAATTGGAACTATATCATTCTTCCTCCTCTTGGAGCCTTTACCTTTGGCCCCCAATAGAAAATGAATAGAAAGGAAGTCTATTGGTGTGCACCCCATTACCCTTATCACAAATTGATTTTTAGTACAACATCATATGGTAACTATACAATAATTTGACATATCAAATCCTGTGGAGAAAAAATTCAAAAAATCCCATGGGGACTGATGTTTTCTAGAGAAAGTTCTTTTATTTTTTGTAAAGTCAGATAAAAGGTTTGATAGGAGGAGTTATCATGTGCATGCATATAGCTTTGCAACTGGGGAGCAATAGTGAATCTAAATGGATATGTTGAGGGCCCTATAAAGTCACAAAATAAAATGAAAAACATCAACCATGTTGCAAGGTGGGGCTTCATAAAAGTTAATGGTAGGCACAAAATCCCAAAGTAAATGCCTTGTAGATGTGAGCTTGACACCCCATTGATAATTACAAGTGACAACATAATTACTATTCATGGTCAAAAAAATAAAGTTAATAATAGAGAGATCTATCAATTCCTTTATTTTTATGAGAAAACTTTATTTTTAAGTTCATTATTAATATTTTTTGATTGATTTCATTGGATTACATTTGGTGGAAACAAAATCTTAAGAAAACTTTGCTGATACCAAGACAAGAGAAGACACATTAATCTAGAACTTTTGCAGTGCACTATAGGATAGTGTAGAAGTAATTTGAATATTAATAATTTTTTTTTTATAATTGGCACTCCACACAGTAGGAAAGTTCACCCTTACCCATCCACAAGAATTTATATTGCTAGAGGATTGTTTAAGAGAAGAAGCATGTAAGGTTACCAGCATCATTCTTGGCATTTAAAATTTTTGTTTAAACATGTAGGTGATACATGTGAGCATAAGGCTTGAGAACTATTTACTAGTCCTACAATGAGAACATATGCTCAACCTAAGAATTATCCCTTGTACTCTTTTTTTCTTGGTGAGATGTTTGTCTAGTAAATTACTTGGGCTACCTAGGTTTAGTAGGTAAGTTTCTTTTAAAATTGTAAACCAAAGCTTTGAACACAATACTAATCCATACTCATTCTTCCAATGCTGAGGGGTTATGGCCTACATTTCTAAGTGTTCCACCATGGTGAAGTAGAAAATAAGTAAATTGAAAGTAGTGTATATTCTCTCAAATATATGGTTTAGGGAAAAGTTTCATAGAGACAAAGGCCAAAATATTCAAGAACCATAGAGGCCTGAATATTGAATGAAAATGTAAAGTCCAAAGCCATGAAAATGCATTTAAGCTTCAACATAGAATTTTTTAGGTTTTCAAGAAAATAGAAGCCTAATATTAACTACTATATGTTACAACTTTCCAAATGTAAAAATATCATTCCAAATAGAAGAACCTAATACTCACCACCATTCACAAACCAAAAAATGAAAATTCAAAAAATGGAGTCTGACCAAAAAAATGAAATTGTAAAAGCTTGATTATAGTTTTTAGATAGGGAAACTATATATGTATGCAAAAGTCTCATGTTTATCAGAAAATAATACTAATCCAGCTTCCAAATAGTAATGAGAAACATTAAAGAGACAAAAGCTACTATAGTGTTGTGCATATTGAAATTCTAGAATAGAAAAATGAAAATGTGAAGGGTTAAAACAAATGAAATTTAGGGTTTCATCTTATTTAACAGAACTAATAAGAAAGCTAAATTGGAAAATCGTTACATCCACTCTAAGAATTATGAAACAGTAGGAAGAAAGTAAATACCTAAGTCTTGATCCTGTAGGAGCCACTACTCTAGAGGAAGCAAGCTTTTCCAAAATATCTTTTCAACCTAGAACTAGAATGACATTATTTTTCAATATTGATAGAGTGTGAGAATTTCTATTTAGAAGGAGATAAACAAAACAAAATTTACCTTAAAACACATATGATCTAAGTGCACAGGATGTGACAGAGAATAGGTAATATTTTATTCAATTGTGTAATCTTATAATGTGCTTGTATGAATACTTCTTTTGTTTGACACAAAATTCATATACCTAACTCTGTAAAAAAACCTACACCTCATGTCATGAAAGGAATGTCTTTAAAATAGGTTCTATTCTCTGTAGGTATAGCATGTTTGGGAAATTGTAATAGTGGATGCATAGGTCTCTTGGTGAAATTACAATTGCCATGTTTACAATTTTATCCTAATATTTGTTGAGAAAAAAGAAAAGACCGCTAGTGAAAATAATAACGACCAATAAAAAAATATTAATTTCTTTATATGAAATGAAATATTTCATTAAATCATTCAAACTATAGCTGGAAACATTATAACTAGAAAAAGCATGGGTTTCAATGAATGAATTAATACAATGAAACAAGTTGAAAACTTTAGTCTCTTGCCTTTTAAGATGGGGACTAATAATTGATAAATCATTCTGATAGTATTTTTATGTGCTTGAGAATCATCAGTTAGATAGAAACTCTCACATCTCAATTTGTTTTCAATCAAATGTATTTTCACCTTTCTTCCATTATGATTAATAAAATCTTCTTCCAATGTAGAAAATAAAACAATTATTTGGAGAATACATGAGCAGTAATGTATACACATAGTTTTATTCATATGAGATTCAATTACATCTTTGATTAAATGGAAAGGAAATAGTGAATAAGAATGGATCTAGTATTATTTCACATAGAATTAGAATAGTTGATGAAAGACTATAGATTTTAGTGGTTGTCTTCAAGCTAAGATTTCAAAGTAGCACCTTTCACAGTAGGATGGAGATTGACATGTGCTTCTTTGGGGACGGATGGGATGTTGGAATATGTGTGTTGTGGCACTTGGCTAAATTGTACATGTGCCCAATTCTCATGTGATGAATCCACTCCAAAGGTCTTTTCAAGGCATGTAACCTCCCATTTGGCTGAGACATGGATGATTGTTGGAAAAATTCCACTATTGAATGAGTAATTAGTTGTTTGTTACAACTACACAACAAGCTATTATTGACAACTTCTAGTCCATTAATTAGTGACTGAGTAAACTTGTAGTTGTATCATCTTCATCTTCTCCATATGAAATTAATTGATTTTTTCTTGTTTCTAAAAAATGTAAAAGCCTCTACATAGAGAGAGGTAACTATAGTGCAAAAATCAATCAATAAACAACATCTTTCTCTTCCAAATTTGTTTGAGGTGTTGTTGTTCTTTTCTCTTAAATTTGTTTATGTTTTCTTTGTGGTATCAAAGCATCATTGACTCATAGGCTATGGTACATTTTTTTGATGAATTTTTTTCATTGCAAGTTATAATCTAATTGAGGAGCATTAAAGAAACCTCTAGGTGTTTGGAAAGCCAGGATGGGTAGTGAAATAGATTGTTTTGTTTTTTGAAGTTTTTGTGTAATGGAGAATGAAAAGTGTTTGGTAAAAGATTACTCAAGAGAAGGGAAGTTGGATGTTGGTATCTTGTCTATTGCTACATTAAGAGAAGAATAAGATTTTTGGAGGTAAAATTATTTGTTTCATCAATCTAGAGAAAATTTCATAGAGTTTGGTGTGATTTTATTGAGATGGTGATCATGTCCAATAATCTTACATTTGAATTTTTAAAGGAATAGATGAGGAAATCTGAAATTATCATTGTGATTGTGAAGTGTGGTAAAAATACTAGATTAATTCAAAGAAAGTGTTATTTGTGGATTAATCATAATGGGGAAGCAAGATAAAAGAGTGTTAAAGGAGAATGCAAATCTAATTTTCGAGATAGATATTTTAGAAGAAGAATTAATAAATATGAAGAGAGAAATTGGAGACTTAATTTGTGAGAAGAATTGTTTGCAAGAAGAATTGACATAGTTAAGAAACAAAATGAGTATAGAAAGATGCAACTTTTTAAATCAAATTAATTTCTATATAGAAGAAAATGGAGAGCTAGAGAAAAAATTAATGTTGTTCTATATTGTTAAGAAAAGAAATGATGAATTAGAGGAGGAAATGAAGAAAGTTAAAAAAAAAAAGACTTGTGAAAGGATGAACTAAATCAATCTGTCATTGAAAGAAATGCATGTGTGAAAGAAAAATTAGTATGCAGTGTTTCACATAGTATAGATGATTTGAATTCACCACAAGAAAAGTGTGACTCTATTGAGGTTATTTATGATAAAGAATATGAAAATGTGGCATCAAATACTATTAGTTGTGATAATAAGAATGTTGGATGGAATATAATAAAGAAAATGGGTTACCAAGGTAAAGGATTGGAAAAACATGAACAAGGAATCATAGAGCCTATTGAGTCAATCATCAGACCAAATTATGAAGGACTAGGATATATGATAGATGAAATAAATGATTATATGGATTAGATAAAAAAAATTTGATGTAAAATATATATGCAATGTTCAAATTGTAACAAGAAAGGACATACAAAAGATAAGTGTTGGGATATACATCCATATAGTCTTTGTGGATTAAAGAGTCACTATGAAAAGACATGTTGGAATGAAGAGTGTAGAAAGAATTCTATGCAGAAATGCTTCAAAATGGGCATTGGATGGAGTTATGGATCAAATTGGACAAATATCACAAGTATGATAAAAGGTTTGTTTAGATACAAATGTTCAAGTGTGAGGGATAATCAAAACCTATCAATGTGTCAACTCTCAAAAATGATTACAAATTATTCATACAAATTAGAATTATCATCTATCAAAACATCCATGAAAAGTGAGCTTAAAGATAGTTTTTTGCCATCAGTGAAATGAAATTTTTTGCTATGTCCTTGAAAGTTTTGTGGTAATCCAAAACCATTTGTTTAGGTGAGAAATAAAACCTTAAAGTTTATTGAAGGGTTTTTTGTAATCATAAACCATTTGTTTAGGTGAAAAACCTAAAAGTTCATTGAAGGGTTTGTGGTAATCTGAAACTGCTTGTTTAGGTGAAAAACCTAGAAGTTTGTTGAAGGGTTTGTGGTAAGCCAAAACTACTTGCATAGGTGAAAAACAAAATGGAGACACAATTATATTAATTGGGGTAATCCCAAATTCTTATGGGTGAATGAATTCTCATTCTTATAGTGAGAAGGGGAAACACATTTTTTATGTTGTGAAATAAGTACCTAACGAGGCTCACTACTAGGACCTATTCTATTTGAACTTTTTATTGTAATTTGTTCCAGTTTTAGAGTCTTTAGTAGTAGAAATTAAGGAAAGGTGCTGGAAAAATTCCACCATTGAATGAGTAATTAGCTATTTGTTACAACTACATAGAAAGTTGTTATTGACATCTTCCAGTCCATTAATTGGTGACTAAGTAAACTTGTAGTTTTGTCATCTGCATCTTCTCCACACATGAAATTGGTTGAGTTTTTCTTGGTTCTAGAAAATTTAAAAGCATCGATATAGAGAGAAGTAACTACAGTGTAAAAATCAATCAATAAACAACATCTTTCTCTTTCAATTTTTTTTTGAGGTGTTGCTATTATTTTCTCTTAAGTTTGTTTATGTTTTCTTCAATGATAACTGTTACCATGTTGATGACAACCAATATTGTTCTCACCTTAATTTACATCAAACTCTCCATGTTTTTTGTGTTAACTAAATAGGAATTTTGTACATGAAGATTGATATGATTCACTCAGGAGACCAACCTCATACTTAATAAATACTCATGGAAAACATTTTTTCAGTTTGTCCTTCATATTCATGGATCATAATAGAGGCGAAACTATTTACAAGCTATTCAAATTAGAAGGTTTGACTACATCTTAGGAACGAAACAAATAATATCTAGTAAAGTTGTTCTAGAAATAGGAAATCATTGGTAGTCCATTTTTAATTTTTGAAATTATATTATAAATTTAATTTATATTTAAACATGTTTATATTTTTTTTATTGCTCATGCATTTTGAGTAATTTATATGGATATCTTGAATATTAAGCTGTAACCTAGCTAAGGATCAAAATTGTCCATTCTTACAGTTTTTCATACTACAAGATATATTTCTTCATCATTTTACTATTGTCGAGATCTACAAGAAACTAACTAAGTAGATAAAAACAATGAACATAAAATAAATTCAAATAATATTATTTAAGAGATGATAAATATATACATAAGAGGCATGTATATACATGTCTTTATGAGGAGTGTGCAGGAAAGAAGCAATGAGTGACTACTCCTACACAATAGGAAACATAAATGAGAATACTAAATGAGTATATCACAAAGTGGCCAATGTTCATAGAAGTGGGGTGTTCAAATTGAGAATACAAGTCTACACTAATATGATTGGAAAAAATTCAAAATAATCCCTAAGTAAGATTTGACTGTTGTGAATAGGTCACAAACAAGACATTTTAAACATAGGAACTCTATTCACACCAACACCCCCCATAAAGTGCAAATTAGTAGAAATTTCAATAATAGTGATGTTTCATGGTTACTACCCTTGTTTGATACCTATTTACACAATGATCTTCCATAAATAAGTGTGAAAAAGAAAAAGAATTGAGGACAAACATTGTTTTTAAATAAGAGATGATAAAACAATGAGACTATATATATTATAAAGAATATCAAAAGTGGCTACAATTGTCCACAATCGAATCACCAAAATTTTAATATGATGAATCTTTCAAATTTGTAGTGATAGTAAATGAAATTTCAATTATAGATATTGGTGGGTGTATCATGAAAGAGTAGTCATTTGGAGAAAGTCTCTAAAAAATTATCAACCATTCCAATAGCTACAAATATTTTATTTTGAAAATCTTGATGATGGCTATACTTAGTGAAAACTATAATATTGTTAATATTCAATTAGATGAATGTAATAAAGGTTCATATTCAATTAGTAAACAAAAAACTTACTCAAATCCATTCCCTATGTGAATTGTGAATCACCCCTAAACACAGAGTGGTATTGATGGCTGCTCCCCTTTCATCTATAATTAAAGAATATATTTGAATCAATGGATATAGGGAATATTTCATATGGTGAGATGCTACTTAGAAATGAATGTGTTTCTATGATTCTTAAAGTGAAGATGTTGATAGTCCTATACAGTTTGATTTTCCCTTGTTTAATAATAATGATAATTCTCAAACTCCTTAAGTTCCATAAAGAACATTTGAAAGGTTATTTATTTTCTTCTTCATATATTTGAATTTATTATTTTTAATTGTTTTTTCTTCTATATAATTTATTTACTTATCAATAAAATTCCTATGTTCTATTTTTGTTTTTATAATTATTTTTAATAAAAAAATATAATTTACTCCATTCAAAATGAGCACTAGTAGGAAAGAACAACTAGTAAAAAAAACTTGTAATCTTGCCTCAAGACTCTTGTTGACTCAAACTATTACATATATTTTGTTTAAGAGGGCACACCCCAATTTACAAAGAGTACAAATTTTAATCATACAAAAGTCTTGCAATGAAACCATGTTTCTTTTATTACATTAAAATTTCTTTCATTTGAAATTACTATTTCTAAAACATTCTTCGCTTCCTTGCCTTTTTCCTTCTAGAATTACTTTTAGTTTCCAAAGAACATCTAATTTAAACCTATTGTTAGCTTGTACAAAAAATAAACAAAAAATTTTAAGCTGTTAAGTCCTAATACTACTCTAATTTAAACCAAATCAACTTATTAACCCTCTTCCTCAACTTATTAACCAACTCGCTTCATGCCTAATATTATCCATTTCTTCTCCTTTGACATACCTATTATTATCAGCAATTAGCTAATATCCTTCTAAATCATCCATGTATGCATGTTATAAGCCATTCTAACATATCATACCATCCCATATCAAATATGATAAGTAATTAGCTAATTTCTTGGTAAATTATCCACATATGCATGTTATAAGATATAATGACATATCTTACCATCACATATCAAATATGATAATGTGTGAGATGGTAACATAAGTTTTGATTTGTAACATTATTTTAAAAATCCATTGTCCTACCAAATTTTAACATAATTTTAAATCCAACACAAACATTTAAACAAACATCATTGTGTAATTTAAGTTTTGATGAATTTTTTTTTTAAATGGAGTAGTCACCATATGAAATGGGAGAGTCAACAAAGTTGGAAAGACAATCTTCACATGAGAGATTGTGTGAGTATCTTTGCAATTTTGTTTATTTGATTAGACTTGTTTAGATCTCTCTATGTAATTTTTTGAATGTGTATTTTCATTTTGAGCGAATGCATTCCAATGAAAAAAAAAAACTAGTTTTGACCCTCAAATCTTAGCTGAGGATAGGCTCTTCGTAAAAGGGGGTCATAGATCTATGTTAAGACAACTTAGAGCTATGACCATTTCACCCCGATTCTCCAATAGGATGGGCTTGAGAAGATGATTAGCTACATCACTGGGACTTAGTTCCATAGATTTGAAAACCTCCAATGTTACCTATTTGGACGTGGTTTTCTATTTTTTATTTGTGTGTTGTGCATCCTCTACTTTCCTATCATTTTTCTTTTTTGGACATAGAAGGACCAGTTGTGATAACTCTTGATTCACTGTGCATGTAGAGGTCTTCTGTTAAATATTTTGAAAGAAGTTTGTAAGATTTTTTTTGTAAATTTTGATATCCATTAAAGCGACAAATTAGAAGAGAATTGATGCATTTATATATCCTTTTTTAAGAGATGCACAGTCAATATAAATCTTTTATGATCTACCACTTTCTACTTCTTTAGTATTTTTTTTAGAATTTTTGCGAAACAAATTGTTAAGAAAATATATATATTTGGCTGTGCTTGTGGCTCAAAGATTTTTTTATAGGAAAAATGGTTATTAATGATTGAAAATTAGATTTTTTATCTTTCTTTTCATCTATCTTTTATTAATAGAATGTTATGACAACTTTAAAAAAAAAAAAATCTCATCTATCTTTCACTAAATTTAGAAATATTTTATTTATTTTATTGTAGGTTAGAAAGAAGTGAAGGCCAACAAAAGAAATAGTTTTTTTTTTCTCTTTACTTATAAGGAACGTACAAAATTCTAAGAAAGTCAATAAAATAAGCATAAGATCTTGTAGAGAAATTGCTATGTGATGATTTAAATTAACTTATGGAGTTGATATAAAACTTAACTCGTATAAAAAAATCTCCACTAACAATTTTCTTATAAAATAAATGTATTATAGTTTATTATGAATGCAACAAATTTATGTCATTTTAATCAAATTCAAAATGTTTATATGGTTCCATTTTAATGAATAGAATCATTTGATGTTTTTTATCATAAAGATTTTAAATTAAAAGCAATGTTTAAAACATTAAAGTGATTGTTTTGGTTGGAGGGAAATTATGTTTATACTATATATTATTTTAATACATTTTTTATTTATCTTATTTTATTAACAAATTGGAACTATGTTTTGAAAGGTTGTTTGAATTCTTTATTAGATTTTTGACATTTTACTATTGTTATTTAAAATATATTTGTCAGAAGTTATGTGATATCAACAACGATTTAAATATAATGTTAAATCAATATTTTTCTTTTGAGGATACTACAAACTTGTCTATTTCTTATTTATTATTAATAATTTTAATTTTTTCTTTTATATTGTAAAAATTAAATAAGATTCTTTCAAATTTGTGTATGATTGAACATGTTATATGTTTATTTGTTTGAAATCATAATATTACATGATGAATATTTATTTATTTGAAAATTATTGTTGCAAGCATTGATTACTAATATCCTATCTTAAAAGATTATTTAACTATCGAAATTAAATTCATAGCTTAATATCAAAAAATAACACAACTGCAACTTCACCAATAAAATATTGAATGAAATTCACAACCCAATGAACACAATATTTTTGGACAAATTGTCCTTGGAAAACCCCTAAGGGAAAACTAGTTCTATAGATGAGGAATTATAATAAACTTTAGTAAATCAAGAGATACAAAATTCATTGCCTCTCATTGGTAGAACTCTAACAACCTCCTAATTTCTTCTACTACTATTCGCCACTGCTATTCCCATGCTAACACTACACCCTTGCTAACACTACAAGATTGTTTGATAAAACTACAAAAATGTTTCTCCAAACTTTTTTTTCTCCAAATGCCCCCTAGACCCTATTTTATACCAGTCTCATTGGTAAACCAATGGCCAAGATCAATTTACAATCAACAACTAAGATATAAAACAAATTACCAACCCTAACAAAATTGGTTTCTAGTTACTTCTAAAAGAAGTCAATTATTTAAAAAATAATTTTCCTTACTCGAACGAATTTGTTAGCAAAATAATTATTTACTAAATAATAGCATATGGACGAATAGTTGTCAAAGCTACCAAAACTAACATTCGCTCTTAGTGAGAAAGCTATTCTACATAACACCTATCTTATATCTGAAGAAGATGAGTTTTGCCTTCCCTAATGCCTTAGTCAGAATGTCTGCTACCTGCTCCTCTATAGGTATGTACAATAGCTGAACAACACCCCATTGTACACAATTTCCAATGAAGTGATATCTGATGTCGATATGTTTAGACCTATCATGAAATACTAGATTCTCCGATAAATTAATGCAACTTTGATGATTGCAATGTATCATAGTAGTCTTAACCTTCTAACCAAACAAAGCTACTATCAACTTTCAAAGCCATATAACTTCATAAGTTGCCATGCTAGCTATGAGGTATTCTACTTTTTCTAAACTTAGAGCCACAAACTTTTGCTTCCTACTAAACTGAGAAACAACTCTTGATCCCAAGCTGAAACAACACTCTAAGGTGCTCCTTTTGTCCATTGTACTTCCCACCCCATCTGTGCTAGTATAGCCTATCAACCTAATACCTTCAACTCAAACATATCTAATCCCATACTCAACTATACCATGCAAGTAATTTAGCACATGCTTAGTTGTTGTCCAATGCATTCTCTTTGGTTCAACCATGAACTAACCAAGAGAGTTAACTGAAAATGCTATATCTAGACTAGTGTTTACCAAATACATAAGTGAACCAATCAATTGTTTGTACAAAGTGGGATCTATATCCTTCTCCTTGGATGTATCTACCTTCCTCTAATTTTTGATCATCGGTGTAGACATCACTTTGCAATGCTCCATCCTAAATTTCTTCAAGATTTCAATGCAATATTTCTTTTGACTAAAGGAAATTTGCCCCTTTTTCTACAACACTTCCATTCCTAGAAAGTAGTGCATAAGTCCCAAACTTCATCTTGAACTCTTCTACAAGGTTCCTCTTGCAATCCACTATGAACCCTAGTGAACTTGTAAGAACTAGGTCATCCACATAAAGAACAAGAATTAGAATCTCACCCACAACCACAAAGTACTAGAGGTTAGCATCCACTTCACTCTTCACAAAGCCTATTTTCTGCAAGTATGTATCAATGCACTCATTCCACACTCTAGGAGCCTGCTTGAGTTTGTGCAATGCTTTCTTCAATTTGCACACATGGGTCTCTTTGTTGTGTGCTACAAAGTCTTATGGCTTTTTACATATACCTCCTCCTTCAACTCACCATTAAGGAATGTTTTCTTGACATACATTTGATGGATCTTCCATCTCATCTATCCTGCAAATGAAATTACATCTTGTATAGAAGTATCCCTAATAATTGGAGCAAATGTCTCCTCATAGTCTATTCCCTCCTTCTAAGAGAACCCCTTTTCCAAAAACCTTTCGTTATATTTCTTGATGCTACAATCTACATCATACTTTATTTTATAGATCCAACGTGATCCAACTACTACTCTATCTATTGGTCTAGGCACTAAGTCCCACAAATCATTCTACATTATTGAAGAATATTCCTAAACCATAGCATCTTGCCATACCTAATGTTCTACAGCTTCATGATAGCTAGAACATTCACTATCTACCAACTGACTAACTAATGCCACATAGTCATTGAACTTGGTTGGTTCTCTTCATTGTCTAGTACTCTTCCTAGGAGCTTCCACAAGCTCCTGAGTATCTTTTTGTGTATCTAGAACCTCATGGTTCCAGCTACCAACTGTAGAGGATGAAATGTCAACATCTAAGTCCTCTAGATTCATGTGCTATTGTACCTATTGCTTCATACTCTATTAATCTTCACTACTTGAGCCTACACTCATACTGGCCACTATACTTGAGCTTTGCTACCCTTGAATTGGCCTTGGAGCTTATGTTAGTTGCTCACTCTAATCATTAATTGGAAAATATTTGGATCTCTTGAATGCCTTGTCCTCCAAGAACTTGTCATCACATCTGACAATAATTATTTTAGTCACTAGAATGAAAAGCCTATATGCCTTTGAGGTTTCATTGTACCCAAGAAAGTACCCCTTCTCTATAGTTTGATCTAACTTTGTACTTTTATCTTTAGGAATATGATAATATGCCAAATACCCAAATATTTTGAAGTGACCAACATCTAGTTTCTTCCCTGTGAAAGCCTCCTCTGGTGTCATCTTCCCTAGCACCTTGTGTGGAACTCTATTTTGGATGTAGACTATTGTATCACATGCCTTTATCCATAATTAAAGGAGCATATCCTAGTCATGCAGCATAGCTCTTGTTGCCTTTGATATAGAATGGTTCTTCCTCTTAGCAACTCCATTCAATTCACTCTCTCTTGATTCCTTCTCTAGTATAAAACTCCTAGAAGACATTTCCTTTGTACTTGCCTCCATTTTTTGACCCAAAAACCTTTATCTTCTTTCCTATTGAATTTTTCATAAGAGCCTTGAACTCTTGGAATCAACTAAAAACCTCATCCTTAGTATTCAAGAAGTATATCCCAGTATTTCTAGAAAATCATCAATAAAAGTAACATAGTACTCATATCCTTTGAGAGATTTCATCAACATTAATCCAAAAAAATCCAAATGTACTAGATCAAGAACACCCTCAGATCTGTTGTCACTCCTTGGAAAAGATTCTTTCATGAACTTCCCCAACACACATCCCTTACATACATCATCATGCACTATCCTCACCTCTATAACTCCTATCACCATCTCATGAAGCAATCTTAGTGATCCATTATGAATATGATCCATCCTCCTACACCATAGCTCTCCAATATCTCTAGGATTATTGTGGCTCATGAGTGCCTTATAAATATCAAATTGCAACCAATAACTTCTACTTTGATCCTTGTGCTTAATCCACCCATTTGTCCCTCTAAAGAGTACATTATATAGAAATCAAATTCATACCTAAGCGTGGCACATGTAACACATGATGAAGTGAAATTATATTTCCATTCTCCCTCTGAAACTAAACAATCCCTTTCCCAACTAGGTTGAGTTTGGACAAGTTTCCCATAGAAATCTGGATGTTGATGCCCTTCTCCTTATAACTAGAGAAGTACTCTCTAACTCCTATCATATGAAATTATGTCCCACTATCTATATACTAAAGACACTATGAGGTTAAGCTAACCATACAAGCTATGAGTGCAAATTCATCTTCTATTCTATTAGAGAGTTCTTCCACACTTGTTGAAGTTGCCACCTGCTTCTTACCCTTCTTCTTCTCTAGAAAATCACTAGAATAGTGGCCAAACTCATGACATCCAATGCACTTGACCTTAGAAAGGTCCTTCTTCTTCTTCTCACTTTGTGAATTTGATCCTTTGCTAGGTCCCTTCTTTGCTTTCCCTTTACTTGTGAGGGCAACATTTTCTTGGCCCACCTCACTTTTCTAACTCTTGTTGGCTCCAATGAGAAGACTTAGACTAAACTCCTCCTGAGTGAAATCACTCCATAGTTGATCCCAACTTGGTAAAGTATCACGTGCATTGACAAATTGAACAAAGACACTCCACTACTTAGTAAACCCATTTAGAGCTATTCTCACTAGGTTGTCATCACTAGGGCTATCTCCAATAGCTACTAACTCATCCTTGACAAGTCTAAGCCTAGTGAGGTAACTTGTGACATCTTCTCCCTAGTTCATCTATCTTTTCTTTAGCTTCTCTATGATAATCATCTTCCTATTGGTGGTAGCATTCTAGTATAGATTTGAAATGACATCCCACCTCTTCTTTGTTGTATCTAGCTCTGAGATATGTGGAACAATATGATCCTTGACACCATCAAGGATTATCCTCTTCACCTTGGCATCATCCTTCTTGTATTTTGCAAGCTATGTTGCATCTGTAGGTCAAACTACAACACTAGTAATATAATCCTTGATACCATTCTCTTTCAACAATAGAGGAAGCCTGACCTTCGAAATTACCCATAACTATTGGAGTTAGGGGCAGTCGCCAGAAGTCTAGATGCCAAAATTTGAGGCACCATCCAATCTGTCTTGATCTCTCAAACTAGATGAAGCCACCTCCAGGGATTAAATCAATAATAAATCTAAAGAGATCAAAGTAGGTATTATAAACCCTTAATTTCTTTCCTAGGGAAAAACTCTTCTACCCTTAACACCACTCTGATACCATGTGAAAAATCATTGTTGGAGTCACTGATTATTAATCTCCTATCTTAAAATATTATTTAACTCCCAAAACTAAATTCATAGATTAATATAAAAAAAAAACACAACTGCAACTTCACCAATAAAATATGGAAAAAAATTCACAACACAATGAACACAATATTTTCAGACAAATTGTCCCTAGAAAAACCCCTAAGGGAAAACCAATTCTACAAATGAGGAATTATATTCGACTTTAGTAAATCAAGAGATACAAAATTCATTTCCTTTTGCAAAGTAGAACTTTGATAAGCTCCTAATTTCTTCTATTGATATTCCTCACTAATATTCCCACACCAACTCTACACCCTTGCTAACATTGTGAGACTGTTGTCCAACACTACAAATTGTTTCTCCAAATTTTTTGTTCTCCAAATTCCCCCTAGACACCCTTTTATACTACTCTCATTGGTGAACCAATGGTCAAGATCAATTTACAATTGAAGACTGAGCTACAAAATAAATTACCAATTCCAACAAAATTGGTTTCTAGTTGCTTTTAAAAGAAGTCAATTATTTAATAAATAATTGTCCTTACTCTAGCTGATTTGTTAGCAAAACAATTATTTACTAAATAGTAGCATATGTATGAACAACTATCCAAGCTACCAAAACTAACAATTTGAATTAAAGTATATCAAGATTTTCCCTATATAAAACATGTGAAAATATATTATCATAACAAATACCTCAAATCATAATACTTATCTAAAGAAAAAATGACATATTTTAAAAGAAATGGATGCTTAAAAAATGATAACACTTTTTTTAACATAAATTTTTAAATATAAATATGATATATATGTTGAGTGTAGGCTTGATTATCAATGCAGCAGTGGAGGTTTGCTTATGTGTTTCATTCATATGTCTTGGATGTCAGTGATAATGTGGAATAAAAGTGGAACTATGCAATTGCATGCTTTCTTAGACTTTATTAGAACCTCTTTAATACATTCTTATAATGGTTTTCAAGTCCAATGCTTTTCGCTTATGTTTTTAGGGAATTGGGAGATATAAATTGCAAGGTCTTTGTAATTGTTTTCTTATTAATGCAAATAAATTAAATCTATATTGTTATTTTTGAGTTTCAATGTCTTTTGGAATGAAGAATTTATATAATTAATTTTTAGATGTCTTGTATATGAAGAGATCTTTGTTTAAGCTGTGAAGAATATTTTAATCCTTTTTTCTTGGAATCAATTGATAATTTATTTTCATTTTATGCATTAGAATGACAATACTCATAAGGGTAAGAAAAGGTACTTCAACTTTTTTCTTTTTCAATTTCTCATTTTTAATATTCTTCACTAGATAATAGAATATAATTCCAAATAATGTTATTCATTTCCTTTTTCATTTTTATGCTCACAAACTAATTTTTTCATTAATGGAATTGTTGAATTTTTTTTCATCATTTATCCCATTATAGTTAACCAATCAAAGACATCTTTCATGGGATAAGTTGTGTAGTCTTTGACCAAATATAATTGTATAGTTTCCAACATTCTTGGGTGCACAAAAAGATTGTGTAATTTCATGCATCAAAGGAGCTACATCAAATGAGTGAAATATCAAAAGAATATTTTTCTTCTCATTTGACATTTGCTGATTAAAACCTGTCATGCATTTTTATGCCTGCATAGGATTGCATGAAAGTTTGAAGCGAAGGGATTCCTTGTTGCAATCTTTGAATGTTTTGAAAGTTTTTACATTGAAGGAATTTCATCAAATGAGTTGTTCTATCAAAAGAAATTTTTTCTCATTCAATGCTGGAAAGTTGTAACCTTGCAACCTTGTGATGTTGCAATGCCATGATCTTATGAAGTGCAACATTATAGGGTCATTTTTGACCAGATGTTTTTGGTTTGCCATCTTACTATACAAGCTATTTTTGACAATTGTAAGTGAATGGTGCAAAGGGAATTTAAGGCTATAATGTTGCACTATGGTGTAGTATCCTGTTGTGTTACATCATAAGAGCTTATCAAATGAGTTTGGCTTATAATAGGAAGCCTTTTTTTCACATTTGATGCTGTGCTGTTATATAGGCTGAAACTGTAGTGTATTTTCATGCATTTGTGGAATTATAGGTCATTTATGTAGGAGGGGATTACATGTTGCAATGTTGTACATGTCAAAAATGTTGTGCATTTTTGTACATTGTAAAAGATTTTTGAATGAGTTTGGCCTATTCTAACAAGCCTTTTTTGCTCATTTGATCTCATGATGGTATGTTGGTCAAAAATACAATGTATTTCCATTTTTGCATGACATCATAAGTCATTTTTACATGAATGGATTCCGCAATATCACACTAAGATTTTCTCTCCTCGGACCCACTTGCGATGATGAGAAAAGTCAAAAATATACAATTTCCATGTGTGATCATGTCAAATGAGCAATAAAATCTTTCTATGATAACTTGAACTCATTCGATGTGAAAAAAACACTATATTTGAGTACCTACAAACAATTTTGGCCTACAATCATGTTGAAGGAGCAACTAAATCTTCATATGATAAACCACTCCTACAATGTTGAGACACACAATTAAGCTAATAATTTTAAAATGTGAAAATAATAATAATAGTAAATAATAGTAAAATAAAAATAAAATAATAATATAATTTTAAAATAAGGATTATCTTTTAAAGCTAAATTATGCATTCCCCATGTGATGAACTTCCATCAATCAAATTGTATAGGATGAAGTCATGTTTATTATCATTAACAAAGTTTTCTCCACTTACTCCATTTGTTATGTCAATAGTGGATGATATGTATTCATAATTCTAGTTTTTTTTAGTGCAAATGACTGATCTGTGAAGAGAACAACAACATCCTTATTATTGATCCTTTAAAATTAAAATAAAGATTGTTCTCCAACATACACGTATACATTGAAGTAATTTGGATGATTATCTTACTAACAAACTAACATATTCTATCACCTACTATTCCATTTCTCATATATCTTTAAAATATATTAATCACCCATATGATAAGAAAACTAATATCACATTTTTGACAAATCATATAGTTCAAATGGATAAGAAGCTTATAGTAAGTATATGTATATCTAGTCAGTAAAAATTAAGGCTTTGTCTGAAGAGCTCTCCTCCTCTACCTCTGACACATCACTATCTTCCATAGTGACATTAACCTCTTCAAGATTCCATTGTAAGCCCCTCCATTTAGCTCTTGTTTTTATGTAAGCTCTTCCATTTAGAAGAAACCACCTGTTGTAATGAATGTTAGGGAATCTTTTTGAAAAGCCAAGAAAATCTTAGGATTCGATATTGAAAATATCTAGATATGGAAATTGACTATACAATATTCTCTCCTCCTCATAATATAGGCCAACAATGGATGGCTTAAACATCACACTAAGCTTAATTTCTAGACCAAAAGTGATAAATAGTCAAAGTTGACTTTTTTTCCCAGGCTTAATTCTTCTCTTAGTGTGTGATGTTTAAGGGTGACCATTTAACAAGGAGGAAGGTTTGAAAAGATGGTATATGTTGAAAATTGAATCCCTATCCCTATTAACATAAATAATGGTGGACATGAACATAACTACTATATTTGAATTCAACTTGAACTTTAAATCAATAATAAACAAGTGAAATGCAATGAAAAATTGGTGCATATAAGTTGCACCAAAGACTACTCCATTAATAAGGTTGGAGAAATTCCTCCCTACAATCCCCTAAGGACAAACCTAATACCTAAGTCATGTTTCATAAGCATGATCTTTCCTAGACACTGTACAGTAATGGCACCCCAAAATGCCATCTCACATTTCCCTACCTTTACCCTTATTGGAGATTCCAAGGCTAAACTAGGATAATAGCACAAGATTTTTTACTATGGATTCCTAGGTAGAAAAGATGCCAAAAAAATGTGATCCATGAAGAAAAATGATTGTATGATCTAACCATCTCAACCTTCAATGAAAGCCTATTAGTTTAGCATGTGTTGAATTCTACAGACTATCAAATCAAAAAGCTTAACTTATGTCAAATAGTACTAAAATCATACTCCATTTATCTAGCAATTGATGAATATGAGGGATTTGGTTTTGCGGCATGCCAAATAGTTATGGAGTTGCAAAATCTTTCCATTTGTTCCTCTTGTTGTACGTGAACTACCAAGGGCTACTTCTAAATCAAATTTGGTTGCACATGATTTCTATATTTGACACATATGGAAGTGCACTTCAGATGCTATAAAACAAAATATTTTTCCTCTTCTTCACAAACGAAGATTAAATATATTTGTAATGTATTTGTATATATTGATGAACTATTGTTATCATTTATCTTGAATGTAAATTGATAATGTTTATAATATGTATCTTGTCCGCACCTTTATTGGCTAGACAATTTTCTTTTTCATTTCTCTCATGGAAAATATGAGTAATCCCACTTTCTTCAAACTTAACAAGGAGCACTACAGAGTATTCATGCTTCAAATTTAAGATTCACTCGGGCGTTTTCCCTTTCCTCAATTTCATTAGGATAATCTAGGAGTCACTTTCTATAACTAATTTCTTGTTTGTTATATTGATAATAGTTTCTAATTTAGCTATGTTATTACATAAATTTCTCCAATGTTTAGTCTTTTGTACTTGTTGCACCTCCTTGTCTGAGTGTATGATAGTGGATGACACATCCAAGCCTTGTCAAGATTTAAAAAGTTAGTTCTTATCCCACCCTTGTGGAGGAGGAATCTATTTACATTCTATTTGACCTTTGTTATCTATTTTAGAATATAAGAGGAAAGGGTGAATTAAGTTGGGCCAAGTTTTAGGCATATCGACATGTCAAAGAGAGAATAAGTGTTCTATTTTATGTGTTTCTAAGATTGTTATTCATAACTTCTATAATGCTTGATTCCTTTCTTTTGAAGAGGATTGCACACTCTAATCTTATGTTACACAACATCCTTTTATTTCTCTCATTTCAAATTTCTCATAGGAAAATGGAGGGTGAGATCTTCTATAGATTATCATACACATTTGAGTGTACATTTTTGGGAAAGCTACTAAGCAAATCATGAGAAATTTTATTTTTCATTTTAATTTTCTTCATAAGTAGTTACATTGAGATGCGTTATATACAATGGTAGCACAAATGCCCAACATGAGAATATGCCAAGATTTCTTGTCAATAAAAAAGAAAAGGGAGTTGTTACAAACTTTCATATTAAATAAAAAGCATTCCCAGAATAATAGCTGGCTAAAATAAAAGACAATAAAAATCATTCCCAAAATAATAGCTAGCAAACGTTAGAGGAGGCCAAAAAGAGCCTGAAATAATAGAGCCCCAAAAAATAGGTACCTAGAAATTATAAATAAATCATAATTTTAAAAAAAAATATTAAAAAAATTGAAAAATTGAAAAAAAATCTTATTTAGATTTTTTTTTTTTAAAGAATTAACAAAACAAACAAAAATAATTGAAAGTTGTGAGCTACGATGGTGGCTACCATTGTTGTCAACAACAATTGCTGCTAAGATAATGCGTGCATGGGGTGGTGGGGGTGGTGATGCATCACCTTCAGAATTTTTAAAATTAAAAAAAAAAAAATTAACTAATAACATCGAGACATTATTAAAGTGTTTTTTTTTAATTTTATTTTATAATAACACATTGTTGGCATTTTTTATTTTTTAAAATATTTTTTGTTGAATTTGAATGGAGAGTGAAGGAGTGGAAATTGAAGGGTCTTTTAGTGGAAATTGAAGCATCTATTAGTGGCCAATGAAAAGCCTTTTCATAAGAGATGAAGCATTATTTCTCTCATTATAAAACACTCATCTCCTTTCATTTTTGCTTTGTATTTGTAGAAGAGTAGATTTTTAGAGAAAGACCAAAGTTTTGAGAGTAAAGCTTTGATTTTTTTTGAAAGGTATAGTAACCTTTGTTTAGGAAGAAGAGAGGAAGATGAATAATTTGGAGAAGGATTGCAAATTTGAAGATCAACAAGGAGATCAAAGAGTAAAGTAAGCTTCTTTTTAATGTTTTTTTTTTCTATTATGTTTTATTTTGCATTGAGATTACTATCTGCATTGAGAATAGTAGTTACACTATTTACATTTAGTTGTATTTTAATTTTTAAAAGAGATTTGTTAATTATTGCATTGTTGTATTCAAAATTAGATTTACATTGCATTATTTATATATAGTTGCATGTTATATATTTAGATATGATTTCCGTAGATTATTGTTCTTTCATATTTTTCAATGTATTTTTTAGATTAATTTTATATATTTTTCATAATATTTCATATGGATGGTAATGCCACCATATAAATATTTTTTTTGAAAATAGTGATCTATAAATTTACTGATTACTATTTTGATTTACAAAATTAATTTGATTCATAATAGTATTTTGATTAAGATTAGTACATTCATTTAGATTACTATTCTAAATTAAATTACTATTTCAATTATAATAGTCTTCTAATTTACATTTAGATTAAAATTAATCTTTACACAATAATATTTGAAAAGTGGATGGCAATGCTACCATTTTAAAAATATTTTATTAAAGTACTAATTTATTTATTTTAAATAAGAAAAATCAAATTTATACTTAAATTTTTGTTGCCTGAAAATTAGAGTAACCATATATTTATTTTAGTTTATGCTTATTTTTTAAATATAATTTTAAAAGAATAAATATTAACTTTTAGGCATCAATCTTTGAAAAGTGGAAGGGAATGTTGCCATTTTTAAAATATTATAATAGTAAGCAATTTATTATAATGTTAGCTATATCTAAAAATATTTGTAATGTTTCAAAAGTGGATGACAATGCCACCATATATTTTTATTAAAGTATCAATTTATTTGTTTCTAAATAAGAAAAATTAAATTTATACTTTTACTTTTGTTATTTGAAAATTAGAGTAACCATATATTTATTTCAATTTATGTTTTTTTTTATATGCAATTTTAAAAGAATAAATATTCATTTTTAGGCACAATCTTTGAAAAGTGGAAGGCAATGCCGCCATTATTTAAATATTATAATAATAAGCAATTTATTATAATGTTAGCTATAACTAAAAATATTTGTAATGTTTCAAAAGTGGATGGCAATGCCACCATATTTGAAACACTAGAATGTAAATATTTAATAGAATAATAAATATTACTTTGTTTAAATCTAGGTATGCATTTTATTATTAACATTTTAGAAATATTTAACTTTGTATTTAGGATTGATTTATATGTTTAGAATGAAATAATAAAATACTATTTTTTTATTGTGTTAATGCTAAAGGTATAAATAAATCATGAACTGAACAATTATGGGATGAAAGTTGAAGTTCATTTTGATGAGGATGGTTTCTAGGGAGCATGGTTCCCTGACACTATTATTGGACATGTGGCCAATGCTCCCAAGCCTAAGCTTTTCATTCAATATGATAATTTTATAATCAACGAGTTCACAGAAGAATCTCTTGTAGAAGAGCTTTTTCTAGAGAATATTAGCCCTAGAAATCCAATTGTTTCTCTTCTACAATACATCCCATTGGATTTGGCAGTAGATTTCTTTGAGAATGATTCTTGGTGGTTAGGCATTGTTGTTGATAAGTTTAAGTCTCCACTTAGTCGACGACAATATTATGAAGTTCAATTTTCACATACTGAAACTCTTCAACCCTATTCTTGAGTGCAGTTACATAGATCTCATGAATGGGTTAATAGAAGGTGGATACTAACACAATGGTATTGAATATGTTATTGGGTTTTTTTTAGTAGAGGTCGACATCTTTTTTGGGTATTAGTCTATTGTATTGGAAGATGAGAATTCACTATCTCATAAAGTGGACTTCCTATTATTTTTTTTGTTGGTATTTTGTATTGCAAAGTTTGACATCATGTATACATGTGTTTTACAA
Source organism: Cupressus sempervirens (assembly GCA_028749045.1). Classification (NCBI taxonomy): domain Eukaryota; kingdom Viridiplantae; phylum Streptophyta; class Pinopsida; order Cupressales; family Cupressaceae; genus Cupressus; species Cupressus sempervirens. The sequence continues at coordinate 229,972,689 of CM053791.1, forward strand.
TAAAAGGTCATCTAGAACATTATTTTTTAAAATGATGCATCCAAGGTTTTCATAAATAAAATAATTTATTTAAATTATGTATCCAATGTTTTCATAAATAACAAATCATTATATATCTTCATGTTTTCATATTTATTTAACAAAATGCATTTTCATAATCTTTTAATGCATTCTCTTATTTATTGTTCATACTTCCTTCATTTCTTCTTAATTAATATGTTTTTCAACAATCTTTTAATATTTAAATTGTTTGTCTCCATTTATGGATACTTTAATTTTACTCATTTTAAATGATAATTTTCTTCATTCATGCAAATACTATATATAAATTTGACTACTTATATAGTAATCTTCATTTCTATAATATTTCTGATGTCTACTAAATAAAGTATACCTTAAATAAATCATATATACGTTCTAATAAGTGAAGTTCACTAATTCATGTCGATAGGCATTCTACAATTGCAGAATGGCTGGAGTGGAAGGGTGTGAGCATGTTAATGTTAACATTTGCTTTCTAGGTAAAAATTGACAACCATCTACATGTCAAGATATTAATATTTATTATAAATATAGTATATTATTTTTTTAAAGTTTAATAAATGGTCCTTAAAATATTTTTAAAATTACAAATTAAGAGATAAATAATTATTTAACATTTAAAAAAAAACTTAAGTGTGTGCAAAAAAAGTCAAAAAAAAAAAAATTAAATTAAATGTAAAAAAAAGAATGGAAATAAAAATATTTTTAGATGTAGCAAATTAAATTTTAATCATACTTATAATAGATATCTATCCACATTTCTTTAGATACATTTATTTAATATATCTATACTAGTTTATATGATTAATATGACAAATTACTTAGTAGCATGAAATATATATCTTAATTCACTAATACTATTTTTGTACTAGCTATGGTGAGACCTAGGTTAAATTTTGAATGAGAGGAGGCAAGAAGAGAATACCAAAGGCAATATCAAAGAGAATATCGTAGAGAATACCGTAGACATCAACAACAACAACAAAAATTAATAAATGAAAGAGAACAACAAAGAATAACATAAAATCAGGGAAATAGGCAAAGTTATGGTAGAAGAAAGTCTAAAGTGCTAGTTGCACAACTAGAAACTGATGAAAGAGAGCACACAAATGTATAGAGAAACAATCATCAGTGTACTTCTGAAAGGGTCCTTCCAGATGGACAAAGGTGTAAAGAATAACATGTTGAAGGGCAAACAAGTTAGATACATGAGCATCCTACAAATGCAAACAATCAACTAAATTTTGAGTATGAAAGGTGTCCACCTATAGAATGTATCCTAGAAATACCACAACATGGAAGTCAAATCCATGTGAATGATGAATTGTAAGGTGTTAGATAAAACATGCCCAATCCAAATAGTATACATCAATATAAATTTAGAAGATTCCAAATGCAGTTTAGATATCAAATAGATAGTTTGAAAACACCAAATATGTGTTATGTTTGTCATGAGTCATATGCAGGAATGAAAGTATATCACACAATTGAGGGTCCAATATGCAATAGGTGTCATCAAGAGGTAGGAATTAATAGATTTTCATCTTCAAATAATATGGATCCAGGATGTCAAACATAAGAACTTGTAAATTTAACTTAGGTTGAAGAGATGTTGATTGCACAAGTAAACCCTATATTGCATGTTACACATGCAATTGGCAGTCAGTATAAGTATAAAGGACATACCATTAGTTTTCCTTAGAATTTTGAATACCTATCAAAAGTCTTGCCACACATAGTTGATCATTTACCAATAATTATTATTCATAGAAGGGATACATGTGGTACATGATATAACTTTACTATGAATAGGGATCATGTTTATAGAGAACTAAAATATCAAGTAAAAAATGATAAATTTTATGCAGATGTTAGGATAGATTAAAGTGCTCTTAATGACATGCCTACAAATATGGATGAGAATAATTTTCATAGATTAAAGATGGTGCACATGGAGTTTGATTCCGATGCAAATGAAACTGTATTCCTAGGTCCTCTCATGGAAATAGATGAAGGTAATACATTTGAGCACACAAAATCTATGGCTTCAAGGCCACCTAATGCTCAAAGAGAAATGGAATTAATTCATGATTGGATTTATAATCTTGATGTAGTTCCATTTGCTTTAATTGAGTGGCCATCTATAGGTGCATCACCTATCAATGAGTATGTCACATTTGGGTTGTTGGATATGGCTTTCCCAACATTATTACTAGATCAAAGTTGTGACTGGTTAGAGACTAGAATGAAATGGGTATACTTGCATAAATTTGTAAAGCATTCGATCAAATATAGGGATCACTATTTTGGGAAACATCTATGGTTTAGGTATTTTGTGTAGAACATGGTGATGAGACGTCACATAGAAAAATCAACATCTATTTTTGCAAAAAGGAGCTTTCAAGAAATGCTAACAAGTATTAATGAGTTGCATGAACATATGGAAGATATGCCTCATAATAATATTGTATATAGGATAATGTAGTTTAGAACAATTCTAAGAGGAACAAGATTATATTGGGCAAAATGCAAAACTTAGAATTAATTGACTTGCTTGACCAACTTGGCACACCTACAATTTTCATCACATTAAGTGAAGAAGATATGCAATGGCTTGATTTACATGTACTAATGCTTGGTACACCACCTACTAATCAGCAAGAAGCTCAAAGATGGAGAAGGCAGAATATCATCAACTATCCACATATAGTCAATTATCACATGCACTTATGGAATATAATTTTTAGGAAAGAAATACTTGAAACAAGTATGAAAGTAAAGGGCTTTTGGTGTAGATATGAGTGGCAACATCATGGTTCACCTCATGTTCATGCCTTCTTATGGCTCTAAGGGGCACCAAATATGGACACAATTAATTGTTCAAATGAGGATGAATGAAAAAGTGTTGAGAGATATTTTGACTCCATTATTCATGCATGGAATCCTAGACTTGATTTGCATCAAAGAAATATAAATGTAAGTTTCACATTATAATATGTGTTTCTCACCTATATCCAATAGAATAATATATGAATTATTGTTTATAGGTCTTCTAGAATTTTGGTCACCATCCATGCCTAAAGAATACAATGCAACTCATTGAGATGGATATAGACCAACATTGTGAACATATACTCAATTGTGTTGAGAGACACACTGTCTATAAGGAGGGAGCATGCCTTCATTAAAAAAGAGGAAGAATGGTTTGTAGATTAATAAAATTCAAAAAAAATATGTTTAAATTTTCTATTTCACATTTTTTAACAAGTTGGATGAACAATATATGAATTCACCAATGTTTTAGGTATAATTTTCCTTAGTAATTAAATTTGGAGGAGTCAAAGTCATACACTAATGCAGAATTAGGTGAGAAAAAAATTAAACCAGCAAGAAATGGTGATAGAGTTAATACACACAATCGGTACATACTGTAATTGTGAAGGGCCAGTATTGATTGGCAATCTATCCTTTCAAGACATGCAATTATCAAATATATTGAAAAGTATGCAACAAAAGTAGAGAGAAGCTCTAAAACATATCAACAAGTGTTGATGCATCTTTCAAATCTTTCAAATCTTGATTATTTAACATGACGGGGATATAGAAATCTTTTAACAGAGACAATTATAGAAAGAGAAATTGGAGCTCAAAAAACATGTCATATTTTATTAGAACTTCCATTGGTGGAGTGTACCAAAAAGTTTGTTAAGCTAAATGTCTCACATGAAGTTTTCAAACTTGTGTTAATCAATGATGATGGAAATTAGGAAGAACTCATAAAATAATTTTGTGATAGTTATAAAACAAGACCACTTTGTATGGAAGGTATCAGTTTGATTGATGCAACAAGGTCCTAGCTGTATAATCCTCAAAGAAGAGGAGATAATAAATCAAGGCCAAAAAAGAAAACAACTATTGTTAGAGTTTTTCCTAGGTATTTTTCTCATTCTCTATGAGATTTTGATAAGTGGGTGGATTTTTATTTGTTTGAGTTGTTACTATACAAACCTTTTCGTAATGTCAAGAGAGACATTGATCATGTTGATGATACCATAGTAGTGAATTGGGAATCACTCAATTATAATCCGTGGCATGTCCAAAGGCAAGAACATGCACCAAATAATGAACCTTCAAGTGATTCAGAGATAGAAGATAATTGAGCCATTAAGGAAAATATTGTAGAACATAAGTGGGAAATAATATATGGGTTACACCGTGGTCAAGATATGCCTGTTTCTAAAATTGACATTTTGGGAAGAAGAGATATTGATAGAAATACAAATTGTTATAGTGAACATCAAAGTAAAGAGAAGATAATCTTAGCAATATATTTCATACCTTAAATAAAAAAGCATGGATGTCTTATGTATGATGGCATTCCATAGCTTATCAACTTTACAACTCTCAGTCACAAGAAACAAAAGGCAGTTGACATTATTCTAACACACTACCATAGCAATCAAGTGGGAAATCCATTATTTATGATAATTCAAGGAACAGTGGGAATGGGAAAGTCTTATCTAATTGGTGCCATCAATCAATCTCTTTATATGGAATCGATGACAAATCCTTCTCCTCTTCTATTGCTTGCACCGACTGGAGTTGTAACTTTCAATATATGAGCATCTGCCATTCATTCTAATTTTTGGATTGCAATTACCAATTTTGCCCAACTATAAGGGATAAGGCTTACAAGCTTTCAACAAGAGATGGAAAGTATCAAATATATTTTGATTGATGAAATCAACTTCATTGGCGAGAACATGCTGGAAAATATAGATAGCTAACTTGGACAAGCCTTCCCACATAAAGTAGACATAAGCTTTAGAGGTATCCCTTTTCTTACATCACATGGTGTTATTAATGTCTCCTAATTCTTATTAACTATAGTCATATAGAATGCATAACTTTTGATTTTACTTTATGTATGTCACTAAAAATTTTGCAACTATCTTTCAATTATATCCATTATTTTAGTTGGTGATTTGGGGAAATCACTTCCTATTGATGATAGACTAGCATCTGAAAGCAATAGGTGGGAAAAGTTTTTATGGTAGGAATTCAAGACAATGGTTACACTAGATAAAGTATTTAGGAAATATGGAGAAAATATCCAACAAAAAATATTTTTTTAGCTTCTCACAAATGTGAGAGATGTGAATCTACAAATAGATGGCTAGAACTTGCTCATGACAAGAACACCTATAAGATTAGATGTTGTAAGTAATGATGAGTTTGACAAGATAGTGCATTTATTATCTAAAAATGAAAATGTTTGTAACCATAACATGATGATGTTGTATTCATTATGACATCTAGTTACTTGTACCAAAAGTTGTTGTACCTATTGGTGTTCTAGTACTTGTTATGTTAGCCCATAAAGCTAGATTAATCTGAAGGTTTTAGTCCCTTCTAGATTTTTTTACTATGTGATACAAAATCTTAAGGATCACCTTGTTGGATGCTTCTTCTTGACCATTACCCTGTGGGTAATAGATAAAAGACCAATGTTACGTAATTATAAACCTTTTACACAATTCCTTAAGATCCTCTTTTTTAAACTGTCCTCCATTGTTAGTAATGATGGAGGAACATACACCATACCTACATATGATGTAATTCATGATGAACAAAGCTATAGTTTTTCCATTTTCTATGGAAAGAGGGGTTACCTCTATCCACTTAGTGAAGAAGTTTATAGAAGTAATGATTAAATTATGTCCATTTGAAGAGGATGGGTGAATTTGACCCACGAGATCAAAGATCCATTGTTAAAATGGCCATAATGTAACAAATGAAATTAAATCTCTAGCTGGAGCATGAATCAAATTCCCATGGATCTAGCATTGCTTACAAGACATAGAATACTTGATCGCCTCTTGCTCCATATTCGATCAGTAGTAACCACCTCTAATAAGTTTACAAGCTAGTGTCAAGCCATTTGAGTGAGATCCATGAATGTATTCATGTACATCTATTAATGCACATTTGAACTCATTAGGTTCTAAACACCTAAGGAATGTTCCATCAAGACGTCTCCTAAACAAGTCATTAGCAATAATAACATACCATGAAGCATTATGGATAAGATGATGTTTATCAGTTGAGGTTAGATTGTCTAGGATGGTTTGGTCATGTAAGTAAGAGTATATGTGGTGGTAGTGAGATGAGCCATGTCCTACAATAGAATAGATCATAGTAGATTTGAGAGAGTCATAGGTAGGGTAGAGTAACCTTTCCACCAGGAACTCGTGTCGAAGATCATTTTTTGGCATCTGTAACAAGGAAGCCAGAGTAGCCATCGCATTACCTACTTTTTTGTCTAATTGAGGAGTCTGTTGAAAAGTGATATGAGTAAAGTATTTATTCAAGTCATCCACCATGCATTTATAAGGGATTAATTTCTCATCCTTTGTCTGATATACACCATTGACCTAGTTAATTATAAGTTGTCAATTAGTAGAGATGTTTAATTGATCCACTCTCCATTCAAATAGAATCTTTAGGCCATTAATGAGAGCTTCATACTCTATGATATCATTTGTACAGGGAAACACAATCTTGTATGATCTAGGTAGTGAGTAGCTTTGTGGCATGATGAACAAGAGTCCAACACGTGATCCCTATTGTGTGAAGGAACCACCAAATAACATCATCCAAGTTTAATGTGTAATTGTTACAATTGATTGATCGAGAAAATCAATGTTGAGTGGAAGAAGACTCTCCATTGGTGCTTCTGCTAATTGATCAGCAATTGCTAGTCCTTTGATAGCCTTTTGTTCAACATACTAAATATCAAACTCGCTTAGTATCATGACTTGACACTTAGCCAATATTCCTATCAGAGCCACCTTGTTGAGTAAGTACTTTAGTGGATCAATTTTAGCAACTAGTCACATAGTATGAGCAAGCATGTAGTGTCTCAACATTTGAGAAGCAAAGCCAACTGCCAAGTAAGGCTTCTTAATGATACTATAATTCACTTCATAATAAATCAACATGTGACTCAAATAGTAGATAGCTCTTTCCTTGTTACCATTGTCTTCTTGCACTAATAAGATACCCAAAGATGATTCTGTTGCTGAAATGTACAAGATGAGAGGTTTCTTGTGAATAGGAGGCATCAAGGTTAGTGGATTAGCAAGGTATTATTTTATCTATGTTAAGCTCTACTCACAATCTTGACTCAAGTTGTATTTCACACCTTTATGTAGTTTCTTAGTAAAAGGTTGTGACCTATCTACCAGTTGTGAGATGAATCAGCATATGGATTGAAGTCTTCCTTGTGAACCCCTCATCTAACTGATATTATGAGGTGGAGCCATGTCCATGATTTCTTGGACTTTCTCTAGATCGACCTTGATTCCTTTTGTAGACACAATGTAACCAAGTAGTTTCCCAGATGTTACACCAAATGGACACTTCTTGGGGTTAAGTCTCAGACTAAATTTTTCCATTTTATCCATGATAGGTCCCAAAGCTTGAAGCTAAGTATTGTGTTTTGCGCTCTCAACTAAGGAATCAACAACATAATCCTCCATTGTTTTATGCATCATGTCATGAAAATTTGTAGTAACTATCCTTTGATATGTAGCTTCAACATTTTTCAAGCGAAATGACATCATATCCCAATAGAAATTTCCCCATGCACAAATGAAAGAAGTCTTTTTTTGATCTTTTGGCACAATTTTGATCTGATTATAACTAGAAAATCTATCCATGAGTGGGTACATTTCATATCTTTCCATCATATCCACTATCATATCAATATTGGGGATTCCAAAATCATCTATTAGACATGTTAAGTTCAGATCTTGAAAATTTATATAGACTCTGATAGATTTTTCATGCTTGGAAACTAGAACAATGTTTGATATCCATTTTGCATCATCAATAGCTCTAATGAAACCAACTTTTAGAAGCTTCTCTAGTTTAGCTTTGAAAAGCAATGCAACATAAGGATGCATATTCCTAAGTTTTTGTTTTACTAGTTTAACTCCTGACCTACAATAGACAAAGTGATGCATTATGAGATCGGGATCTAATCCTGGCATTTTTGAGTATGTCCATGGAAATTTTATCTTTTACTCTTTGAAGAAAGTAATGAATTCATCATTTTCCTCTAGAGATAGTGATTGTGCAAGATGTATCATGTGAGGATGTTCTTCAGTTCCCAAGTTGACCAATTGTGTTGGCTCAAACAATACTAATGACGTTTCTTAAGAATGCCTTGGAAGTGCATCAGATATCTCAACTGTAAGTTCCTTAGAGAGGTTACCACCCTTGTATATGTCTTTTATTTTTACGTTTTTAGCTTTTGACATTACCGCAATGTGGTTTTCACCATCATACCTTTTATTTCTTTTCTTTTTGATTATATGACTAAGATATTTGATGTTAGCTTCAATGATATTGACACTTTGTTCACTAGTGGAAGATGGTATTGGTTTGAGAGAATTTAAGTAGCTAGCAAGAGCATAGTCATTTTGGAATGTAGGCAATTCACTAGCTACATTGGAATTCTAGTCTATGGGCTTAGGATAGGTGACTAAAAGAGATGTGATGGGTTTTATTGCATTCGCAATATAATAATTAAATGTTTGGATAAGAAATTCAAGACCTAGAGTAGCTTCATCCATATGTGTGTTTGAATATCTTTGGGTATTAACATCACTAATAAAAGAGTAGATGAGACTAGTTGGATAAGACTCATCTGACCTAATCCTAGACACTTCACCTACTTTAAGGAGGTTTTAATAGACATGAACTTCATCTATATCTTTTTCTATAGCTTCCTTTGAGAGAGAGTCAAATTCATATTCCTTAGAATCTATACTACATGGTGACAAACTATACAATTCCCCAATAGTGATATAGAAAAACTCTCCTTCATCATCTAGATTTTTACTAAGATACTCAATGTATAAAGCATGACTAGACTCTTCTTGTTCTTCTTGGGTATGATGTCAACCAATAGTATCATCAAAAGAAACACTATCACCATCCATGGTGTTGACACGTGGTACAAAATCATCAAGTTCAACAAAGAATTTAGCAAGATAATTAGGAACATGATAAGGATAAGGATCCTCATCATCAACATTGTCTTCATGGCCATCAGACTTAGCTTGTGACTCACTTTCAGATGAATTTTCAAGTTCTAGTACAAATTTGTTGATCCCTAGATTGAAGGGAATCTTCTTGAAGCCTATACCAAATGTGTCTTGGTTCCTCCTATCTGTCACTTTGACTGGATGAATTACACCATTTTTATTGCATCTGATAGGACCAGTTACCTTGTAGCCAAAGCATTTGATGAGTTTAGGACTTGGACCACACTTCTCTTGAGTAATTTCATGAGACTATTCTATGAGGTCAACTAGAGTTTCCTCTTTGTAGATCCATGTAGCAATAGCTCTATTTTTACTTTCCTCCTTGACAAGGACTATAGCTTTGACAAATGTACCATTGTACTTGATTTGAGGTGTCAACACAAAAGGTCTCTTGGCTTTAGACGGTCTCCCATAATGACAAGGAGATTTAGGAAGAGATGCCAAAGACAAAATAAGTTCCATTTGATATTCATCCATTCTAGTTTCTTTCAGCTTTAGTGACTACTCAATTTTCTTCAACTTGTTATTATGGTAATCTATAGACTCTCTATTAGTAGGTATAAAGTTTATAGCAAATTTCAGCATATTACATGTATAGCTAGTACTTACGAGTATAGTGACTTTAAATCCATGAAATGGGAACTTTACACATTGATGATAAGTCAAAAGTACAACCTACAGATCTTATGTATCCATGGTCTTCTAGGTAAAAAAATGTTGTAAGATAAGGGAATGTCCAAGACCTCACAAGTGACATCCCTTTCGATAGGACCAACTCAAAGAGGTAACACAACAAGGCCCAAAGATTTGAACTTGACTTCATCATATGGTTTTATAGTTAACTTACAATGAGGGTCAACAGACTCTTCAAAATATTCTAATTGTCTGAGCAAAGTTGCAGATACAATATTCAAACTAGCTCTATTATCAATAAGCATGCATTGGACATGTTTCTAGTGTATCATGACCTCAATGTGTAGAGTTTGATAATGTAGATGATTTAGTGTATTGTCATCCTCCTCAAAGTAAGGTGAAGTCAGATGATCTACCATAGATTGGAACCTCTCAAGATCAAGATCTTGAGGAACATTTGCCTTAGTGAGGGCTTTTTCAATAATTTTCCTATGAGTAGGTGAGATTTTAACTAGTTCAAAGATAGTGATTTGAGCATTTGTTCATTGTAACTAATTGAGTATACTATAACTAGCAAGTTTTGTTCCTTTGCCAGATGGACCAGCAAGAGGTTTGTCTTTGTGTTGTTCTATCTCAAGAGTAGAAGGCACAGGGTCATTGGGTACTAAGTTTGTGTGAGAATGCATAATAGTGTTGGTACAAGTTTGTGATGATTAGCTATTAGATGTGTTGGAAGTAGTACCGCTTAAGACAAATAGTGTCTTAGGTTCAATTTTGTCTTATTTACCCTTGATGGTGATAACATCACAGTACTCAATACCAATTGGCTCAACCATATGGACTATCTCATCACCATTGTTAGAGTATGTATAGTTGACCATGTTGTTAGGTTTTGGTTTTGAGTTTTGTCATTTTTCATATTGAGGGAATGACTCCTTGAAAGCCTTGTAATCCAAGTTCTTGTTATGTCCATCCACAACAATGTTACCATCATCTATTAGGTCTTGAATTTTGTGGTGCAAGTTGATACAATTGTTAGTTTTATAACCTTTGTTTTGGTGGTATTCGCAAAATTAATTTTCATTCCACCATGGTGGTCATGGTTGCAGATCATAAGGATGAGAATTTTCCAATGGAGAAATGAGTTTTTTTTGTAACAATGTCTTGTAAACCACATCCAAAGGTTCACCGAGAGGTGTAAAATTTTGTTTGGGGTATGCAACCCATGAGTTCTTTACTTTTTTCTTAGATGTATTATTGTTCAGAGGGGGTTTCTCAATATTCTTGAATGCTCTAAGATTATTTGTAATAGTGAATGTTTCCTTAGTAGGTTTAGGAGCAATTTTTTCAACAACTCCATCATGTACAACCTCTTAGTTTTTGTTCACATATGTGGAATTGTCTTCATTACAGGTTAACCCTTGGTTAGTGTCCTTTTGAAGGGTTATTTCACCCTTTTTGCCCATGAATTCCTCTATCTATATAGCTTGTGTGACCATGTCTTCGAAGGTACGTGGACCTTGAAGTTGAACTCTATACCCAAAATCAGGTAGGAGGTTAGACATAAAGATGTAAAGTTTCTTTATTTCTAGGATTTTTCATGAGTATTTGGTATAAAGTTATCTCCATCTCTGAAGGAGTGTGAGAAAATTTTTCCCAACTCTTTGTTTAAGGTTGCACAAGTCTTCAATATTAATTAGGTGTTGTATGTTGTTGGAATAATGTTGGACAAACAAGTTAGCAATTTCATTGAATGTTTTGATACCAATAGGCAAATGTGAGAAGCACTCCATAGCCTGCCCACCTAGAATTCTTGGGAATAGATGCATGAGATATGTTTGATTATGCATAAATTCCATAGACAAGGCACCAAATTCGTGCAAATGATCTTGGGGATTAGTGGTTCCAAAGTATTTATTGTACTTAGGTAACTCAACTACTCTTGGAAAAGGAGACATGTTTATACTCTTGTGAAAGAAAAATGGACAAAGAGCATCTAAGGTGTACATTTTTGTAGGATTGTCTTTATCACTCATCATTTAAGCTAACTAGTCTTTCATGATTTTTAGTTGTTTTTGGATTTCAAAAGTCTCAATTTCCGCTTCATGTGTAATGATGGTTTCAATGTTAAAGTGATGAGGTAGCTTGTTTCCCTCTTGGGAAAGTTTGAGAAAGTATTTCTCTTTATCTTTGTTAAGTAAGATTTCCATGACTTTTTGGAAGTTATTTTCCTTTCAATATTTTTTGATATGAGAAAGGAGTACTTTGACCTCTTCTTCATTCTCATCAGTAAAGAGAGGTTCTTCATGTCTTTCATCCCTATTTTGATATTGGTCTCTACATTGTTCTCCATGTTTGGTTTCTTTATAAGTCATTGTACAAGAATGTGATAAATTTTTGTATATGTTGGTTGAAAAGGTTACCTAAATGAGAATTTAGTTGTATTGTTTGGAGACACATGACCTTTGCTAGTTTTTGGATCCTCTTGATACAAGGGGTTCCTAGTTTGTTGTAAGTTTATAGAGAACATTCTCCAAACACGAGATGATCTGACAGGTGAGGGGGATCATGAAGATTCCTCACTAGATAAACTAGAGATAGACCATGTATGAACTGAAGAGATAACTCTATCACAAGTACTACCTCTAGATCTACCTCAGCTAGGTCGTCGGGGATAAAATTTATTTCCACTTCTTGTTGTTATAGTCATAGACAAGGACGAAGAACAAAAGCTTAAACAAGGACCAGACTAGAATGTAGTCTCAAAAATCAAGATAAGCGTACTCTATACTAAGGTATGAGGCATCTAAGTAATGGCTAGAATAGAAAAATATTATGACTATTGGGACATGAGGTATGACAAGAATAAAAGACCAAGGATAAAGTAAACAAGAGACAAGACTAGTTTGGCATGTAAGTCACAAGTCATTAGCTAAGGAAGAAGCCTCTATTTGACACTATTCCTAGATAGAGAAGACATAAAATGATGCAGATAAAAAACTAGATTTAGAGCCTAGATAGCTCTATCAAAAAAATTTGATAATTCACAGGAACAATTTTGTGTGAGGATTCCTAGGGAACTGCACAAAAAGACACAAAGACCTAGGCAAAGATTTAGAATAGAAAATTTTCAAACTTTTCCCATGGAAGAACTTACACAAAGCTACATGAGGATGTGTTAAACTAAAAAAATTATACAGTGCTAACAATTAGGATAGATCTACAAGATCTAGTGCAGAGATTCTCATAGGGCCATGTGAAAACATGGACAGGGCCACGTGAAGAAACACATAACAAAAAGAATTTGTTCAAGATTTTGGAAAACTAGGCATGAAATAAAAGACCAAACTAACAAGATACTAAATTTCAAAGATATTTTTTCAAGTTTCAAATAGTTCAAGATAGATTGTTGGTTGTGCTAAACAAACTTTAGACAAGTAGTAATACCGTTTTCAAGTTTTGGACAACATTTTGGTTGTTTTGAATGAAACAATTAGTTTTTAGATAAATATGTGAAGCAAGAAGTAGTTTCAAACAACCCAACCAAAGGAAAAGAAACTCAAAGGGGTGGGGGAGTCTTGACGTTTAGATCAGTTGATAGGTTTGGACAATGTTTAAAGATTCGATAATAAACACACTTTTACCCCTAGTACAAAAAAATTGGTAGATAAGGCAAAACCTTTGTTCGACAACTTATGTGCAAGCACACACCTCACATAGCTGTGTCACCCCTAGAGGGTGCCCATGTTTCTGGTATATTCAAAGGGATTAATAACATATATGTTGAATTAACACCCTTGTGGCATGTGTCAAGGACATATACCACCTTCCAATGCCTAGTTGCAACCAATGGTGAGTTCTACATGAGAGATTCTTCCCCCTCCTTGGACAAAGATTATGCCTCCTTTCGAAGGTGAACCAGGTAGCAACTAACTAAGAATTTTTTACTTGTATTTCATTCATACAAATCCTTGGTGGCTTTGTAAGCAAGGTTGAGGCCAACAACCCACACTAGCATCTGTAAGTGCACAGACTTGACTAGCAAGATTTGGGTTGACATCAACCCATTTAGTTTATAGAGCCTCTTCTTGATATGTGACATCATAATGAAAAAGAGGAGAATAATATGGTTTTAGAGTTTTTCACTCAATAAGACTTCTTTATTAGAGTGAGGTAGAATCTCCAGTGAAAGGAGTGTGCTCACTTGGTTCATTCCCAGAGGTTGGATTACTCTGGTAGGCCCTCTAAAGGTTAACTTGGACTAGTGCTTTAGATCTAAGCCTCCAAGTTTCTAATTCCCCTCAAGGGAAAAGAGCATACTCCTCTACCTCATTTCCTTGCCCAAAAATGCAAGAAATGTTAATCGCTAAGTTAGCTTAAGCAATCCCACCTTGGCCTATTCTAAGACTTTGATCCCCTAAAAGGAAATCATTATCTCTTCATTAAAGGCTTCCTTTGGGAGAACCACTAACTTG